>CM062292.1:295642090-296242090 GCA_031216915.1 Pictodentalium vernedei | reverse complement strand
TTGCAAAGCCTTCTTGCACTCAAGGGATGAAATACACCACCACCCATGCTATTCTGTAGATTATGAGGCCTAAAACTTGAACCAAGAACATAAACTTTTGATGGCAAAGAAGTAATTACTGAAATAAAAGATAAAATAAAAAACCGCTCGCCCGCATGTAATTTCACAAATAATGGCCTGAGAAACAGAAGATCTACTTTGTGTGGCCTAACCAATGTATATATATATACAAAAACAGAATGCTGTTAAATGTCATTCTAGTTACAGGGATAAAACATTTTGAAACTAAAAGAAAATTAACATTTTACCCAACATGAAGAGCAGATGACATAAAAAATTTGTTTCAATATGGCCACACAAAGTAGATGTTCTGTTTCTAAGGCCAGGTTTTGTAAAATAACATGTGCGCGGGCGTTTTTTTATTTTATATTTTATTTTTGTAATTATTTCATTGATATCAGAAGTTCATATTCTTGGTTTATTTTATGTTTTAGGCCTCTTAATCTACATAATAGCAAGGGTGGTGGTGTATTTCGTCCCTTGAGTGCAACAAGGCTTTGCAATGCTAAGCATTGCAAAGCCTTGTTGCACTCAAGGGACAAATTTATCAATTTTATAAACTTGTGTAAAATATCAGACATAAACAATTTAATTTTTATTTTTTCAAGTTTATATTGGTTATAAAAGGAGAGCATGCAGCAGCCAAAAGGACCATGCGGGAGGGCCTGAGAAACAGATTTTTTAATTTTATTAAGCCTAAATAAAAAGTTTATTTTTTTTTCCGAAAACATAACTCAATAGAATGAGCTTATAACAACATTATTCTTAAGAGGGTTCATAAGATATGTTCTGAGGGAAAAAAATAAGTAAATCATCAAATTTTGATGGGAGATTCTTGTCAACAGCACTGGCCGAGTTCGACCATAGTGTTGGGTAAAGATGAAAATGGAATTGAACAAACTGACCCTTTAATGGAACAAGGAGTCATCTGCTATGTTAAAGCAGGGGTTGGTAGTGAATCACTTGCTGCTGTTTCTTGGTTTTCTCCAGGTACTTCAGTTTTCTCCACTTGTAAAACTGTCTGACATGAGAAAATGACCCGGGCTGTGAGAGGTGTCGTAAAACATAACTAAATAAATATATTAATAACTTCGAACTTTACAGAAATTTAACCAATTTAATCTCGTTTGACAGAGCTCAATGAGCTCTGTCAAACGAGATTGAATTGGTTAAATTTCTAGTTGCATTATGGGAAATTTTTTCTGCCAGAAATTTAGATATTTTGACATCAGTGTGCAGGGGGTTAACAGAAACTGTCATTACTTTCATGCTATCTTTCAGGTGGCCAAAAGTGATTTTTTGCGGAAAGAATGGTTTATTGACAAATGAAAGACACTGATGAAAATATGCAGTATTTTAATGGCGTTAATTACACACATCTGTCACTAATGTTTTTGATGGAAAAATGTTCTCTCAACAAGTATGGTGCTGGAACAGTCCATGATGAAACAATGCCAGTAATTACTGACAAAAAATTAAACTTGTGATCTCCTGAACACAATAGCAGTGTCTGATGTCAGTAGGATGTGTATCCACCACGTGCCCAGATGACAGGGAATCAAGTCAGGGCTCACTGCACGCAAAGGTAGTGTTGTAATAGTGTTGTTCTGAAGGAATGCTCTCACAGCATGGGAACAATGCGGCCTTACTTTGTCGTCCATGAATACAGGATGAGTAGACAATGGGTGGTTTTCAAAATAAGGCACTGCAACTGGATTGAGAATGTCTCGGATGTACTGATGACCACTGAGATTGCCACATACAGTCACCATATCAAGTTTACAATCATGAGAGAGGCATCCCCAGATCATCACTGATGTTCCTGGGCACGTAAGCAGTATTTCTATGCCTGACCTATGGGCTCTCCTCCATGTCCTGAGATTCCAATGTTGTCATGCCATACACCACTCCAAATATCGTCTTTGATGCTGATTGGACAGAGCTGGACACTTGATAAAAACTTCTGGACCTCATACCAAGTGCTTTGAGATGGGCTTTGACAGTTCTGTTGCACAAATGCCTGTTGGTGAGCCAAAGGCATTCCAAAACCCCACTTGAAGCAAAGGGTTCACACCTAACGAGACTCTGATCTTCACAAGGAGAGGTCTTTTGGGGTTGTCCAGGCCTTGGTTGGCCCTCAACATCATTGGTTTGTTGATATTTTCGGACAAGTCTGCTGATGACAGAATGACTATAGCCAAGTTGCTTTCCAATAGCTTTGATGACATGCCTGTTGTATGCATGCAAATGATTTGCCATCTTAGTGCCTCTGACAGTCTGCTCTTTGCCATGTCAATATTTATTTATAAATAAGTGGTAAATTTTCTTGTTCTGTGCCGAGATATTGCATGTGGATGAGTGTTTTTTGTGACATTCATCGGAGGCATACTTCACGAGGACGAGGGGATGTGTTTGAGGTACACTATCAACCAGAAACATCATGTTTCACTAGATAAAATGTACTGCAAGACCTTGCAATCATTAAAACATAATAATCAGTTACATTTCAGGGGGTGCTTAATTAAGTTCCAGGTGTATAATAATCTGTCATATTTTAAATTTCGTCAGGTAAACAAAACAAGAGCTATTGCTGAAGGCAGTTATACCCTAAGTGCAGTGCTGGACCTAAGAAGCATAAATGAATTAAAAACAAAGGTCCAAAAAATCATGAAAAATTGACAAAATAAGGGCGTAACTTTGGTGAAAAAATTGCAGGCAACATTTTTATAACATGTGCAGAAGCGGCTTGTCACAGGGATCCCTCATGGCAAATTTCATTGAAATCCATCTTCTCACTGCTGAGATATCGCTGCGGACAGAGGGATGGACGGGCACATATAATCCAGTATACACCCATTCTCTTCAAGGATGGGATATAATGAACAGTTGTATTCAACTATTGTAAATATGATAAGTTTGCCCCTTAGGAAGGTTACTATCTGTCAATAGTTCTTTGATCTCTAGTCAATGATGCAAAGAATTGGAGGGAGCTTAGTTAACACTGGCTTTCTGGAATTTATGGCCCTGGACCCTTACAAACAGTAAATCTTCATTAGGCCTTTATTAACTCTTAGAAGCCGGGGAATCCGAATGAATTTATTGAACATTACATACTGCGAAAAACTTACAGTAAAGCAGGTGCTTCTAGTTAAGTGTCGTCTGCCTATTCAGGCAGATGACACTTGACTAGAAGCACCTGTTCAGTGTTTAGTTCTCCCCCAGCCCAAAGATAGCTAAACCGTCACAGCCAGATTTCCTGTCGTATTACATCACAGGCAAGAAAACTTGACTCCCGGCTTCTAAGAGTCAATAAATTCTTTGTTTTGTCATTCCTTGATTCTGATAGACAGTTGTGGAATGTGATAATTATTAACTGGTAGAGTGCTGGAAGCCCATTTTTGGGCTTTATCCTGAAGTGCAGGTACCACGGCTTAAAGGCTTAATATTCTGTGGATGTGCTTCAATTAATTCTTGATGTGATATTATTTAGTCTGGATGGAATTGCCCTGCTACAATTTATGGGAGAGTGCCTGTAGGCACTCTCCCATAAATTGTAGCAAGGCAATAACATGTGAACAAAATTTTAACACCTCAAAAAACTTAGCACTCTACCAGTTAACTGTTAATTATCAGCAGGCAAGTATTAATGGCCATTCTTCAATTTCGAAAATAATCTAAGCTGCAAATGCAACCTTCAATTTAGCTGTTTTCAAAAGCTGAAATGCAAGATTCATTCAAAATTCTTCTATAACGGGAGTCCAAATTTGCACACTAAGGCTGCAAAATAATTTTTGATGGTACATTCTCAGGATGTACCACAGCAAAAAATTATTTATGGCCTTAAGGCCCACATTTTAATTAATATTTTGTTTGAAGTCCAGGCCTTTAGATTGCCCCAATTTCATACCATTTACAGGTGTGCCCAAACAGGGTTCATTCAATCAAGGATAAAAAAAATTCAAGGACATTTCAAGGACAAATAAACATTATCAAGCTGTAGTTTTTAGACAGGATTGTGTCAAGGTGATAGCTAAAAGTAGCGATTTTGTTCTATAAAAGTGTAAATATTTTCTATAATTTTTCTGAATGGGTTAAACATAAAACTTAAAGATAGATATGTAGCAAACCCCGAAAACAGGTTTGTCAGAGATTCTAAATGACGCATGAAATGTAATGTCCATATCGCCATGTGTTCAACGCCATATGGGCTTCTGATAACAGATGATCAATAGTAAGAGAGACAATATTCTCTTCTGTAATATTTATCTGGGTAATTAAAGCCAGTTAAAATCTAATTGTAGAATACATTACATCACATATGTTCTGGACACACACTCATATTACGCATCTATCCTGTCTCCGAAATGTCAAAAGATACCAAAATGCGAGTCTTTCAAAGGAACTTCAAAGCAAGCGTTAAATTAAGATAGATCTAAGCGGTAAAGTTAAGAGAAGCGATTAACTGAGAATAAATGTTCTGGCTATCTAAATAAAAGTCAGGGGATTTCTCGAAACATTCATTCCAGCCAATTCCAGTCGGAAGATTGTAAGGCTGTGCATCGTTGCAAGGCAGTTGGCCTGAGGGCACTCAGAAAAAGGTCCGAATTTAGCCTTGGCCGTCGAGGGTCATAGGCACCGAGTTTGAAAGTCCGCGTATTGTCGTAACCCTGTGAGGGGTGTAAGAAGCCGATAGTAGTTTGTTAACGATTGCGAACCGTAGTGGCATAGTAGCCAAAGAAGTAAAAACTGTAACGTTGAGGTCTAGAGACCATATTGAGAGCTTGAGAAAGCGCTGGAGTAGCTCGCGAGATAAGATAGTTTTAGTCGGTTCGAGAATTGGTGATGTTGAGAACAGTTTGCAGAATATTTTTATGTGAACTTTGTTAAGAATATATCTGAAGGCGAAGAATAACTTAACTCCATGAGAACCAGACAAAGCGCAAAGTGATCATGAACTGTGGTAGATGCCGATTGAATTGTGGTTGAACTGTGGGAACGCTGATAGATTCGCACAAGCTGACTGATGGTGAAGTTAACCCTGCGAGGAGGAAGCAACGAGAAGTGAATGGACACTTGGTATTCATTACAAACCGTGAGAGGATGAAGATGATGTGAGGTCGATCCATCAGACAAAGCTAGCTGTGGGAGATGTCGAGGGCCCTAAAGAATAAACTTTTATTCGCGTAATTAGTGTATTCATATGGATAATTTTGTGAGTAATTTGTTTCATATTATATTTCTTCGTGCATGTAAATAAATAATCTTTTCAGTGAATTATCGTTGATCACCCTTTGGCGTTGTAAGCCACAGGCACCTTCAGATATCCTAAGAGCCCCAAGCGGATAGGGCAATGATAAGGTGGCAAAGTTTACGTTCGAACTGGGGTTCAGACGACAGTCACTGGCTGTCGACTGAGCACTGATGGAAACTTAAAATTTTCCTCCACCACTCAACCCTGTAATCCTGCGACAGATTGTCATTTTTCAAAAAATCTCACCTGTTTTTAAAATGTTTCTTTCAGAATTGGATGGATGCAAGATTATGTATGGTGGTTACAATTTATTAATATTTAATTTATTACCAATCATTGGAGACTGCCTGCAGTCACTCTCCAATGATTTATAATAAAGTAAATTTATGTGAAGAACATGTCATTTGCTACTGAGTGTGTGCCAAGTCTGCGTAAAAAAATAATAGAAAGACTGGAGTACTCTCACTTTTCATTTAAATTGATGGTGGCTTCCAGCACTCTACCAGTTATTTCTGATATCCATGTTTTCTTTCCTCACCCTTTTCATAAAATTAAAACCAAATAAAATTGAAAATTTTGCAAATTGTTGGACTCAATTAAACAAGCTGCAACGATAGGATAATCTAAGGACATTCAAGGAGCCTGACTGCTTTTCAAGTACTTTTCAAGGGTTTTTTTTCTGAAAATTCCAAATTCACAGAGTTTGGCTAAAATTCAAGGACTTTTCAAGGCTGTGCAAACCCTGCCAAATTAGAGAATGTGTGAAGACATCAAGAAAAATATATAAATTCTGTGTGACTCTTCTACATTTGAGAATAATATGACCATAAAAACAGAAAGAACATCCACAGAATATGAAGCCTTTAACTTGTGGTACCCACGCTTTGGAGTAAAGCCCAAATTACAAATTAAGCAGTTGAAAGAAAAAACATACAAATGTGGCCCCTTATTGGAACTAGCTCATCGAGCTCATTCCAGTGAGAGGTCACATGATATAGTTTTGATGGAATTGCTTGAAAAATCTGAAACAACAATAGCTAAATTAACAAATTTTGATATCGTCTGCATTGAGTAATGGGTTAACAAAGGCTTTATAGCACAAAGAAGTGTGTAATGTACTCAAAAGAACTTTGGGTTATTTTGTAGTTATGCATGGCAATGGCATTACTGTTTATCTTGATGACAGCTGAAACCTGTAAAAGGTTACTGATTTTAGTGCAAGTATTTCTGTGAGGGAAGCAATTTAGCTGTCAGCAATAATCATTGAAACAGGAGTTGAGTAAATGTTAGCTTTTGAAAAGCATCTGCAGATCATTCAACAAAATGTTTCATTCAAGTTATCAGGCATTTTATAGCATTCTGTAATCAAGAAGAAATTAAATGTGAATTCCAAAACTTCAACACTTTTTTACTGCTTAACTGTTACTATTTGTTCACCATGAACCTCACATGGTATACTGGCTGTCAGGTTAAGTTTTGGGGTAATCCTCAAAAATTAATCTAAACTTCAAATAATATAGTGGAGTCCATTTCTGTGGTTGAGTGCTGGAAGCTAAATATGGGTACAACAAGTTAAAAGCTTCATATTCTATGGATGTTCTTCATATCACCTTTGAAGTGAAATAATTTAGTCTGTAAGGATTTGTCTTGTTGCAATTAATGGGAGAGTGCCCACAGGCACTTTCCCACAAATTGTAACAATGCAAAGACACGAGAATAAAGTTTGCTGACCCAAAATAACTTAGCACTCTACCAGTTAATTGGATATATCATAACTGAATAACCCTGTTAACTGAATATAAATTTCTAACACCAAACCATTTACTATTTATTTATTGGTGTTTGAGGTCACATACTTATGCATAATGGCTAATTATGACCATGACAGTTTTACGGGTGGAGGAAGCCGGAGTACCCGAAGAGAAAGACCGAGCATCGACGAACAACTGTCAGCTCCTTAACATTCTAACACTGTTCAAGTCCGCTCAAGCACGGTTACAGTGGTTGAAGACATGTGCACCATCGACGTGCAGTACGCCTTAGTACACAGCATCATTGTGCCCCCATGTAGGCAACCGAGATAAAGTGCCTTCCCCAAGGACACAACATGGGTCGTCCGGGACTGGGATCGAACTTGGGACCTCTAGCATAGAAGTCCAACAATCTACCACTGAGACACTGCGCTCCCCCCAAACCATTTACTACATCTTCAATGCTACTTTAAGTTCTTAACTGCATATAGGATATAGAGTTAACTCCTGTTAATTGTATTATTTTGGATTATTTTGGGTGGACTGAATTTGTTATTCAAAATTTATTTTATTACAAATTATTGGAGAGTGACCACAGGCAAATAATAAAAAAAATTATACACACAAAAAAATATTTGTATTTGACTTAGTATGAAGCTTAAGGGGGCGTTGTAACCGGTTCTCATCATTTCACTGAGGTTAAGCAACGTCGAGCCCGGTTAGTCCTTGGGTGACCATATGAGTCCTCGATTCAGACTCCTGCATTGTGTCCTTGGGCAAGGCACTTAACCCTGACTGTCCTCATGGGGGCATGATGACGCCGTGTACTAAGGCGTACTGCACGTCGATACTGCGCATGTCTTCAACCAATCTAACCCTGTCTGCATTGCAGTGCGGAGTTATGATCTTGGGGAGCTGGTCATTGCTCGGTGGTTCTCTCCGGGTACTCCAGCTTCTTCCACCCATAAAACTGTCACTGACTCGATATGACCTTGTCTGTTAAAGTGTTGTTAAACCTTAATAAATAAATAAATATGAAGCTTAAACAAGGAAAATGTTGTTTTTTTGTTCTGGTACCCTCCTTCTTGCACTAAATGTGTAATCTATCAAAGTTTTATTTAGACAACCAAATACACCATAACCTTGCATTCAATCTTTAGGTCCTCAGATTAATATTATGTTAATAACTACTGTATGTCCATGTATAATGCTGCAGATGACTGTTTTAACAGTGTTTCTACATTATTATTGACTGCCTGTACAAGCAGCCAACAAGCAGGGACTGACCTGGACATGCGCCAGTGCGTATTTGGTTCTGAAACATCAGGACATGGCTCTTAAATCTCAGAAATAGGCTTCTCAGTTGGCGCGTAACTTCTCAGATCATATTCTGATATTCTTTCGATGGATAATCGAGAGAGACACTCTTACATGTATTATATATATGATTATCATGTATCATTGTTGTAGAGTGGTTAAGTTAATACTTCAAGTCTTAATTACCAAGCATTAATCTTCACTGTGGTTTCTGATCAAGTCTTGGCTGCCTAAATAGGCAGCCAAGACTTGATCAGAAACCACAGTGAAGATTACTGTTGCTATAGTGTACTAAATGAAAATGATGAGAGCTATTACATACTTGCAGTGTGTGTTACAAACAGCAGTGTGACTCCGTAACTTGAAATCTGGCGCATGAATTGAAAAAATAGGCTCCGAGGCAAGAGCGTATTTTAAATAGTCCTGATCAGTCCCTGACAAGGATGTAAAAACATTGCCAAGATAAACGCATTCTACTGGTAGAGTTCTCAAGGAAGAATACTCATGGGACAACTTTTATTGGGAAATAGAAAAGGGGCAGTTTGTGGCTGTAAGGGGACTTAAGGGTTATTCTGTCTTGTTTGACAGAACTCCTTAAGCATTTTCAAAGTATATTGTTTAATATTATAAGTGTAACTATACACTAGTACCAGATAGAGTGATGCAAATTACCCACAAAAAAGTATATCAGTTCATGTGTTTTAACCCTCTACCTGATGAATCGGCCGTATCTATCTGCCCAAAAAAATTACAAATTGAGCAGTTGTAAAAATTATTTCTCAAACACATTCAACACAACCATATCATCATTGAGCACATTCCAATGAGAAGACACATTATACAGGGTTTTTTTTTTAAATTTGTGAAAAAAAAAACAAGAGCAACATGAAGCATGGTATATGCCCTTGACAGTGTCATAACGTCATGGAGGCCATATTGAATTGGCTAGCTGGACCAAAATCGAAAGGAAGCCTTGTCTAGTCATCCACAAGTAACCCCTAAAATTATGATTTGATCAAATAAACGGTTTTCAAATCCAACATGCAGTAAATGTAAAGTCGAAAGAGTGAAAAAGTGCCATAACTCTGGGAAAAATTATTGGATGGAACCTGTTCCTTGTGTATATCCATTCCCCATTCCCCCATGCAGGTCTATCAGCATACCATAGGAGATTCAAATCCGACCGATGGCTTTGAAATTACAATTCAAAGCATTTGTACAGACAGACGGATGGACAGATGGAGAAAGGTCTCCACTAGATACCACCAAATCCTCCTTCAGTAGTCGGAGACATAAATATCTAATCTGGATATGGTGAGCATTGGGTAAAGGGTTGATTGAAGATTTTCGGCATAAGTTGATAAGTTGAAAAAAGATACCCAATAGCATATTTAGATTATTTTGTACTGAATCCATCAAAAGAGAATCAAATATTTTTCCTGACTTATGCTGAGCACCTGTGAAATGGGTGTGCTCTCTTTGGAAGCATTATTTTTACACATGTGATACATTAGCTGCATATTTTTTCAAATTTAAAAATGTATTTAAATTTGAAAATGTATTACATCTCCAAAGTATTCTAATGCATTTTTGTTAAAAATTACTAAGTTTTAATGCCTACATGCATCCTATCTGGGAGTCTGGGAAGGGATGTCCTTCCCAACAGTTTTTACATATAGGATGCATCAGCTTGACAGGGTTCGTACACACTTCAGACGGAGAGAGTCTGGGGCTTTGAAGAATGTTTCAGTGGAGTTTCCAAGCATTTACCTCGAACTTCATCTAAATTTACTTACTCATCTTTGATGATTGTATATGCACATCATAACAGGTTGAGTGCTGGAAGCCTATACATGTATTTAGATTTTCTTCTGAAATGGAGGTTCTGTGATTATACAAGGGATTCATATTCTGGTGATATGCTTCATATTATCTTTGAAGCGAAATTATTGAGTCTATAAGGATTTGCCTTGTTATAATTTATGGAGAGTCTCCCATAAATTGTAACAAGGTAAAGACATGTGGACAAATTGTGAATTATTTGTTTATTTATTTATTAGGGTTTAATGACACTTTAACAGCCAAGGTCATATCATGTTGGTGACAGTTTTACGGTTGGAGGATTAATGTTCAAGCCAGAGTAACCAGAGAGAACCACCGAGCAACGACGTGCTGCTGCCAGCGGCCCAACTCCACACTGCAGCACAGGCAGGGTTACATTGGTTGAAGACATGCGCACCATCGGCATGTAGTATGCCTTAGTACACAGCGTCATCATGCCCCCATGTGGACAATCAGGGTTAAGTGCTTTGACCAAGGACACACCGTGGGAGTTCGAATCAATCACTCAGATGGTCACCCATCCAAGGACTAAATGAATTAGATTTTGCTTAACTTTGATGATCTGACGAGAACCGGTTACAATGCCACTGCACCCCAGACAAATTTTGATAACCCAAAATAATTTAGCACTCTATAGTAGTACTGACTCTACCAGTTAACTGATAGAGAGCTAAATTGTTGTTCGTCATCAAAATCTGTTCACAAGGCACTCTTCCATAAATTGTAACAAGCAAAATCCATACAGACCAAATAATTTAGATTGAAAGATAATATGAAGGACACCCACAGAGTTTGAAGCCTTTGAGTAACAGTACCTGTACTTTAGAGTAAAGCTCAAATATGGGCTTCCAGTGCTCAACCAGTTAACAATTCATTTGTATGCACTGTAAAGCAGTGCATGTCCTTGCATTGTCCTTGAGAAACTCTCTCACAGAGCTTCCCAAAAATTAGTGTCAGTTAAAGGTATTTTTCAGTGAATGAAAAAAAAACATATTACATATGGAAACACTATGATAATCATAAGTTATATGAACACATTTTGATTAAAACAACATGTATTGCTGAAGGTAATTCATACCCCTCACTCCAGTGCTGCACTGATGAAGCATAAATGAATTAAAAACAATCACTGTAAATCTGGTTTAAACAATATTTATTTCCAGTTCTCAAACATATACAATTATATCAGTTATAGTAAGTGTGGATACAACAGTAAGCTGTAAGCTTATACGAGGTTATTTCCACCAGTAGAACACTTGAACATAATACAGTCCAGAAGACAGGTACACATACAATCAAGATTATCGACCAAACCCTATAATGCTAAATTATTCATCACACTTTCAAGTTATAGTTATGATTTGATAGTAGGTTTGGTAAAGAGGGAAAATAAGAAATAACTGTAAATTTGACAAAGTAAGGATCATAACTCAGTTGAAAATAGTGTGAGCAATTCCATTCAACATGTGGCAGAAGTGGGTCATCCCAAGGATACTGCATACCAAATTCCACTGAAATCCACTCAATCACTGCTGAGATAAAGATCACTGCTGAGATATGGACAGATGGATGGATGGTCGAATGGAGGAATGGACAGACAAATGGATGGATGGACAGATGGATGAATAGATGGTTGGACAGACAGATGGATGAAATGATGGATGGACAAGAGTAATATTGTGCATGTTTTTTTATCCAATTCATCGTGGGGTTATATTATAGTTTTGTCAGTATAGCACCCCCATGTGGTTTATTTACTTGTACAAACCTACATTGTGTGGGTTTTACTGTCCAATTACAAATAAAATTTTAGAAATAACACTGTGGGCTTAAATTTAAAAATACAGATCTAAGCCCTAAAGGTGAATAAAACTGATAGATATCAATGTAATGTGAGGTTAATTGCACAACAGAGTAAAAAGGACATAGTGCAGCCCGGGTACCTATAAATAACCCTACAATGTATCTCTGCTAAGAGTGAATATAGATAGATGGACAGATAGTTGGACAGACAGATGGGTGGGTGGACAGAGTGACAGACAGCAAGGGGTTCATACACCTTTCCTACTTAGAAATTCCATAACTTTTCCAAAACATTTCAAGAATTTTAGAACAATTTTCCTAACACTTGGATGAAATATTCCAAAACATTTCCATGTGTAATACATGTTCCAAACTCTTCCGTTTACGACACGCAAAATGCTGAGTAATCCCACTGTCTGGAAATATTTGCTTAATAAGTTTGAATTGTGTTGAGAAACTGTATAAAGAGTCTACAAAGACTGGTGCGCAATATGTTCTGAGTATGCACATTTATGCTTCCTAATCGGGTTGCTAATTCCATGTCCATTCCATACCCACCTCAACTAAATTTTATTTCTCCAGAACTTTTCCAGACCCAATGTTAACAAGAGCAACGCAAAGCATGGCATGTGCCCCAACGGAGTCATATAAACACGCATAATAAAATTTGTTTTCGATTTGATGACACATACAGAACCAGAAAAATTGAAATTTTCTAAGTAGAAAAAAGTAAAAAAAGGCCCATAACTCTAGAAGAATAATGGGTAGAGACCCCATTACTTGTGGATATTCTTTTGCAAAGCTTGTCATTAAGCATGCCAAGAAAATCAAATCCAACATCCAGTAAATGCAATGAAGAAGTCGAGAAAATTTTCTATGTCGAAAGCGTGAAAAAGGGCCATAACTCTGGGAAAAAAGTATTTGACGGAACCCATTCCTTGTGCATATCCATTCCCTCATGCCGGTCTATCGGTGTACCAAAGGAGATCCAAATCCGACTGATGGCTTTGAAATTACAATCCAAAACATTTGTATGGACACGGATGGAGGTCTCCACTATATACCCTGAATCCTCCTTTGGAGGTTGGGGGCATAAAAAAAACTCCTATTTGCAGGCTGCCCCGCCATCAATTTTCAGTTTTTTCTAGTTTGCATTGGTAATACAAAGAGAGCATGTGGCTGACAAAATAACCGCGCAGAAGGAACTGAGAAACAGATTTTTTTCTTTTTTAGGCCTTATGTAAGATTATTTTATTGTCTATTGGTTAGGTAAGGTAAATGGTTAATAAACAATTACTGATATCATATCAATCAATATTACTCTTATCAGATTCTATGACATACATTATATCAGACTGGTGATTAATAGCCTGACTATTTTAGTTTGGAACACTTCAACTCATTAATGCAGCTTCAGATGCACAAGTCTATATATGTAGTTTGTTTTATTCTCTGATGTTATTTATTTATTTATTGGTGTTTAAGGTCACATACTTAAGCACAATGGCTAATCATGACAGTGACAGTTTTACGGGTGGAAGAAGCCGGAGTACCCGGAGAGAACCACCGAGCAACTACGAGCAGCTGTCAGCTCCCCAACATAGTAACTCCGCACTGCAGCACAGGCAGTGTTAGATTGATTGAAGACATGCGCACCATCGATGTGCAGTACACCTTAGTCCATGGCGTCATTGTGCCCCCATGTGGACCATCAGGGTCAAGTGCCTTGCCCAAGGACACAACGCGAGAGTCCGAATCGATCGCTCAGACGGTCACCCATCCAAGGATTAACCGGGCTCGACGTTGCTTAACTCCAGTGATCTGACGAGAACCATGCTCTAATGAAATATTCCTTATACCCAGAACTGCCTGTTTCAATCTTAGCAGATATGATCTCAAATTCAGCTGCTATGACACCGTTGTTGGCTGGTATGAGCAAAGCTAGAGTTTCCCTCAGTTGTGTTACTCGGGCACAACCAATTTCTGGCACAGTGAAAGTGGCACAGTTATTCATGGAACATAATCAAAACAGAAAATAAGCAGACTGTTATCTGCAAAATGAGGTCCCCAGAGGGTGAATTTAGTGATGCTACCCTGCTGTGGCAGGGCAGCATCACTAAATTTACTCTCTGTGAACCTCAATCTGAATCAGCATCTCAAAACTAAACAGAAAGAGGTACCCAGAGGATAAATTGGCCCACTGTATGGGATAGCATACATTAAAATCAAGTAACTGGCATTACCAGGTATGATGGAGTGGTATGAAGTGGATTTTTTGTATGCTGAGGAATTAATGATGGCAACAAGTAAAGATTAGGTGAATGAGAAGAAATAAGAGAGTTGTACAGAAAATTCAATGCAAACTAGATTCAGAGTCTTAAGAGGGGATTTGGCGGAGTGGGAGCAGAGATAGTTCAGCTATCTGACTATTGCTGCTTCCCCAGTAGAGAAGCTTAGACATTTAAATGGCTGGACTAGAAGAGGAAGCTTTGAAGTGTGAAAAGAATGAGAAACAAAAACATTGTCAGAAAACTGACAGATCTGAGAATATATTGTAATTTTTTTTTTGGTTTAAAAATAAAGAGATTATTACTGGGTTAGTTTCATATCTCCTTAGATATCAGACTTCGGTAACTTAAAATCAGCCCTCGACCTTCAGTCTCTGGCTGATATGAAGTTACCTTGGGCTGATATCTCAGCCGATATGAAGCTAGCCAAGTAGTAAACTCTGAATATTAGCCTGATTAATTACATACTGTTAAATCATAAGTAATATAATCAGGTATATCATCTGTGTATGTGGTATTCACAACATCAACTGATCACAACCATATAACCTAATAATTGTTACTGTCTGGAATATCTTGTTCCAAATGTATTACCTGTCTGGCTGTAATCAACACTTTCATTCTTAGAGGCTGCTTTTCCATTCCAGGATTTGGGGGGGGGGGGGGGGGGGGGGGGTCTCAATTTTCTGGCTTCTATTGTTTTCTAAGTAGGAGTCAGTGATGCAGGTTTGATTGTTAAACCAACATTTGTTGTGGAAGTTTAAGATGGATTATTGTTATAGTCTAGTTTTAACTCCAGATGGTTTGTCGCCCGGTATACCCCCACTGTGGCATACAGCCTAGTGTGGGTGACTGAACAGCGGGCATTCAATTTTTCTAAGTAAAAAAAAAAATCCAATATGGCTGCCAGTCGCCCATCTTGAATCCGATCAGGAAAAAGGTTATGTCAGGCACTGCTCCTCATCATGTTGATCATTTTGGTGAAGTTTCAAGAAAATGCGACTAAAACTGTGGAAGTAGTTCACTCCACAAGTATTTGCAAAATCCAATACGACCTCCAGTCAGCCATCTTGAATCCGATCTGGAAAAAATTTATGTCACACACTGCTCCTCATCATGTCAATCAATTTATATTGAGTTTCATGAAAATGCAGCAAAAACTGTAGAAGTAGTTCGCTCCACAAGTATTTTGCAAAATCCAATATGGCCACCAATCGGCCATTTTGAATCCAATTCGGAAACAAATTATGTCATGCTCTTCCCCTCATCATGTTGATCATTTTTGTGAAGTTTCATGGAAATGCGACTAAAACTGTGGAAGTAGTTCACTCCACAAGTTTAGATGTCCAATGGACTGACGACGACAATAGACCGACCAACGGACAAGTTGACTCCTATATACCATCACCCCCTCCTCATAACTTCATTTTTTGGGGGTATAATAAGTACAATAAATTATTCGAAGAAACTTCATTGATAAAGGTTTCATTAAAATATACAGACCACAAATGAAAGTGTCAATGACACTGTAGCTTAACTTGTGTGTTGCATTTGATGAAAAGGATAATGTTCAATGTTTATGAAAGGATTATGAAATAAGACAAGAATTATGATAATTTGGAATATGTTCATTTCTGTTCCCTGTATGCTATGTTTTTGATAAAAATAATATGAGGTGTACACTGTATTAAAGAGCTGAGGGGTGGGTTAATATGACCTCACAGTTAATGTATGTGGCCCTCACAATTAACGTATATTAACGAAAGTTACCAAGTTACAGTGAAATTATTTCAAAATGAGTCATCCTATCAAATTACATTGAAATCCCTTCATAAATATGGCCTGTAGACTGTGCTAAAGGTTTTCGGGCTTCAGGCCCCTGTAGCTGTCAGTTTCCCAATTGCGTCCAAAAGGGACGTTCTCATCTAGACATTATATGAAGTCAACCTACCAAGTTGCAATGAAATCCCATCATAAATATGACCTGCAGACTGTGCTAAAGGTTTTTGGGCTTTGGGCTCGGGCAGCCATCAAGGTTCAATGAGCGCAACCAAAAGGGGACATTCTCATCTGGGCATCATCTGAAGTGATCCTACGAAGTTACAATGAAATTCCTTCATAAATATGACCTGTAGACTGTGCTCAAGGTTTTTGGGCTTCGGGCCCCTGAAGCCGTCATAGTTGACCAATCACGACCAAATGGGGATGTCATCATCTAGGCATTATATGGAGTCAAACTAATAGGTTACAATGAAATCCTTCCATAAATATGACCTACAGGTTATGCCAAAGGTTTAGGGGTTTTGGGCTCGGGCAGCCATCAAGGCTGAATGATCGCGACCAAAAGGGGACGTTCTCATCTAGACATTATTTGGAGTCATCCTACCAAGGTACAATGAAATCCCTTCATAAATATCACCTGTAGACTGTGCTAAAGGTTTTCGGGCTTCAGGCCTCAGTAGCCGTCACAGTTGCCTGATGGTGTCCAAAAGGGGCTGTTCTCATCTAGACATTATATGAAGTCAACCTACCAAGTTACAATGAAATCCCTTCATAAATATGAACTGAAGACTGTGCTAAAGGTTTTCGGGCTTTGGGCTCGGACAGCCATCATGATTGAATGATCGCAACCAAAAGGGGACATTCTCATCTCGGCATCATCTGGAGTGATCCTACACAGTAACAATAAAATCCCTTCAGAAATATGACTTGTAGACTGTACTCAAGATTTTCGGGCTTCGGGCACCTGTAGCCATCACAGTTGACCAATCATGACCAAAAGGGGATGTCATCATCTAGGCATTATATGGAGTCAACCTAACAAGTTACAATGAAATCCTTCCATAAATACGACCTATAGCCTATACTAAAGGTTTGTGGGCTCGGGCAGCCATCAAGGCTGAATGATTGCGACCAAAAGAGGACGTTCTCATCTAGACATTATTTGGAGTCCTCCTACCAAGCTACAATGAAATCCCTTCATAATTATGACCAGTAGACTGTTCTAAAGGTTTTCAGGCTTTGGGCCCCTGTAGCTGTCACAATTGCTCAATCGTGGCCAAAAGGGGACATTCTCTTCTAGACATTATATGAAGTCAAACCTACCAAGTTACAATGAATCCCTTCATAAATGTGACCTGTAGACTGTGCTAAAGGTATTTGGGCTTCGGGATCAGGCAGCCATAATGGTTGAATGATCGCAACCAAAAAGGGACATTCTCATCTGGGCATCATCTGGAGTGATCCTACAAAGTTACAATGAAATCCCTTCATAATTATGACCTGTAGACTGTGCTCAAGATTTTTGGGCTTCGGACACCTGTAGCCATCACAGTTGACCAATCACGACCAAAAGGGGATGTCATCATCTAGGCATTATATGGAGTCAACCTAACAAGTTACAATGAAATCCTTCCATAAATACGACCTATAGACTATGCTAAAGGTCTTTGGGCTCGGACAGCCATAAAGGCTGAATGATCGCGACCAAAAGGGGATGTTCTCATCTAGACATTATTTGGAGTCATCCTATCCTGCTACAATGAAATCCCTTCATAATTATGACCTGTAGAATGTTCTAAAGGTTTTCGGGCTTCGGGCCCATGTAACCGTCACAGTTGCCCAATCACGTCCAAAAGGGGACTTTCTCATCTAGACATTATATGAAGTCAACCCACCAAGTTACAATGAAATTCCTCAATAAATATGACCTGTAGACTGTGCTAAAGGTTTTCGGGTTTTGGGCTCGGGCAGTCATAACAGTTGGCAGATCAAGCCCAAATGGGGAAATTCTCATCTAGACATCATAAGGAGTCATCCTACCAAGTTACAATGAAATCCCTCCATATTAAACATGGCCTGTGTCCAAAAGGGGACATTCTCATCTAGACATTATATGAAGTCAACCTACCAAGTTACAATGAAATCCCTTCATAAATATGACCTGTAGACTGTGCTAAAAGTTTTCGGGCTTCGGGCTTGGGCAGCCATCATGGTTGAATGATCGCAACCAAAGGGGACAATCTCATCTGGGCATCATCTGGAGTGATCCTACGAAGTTACAATGAAATCCTTTCATAAATATGACCTGTAGACTGTGCTCAAGGTTTTCGCGCTTTGGGCACCTGTAGCCATCACAGTTGACCAATCACAACCAAAAGGGGCTGTCATCATCTAGGCATTATATGGAGTCAACCTAACAGGTTACAATGAAATCCTTCCATAAATATGACCTTTTGCCTAAGCTAAAGGTTTTTGGGCTCAGGCAACCATCAAGGCTGAATGATCGCCATCCAAATGGGACGTTCTCATCTAGACATTATTTGGAGTCATCCTACCAAGTTACAATGAAATCCCTTCATAAATATGACCTGTAGACTGTGCTAAAGGTTTTCGGGCTTTGGGCCCCTGTAGCCATCACAGTTGCCCAATCACGTCCAAAAGGGGACTTTCTCATCTAGACATTATATGAAGTCAACCCACCAAGTTACAATGAAATTCCTCAATAAATATGACCTGTAGACTGTGCTAAAGGTTTTCAGGTTTTGGGCTCGGGCAGTCATCACAGTTGGCAGATCAAGCCCAAATGGGGAAATTCTCATCTAGACATCATAAGGAGTCATCCTACCAAGTTACAATGAAATCCCTCCATATTAAACATGGCCTGCAGACTGTGCTAAAAGTTTTTGGGTTTCGGGCTTGGGCAGCCATCACGGTTGACAGATCATGCCCAAAAGGGGATGTTCTCATCTAGGCATTATACAGAGGCATCCTACCAAGTTACAATGAAATCCCTTCATAAATACGACCTGTAGACTGTGCTAATGGTTTTCGGGTTTTGGGCTTGGGCAGCCATACCGGTTGAGGGATCACGACCAAAAGGGAACGTTCTCATCTAGACATGACCCCAAACCTGCATATGAAATTTTGTGATGATCAGACCAGAACTGCGGGGTGTAGCCCGTGCTAAAGGAAAATGTGAACAGACTCACAGACTTCTGCATGCGTGATGGCCATAGCTTATCTTGACTTTGTCAAGTTAAGCTAAAAATCAATACCTTTATTATCATTGGAATTTATTTTAAATTGGGATGGAAGGGGAGATTTTATTTTTTAATACTTTTTTCCTGTGAGACAAATGGTAAGCAAAACCAGGCCGACCGTGTGTGTGTATATGTATGCATTAACTGGCAGGGTGCTAAATTATTCTCGGTCGTCAAAATTTGTTCATTTGTTTTTGCCTTGTTTTTATATATGGCAGAGCGCCTGTAGGCACTCTCCAATAAATTGTAACAAGTCAAATCCATACACAAGAAATACATAGATAATATGAAGCACATGGATAGAAAGTGAAACCTTTAAGTTGAGTTACCTGAACCCCAGAATAACTTATTTAAAACAAACTATAGTTACAGTTTGTGAGGTGTGGGCAAACTGAGATAATTTTTAATTGGCCTGTGGGCAGATTGAGAATTTTTAAAAGTCGAGCAGACGGCATTTCGTCCATCAATCCAGTTACTCTGATGTTCTAACTCTATGGTTACATGGTAATAAATACTTTCAATATCCACTGATGACATTTGGTAATTCAGCTGTTAATGCCACTAGTCTTGTGAGGAGATTACCAGCAGCAGCAGCATATTGGTTGACAGCAAGGTCAGGTGAAGAGAAAAAACATTCTAATGAAATTCAGGTAATTATTGTTTAGGCTGTGAGTCAACATGACTTTGTCCAAGTTATACGGAATTGACACTTTTGAGACTGGCTGTCCCGTAATGCATGGGTAGGAATATTTATTTATTTAGTGTGTTAAAGGTCACTTTCAGCATCTTTGGCTATATCATGAGCTACATAGGCATGAAGTAATTAATGTTTAGCCAATCATTTGTACCTATGCTGCGCACTTTGGAGAACTTCCAACTCCAGGCATTGGATCCACATCCTATTTTACCATGTAACGTAGACCTTGTTTGTCACAGTAAACAAACCCTGCTCCATTTCCTGGGGTTCTCTGGGGACAACACTATTATGTCCATTTAACTGGAAGAGTATCCACAACCTGTATGTCTGTCCATACAAACGTTTTGAATTGTAATTTCAAAATCATCAGTAAGATTTGGATCTCCTTTGATATGGTGATAGACCTGCATGGGGTGGGGGGGACGGATATGCACAAGGAATGGGTTTCGTTCAATAATTTGTCCCTGAGTTATGGCCCCTTTTTCACTCTTTCAACTTAGAAAATTTTTCTGTCCCACAATACTTTTAAGGCTACTTTCGAACATGCCTATGGGTTGGGAGCAGTGGCCCACGCTTTGCGGAGCCCTTGTTTACTCGTGAAGGTTTGCCTTGTTACAATTTATGGGAAAGTGCATAAGTGAACCAAGTGTTACAAATCAGGATAGATGAGTGCTGGAGCTGGGGCTCAAAATGTCAACTTAAAACTCACAATGCATCTGATTTATCACAAGAATATAAGTGATCTGGACCAACCAGGCTGGTGGATAAATGGCCCTTATACACTAGTCTCATGTTCTTTTGTGATTCAACCCCTGCACCCAAAATGCCAGTAACTGCTGAGGGCTGATCAACACCACTAATACAACAGATCAAGTGAGAAATGTGTGAGCTGTGGCGTGAATCGTCAACCTCTAACAAAGCGATCAAATTACCACAAGTCTAAGACATCCAGACCAACCAAGGTGGCTATTAAATGACCCTTGTACCTTAATGACTACAAAAAAATCATTGACCTAATTTCTTTTTTGGGTGAATGATAGAACAAAAGAACTGCTCACTCAGTTTTTGCTTGCCAATATATTTGCACAGCAAAATGGTGATGCTCCAATACACTGTCAAATCGCTTCATTCCTATAATTTTTATTCATTCTGCTGTACATGCCCTTTACCAAACATATGGGTGTGATGTCATTTTCGTACAAGGTGTGGAAAAGTAAGAAATCCACCGCTCGTACGAAAACTTCATCTTTGGCATATTTTTGGCCGCCCAGCAGCTTGGTGCTGGCAAAGAAAGGTATTGGTATCAGTCCATAAAGGACATGATCGATTTGTTAGGTGCTCTTTTTAGTACTGTGTACATTTTGTATATATTTGTGTTGTTATTGGCTATACTTTATCCAAAAATTTGGGAAAAATCGAAGTAAATCAATAAAGTATAGCCCTTAATCATCAACAGGTGTCTTTCGAGTTATTTTGTTTTGCATGGGTAGCATAAATGGCAGGTTGATGATAGCATCAGCTAGATTTATGCTACAGTGCAAACGTAATGTCTAACAGTCATTTTGCCTATTACTGTACATAAATCTTCAAGATTGTTATCAATTAGTTTTGGCTGACTGCACAAGAATACAATGTGGGAAGTCGGACTAGTTTGTCACGTGACGCGGTTCCTTTGATGTAGCTGTATTCCGCGAAAGTGGAGAGGGTTATTTGTGAAACAAGGAAGTAATTTATCAAAATAGTTTGTCTTCCCAGTTTCCTATTAGCATCTCTCAGCATCGCATGCAAAAAATTTAAGTCATATAATTAGTTATTTTAAAGTATATTTTCAACCCACCACCACCCCATCATCTGCCAATACTTAACTGTAGCAAATTTTTGGCCGGCCGCCCAGCAGCTTGGTGCTGGCAAAGAGAGATATTGGGATCAGTCCATAAAGGACATGATCGATTTGTTAGGTGCTCTTTGTAGTACTGTGTACATTTTGTATGTATTTGTGTTGCTATTGGCTATACTTTATCCAAAAATTTGGGAAAAATCAAAGTAAATCAATAAAGTATAGCCCTTAATCATCAACAGGTGTCTTTCAAGTTATTTTGTTTTGCATGGGTTGCATAAAAAGTGTTATCAGCAAAATCCAGTCAGTACTCTTCTCAAAAAGCGCCATTCAAATTTTATTTATTTTCCAATTTTTGTCTCCAAAACATAGTTTAAAACCTCTCACTGGAATGAGATCAACAAGATCATCACAATGATAGGGTACTGCAAAATGTTTTGTGGAAAAAGCTGGAAAACTGTCAGTAATTCTCAAACATTGGGGGTATGGGGTTTACTAGTGGTGTTATGTAATGGTTTAACCCTTATACACTTTGATTTATTTTTACAGTAACTACCGTATATAAATGACCACAGCTGCAAATGAGTCATTAGTGTTTCTACATCGGACTGGCAGCCAACAATGATAAAAAAAACATTGTCAAGATAAAAGCACCCTACCAGTACAGTTCTTAAAACATAGTTTTAGTTTTTTGGTTTACTCTTTATTGGGGTTTAATGACACTTTCCACAACCAGAGTCACCTCGAGTTTGGCAGTAGTATGGGTGGAGGAAGCTGGTGTACCCAGACAGAACCACCACACAGCAGTGAGCAACTGTCAGACTCCCTGTGTACTTACTCCACACAGGCAGGGTTAGCATTGGTTGAAGGCAAGTGCACCACCATCGACGTGCAGTATGCTTAGTACAACGTGTCACCATGCCCCCACATGGGCAATCGAGATTAACCATTTACCTAACAAATCACCCGCATCCGCCCACGCAATATGCAAATTCAGCAGTTGAAAAAATATTATTTTCCAAACAATTTCAACAAAACCATATCATGTGACCCCTCGTTGGAACGAGCTTGTTCCAACGAGGGGTCACATGATATGGTTTTGTTGAAATTTTTTGGAAAATTTTTAAAAAATGATATTTAAAATAATAAATTTTGATATCGTCTGCATTGGGTAAAGGGTTAAGTGCTTTGCCCAAGGAGATTCAAGGAATAATAAGCAATATAAAAGTGGCAGTTTGTGGCTGTATGGGACTTAAGGGTTAATTAATAATGGATCATAACATACCTAGCGCACTAATATTATACAGTAAATGTTTATGGAAAAGTAACTGTCTGGCCACTAAGCACTATCTCATTGTGCAGTATGTGTAAACACACTATACAGTGTAAGATTTCTGTTCTGCTGGATTTGGTTGAAATTTCTTCCACCTATATCCCATTAAATCAATTGCCTTCAGACTGGTATTGTAGTTTGTATTATAATGAGGGTGGTCCAATAGCCCAGAAACACCAGGTGAGACACACATCTGGTCAATAAATAAACAGAGTGGAAACTATCACATATTGATCTCCTAATGGTATGTACTACAGTATAAACAAACTGCATAGCTTGAAGCATAACTACAGTATTAATTTGCCACAGATATCAATAACTATGCAAACTCAAACAGACATAACACAAAATCAAATATGGCTGGATAATTATTATTTACATGTAACTGTTTTAGTGGCAGAGCTGATCGGAATGGCCTATAAATCATCCAATCTCATTCCCCAGGCTCCTTCATTAAACTGATGAAATGGAACGAGTGATGTGAGTTGGGAGTGGATTGAAGTGGGGGTGGAGTGTTGTTCAACCCTCCCCCCAACTTTTTGTCTCACCAAACAGTAGCAGAGTTCTTGAAAAAGCTTAACTCTTTGCATAATGCTGGTGGATATTCCTTCCCCAGAACAACATCTCCTGTCATGGAAATAAGTATGATTTGGGCACATCTAATCAAATTTACCCCCTGCGAATTGAATGTATTCTTTCCTGAGTTAAATTTAGATTAATTTTTCATCAAATGTAGTCATGGCTGCTTCACAACAGTCATGACTAGACCTGATGAAAAATATCTTGAAAATACTTGGCAGGTTAAGAGTTAAAA
Organism: Pictodentalium vernedei; assembly: GCA_031216915.1. Lineage (NCBI taxonomy): Eukaryota > Metazoa > Mollusca > Scaphopoda > Dentaliida > Dentaliidae > Pictodentalium > Pictodentalium vernedei. The sequence continues at coordinate 296,218,055 of CM062292.1, read as the reverse complement.
CCTCTGCATATGCACACTGATGGAAAGTACTCTTGAAAACCCTATCCACAGTGTGTCACATGACAGTGTATAATCAGGAAAATGAAGTACATCCTTGCAGTACTCTTTTCTGCATTGGGCTAATCAAGTTACTTTGACACCAAGGCAACATAATGACAAATACTTCAAAGTACTTGAATAACACAAAAATGAAATCTTAATAACGACAATGGAAGAATAACACCCCACCCCCATGTGTCCTTCCTCTTCCCCTGAAAAAACAGACAATAAGGGTCAAAGCTACATTGCCTGACATGAGGAAGTGGGCAAGTGAAAGTTTACTGCAAGGGTACTAACATGGCATGCAGCAGATAATACAGTGGAACTCTATTAACTGAATTGCCACTTCGCCAGTGAAAATTATTTAGCTGGGATTTTGTCACTGTCCTGTATCCTTAATATAAACTCAGTATTAACAAACTCTGTCAAACAAGGTATAATAGATTAAATGCCTGTATTAAGGATGCACTGAGACCAAAAAAAGTTTATAACAAATGGAATTTGGTGACTTGTCTAGGTAATTTTTTCAACATATTACAAATTGTTTCATTCAATTAACAGTAGTTTACGCTTTATAACCTATATGCAATTAACAGTTGAAATTTGAACTGAAGGTATGGTAAATGGTTTTGTGTTTAGAGGTTATATTCAATTAATGGGTGCCACAAAGTATAAAACATAAGGTCGGGAGGGGGGGGGGGGGGTGAGAGTGCATCTTCCAGCATCCTGAACTTCACCACATGGAAATTCAGCACAAATCAGGCACAAAATTCTAAAATAAAATTATGTGTAAACCAGGAACAAAAAATGCTTTCTGGAGCTATCCCACTCATCTGTTTATCTTAATTTGCAACAAATTGGAAATTCCTTGTTTCATTAAGCTTAAATGAACCCACTGATATAAGTTCTAGATGACAAAACATTTTGCTACATTTTTCCTTCTTTATTGATAATTGCATTCCGTGGGGAGAGCTTCCCAAGAAATCATGTCATGGTTTGCAATTATCAACAGAGCAAAAAGGATACAAATTTACTGTGATATTCATAAAATTTATTTCAGCTGGTAATTTTCTAAAAGGCAAATTTAAGAGTGGCAAACTGCCCTCAAGTCCCCTATAACCAACTTGAGGCCTGCCAACAATTTTTTAGCTTGAACTTTACAATTCAGTAGTCTTGCCAGAAGCCCATATTTAAGCTTTATTCTTAAGTGCAGGTGCCGGAACTAAAAGGCTCAATTTCTGGTGGATGTACTTCATATTATCTCTGAAGTGACATTATTTATTCCTTATGGATCTGCCTTGTTACAATTTATAGGAGAGTGTCTGTAGGCACTCTCCCATAAATTGTAACAAGGCACAAACGTGGATAAATTTGGACAACCAAAAGTAATTCAGCACCCCAGCAGTTAAATTCAATACCCAGTAACATCAGACTTTTATCCAGCAAGAAAATTATATTCCAGTTTAACCAAATATTCTACAAACCTGCATGCATTTAATCACTGTGTTATCACAAAGAAAATCCCTTCTTGAAATCTTACTCCAACTGAACACTTAAAGTGAAGAGCAGTGATAAATATCAAGAAATATCCTTGCAACTGAGCAAGCTGGTAACCACATAATGGAAAATCAATTCCACGTATAATATTTCAATGACAATGTTGGCCCCCAATACAGCACTACTGAAATTCTGTTGACTGAAGCTGTCTGAGTGGAAAAATTAGGCTACAAGCAACAGTGGTTTAATTAATTGGTTAAAAATCCATAACTCTTTCAAACCTGACCTTGTGATTTGCATCTTCTCCAAAGTACTTCATAAAACTCATTAGCTGAGAAAAATCCATCAAGGATTTCCCTGCAAGCAATACAGCTTTTATAGTGTTTGTATAAAAAATACAAGGATGCTGATCTTCCATTTTTCAACATAAAGTTACTTGTACTTTTACTTAACTAAACTAATTTCACAAAAATATTTTCTCATACTTCATTGGAAAATATAAATATTTTCATTTAATTTATCTGTGTGCGGCTATGGGTACTCTCCAAAACATTGCAAGGAAATATTTTATATGAATTACATTATTATTATTATTTAGTGATGTTTAAGGGCCCTTTCAGCATCTATGGCTATATCATGACCACAACACAAGTATCAAGTTAAGTTTAGGCAATCATTTATAACCATGCTGTGAACAGTAGAGGATTTCCACCACAGACGTTGCTCATCAGGTTCTATTTAACCAGTAAAGCCAACCTTATTAACCTCAGTAAAAAGCACTACTCCATTTCCCAGAGTTTCTATGCGGAACATGAATTACATACAAATTTCAAAATCTACTGTATAAACAAGAGACGGTTGAGCATCAAAGAACTCTTCATGTTGCGACAAACACTTCACAAGAAAACAATATGAACTCTTAAACCTGCTGAGTATTTTCAAGATATTTTTCATCAAATCTAGTCATGGCTGCTAAAAAGCAGCCATGACAAGATTTGATGAAAAATTCATCTAAGTTTAACTCAAGAAATCATTGATGAAAAAATCAATCTAATTTACAGGGGTAAAATTTGATTGAATGTTTAGAAAATATACTTAATTCAGTTTTATGAAAAATCCTGTCCTGACCAGGAATATCTTCCATTAACAGCATGTAAGGAGTTAATTTAGACCATTTATTTCTTCATTGGGTTCAAAAAGAAAATTTCAACATCTTTGGTTGTATCATGACCACCACAAAGGTATGTAGTCAAGTTTAGCTGATCGTTTATACTTTGAGGATTCCCCGACTCCCCCTGCCACCCTGACACTGGTTACTAGGTCCTATTTTACCAATTGAACAGCTAGCTAGAGCTTGTTTACTAATTTAGACAAAGAAAATATCACAATTTCCTTCTTTAGATGTGATTCAAATACATCAAGTCATATTGGTCCACACCATGTACTGGTTACCAGGTCCTATTTTATCAGTAAAACAGAACTTGTGTATTACATGAGAAATGCACTGCTCCACTTTCAAGGGTTCTCATGTGGAATGCCTCTAGGAAACTCACCTGCCATGTAATGTAGTGGGGTGCTTTGCTCAAAACAGTGTTCAAGTTATAAAGCTAAGCCCTCAAATAAGAACATCCCATAAGGCCTAAAAAAGTTAAAAATCTATTTTTCAGGCCCTCCCGCACGGCCCTTTTGGCTACCGCATCCTCTCTTTTCATAATGCAAACTTGAGAAAAAATAAAAATTAAATGGTCTATGTCTGATATGTTATCCATGTTAATAAAGTTGTTAAATTTGTCCCTAGAGTTCAACAAGGCTTTGCAATGATTTAGCATTGCAGAGCCTTCTTGCACTCAAGGGACAAAATACACCACCAACTATGCTATTCTGTACATTATGAGGCCTAAAACATACAACAAACCAAGAACATGAACTTCTGATGAACTTCTGATGGCTAAGAAATAATTGCAAAAATAAAACACTAACCCTTTACCCAACACAGACGATATCAAAATTTATTAATTTAAATATCGTTTTTTAATTTTTTTCGAAAAATTTCAACAAAACCATATCATGTGACCCCTCATTGGAACAAGCTCGATGAGCTCGTTCCAAAGAGGGGTCACGTGATATGGTTTTGTTGAAATTTTTCGAAAAATATTTTTTCAGCTGCTGAATCTGCATATTACATGGGCAGATGCAGGTGATTCGTTGGGTAAAGGGTTAAATAAAAAACAGCCCACCCACATGCATTTTTACATAAAATGGCCTGACAAACAGAAGATCCACTTTGTGGGGCCAAACTCCATACAGAGAAAAATATATAAAACAAAAACATACTGAGACTACCAACATTTATCCACAACAGTATATTCCAGTTCACCATATTCATTAGCAGTAAATCCTTTCTCCAAACACAGCCAGCACTGGATGAGTTGATCTGATCAATCACCCAGTATAGATAGATAGTCTCAATTCCACTGAATTCCTAGTTGGCTCAAGTGATTTATTTACTTCATAACAGCTAGACATTAAATAAATGTACACATTTTCCAAGTGAGATGTGAGTCAGTAGAAGATTAAATGTCAAAATAGATGGACTGTATGTTATGGATTGAGAGTAGATTCAAAGGAAGCCATGTGTGAAATATTAGGTTCATGTTAATAGGGCCCTGTTGAAAATTTTCATGTTGTTGATTAATTCAAGGAGATTTTTTCCCTCTCCATGAAAAGTGGTTTTATTTAAGAAGCTATAACTCATCACCCGCCAAGTTGAGAATAAAAATAATCTGCCCCAAGTTATGGCAATTTTCGGATCTGGATACTAAGAAAATATTACTTTACTGTTTAGCTGGTTGAGTGCTGTAAGCACATATATGGGCTTTATTCTGAAGTGCGGGAGTGCGCTGGCTCAGTGGTGAAAGTATGGAACTTCAAACCAACAGGTCCAGTCAATTCCAAATTGTACCTGCATTGTGTCCTTGAACAAGGCACTTAATCCCAATTGCCTGTTTGGGGGCACAATGGCACTGTGTACTAAGGCATACTGCACGTCGATCGTGCACTTGCATTCAACCAATGATAATTTTGCATGTGCTGAGTTAGTACATTGGGGAGTCTGGCAGCTGATCACTGCTGCTTGGTTGTTCTCTCCGAGCACTCCGGCTTCCTCCACCCATAAAACTGACTGACAAGGTGATCATGGCTGTTAAAGTGTCGTTAAACCCAGTAAATAAATATTCTGAAGTGTAGGTATCATATCTCAACTTGAAGACTTCATTTTCTGTGAACGTGCTTCACATTTTCTTTGAAATGAAAATATTTTGTCATTTGTGATTTGCCCTGTTACAATTTATGGGAGTGTGCCTGCAGGCACTCTCCCATAAATTGTAACATGGCAAAAAAGACATGTGAATAATTTTTGACAGCAACCAGTTAATTGTTTCATGCTTTAACCCAGGGATACTACAATGGGAATGGATATTTACTTTACTTTCTTTATAACTCATAAACTAAAGCTGTGTGAAACACTATTGGAAGTGGCTTCATAAGCCCATTTCAAAAAGGGTGTAACTTTATGGAATATCAATGCTTTTCAACCTTTACCTTAAAGATGTCTGAGAGAGCATTTTAGAAAGGATTTCAAGGGTGGATGCTGTCCATGAAAGGAATGAAAAGTATTACACCGTTTGGTTTGCCTGTTTGATCCTTTATTGGGGTTTAACAATACTATCAGCAGCCAGGGTAATATCGTGTCAAACAGTGTTATGGGTGCAGCAAGTCAGAGTACCACCCAGCAGTGGCAAATAACTATAAGCATCTCCAACTTACTAATCCAGTACAATCAGAATTAGCAGCATGCACATCGACATTGAAGTTAGAAAACATCAACATGCAGTATGGCATAGTACACAGCGACACAGTGCCCCTACTTGGGCAACTGGGATTAAGTGTCTTGCCCAAGGACACAGAGGAGATGACGCATGTCAGGTTGAACTATCATCCTTTCGATTTAAAGTAAAATGCTCTAACTATTGGGCTACAGCACACACACACAGTTTGGTATTGTAGGACCTTAAGAGCTGCCACTCTCACTCCCACTTCTGTAGTTAGAAATATGGGCTGATGGTGTTTACTATAAAAGCCTATATCAGGCCTTAAAATTTGTCAACATTCATGAAAATCAGATTGGATTCTCAGGAATTCCTGTTGCGAGAATCGATTTTCTGTTCTTAAATATTTAAGATTTGAGAGTACTGTTATACCCCTGTGAGTGCACATACGCCATGGTAAAAATGCAGATGGGCTTTACAGTAATTTTGCAGTGATTTCTAGTGAAGTCTTGGCTGCCTATATATGCAGCCAAGTCTTCACAAGACACCACTACTAAGTGATGTTTTGTTACCTTATTAATTCCTCTGGCTTTTCAAAGCCACTTTTAGAACCTAGGTCAATGATCAAATGAATATTTCACATGAATCACAGTTGATTCTCACTTTTATTCTTCCGAGAATCATTTGTGCAAATCGATTCGCATTCTCGCATGTATTTTGAACCCTATCTGTAGACACTGATCTATGTTATTTATTTATTGGTGTTTAAGGTCACATATTTCTGCACAATGGCTAATCATCACCGTGACAGTTTTACGGGTGGAGGAAGCCGGAGTACCCGGAGAGAACCACTGAGCAATGGCAAGCAACAGTCAGCTCCCCAACATACTAACTCCACACAAGCAGGGTTAGCATTGGTTGAAGACAGGTGCACAATCGGCGTGCAGTACGCCTCACCACACTTCACCATGCCCCCACGTGGGCAACTGAGGTGAAGTGGTGATCTATGTTCTCCAATATATTTTTGTTGTGGGTGTAATGCACAGAGCACATAGTGGAAGGTTTTTCAAACAATATTGAACATATTTGATATTGGTCTTGAGAAAAGAGTACATCTCTCTCTGGAAATTGAATCATGGAGTTGCCATTATCACCTCACAGGATTTGAAGAAGCATGAAGATTTATTAATGTTTTAACTTTTCTGTTAAAATGATGGTTTGTTGAAAGTAAAGATTCTTTCCACTAAATATATACAAGCCATATTTGTCAGGGCCTGAAATATTGCCCTTCAGGTTTCCACTTGCCATATGGTGAGTTGGCAAGTATTTTGTCAACCACTGTGTGTATATTATAATAAACACAGTTGTGTAGTGTTATTTATATTTATAAATGCATGTGCGAGCTTTTCCAAAAATAGGTGTGAGTTTTGTTTCTTGTTACTCAGGAAGGGCTTAGCCACAGTTTTGCAAAACTTCAGTTTCCTGTCACTGAAAATAAGGAAGTGTTTACGTCAAGTAATCAAGCTACCAGAGGATAAATGATTTGGCTTTTGGGGTAAATATCTTGAGAAAATTAGTAAAATCTGAGGAGTGATCTACTTAATTTTTGTCTGAATACATGACCGTCATGATTTTGTTGTGAAATTGAAGTTTATTTTTGCCACATTCAAAACTTTATCATACAAATACATTATACATTAATTTTCTGAGACAACAATCTTTAGTATTTTAGTTGCAGTACCACTATGTACACAATCTAAAAAAAAAGGTTTACCCCCAAACACCCCATCCCACCCCACCCCCTCAACACATACAGAGACACGCTTTCTCCCTTATCTCTATCAGATATGTTCAGAAACAGTCCAAATTGCACCTTTGACGTAGAATCTGTGCCAGGTTTTACAGCTGATTCATTTTTTTTTCATTTTTCATTAACCCTAAATTTCCCTAACACAAATAGTGCGAAACCTTTGACAAAATCTCTTAATAATAAGACTTTTCGACTCGGAAAAATAGTTTAAGACCCCTTTGGAACAAACTTGACAAATATTGAAAACATAATAAAGTTTGAATGATCATTTTTGTGAATAAGTGCCTGCTAGTTTTGGACACAACATTACTCAGCTCCCCTCCAACACCTACAAATAGCTAGTAGGACATATTAGCTATGTGAATTTGTGCAAGCTGTTTCTTATATTAATGGTGCCTTCAATAGGACTCTGCATGGTTTTGAAATTCCAATTCAATTCGATTGGAGACAGGTTCTCAAAATCTGATTGTCTCCCCTTAAACTCTTCTTCTATCATCATGTCTTCCCACAAAGGAGACCTGATAACAAGATTTCTCTTCTGAAACTACTTTGATTCTATTTTGGAATATTCTGCATGTTTAACCCTTTACCTAACATGAAAGGAAGACAACAATTGCACACAAATGTTTTGAATAACTAAGTGTTTTCATTTTTTTCATCCACACCATAGTTAATGATCCCTCACTGGAATGAGCTCATTCCAATGGGGAGTCATAAGCTATGTTTTTGAGACAAAAATGAAAAATATAATGGAAATTGAATGGTGATTTTTGTGAATAACACTGCTCTATTTTGGTCCTTACCTTGCATTAAACGGGTTAATTGATTTGCCCAAGCTGACCTGTCAGCACTGCATACAATACAAGAGTGGAGATTTACTGACAAAATTTATGGAACAAGGTGCAATATCTACAACATGAGGAGCTGTGAGATTCAACTTGATTCAAAATCATCTGCCAGATACAATTCAACTCGAAATCTAGGATTTGCAGGGCCATAGTTTTCAAGAAAAGATGCAATATTCCAGGACACTCAAGGTCCTTGGTACAGGATTTCTAAATTCTCTGACTTTACAAGAATTCAAGGAACCATACAGTGCATGGAGAGTGGATTGTAACTAAATCACCCGCGGAGTGGAGTTGTCACTCAAACTATAACTTTCAAATTTTGTACATATCGACAAAAAATACAAGCAATGTTTCAGCCAATGGACCTCCGGGTTTAACCCAGAGGTCCATTGGCTGAAACTTTGCTTGTGCTTGTTATGCCTTGCAACAAATTTGCTATTATTGCTTGGGTGGAATCTCCACTCTGCAGGTGATTTAGTGATAATACACTCTCCACGTACTGTATATATATACCATACTCCGGACAGGCTTGTTACAAAGACAGGTCACAAGCCATGTTTTAGAAGCAAATAACAAAATACTTCAGTCATCTTCTCACCATTTCAGGTAAAGGGTTATTGTAAAACATACATCCATCTTTCTGTGCTTACAGTACTAAAATTCAGTGTTTTAAATGCCCCAATCCAACTATCCAAATCCCCACCATTCTACTCAAGTCAATAATATGAAATGTATTCTGTGGATCTCCCTATCCATATACTTTATTCAAGGCAGAATTTACCACCAACAAATTATGTATGCTGGACATTCAGTAAGCATACAGCAGGCATCACTGCATGTTAAGCTGATTTCATGTGGCATTTGCTAACTGACATACTGACATTTCAAAACAGAAGGGAATGCATGGCTCACTTGAAATCTGTAACACATCATTAAATATCTAAACACTCTACTGTAGTAATGACTGAAGAGTTCATCTCCAATTCAACCATCAGCTGCTGAAATAGCAACAATAATGTTGAGGGTTCACAGAATGGTTTGGAAGCCTGAATATCTTAGCTTTTCCATTGTTTTCCCTTAGCCTCCACTCTAAATTTTCCATTGTACAATACTCCAATGAACTACATTATATATAGGGTAATTTACTACTCAACTGTCTAATGGATGAACATACCTAACCATTTACTTTCCATGTAATGTACTCACCTTTAAGGAGAACAAATAAAAACAAGAGATTGTCACTCGGAAGTGACTATGCCCCTGACATGGCAATGACCTTGATCTGTGACCTTGACCTCCATTGAACAAAAAAGAATTGTGTGCATGACACATCGTCTCCCCATAAGCAACATGTATGTCAAGTTTCAGCAAAATCCAACGAAGGATCTCATAGATGTTGAGCGGACACAGAAATCTTCCTGACAGACAGCTGACCTTGATCTGTGACCTTGACCTCTATCAAACAAAAAAAAATTGTATGCACAACACATCGTCTCCCCATCAGCAACATGTTTGCGAAGTTTCAACAAAATCCAATGAAGCATCTCAGAGGTATGGAGTGGACATGAAAATCTTCATGATGGACAGACAGACAGATGGATGGAAATGACAAACAATATATGCACAAAAAGTGTTTGTTACCAACCAAGATGATCAGCTTAATAGCCATCAACAGTCATATGCAGCAATTGAATTGCAGAATTGGATAATACTAAGACTAGATTTGAAATAAAATATTTCATTGTTAGGTGTATGTGAGCAATTTGGCTAACATTTTTAGCTCAACTTTGATGCAAGTCAAATTTGAGCTTATGCCATGGCCAGTCGTCCATCTGTCCATCAACAATTCAATACGGTTCGGGCTAGAGGCCGTATTTATGAACCGATCTTTACAAAACTTCTTGGGTACCTTTGTTATGACCGTGGGACGAGAATGAGTGTTTTGGGGTCCGATCCGAAATTTAAGTTGGCTGCTGGCAGCCATTTTGTACAAAATTAGATGCAATCAGATTTTTGTGCAGAGCTTCCATATGAAAGCTCTTATTTGAATAATTTTAGGTATGAATGTTTAGTACCATGGGATACATCACATATAATACAGGTTTTTTTTCTCGTGCGTAAATTATGCAAATTAGACTAACTTTTATGTATTTAGTGTTACTTTCAGCACTGTAAGTGCAAATGCCAATACGGCTCGGGCTAGAGGCCGTATTTATGAACTGATCTTTACGAAACTTCTTGGGTACCACCTTGGGATGAGAACAAGTGTTTTGGGGTCCGGTCTGAAATTCAAGATGGCCGATGGCAGCCATTTTGTACAAAATTAGGTGCAATCAGATATTTGTGCAGAACTTCCATATGAAAGCGCTGATCTGAATAATTTTTTGTCTGAATGTTTAGTACCATGGGATACATCACATATAATACAGGTTTTTTTCTTGTGCAGAAATTATGCAAATTAGATGAACTTTGATTTTTTCAGTGCTACTTGCACACAATAAGTACACATGTCAATACGGCTCGGGCTAGAGTCTGTATTTATCAACCGATCTTCATGAAAAATCTTGGATACTTTTGTTATCACCATGGGACAGAACAAGTGTTTCTGGGTGTGGTCCAAAATTCAAGATGGCTACCAGTGGCCATTTTCTACCAAAATTAGGTCTAATCAGTTTTTTGTACACAACATCTATACGGCTCAGGCTAGGGGCCGTATTTATGAACTGATCTTTACGAAACTTGTTATCACAGTGGGATGAGAACGAGTGTTTTTGGGTGTGGTCCAAAATTCAAGATGGCCACCAGCAGCCATTTTGTACCAAAATTGGTGCAATCAGTTTTTTGTACAGAACTTCTGTATGAAAGTTCTGATTTGGATAAATTTTTATATGAATGTTTAGTAACATGGAATACGTCACACATATAGTACAGGTTTTTTTCTCATGCAGAAATTATGCAAATTAGATGAACTTTGATTTATTCAGTGCTACTTGTACACAGTAAGTGCACATGTCAATACAGCTCATTTTGTACCAAAATTAGGTCCAATCAGTTTTTTGTCACAACTTCTATACGGCTCGTATTTAGGAACTGATCTTCATGAAACTTCTTGGGTATCTTTGTTATCACCTTGGGACAGGAACGAGTATGTTTTGGGGTGCCTTTGTTATCACTGTGCTATAAGAACAAATATTTTGGGGTTCAGTCAGACCCTCTCTGGGACTCAAAGATTTCTTTTCTAGTTTAGCATCTGACTGTCACCCACCTTTACAATACTTTACCTATACATTTGTTACAGGCTACGGTCAGTATTTATGTACAGGCCGTTACAATACTTTGTATGTACCTTTGTTATCAGGTCATTACCTAGATATTTGTCATTGCTGTGTCACATACTATAAATGTACATGTCTTAACAAGCTGAGCTACAGTGCCACTGACACTTTCATTTTATTTTTAGTTTTACAGATGAGCTTACCCAATGATTTCAAAATGTAGAAATTTCCTAAAGCTTTTATAAGGAAAATAAGGGGTGCTAAAAACAAAGGAGGAATATAAGGAAAATAAGGGCCGCTTGAAAGCCTGCTCTCTGCACACTATGTGTAAATAAAATTTCAAGCAACAAATTTTTCCCAAAATGCAACTAGAAACTTAGTCAATTCAATCTATTTTGACCCAGCTCTTTCAAACAGGACTGAATTGGTTAAATTCAGGTATCTTTAATTGAATATAACTCCCCCCAAAAAATGAATAAAGTTCATTTAATCTATACTGCATTCTCATTGTCACATTTTCTCCATTATTGACTCGTCAGGCCAATGGACGAGTCAATAATGGAGAAAAATGTGACAATGCAAGCCAGAAAATAAGCAGACTGTCATCTGCAAAATGAGGTCCACAGAGGGTGAATTTAGTGATGCTACCCTGCACAGCAGGGTAGCATCACTAAATTTACCCTCTATGAGCCTCAATCTCAATCATGGTCTCAAAACTAAACAGAAAGAGGTACCCAGAGGATAAATTCACCCACTGTATGGGATAGCATCATCAAATTCACCCTCTGGGGACCTCATTCTGCAAATGTCAGACTGCTTATTTTCAGGCTTGTGACAATGTGATTACAACCTTTGTGAGATAGACTATAAGTGACAAGAGTTCATAGGACCACTAGTCCAGTTCCCTCTCAGTGAGATAGTTTCATCAGTTCAAGCACAAATACAGTGATATTTATTTATTTATTGGTGCTCAAGGTCACATATTTCTGCACAATGGCTAATCATGACCATGACAGTTTTACGGGTGGAGGAAGCCGATGTACCCAGAGAGAACAACTGAGCAATGGTAAGCAACTGTCAGCTCCCCAACATACCAACTCCACACAAGCAGGTTAGCATTAGTTGAGGACAGGTGCACCAGCGACATGCAGTATGCCTTAGTACACAATGCTAAAGTGTCCCTAAAGTGTCCCCATGCAATGGGGGGGGGGGGGTGAAGAGTCTTGCCCAAGGACACAACACAGTTGCAGCAGGTGGGATTCGAACCAGAGGATCTCTCGCCTTGCAGCCTGCACCTCTTCCTACTGCGCCACTGCACCCCTCCCCTCCCCCTCCCCCATTGCACAAATGCTTCTTGCAAGAAGACAATGAGAATCAACTTTAATTCTCGCAAAATGTTCATTTGATACTTATCACAGATTCTGAAAGTGTCCTTAAAAGCTTGCAGAATTCTAATGTTTTTTCTCCCTCATAATAAGGTAACACCTTGACTTCACAGTAGTGTCTAGTGAAGTCTTGGCTGCCTATACAGGCAGTCAAGACATCACTAGAAACTGTTACCTTCAGCAGCAAACTGGCAGCTAAATCCCATATTTCGGAACATGTGTTCTACATGCACATGTGAGACAAGAAATTTCATCCATATGGGTTGAACTCTTGTAAATATATAAATTTGAGTTTCCGTTTCACTATGGAATATGTGCTGGTTACACTCAGAACGGTGTAACAGAACTCTCAAATTTAAATGCTGAAAATTGATTCTCGCAGCAGGAATTCCCGAGAATCAAAACTGATTCTCGTGAACTGGGAAAAATTTTTCAGTCCTGAGCTGCCCAGATCTAAAGTGCTGTACACCCTGAAAGAGGGACGTTTTACTTAATTCATACATGTACATTCAAGTCTAGAAATATTTTTTAAGGCCTGTCTGTCACTGTGAAAGTCAAACAACAGGTTATGTTTGTCATATTCAAGTTATCACTCTCTATTCCTAAATTCTAAAGGTGAATTCTATCACATTAAATTACAATATGCATATGTATGTTACCTGTATAAATATGCAAATCTGACACTAAACCTGTTAGTATTTATTGGAAAGCTTTCTAAAAGAGAGTTTTCCAGGGTTTAAATTTCATGCGATAATCAGAATCAACTCTCACAAGGAAAGTAATGAGAATCAACTTTTGATTCCTGCAAAATGTTTATTTGATTCACGTCACAAATTCTGAAATATTGTAAAGTTCTACTTACCTTTTCCTACCTCCTAACAAGGTAATAACACTTTGACTTACCAGTGGTGTGAAGTGAAGTCTTGGCTGCCTAAATGGGCAGCCAAAACCTTACTAGAAACCACTTGCCAAGGTGCTGTAACCTCCATCAGCAAGACCACCAAACGTTTGAGTGGGCAGAGTTAAAAAAAAATGAAAATGGGTCACACTTATTTTCCAGCCATGGTATAAGTTGCCTTTCACAACTTATAAATTTTAGTTTAAACAATATTTATTCATGAGAAAATATGATACATACATATCATTATCTACAAGATGGTTGTTACACAGAATACGTAATACAGTGGTATGCATTAAAGTTATGTGTCAAGAGCGAGATTTGTTGGAAGGATTCAGCATTAAGCTTTTAGCTTGTATAAGCTGTCTCCTTAGGAAGACTGGCGAAGTTTAAAGGTAGCTGGAAACACTAAGTAAAATATTGTTTAAACATGAGAAATAGAGAGAGTAAGGAGAGTAATAGAGAGAATAGAAGAATAAAAAGGGACAAGGAACTTAACCCCTTTCCCAACACGTGTAGAAGACGACACTTGAAGAATAATTTTGGAATAACTAGAAATGTTCAATGTCCGTCTCAAAAGCACAGCCCATGACCCCTCACCGGAACGAGCTCATCGAACTCGTTCCATTGAGGGGTCACTAGCCATGTTCCCGAGACGAAAACTGAAAATATAAAGGGGGTTAAATGGTGATTTTCTTGGATAACACTGTCCGTTACATTGGGTAAAGGGTTAACTAGGAAATGGGGAAACAACCTGAATTCAATGTTGGCTATCACAGAATATTCAATAGGGCAGCCTCAATGAACAAATCGGTAACGGTGGCCCATATGTGTGGCAAATAATACCAACATGTCTTAGGGCTCACTGTTACGTATTAAAACGTCCACTCACCATGATGAAGTCCTGCACAGCTCTGAAGACAAGAAAGTTTTCATTGTTATTCAAATGTTCGGATCCAAATAAAAGTGTTGAGAGCTCATAAGTAAATGGCAATGTATTGATTGTGGAATCACGAGCATCGTCATAGATTGGGCAGTGCATAAGAAAGTGCTCAGTATTTTCAAGATCCCCACACTGGCAACGTGGAGATGGTGAGAGATGGTTATCGTATAAGTGGGCGTTGATATTACTGCAATGCAGACGTAACCTGCAATGATAAATCTGGGCAGCACGAGATTTGGCGCCATAGTAGAAAATTGGTGGTCGCAGGTTCTCACTATTTATAAACGTCTTGAAGTTTATGAGGGAACAATTTTCTCTTACTGAGGGGGGTATTCCATTCCACTGGTCGGTAACTTGCGGGATAAACGAGGACTTATATAAATTGGTGTGGCAAAAAGGAACACGGTGGTTATTTTCCGATCGCAGATTGTGGTTTTGGGTGATAGATGAGATAATTGGTGGCACCTTGTTGGAGATATATGGAGGCGTTAATTTATGATACATCTTAAAAAATTGGATAAGCTTGTGCTTTCGGCGTCTTTCTTCCAGTGAATCCCATTGAGTTTCTGTGTAGAGAAGTTCTTTTCTGCAGCTCACAGTGGCGCCAGTGACTATTCTTGCTGCAGCTACTTGTATTTTCTCCAGGTCAGCAGCTTGAGTTGCTGAGCAGTTGTCCCAGACAGAGTCAGCGTATTCTAAAAGAGGTCGGACAAATGCGAAGTATATCTTTTCAAGGACTTTCCGGTCAAGTGTAAACTTATGGGCCCTGAGCAAGTCAATACGTGTCCAGGCTTTAGCGCACATATCATTGATATGGTCGTTCCATGTACAACCTTTATTCAAAATTACACCCAGATGCTTGTGGCTACACACCTCCGAGATTTGAGTTCCGCCTAAATATATTGGTGGGTGCACTGGAACGTTACTTTTACGTGATATGATCATGGTTTCCGTTTTATGGGGGTTGAACTCAACGAGCCAAGTTTTAGCCCAATGTTCAATTGTGGCTAAGTCGCGGTTGAGTATGATGGCACCTTGGTCAGGATTCTCAATTATAAGATAAAGGGATGTATCATCTGCAAATAAACGTATGCTGCTAAGTAGGTTTACCGTAATATCGTTGATGTAAATCAGGAATAACAGGGGACCAAGGATAGAACCCTTATAAATTTTGGACACCAACGGACTCAGAATCAACGAAATTTTTAGATTTTATACTTTCTTGCCTGATGTTCCCTATATGGGTTAACATGGGAGGGGGGGCATGACTGAAATTTGGGGGGAGGGGCATGTGCCCCCCCCCCCCCTTCAGCACCTCCCTGGCTATGCCACTACACAGATGAAAAGATGGATAAAACTGATTATGACCACATGATGACATCTCCCATCACCTACTCATAACAGCTGGACAAACTGAGAATATCACCTAAAATCTAACAATAATTTTGCTGAAACTTCAGAAGCATGAGGAAGTCAAAATTATTCTGATATGCAGGGGACAGGAAGATACTCAGGGTGGGTGGGGTGGAGAAGATATTCTATCCACCTGGACGGGAAGATATAGGGGATGGGGTGGAGCCATATGACTCCAGGTCCTATTTTACCAGTAAAGCAGAACTTGTTTCCAACAGTAAACAATCAATGCTCCACTTCCAGGGATTCCCATTGGGGAAGTTAAATTCTAATAAAAATAAGTGATTATTATATTAGGCACAAGTGAAATGATGCCTGTAAAACACACAAGTTCTGCCTGTCAATTTCAATGACAGGTTGCTTATTTACAGATTTGCAACAGTGATATTCAATTAAGAAACATCCAACGAAGTAGACTAATTATAACTTTATGACATTTCTTGCATCACGTGAAGGTAACAGCCTTGATTTAGTTCAGAAGTAATCAATCTAAAAAAATGTTAAATCCCATTAGATAAGGTTACCTCTATAATGTTCCCTGTTCTTGGTAAAATCCTTCAATTAATAAATATACTTCACACAACTAAACCTACACACTAATGTGACATATTAATATTCCGCCTCCCACAATTCACCTTTTCATGGGAAACTGTGAGACTGTTATTTGAAATGAATGAATTGGCTATCAATGAATCATATTACCTGGGCGATTCTCAAACAGGTCAGACAATACTTATCTGTGGCTATATGTTTATTATGGACAGCAACCCTGGTGAACATAGTTTTAATCAAGTACAGGAAATCAGCCCTTTGCTGTGAAATGACAATGCTGACCTATAAAGTAGGAATAAATTATATTTTAACCCTTGATCCACCAAGACTGCATAAAATGAATTTATTGATGAGCTCAAAACCAGTATTGGTGCTCTAGTGAATATAATACTGAAAAATCAAGGTCTATATTTAACCTCTTAACCTTTTACCTAACGAATCAGCCATGCTCGCCCGCGTAATATGCAAATTCAGCAGTTCAAAAAATATTATTTTTCAAAAAGTTTCAACAAAACCAGATCATTTGACCCCCTCATTGGAGTGAGCTTGTGAAATTTTTGGAAATATTTTTTAAAATATTTAAAATAATAAATTCTGATATCGTCTGCATTGAATAATGGGTTAACCCTTTATCTAACAAACTGTCACAACTGCCTCCATAATATACAAATTAGCAGTTGAAAAAAAGAATATTTTTCAAAAAATTTCAACAAAACCATATCATGTGACCCATGTTATTTGTGTACAGTATATATATATATTTCTTGTGCATATTCCCTAATCACTGAATAATGTTTAGCCAAAAATTAAATTAACACGATTAAAAAATTTCAAATAACTTTCGTCGAAAATTCGACAAAAGTTTGACGAAAATTGTTTTCAACCAAATGTTCATTCAACCAGGTGTCCACTCCATTCCACTAAAAGTTCATTTCAACCAAATGATCATTCAATGAAGTGTCTATTTCGACGAAGTGTCTTTCGACTGAGTGTAATGTAGCCAAGTGAATGTGTGTATGTACCATGTTTTGTGTCTGGGTTTGAATTTTGTCTGAAAAATGGTTGCACACTCTTTCAGGATTTTTGTCCAGTGCACAAAGCTCTAGATTTGATGTGTATACAGACATTAGAACATATGAAAATGCTATTCTTGTAATCACAGATGTTCAGCACAAATTAATCAGATTTCACCCAAGTTACAGTTGATAGCTTTTTATCAACTCTGTACAAAATCAATCAAATTGTTCATCAAATATAATTTTTGATTCCTGAACTTCTGCAGAGAACACATGGTGAAAACATCTGATCTGATGAAAACATCTGATCTGACAAACATCACGTCACCACAATAGGTAAACTGTACCCTTTAAAAATTTTAATATATATATGTTGAAAAATACCCACTGCAAAAAATATTGAATCGAGACAATTATCACAAGGAACCTTGCACTTCCCACCTCAACACATTTTCAAAAATGAGAATGATTAGTGAAGGCATTTTTGAGTTAACTGACCTAAAACCCCAAGTTACGGATAGACGATAGATAGACAGACATAGTGTCAACATTATGCTCCCCACTCATTAGAGTATTTATTTATTTATTGGTGTTTAAGACACTTCAAGCATCTGTGACCCCAACATAATCTCATTAGCAATCAGGAGCATAAAAATTGTTAATAAAAACGTTTATTGTATGATTATATTAAATGTCTGTGTGTGCCCAACTTTGTATAGAGCAGCATAACAAGGCTCCTTGGAATATAAACAAGAGGCCCCACGGGGGCCTGAAGCACTCACCTTGAACAGAACATGATATAAGGAGAGTCCAAGAATGAGTCTACATTAAGCAATCCATCTCTGTAGGAAACATTGTCAATCCTTGAGCCCCTCAGGAGTGACAAAAATAGTCTGAGCATCATGCCTTTTCTTCAGTTGATCATAATGTAAAATGTGGAGATCCCTTAAGAAGCCCCTTGATACAACCTATGTGGATTAATCTTAATTACACACACTTCTAGAGGGTACTGAATACAAAATTTCTAATTCTTCAGCTACATGGCCAATTCCAGTTCCCATAGGGAGCCCAAATATTAACCCAGACTCTCGATTTGAACAAAGTTGAATCTGCCCTTCCTAGCGATGTTGTATACTAAATATGAAAGCATTTCGACTGTTGGATTTGAAGAAGAAAAATTTTAAAGAAATTTCTTTATATCACCCCAAGATAAAATTTGGTCTACCATAGCGAGCCCAAATATTAACCTATGGACCCGATTTGAACAAACTTGAATCTGAACACCCCCCCATCCCCCTCCTTCCTCCCAGAGAAGTTATATACCAAATATGAAAGCATTCTGACTAGTGGATCTGATGAAGATTTTAAAAAAATTTCCTCATATTTGCACTAAATTAAAATTTGGGCTACCATAGGGAGCTCAAACATTAACCCAGGGAAACACTTTGAACAAACTTGAATCTGACTCCCACAGAGATGCTTTGAATCAAATATGAAAGGATTCTGACTGGTGGATCTGAAAAAGAAGATTTTTAAAGAAATTTCCTCATATTGCCCTAAGTTAAAATTTAGGCCCAAATATTAACCTATGGACCTGATTTGAAAAAACTTGAATCTGCCCCCCCCCCCCCCCCCCCCCCCCCCAAGATTTTGAATACCAAATATGAAAGCATTCTGACTGGTGGATCTAAAAAAAGAAGATTTTGAAAAATTATCTCCCATATTGAATTAAGTTAAAATTTGGGCTTCCATAGGAGGCCCAAACATTAACCTAGGGACTTGGTTTGAACAATCTTGAATCTGACTCTCATAACAATGATGTATACCAAACATTAAAAGATTCTCACTGGTAGTTCTGAAGCAGAAGATTTTTAAACAATATTCCCCATATTGCCCCAAGTTAAAAATTTGGGCTCCTGTATTGAGCCCAAATATGAACCAATGGGATTTATTTTAACAAACTTGTATCTGACCCCCTATGAATGCTGTGTACCGAATATGAATATTAAAGATTTTTTTTTAATTTTCGCAAATATGCTGACTCAGCATTATTTTTGATGCTCTCTACAGAACACCCGAACATAACCGATGACAATTTTTTTACCATTCAATTCTATTAGCCCTAAGGATGCTACATACGAAATGACAGCTCTCTGTTCCATGTGGTTTGGGAAATATGGGCGTTTGAAAGTATTTCTATTTTTAGCTCCTGGGGTTTCCATGGGGAATCAGGTTTGGTTTTTTTGCACGAGTCAAGTACGTGTGACCTAATAATACCACATACCAAATTTGGTTCAAATCAGACCAGTGGTTCAGAAAATAGAAATTTTGGGCAGAGCCAAAAATCTTACCCCTCCCATTACAAAGCCAAATATTGCTTTCCAAACTTCGTTTGAACAAACTTGATTTTACACCTCAAACGGAAGCTCCATAACAAATATCAAGTCATTGTACTCACTGGTTCATGAGAGGATTTTAAAAATATTCTGGAGCATTTCCCCCCCCCCCCCTCCCTCCTCCCTGTGGGGCTGGGCATGATGAGTTGAACAAAAATGCACCATCACTCACCATCACTCACAAGCTTTCACATGAATTGGCCCAGTGGTTTTTTGGAGGAGAAGACCAAAACATGGCACTGATGGACGACAGACGGACAGCAATGAGATTTTTAAAGAAATTTCCTCATATTGCACTATTTGGTTCAAATCAGACCAGTGAAAAAAGGGTAGGGCTAAAATGGTTAACCGGTCAATAATTGGTTACAGATGTGACTGGTTAGGATTTCCATAACTGGTGAACCATCACCACATATAACATACACCAACTCAAGTGGAGTTAAAACAATCATGAAGAAACAATGGAAAACATCAATGCTATTGCAGGATATGCTATTTGAACTTATGCACACATTCAATTTCTTCGTCGCAGCTATGTTTTGGCAGCTTGGTCGATGTTAACAGCCTCAAAACAGTTGAGTTATAATCACTTCAACTGAGGTTAACTTTACGAGAAATTTATTCAGAGTTATCCGATGAGAATGTTATACAAGGTTTGTGTGTCCATTTTCCAGTCCTGGTAATTTGCCATCGGGAAAAAGTGCACTTGGTTTTTTTTTATGGCAAAAATGTTCCCTTTTTGACAGCATATTTTAAATTGCCTCCAAATTCCAGTTCATTGGCGATATTTCTTCATTTTGTTTTTAAATATAATGACAGGCTTCTCTGGTTAATTTTTACTCTATTCTAAAATGTACTAACCATGATTGATTAGTTCAAAGAGGTTCCCTGTGTTAGTTTATTCAAATTATTCTTTCAACCTTTTGGAGGGCTCCCGTTACACAGTATAATCGAATTTGCATATTAAATAATCTTTCCTTGAAATGACCAATGATAAAAATCTCCCCTTCAGGGTGATATTGAAAGCATTTGGTTTCTAACAGAAATAAAACAAGTATCAAACTACCACTATGACCACATTCTTCACTTATTATAAATACAACATCTACGCATCTGCTGGCCACTGTCAATAATTTCTATATATATGTTTGAATGGAATTAAAAAAAACCTGTTGTACACTATACTTGCACAAATGATATTTTCAAAACAGTAGGCCAAGATTTGGGTCTTTCAGTATCAATACATGAAACTCAACACAAATGATCATTAATATTCATGGCCTTTCAATACCAATGGTGAAGCATCATGAAATGTTCATCAGTCTATCAAATGCAGTTTCTTTTGTGGCACTGGAACTTGCCTCTTGCTGCACATTAATACTGTCGGATAGATTTATTTGTACATGTAATTTTGAAAGCTTGAACTCCAAAATATATATCAGTTTCAAATTCGCAGTTGATGTCTGATGGAAATTTTGTGTTACAATGAACTGATTGAGCGACTTTTACTCACTAAACATTTTAGGGTGGGTGGGTTACATTAAACACAGGTATTTTTTATTTTGCAAGAGGGGTGGCGGTGAGCAGGGGCCTGATATTTAACAACATTACACCCCTGGCAATTTGTTTTGCTGACGAAGTACATTGCTACCACAGCATTTTCCTTGGCATCGCCGATCGGCGAGGGTGTATTACCAGGACTGATTTTGACATTTTTTAGTTTGATCTTGCCCTCGGATGAACTAAAAAGACATTCGGCAATGAAATTCCTTGGATAACCATGGTTAATCGGTTACCTGCGGTTATCAGAAGTGGTTGACTGGTTATGAAAAACCTGCAACCATTTCAGCCCTAAGAAAGGGACATTTTTTTACCTTTTCAAACAGTATGTATCAATTGTTGCATAAGAGAAAATTTGGTGGTCTGTTTACGAATATCTAAAGAGGGTCTAAAGAAGGTCAGCACAAATTTTTACTGAACCTCCCCTAAATTACAAAACAGATTCATTTACTAGCTATATCAGTAATTTTGCAGGCAGCAGAAACATTAAGGAACTCAGTGCTAAAAGGGTGAACATTTAGAACTAAGTAGATAAAGGCATTCTGTCCATTAAAGGGTCAATAGATTTCCTTAATAGATTCAAGTGAGATAAAACACTTACCAACACTATAAGATTCATGTTGGTCACACCCCCACTGAGTTCAAAATGCTTTCATCTGATAACAGCTTAGCCTGTGTTGGGATATTATATGTTGAATGATGCATACATCATAAACCTATATTAACCCTTTACATAATTATAAAAGTAAAAAAATATCACATCTTTCCAAATAATTATTGAATGTTTACATGCATTGGCAGTCAATAGGGGAAGGCAGTGGAAGTGGACTGTCCCAACCAGCATTTGGGGGTAGCAAAATGTCATAATATGTCAATAAAGCCATGATATCCAGATGCCAAAATGAAAGCAGTCACCGAAAAATTCTTAGTAATGCATGGAGATATTTTTTTTTATTGGCATTTATAAACCTTTGCCCAATGCAGACGATATCAAAATTTGTTATTTTAAATATTATTTTTTCAACTTTTTTGAATTTTTTTTTAAAAAACATGTGATGCCCCACTGGAATGAGCTCAATGTTCTTGTTCCAATGAGGGGGGGGTTATAAGATGTGGTTTTGTCGAATTTTTTTTTCAAAATAGTATTTTTTCACTTGCTGAATTTGCATATTAAGGGGACAGATGTGGCCGATTTGTAATGTAAAGGGTCAACAACATTTCTGACAGCCAGGGTCACTTCATGTTGGACAGGGGGTGGAGGAAGCCAAAGTACTGGGAAAGAACCACCGAGCAGTGACAAGCAACTGTCAAACTCGCCACTGTGCCAACTCCACACAAGCAGGGTCAACTCCACACAAGCAGGGCTAGTGTTGGTTGAAGACAAGTATACAACCAACATGCAGGATGCCCTCGTTTACAGTGCTCCTACATTGGCGATCAGGATTAAGTGTCATGCCCAGGGACACAACACACTTACCCCTAGTGGGATCGAACCATGGATCTTTCGGTTTGAAGTGCAATGCCATACCTAATGAACCACCATGCCCTCAGCATGAGGATATACCAGCAGCTAAGGTTTATCCTGGGGGAGGGGGGGGGGGGGCAATCTATGCTTGTCCACCACTGTTTACATAGCATATGTTACTTTCGAAGGAAGTACTTTGTGTGTCATTGCTTTTTGGTGATGAAAAAAGGCCTGAAAATAACTGCCTGACATTTGCAAAATGAGGTTCCCTGAGGGTGAATTTGATGATGCTATTCCATATACTGGGCCAATTTATCCCCTGGGTACCTCTTTCTGTTTAGCTTTGAGGCCCTGATTCAGAATGAAGTTCCCAGAGGGTAAATTTAGTGATGCTACCCTGCAGGGTAGCATCACTAAATTCACCCTCTGGGGACCTCATTTTGCAGATGACAGTCTGCTTATTTTCTGGTTTGGATGAAATGCCAATATGCTATATATACCGATGCTACTGGAAGCTAGTGGCTTCTCAGTGGGATCCTCAACTCTTTACCTGAGGTAGGCCTTCCATTTTAAAAATCAAAGGAGTGACTGAAGCCCTCTTGGGAAAAGGACTCAGGAGGGAGACTGCCCCAATAGTATTAGAGTCATTTCACTATGATGCGAAACCATATACCATAGACCTTTCTTAAATAAGTATTCAATGAGAGTTCAAAGATGATTTGAAACATGGGGAGTGTTTTTTTAAATGTACCATGCTATCACCAAGGAGTAGCATTAGTTTAGCTGGATTTTTCGCATAAAGTTTTGTTTCAATTTAATGGAGAGTGCCAAAAGGCACTCTCCAATAAACTGCAACCAAACAATTTTTGTAAAAAAAATGTTCTTCCACTACCAAGAAAACAACAAACCAATGCATACAGTGTAAAGCCACTAATGTGGCTTCTAGCAGACCATCATTTTTAAAAAATCCAGACGCATTATACATTGCGCAAGGCACACAGTTTCTTTGGTGGCATGCAGATGTGGGAAAATGCCTATAAGTGCATAAAAAAGGAAAAAGAAGACGCAATTACAACTTTTTGTCAATTATGAAATAATAATTTAAATCAATATATTTGAAATTTAGCAACCTTTGCAAATGACACTATCAGACTAAATGCTTGATTCTGTAAAACCCGGGTCATTTCAACAATAGACATGTGGAAGTTCAAAGGACAGGAATGCCACGTGCTCTGCAGTGAATAGAACTCAGAAGATAGCTGTGAATGCATGAGCATTACAAATTCTTTTGATAATAATAATAACTCTTTGGCCAGCCGCTGATTTGTCGCGGTCCTCATAAGAGAAGGCCATCATTCCCCCTGCACCCCACCCCCTCTTCCCCTCCTCTCCTCCCAGCATTCAGATATAAACTGGCTTAATAGTATCCCTCACTTCCTCTTTTTCAATTTCTTCAATAAGCATTCCTACCCTCTCCCTCGTGTCCCCCTTCAGCCATCTATCCTTTGTTTCTTCACCCCACTTCTGCATTATTCTTCCAGTAAATTTTATTCTATGAGGTATATACTGTGGGCATTCCAAGAGAAAATGTTCCAGGGTCTCCACTACTCCAGAGTGGCACATTTGGCATCCCTTTTCTTCATCTCTCCCATTTTTTCCCCGAAGCTCCAGTGATCTTGATCTCAGTTTGAACAGCAGTGACCCTCCAAAGGTGCCATCTAGGTACTTCTCAAAAGCTGGCTTTTCTTTATATTGTAACCCCTGCAGTGATCTTTTCACGCTAACCCCTGCTCACCAGTTTCGATTGCAATCTTCCATGACTCTCTCTTTGACAAACCTTTTGCCTTCTTTCATTCCTACTTCTATGTTTGTGACCTCTATAGAGTAATTGTCCATTAGTTCCCTCACATGTTTTGACCACCCCGTATCTATATTAGAATTCCAAATGGTATCGAGCATCAATTTGCACCACCGGTTGTCAGGCAGGTTTCTCAAGTAGTTAAAGTAACACAGTTTTCCCAAATCTACCCTGTCCTTGATTTTCATCCACCCAAGCTCCCCCCTTACTGCTTCCAAAGCTGCAGCATTACTCGACCCTGTTATCCATCTGCCGGCATCATTCTGAGTACTTTCCAACTTCTTAATAACGGTTTGGTTTAATGGAATCACGTCCGTGCCATACGTTATACTTGGTAAACCCACCCTCTCCCACAGTGTTTTCCCCACAAAGACCTTGTTGAAACTATTTTTCCCTAAAAGTTTTAGTTGGTTCAGAATTCTTTTCCCCTTCAGAATCAGTTTGATATACTGGAGAGTTGTTTCAGAGTGACTTTCTGTTGTTGAAAACATGTCAAACTTGAACCCTTCTCAAACTGTGTTTACAGAATCAGCTTCTGAAACTCTGACATCGTTGTCATAAACTTAAAAAGTAACTGCTTTCTAAGAATTACTTACGCTATGCAGTAAGTAATTAATATGATTAATATGTCATTAGTTTGCCATCAGTTATGGCAGAATTTACTGTGGAAGTTTGAAAAAATTGTTCGATAATTGTAGTTTTTCCATGTGTGTGATTGACTGTTCGCAAATTGTAATTCCATGAGCGGTGGCGCGTGAAAGCGATTGTGCACCATTAAAATGAAGGTCTGTTCTAGCAGTTTTCAATACAGCCATATGATAGTGGCTTCTAGCACACAACCAGTTAACTGTCAGTGGTCTGTATGTGACTTTGACAGGCTACTCTAATATAAATTCAAGAAGAAAGCCTGTGCACAATTGTAAAATTACCTTGGCAGTGAGTTCTAATCAAGTCTTGACTGCCTGTAGAGGATGCAAAGAATTAGCTAAAAAATACTTCTAAGCTGCTACTCACAAGGTGTTGTATAGACTGTTATAGGCCCCTATTATGATGTCAAAACTGATATGCCTTTATTTAATAATTATAAACATTTAAGATTTTCTAAAAATTATTTTTATTTAAAGAAAGCAGATTTTTTGGCTGGGCAGATAGCTATTTTGCACTAAGTGACCTTTGAATGTATGTATCAATATGTTTACAAAAACTGTTACGCAGAATCTATTTGAGCTTACTGATTGTTTATTTGGGTCACACTTGTTTACTTCAAATGAGGCAGACTCATCTAGAAAATTAATGAGATGATTTAAATCAGCCAATAAACAACAAAAGAACATTGGAGAAATTTCTTCTTCTGGAACATTTTATCTGTGTATTATCCTCTGTCAAGAGACTGCATCATTCTTTTCATCTCACACAGCACTGAGAAGTGACTTTCATTTGTACATTCAGTATCCATTGAACATTGGAGATTATTATTACAAGACAGTGCATTAAATTATCAGAAATATACTAGTGGAAAAAAGTAACGCAAGTTTTTTTCTGTGATAAATATTTCGAATGTGTTAGGGGTGATTATTTCATTGTTTGGATTTTGATGTTATTTCTTCATTACTGATTAAATTTTGACTAGTTTTGTTGTCTTAACACAGACAGTGTTTGCATGGATAATATTCAAATACGGGTTGCGTACGCCATTTCCTGATCAAAATCAATAACAGTGATTCAGTCGCTGGTCTAACTCTCCTTACCATTGCCCCATCAAGTTGTTTATGGTCCTCTGTGGAATGTTATTCCACAGCTGAAGAAGGGCCTGCATGAGCTGAGTAATATTGTTTGGAATGTTGACATTCTTTCTGACCCTCCTGTTCAGCTCATCCCACAAATGCTCAATCGGAGACAAATCTGGCCAATCAAGAACTGGGACATTGTTCTGGTTGAGGAAGTCACAACAAACCCTAGCGACATGCGGGCTCACATTATCCTGCTACAATGTAAGGTTACACGCATGGATAAGTGGAAGGACTTGATGCATGAGGATCTGATCCCAATATCTTATGGCTGTAAGATTGCCCTGGATGGCCACGAGAGGTGTTTTCACGTCATGAGAAATCCTCCCAAAACCATAGCAGACCCTCTCATGAATCTATTGTTTTCCTTAACGTTTGCATCAGAATATTGTGCATAATGTTTAGACTTTGACAAAGCTCTTCATTTAACTAGTAAGGAGCTGCCAGTACTTGTGTGCATGATGTACACACAGACTTTGACATAATATCTGAGTATTTAACTAGTAAGGAGCTACATTATTTTTACCTCCATGTTACCTATGTAACAGGTCTGGGCATCATGAGGCATACTGTTCATGAATCTTGAATTGTGTCGGTTTACTTTACTTTGTGTAGTTTGTACTGCCATACCACTTCTTATTTTTTGATTGTGCAATAAAGTATTATTATTATTATTATATTGCTCACCATTGACGGCGATAGCAACGTTGTCGTTCATCTAACCTGTAAAGCGTGAACCGAGACTCTCAGTGAATAACACACGTCTCCAGCGGGCCAAGTGAAACCGATTTGGTGCAGCCCACAGCTATTGCAGTCGACGTTGATGTCGCTTGGGTGTAAGTTGCAGTCCAATGTAGGGACATCATGGCCTTAAATTGAACTCCTGCAACTGATTCCTAACTGTTCTTGGACACACTCGGTTACCATGAGTGCCTAAAACCTGACTCGCAGTCTCCGTCACCGTCTGAAATCGGTTGCGGAGGTGTAAGAGATGTATGCCTATATCTTGGTGATGTAATGCTCCTAGGACAGTCAGCTAATCTTCCTGCGGCTCTGAGATGACCAACTAAATGAGCTATCATTGATTCATGGACCCAAAATTGCTGGGTGAGGAGACATTGCAATTGGCCCTGTATAATTAGATCAACTTCGGGACATTTGCAGCATTTTGCTTTTCAATCGAGTTGAAATGAAATGTTGTGCAATCGATGTGTACTGTTCCAAACTTCGATATTGGTATGGTTTTCAAGCACCTAGCATTTGGGAGTAAACTGGTTGCACACTTTGTCAAAAAGTCTGTTGAAAGCATCCAGCCTATCATGTGGTCATGGTTGACTGAATTTTAACCAGACTCTTTAGACAGTACACTGAGATACAGTTAACCCTTTATCTAACATGAAAAGCAGATGACACTTGCAAAAAAAATTCTTGAATAACTAATTTTTTCATTTTTTGTCTCAAAAACATAGGTTATGACCCAACGTTGGAATGAGCTCGACGAGCTCGTTCCAACGAGGGGTCATAACCCATGTTTTTGAGACAAAAAATGAAAATATTTTGAAAATTAATTGGCGATTTTTTATAATAGCGCTGGCTGGTTTTGGCCGTTACGTTGGGTAAAGGGTTAAAACTAAAAGTCCTGTCCCTAAATGCACACAAATAGCACATCGATATGCGCATTAATCTATGCGATATGACCATAGTAAGGCTATCAAATTCTGTAAATATGGCCTGTGCACAAGCAATGTTTCAGCCAATGGACCTCTGGGTAACCCGGAGGTCCATTGGCAGAAACATTGCCCGTGTTTGCTATGAGTAACCAGGAGAACCTGCCGTGCTTTGGATGCCATTCGATATGGCAATTGTGCGCAATTCATACGCGCAATTCAGCCTAGATAAGCGCACAGTTCGTGACAGGACTTCTAGTTTTAACTGTAGCTATGTGTCAAAGTTTACTACATTTGGTCTAGGGCTAAAAAATTATATTACCAAAACTCAATTTGCATTTCTTTTTCCGTCAGTATAGCAGCTCAGTTTAATATATATTCTACAGAATATTATTTTGTGGTCGAACATCTTGTTGTATTGGAAAAGGGTTTCCAAATCTTTGAAGAAAAGTGGCATTGCTCCTGTACCTAAAATGAATGGCAAACAACACAAATGTTTTTCTTTGCACAAAAATAGCAAGTCAAATTTATTTTTTTTTAATTTCTTTATTCTAATTAATATAGCTAATGAGCACTCTCTAGAATGAGCTCATCAAGCTCATTACAATGAGGGGTCATACATGTAGTCTGTATTTCTGAGT
Organism: Pictodentalium vernedei; assembly: GCA_031216915.1. Lineage (NCBI taxonomy): Eukaryota > Metazoa > Mollusca > Scaphopoda > Dentaliida > Dentaliidae > Pictodentalium > Pictodentalium vernedei. Next base: position 296,189,178 of record CM062292.1, on the reverse strand, counting down.
AAACAATGAAATTAATATTCTTATCACCTGGTAACTACCATGAGAATATAAACCTCATCTTCCAAAACATTCCAGCACTTTACCACATTTTCTTCTCACCAGGACTCCATAAATTCAGTCAATTGATAAGTAGGAACTGTAAGCATGAGGCAGAAAATTTTAAGTGCCTGGGGACAAATTGTTAATTCAACCCATAAATTACAAAGCCAATTTATTCTACAAAGGATAAGAAAGGTGACACCCACACACATTTCATTTCCTTATTTTTAAATCAAGCTTATCCAAGTGATAGAATTTTCTGAATGATGTACCTTTTATGTGACTGGAATATGAGTTACCTTTATAAAATCTGACTTTGTTTACTTGATATTCTTATTACGTATTTAATACTGACATTAAATTATCACCTCTACCTGATGTGTGGCATACCAAAATATTCTAGAAGATTAACCCCTTGCATGCTGCTGGCAGATATTCCTGCCTAGAACAGGTAAAATTTAAGGATGTTTTACCACATGTTCCCCTGTAAATTGTATAGAATTTTTGTCCAATGATTTCTCAAGTCAAACTTTCATAATTTTGTCAGCAAATCTAGTCATGGCTGCTATGAAGCAGCCATTACTAGATTTGATGAAAAATATTTTAAAATTACTTAGTGGGTTAAGAGTTAAATAAAAAATGTTTTTCTGTTTTATCATGAGACTTAGCCCAGAGTTCCTGCAGCTAATTAGAAAATGGATTCCATTTCCAGAGTTTGCAATGCCATTTCCATGCCATATTTAAGGTTTTTCAAGGCTTCATAGAAGTAAAATTCAAGGTTTCTCAAGGTTATCGATTAAAAATCGAGAGTACAGTACCAATGGAAATAAGTTGTAGGATAATCACAGGAAAATTTTAATGGTTTTTATATTTTGAAAGATAGTTTTCAAGGATTTTCCAGGCCACCTTTGGAGTTTTGGGGAAACTCAAGGACTAGCTTTCCAGGCCTTGAAAATTGATTTTCAAATTCAAGGTTTTTCAAGGCCTGTGGGTACCCTGTAGCTCATTTTAGTGTTTTAAAGTGAAAAAAGCAAAAACCCTTCAACTAATATAACATTTGAAGACAACACTTGCAAATCTTGAATAGTACAACTGTTTATTTTTTGTCTTCAAATGATAGCTTATGATACTTCACTGGAATGAGCTCTTTGAGCTTATTCCAATGAGAGGTATAAGCAATGTTTGGGAGACAAAAATAATAAAATTTGGATTGTGAATTTTTGGTAAATAACACAGAGTATGGCTGTTAGGTTTGCTAGAGGGTTAAAAGGAACTGAAAGCCACTACAAACTTTTGTGGACTAATATCGTTTGTCAAGCTCTCAAGCCACTAGTCTAATTCTGTATGAAATTCAATGCTGTTATTACTAGCTGGAACCAGTCTAGCCGTCAAATAGGTAGTCGACAAGGTTTAGATGCACTCATCTGGAATATTTCAATTGGTTGGAAAAACAAACCCACTAGTCACTTTTCTGAACAACTTATATATTCCAGGTAACTGATTCTGAAAAATTCATTTTCTGTGAATCAAAGCTATAAATGTTGCTCAATCGAGTCTTCATTTGCTTGACATTTTGATGACATTACAAGCATAAAAGACTCACCACAGCCATAGTTTTATGATTTTTTTTTATTGGGGTTTAATGATACATTTGACAGCCAGAGTCACATCGTGTCAGAAGTTTTATGATTATGCTGGGTATAGTTCCACAAATTATGTTAACATCTGGATGCTTTCAAGGGGAATTACATACTAATTATTGATTGGAATATTTATAACTGGGGCATAAAAGAATACCGATATATCTTTGAAAGTAAAGGTACATTACATTACATCAGTGGTTACTTGCATGCAAATTTCCACAAAAACTGGGTAAACAGACAGCCCATAACAGAGTCCAAATTCCAATCAGAATTAGACTGGTCACCTGAGAGCTTGATCCTTTACAAATTGCCCTGGCTGAATGAATACGGATGTTATCTTAGTTACAGGGTTAAAATGTTCTGAAAGCCACTCCAGTCTATACTGTGGACTCCTAGGCTTTCACATCAGTCAATATTAAATAAACAAGCAGCCCCTATGGGCCTGAAGCACACATGTGACAAAGGCCCACTGATTCGTCACAAAGTGATTTTCTTTAACAACAATAATTTGTCACTTATTATTTGCTTTTATTTTGGTCCCCACTGACTGATTCATTGATTTGAGAGAACATGCACTGCCAACACCTCAGAGTTCCCACAAGGAAATCTCATAATTACAAATACTTCATACAAACAGAAATTACCGCTTTACGCAGAATACAGATTAGTAAAGTTGAAAGGGTTAAAATGACAGAGAGTCTGATTAGTAAGCATTGGATTTGATTGAACAAACTAGGATCTGACCTCACTAAGGATGTCTTAAATCAAATAACAGATTCTGACTTGTGGATCTGAATAAGATTTTTAACCCTTTACCCAATGTAACAGCCAAAACCGGCCAGCGCTATTCTCAAAAATCTCCAATTAATTTTCAAAATATTTTCATTTTTTGTCTCAAAAACATAGGTTTTGAACCCTCGTTGGAACGAGCTTGTTGAGCTCGTTCCAACGAGGGGTCATAACCTATGTTTTTGAGACAAAAAAATGAAAAAAATTAGTTATTCAAGAATTTTTTTTGCAAGTGTCGTCTGCTTTTCATGTTAGGTAAAGGGTTAAAGAATTATACTCATATTGAACAGTTAAAAATTCAGACTCCCAAATATGAACCTGGGAACTTGATGCGAACAAATTTGAATTTGATCCCCATAAGGATGCTGTATACCAAATGATTCTAACTGGTGGATCAGAAGAAGATTTTTAAAGAGTTTTCCTCATATTGAACAAAGTTGAACTTCAAGCTCCCTCAGGGAGCTCAAATATGAACCCAGGGACTTGCTTTGAGCAACCCTGAAACAGAACCCCTTAAGGATGCTGTATTCAAAATATCAAAAGATTATGATTGTTGAATCTGAAGAAGACGATTTTCCAAGACTATTCCTCATATTGTAACAAGTTAAAATTTAGGCTTCCATAAGCAGCCCAAATATGAATCCATGGACTTGATTTGAACAAGCTTGAATCTTAACTACATAAGGATGCTGTATTCTAAATATCAAAAGATTCTGACTGATGGAAGAAGAAGATTTTCAAACAATATTCCTCAAATTCCACTAAGTTAAAATCTGGGCTCTCACAGGGAGTCCAAATATGAACCCAGGTACATGATTCTAATTCTCCTAAGTATTTTAAATTTGTCTCCCACCCCCCCCCCCCTCCCCCCCAAGGATGCTGCATAACATATATCAAACGATTTGCCGGGTGGGTCGGAACAAAAAGATTTTTAAAGAGTTTTCCTTAATATTGCACTTAGTTAATACTTGGGCTCTGATAAGGAGTCCTAATGAACACACAGACATGATTTGAATAAACTTGAATATGACTCTCATAAAGATACTGTACTCCAAATATTAAAAGATTCTGACTGGTGGATCAGAAGGAGAAGATTTTCAAAGATTGTAGTAAGTTAAAATTTGGGCCCAAATATAATCCCAGGAGTTTCATTTGAACAGACATGAACCCACCCACCCCCCCCCCCCCCACCCCCATAATGCTAAGTACTAAATATCAAAAGATGCTCACCGGTGGATCAGAAGAAGATTTTCAGTGAGTATTCCTTATATAGCATCAAATACGAACCAAGGGACTCAATTTGAACAAAATTGCTTATGTATCTACCCCCCACCTCCCCCTCCCCCCCCCCATGATTCTGTACTGTATAACAAATATCAATAAATGTTGACTCCTAGATCTGAAGAAGATGATTTTCAAACAGTATTTCTCATACTGCACCAAGTTAAAATCCAGACTCCCACAGAGAGCCTAAATATGAACCCTGGTGGTTGATTTGGCTAACTTGAATTTGATCCTCCTAAGTATGCTCTATATCATATATGACAATTCTGACTAGTGCTTCTGGAGAAGAAGATGATTTTTTTTAATTTACGAAAAATATGCTAACTCAATTTTTTTTCCTCTTTTAATTCTACTAGTCCTACCTGCTTTATTCACAAAAAAACAGTTATCTGTTAAGTGTGGTTTGGGGATATAGGGATAAAGAAAAATTTTCTGTTTTTACCACCTGGGGTTCCCATAGGGAAGTGAGAAAAAATTTTTTCGGCTTGAATTAAGTATTTAGGATCCAATAATGCCACATACTAAATCTGGTTTAAATCAGCTTATTGGTTCTCAAATTAAAATTTTGGGCAGGACCAAAAATCTTTCCCCTCCCAACAACTAAAAATATTTCCCCTCAAGCTTCTCTTAAATAAACTTTAGTGTACACCTCAAAAGGAAGCTGAATACCATATATCAATTTATTCCATCCATAGGATTATGAGATTTTAAAAAAAATGGGGAAAATTTCTTTCCCCCCCCCTCCTCTAGTCCCCACCCAACCAAACTGAATTACCCCTTCCCACCAGTCATCATTCACATGAACTTTTATTGGAACCAGTCCAGCAGTTTGGGAGAAAACTCAAATACCACTATTATGACAGACGCCAGATGACGGATGAGTGATAACTATAGCTCACCCTGACTTTCAGTCAGGTGAGCTAAAAATAGGTGTACTAGTACCACACCCTTGTAAAATTTGTGATACATATACAGAACACATCTGTTCACTTTACAGTGTAGGGCCAGTTACAACTGACTTGATGTTTAGTATACACATATTTTTATATGACCCAATGTGTGGATTTGGGATTTCTTCTGATATATGATGTGCCACACAAAGTGTCAGTTGGAAGTTAATATCTATTTTGATTTCAATGATGGTTATTAGTACAATAGAACCCCGTTAATTGAATAGCCACTTCTCCATTGAAAATTATTCGATTATAAGGAGTAATCAATTAATAAGGTGTTGTTCTCCCAACTGTATTTTAGAAATAAACTCAGAATTTATTTTATAATTTCATGTTTGACAGAGCTCTTTGAGCTCTGCCAAACAAGATATAATAGAATAAATGTGTGTACTGGATTCACTGAGGACAAATAGGTCTATAAACAAGGGGAAATTTGTGGATAGTCAGGGCAATTTCTCAAGATATTTTTTTTTATTCAGTTAACAAGAGTTTACTTTACAACTCATATGCAATTAACAGGTCGGATCTGCTTCATAACAGTAGCAATGGTGCACCAGTTTTGACAATCTTAAGTTGATTCAGACCGACAAGCATGTGTGTTGCCAATAGAACCAATAATACGTTTATCGTAATTAGCACAACTAGCAAGATTTTATATCACTTTTGTGGCATTATGTGTCACATACTGCCATGTGATACCAACAAGGTGATCTCCACTGGTATCCCCCACTGAGAAGTGGTTTACTAACCAGAAACCATCAAAATTGAAAATTTCTAAGTCGACAAGGACCCATAACTCTAGAAAAAATCACGACATCGACGCCGTAGCTGCGACGGGTGGTGCAATCTCACAAAATTCATCAAGGGCCATAACTCCCTTGGATTACCAAGAAAAATATTTGGAACAACACATGCATTGAACAGTGGCTAGACATTAATAAGATACACTTACATGCCAAATATAAAGTCATTCCATCAAGTATTTCAAAAGTTATTGAGTTTTGAAACTTGTTGGTCACAGACAGACTGACCGACCGACCGACAGACCGACCGACCGACTGACAGACAGACCGACCGACCGACCGACCGACCGACCGGCAGACAGACCGGCAGACAGACCGACATTGCCACTTATAGAGCTTCTAGTCGCAGCTAAAAACTATTGGCCATTACTTGTGAATATCCTTTCCCCCATGATGGTCTTTCAGCATACCAAAGATCATTTAAATCCAACAGCCACTGACTGAGATATGAAGGTCCAAAGTTGTTAGGGACAGACAGACCCCATTTCTATATCCCCCAACAAACTTTGTTTTGGTAGCGGATAATTAAAATATTATCTTCATAAAGATATACAGATGGCCTTTTGTGATCCTGTTATAAATATTCCAATTAAGAAGTATTTAAGTATTTAATTCTCCTTGAAAACATGAAGATAATAACAGAATTGATGGAACTATGCAGTGTAATCATAAAACTACAACTGTGGTGAGTCTTCATTCATAATTATTTAATGCACAATGATGTCTAATAGTACTGATATTCATTAAAGATTTGGTAAAATCAAGTTAATCGATGATTTAAACAAAATTAACATTTATGGTACTTTTAGATTCAATCATCTGGAATATTTCAGTTGATCAGTTTGCTTTTCTGACCAACTGTTTATTTTTATTTATTTATTAGTGTTTAAGGTCACATACTTATGCACAATGGCTAAATGTGACCATGACAGTTTTACGGGTGGAGGAAGCCGGAGTACCTGAAGAGACCACTGAGCATCGACAAGCAACTGTCAGATCCTCAACATTCTAACTCTGTTCAAGCTCTGCTCAAGCAGGGTTACAGCGGTAGACATGTGCACAATCGATATGCAGTACGCCTTAGTACACGGCGTCATCATGCCCCCATGTGGGCAACCGGGATAAAGTGCCTTGCCCAAGAACACAACGTGGGTCGTCCCAGATGGTGATCGAACTCGGGACCTCTATCATAGAAGTCCAACAGTCTACCACTGAGCCACCGCACTCCCTTCTGACCAACTGAAAGTATAGGCCATCAACTATTTAAGATGGACTATTTAAGGGCTTGACTGGTTCCAGGCCATAAGAGCATCAAATAAATTCCTTACAGGATTTGACTGTGGACTCAGAAGCAGACTGGCCAAACAATCCACCAGGAAAATTCCCGGTGCCCCCCCTCCCCCCCCACCCCTATTGGGGTGGGTCTGGGGCCCTAAAAGTAATGAAGCCCAAATTGGTGCATGCAATTTTATGAAAATGACCAACATGCAAAATGGAGCTGATTGAATAGACTGCTGGTATACCGAAATGTCTTTATGTGGACTGCCAATTGCAGTCCACATAGAGACATTTCGATATACCAGCAGTTTAGTCTGCATTTGATTGCTCAGATGCAAGGAAACAGCATTCTGTCAGTTTAAAAAAATCTAAATTTTCTCCCATTGGGTCGAACTATGGTGGCTCAAAGGGTCCAAGCCTCCCACTACCCCCCCCCCCCCCCCCCCCCCCCCCCCTATCCTGGTGCAACCATTTTTCTCCGATTGAGCAGCGAAGATGATATGAATATGCCATTGCAATGTCCTCTGTGTGGACTGCAATTGATTGCTCAGATGCAGGGTGGACTGAAATCTTGCCTGATGGTGTAAGCAAATCTATCCACTTGGCCACCAAACACCAATTGTATTTTTGCCACGCATACTGGAAGAAGCACAATTCATACATGGACAGATAGATGCATGGCTAGACAGATGAACAAACTGCCTACTCAAATATTTAAAGTTCCTGCTCTGAAGTAAAAAAAGGCTCAACAAGTCTTACCTGACTTTTCTTCATATATAGCAAGCCATTCAACATTCACTGGTTGTAAACTGTATGTGTGTTCTGGTAACTTTTCAAAGTATGTAAACAAGACGTGAATGCTACATTCATTCAGCAGGGCAAGTAGCTGATGTTGGTAAATGTCAAACATACACAAATTTTAAACACTATCAGCTAACCAAACAAAAAATTACACAAATAATTTTGCTCACACAATTCAAAAACATTGTGAGGTATTTACTACAGGATACCAAATACATAGTGAAGTAAATACAGGAGATGATGAGGAATCTAAGAAACTTGTACTGCCATTAACATTTCCCCTTCCGTAATTACTTTAATCTATAATACAGTACTAGTATGTGGAGAGTGGATTACCACTAAAACATGGAGTACATGGCATTTGAAGTTTAAACTCATACAATAAGGCCTTAAAAAGTTAAAAATCTGTTTCTCAGGCTCTCCCCCTGGTCATTTTAACTGCCGCATGCTCTCTTTTTATAACCAATGCAAACTTAAAAAAAATAAAAATTAAATGGTTTATGTCTGATATTTTACCCAAGTTTATAAAATTAATAAATTTGTCCATTGAGTGCAACAAGACTTTGCAATGCTTTAGCATTGCAAAGCCTTCTTGCTATCAAGGGACGAAATACACCACCACCCATGCTATCCTGTAGATTATGAGGCCTAAAATATAAAACAAACCAAGACCATGAACCTTTGATAGCAAAGAAATAATTACACAAATAAAAAATAAAATAACAAAATGCCCGCCCACATGCAATTTTACAAAAATTGGCCTGAGAAACAGACAACCTACTGTGTGGGGCCTAACTCTCTACTGCTATGATAAAGAAGAACAAGCACAGTTTTCACTACAGGGCCCTGCAAATATTCAATATTTTAAAACAATTAAATTTGAATTGCATATTCAAGTCAAATTCAAGTTTCTATCAGAGAGCCGAATATTGAATTTTCAAATATGGTTAATGAACTCAATGCAGAAAGCCTATAATTTCGACTGACTAACATTCCGAATACATCATCAAGGCATGCATGTAGTTGGAATATTTATCCATTGGGTCTTGATCCATTACAGTCAGAACAAATCAGGTTTACCCCCACACTCAATCTTTGAGTCTCCCCTTGCCTCGATATCAGGTCTGGAAATAAGGAAACACACAAGTGGTTTTACTTTTGTCTTTGTGGTTCAATAATTTTACATGTGCATCTGAGATTATTATGTATTCGCTGTTGAATGACAAAACAATGTCACTTTCTTTTCATTATGGATTGGCAGTCCTGGAAATGAGACGGGTGCGAGTGCAATTGCTCCCATCAGCACCCAAGATTTCTATTTTACAGGAGCTAAAAAATGCACTCATTGAAAAAATAATGTGGAGCACTAATATACTGTGAGGGCATATAAATGTGTGTTGTTTTGAGAATCACTGTCACCCTGCTAGCATCGCGACCGTCTCCATTACTTTTACATTTATTGTCAAGACTGCGATAAATATTCGCACTGTAAATTTGACATCTGCATAATTTTATACATGATAATGTAATGATGATGCATGTCAGATCTCTTTCCCTTGCCTGCTTCTTTGCTGGTTCTGTATAATAGATGTACATCTATGACACCATTTTCATGGTATAGACAGAATAAAGTATATAAAGTTTATAAAGAAAGCAGCACACTGTGGCCAGTGGCAAGTTACTGTCATAATTCAGCAATTCCTTATACATTTAACCCTTTGAACACTGATGGTTACTGGTATGCCAGTTTAATGGCAGCAATTAGAAGAGTCCATATTCATTATTTGGGGTAGACTAATCAATATTTTCAACATGCAGCCTCAAAGATGCACGTTGAAAATATTGATTGGTCTACCCCATACATTTACTGAACAGCCATCCTTTTAATGATGTTATGATGTATCATGCTCCTGGCTGGAAAAGCGGCCGCTTGGGTTCTAAGGGTTAAGGTTTCTGGTATTTATTGACAGTATTACCTCGAAAATTCATATACTAACATTTTACAGGTACAATTTACTCTCGTCTCTCATTTTGCGAGAGCTTAAAACTGCATCTGTAAAATTTGTTCATTTCCAGCACTGGGATTTTCGATCACAGATTTGATGTCACTTCATTCAGTGTGTAGAACTGATAAAGGAGTTGAACGTCATGGTGGTTAGGTGCATGGAAAAATATCTGTGTTAGGTTAAAATTTAGCCTTCTTAAGACTTAGGTATGGTGCTCTAAGCATGCACCTCAAATCTGAGGAATGCAACTGTAATAACTTATTTGAAAAGAAGTGATGTGAACCCATAAAACCAGTATTCATGACTATAAATAAAACACTGGTTGAAATAACTTAAATGGCCAAATCTACCACCACCCTGAATTTTGAGGTGTGAGCATCTAAATTGGTCAGATAGTACTACCAGTTGAAATCCAAATTACACTGCTAAGCCTGAGAGCAGCCAGTGCTACCACCTGGACTATTTATATATTTAATACCTTGCACTTTTATATTATTTTATTATATTCATTCACATGTTATTTACAATCAAGCCAGAAAATAAGCAGACTGACATCTGCAAAATGAGGTCCCCTGAGGGGGAAATTGGTGATGCTACCCTGCTGAGCAGGGTAGCATCACCAAATTTACCCTCTGTGGAAATCAATCCGAATCAGTGTCTCAAACCTAAACAGAAAGAGGTACCCAAAGGATAAATTGGTGCACTGTATAGGATAGCATCAGCCAATTCACCCTCTGGAGACCTCATTCTGCAAATGTCAGACTGCTTATTTTCAGGCCTGTTTACAATTTTTAAAATTTGCAGTTCGGTGACAAGCGGATAATATATCCAATGGTCGATGAACTGCAAGTTTGCTTCCCAGTGTAAAAGCGTAAAACAAAAGGGGTCAAAGTTTAATAAGGTTAATAGCAACAGATAGCAATAGAATATTACATACATTATTATGTGGGTGGCAACTGTCAGGGGTGGGGGTAATTATCTTAGGGGGCAATTTTTGGAGAGGGCATCTTCTGGGTGCCTACTGTCTGGAGGCAACTATCCAGAAGGCAATGGTCTTACACCCTTGATATCAGTGTGCCAAGGGTTAATGGAAGGGTGTTCGGGTCAAATCTGTACTGGTATGGTAAATGGTTTTGTGTTGGTAAATTATATTCAGTTAACTGGGTTATTCAGTTAAGAGATATCCAATTGAGTGGGGTTCACTGTAGAAGCAGTATCACTAAGTCTTGTTAGTACTTAACCCTTTACCCAACACAGTCAATATCAAAATGTATTATTTTAAATAATATTTTTCAAATTTTTCAAAAAAATTCATCAAAATCACATCATATGCCCCTTCACTGGAACAAGCTCATTGAACTAGTTTCAACGAGAGGTCATAAGGTATGGTTTTGTTGAAAGTTTTTTTAACAACTCAATTTGTAAATTACATGAGCAGATGCGTCGATTTGTTAGGTAAAGTGTTAATAGGTGGGTATTCAGATCATAGAAGTAAGGTCTCTATGACCTGTAACCGGATACAGGGGTACTTCACTTAAGTAATTGAAACCTCAAGTGAATGTTATAGTCACTTGAGTGAGAGTTTGAAATTGCCATCACTGAACAGTATCAAATGGTATTGGATTTGCTGATGCAAAGAGGTAGATGAAAAAAGAAAAACACACATAATAGAGACTGTGCTATACTTTTATAACAGCCAACAAGCTTGGAAACAATAACAGGGTTTCCGCTATGCAGACATGGGATCCCATCAACGGCCCTAATCCCCTCGTTGACTTTCCCCTATCCAAAAGGTTCTCATAGGGCTCTCATCACAGACACTCTTAAGACTCGCATCAAAGGTAGAGAATTATAGGGAAAAAAGAACTGCAAAAAATCAACCAGATTCAATTTTTTTTAACAAGTTGCAATAACCTTGACTGTAGAACGACAGGATCTGGTGATAGGTTAGATGGCATACGTGCACGATTTGGGTTGGGTTCCATTGGCCCACATTAGTAAGTTTTGTGTACACTCTGAGGTCAGCCATTTTAACATGCACAAGGCATAGCGCCTCCACTTGGGTGTCTCAGATGTGCATTTCAGACTGATGAGATCATGAGGCCAGTAATGGTGAACCTAAGGATTCGACGGGGCGACCATGGGTCGCCCCGTCGGATCCTTGGATTCTCCATTACTGGCCTCAACATTTTTTCCTAGCGGAAAGCCTGACAATAAGGGCATTTACAGGTGAAGAGGCCCAAAGATAAATAGAGATCAAAGATGGAGGAAACATTAGTGAACACAGAAAGGGTATTCTTAATGCTTTCCAGAAAGACGCCCAATAATTTTCATTATTTTGACAGAAGATTAATTAAACGCCTGCAATGAGAGGTGTGCACCACCTCTATCCCCGCCCCAACACCCTCCCAACAAAAGCTATCACTGAAGGCCATTATACCCCCACTGCAGTGCTGGACCAATGAAGCAAAAATGAATTAAAAATAAAGAAAGGACCAAAACATCATATTTATTTATTGGTGTTTAAGGTCACATACTTATGCACAATGGCTAATCGTGACCGTGAGTTTAATGGGTGGAGGAAGCCGGAGTACCCGGAGAGAACCACTGAGCATCGACAAGCAACTGTCAGCTCAACATTCTAACTCTGTTCAAGCTCTGTTCAATCAGGTTTACAGTGGTTGAAGACATGTGCAAAACAAAACAAAACATCATGAAAAATTGACAAAGTAAGGAAACTTTTATTGAAATCCATCCACTCACTGCTGAGATATGGCTACAGATGAAATAAATCATGAAAAATTTACAAAGTAAGGACCGTAACTCTGGTAAAATATATGAAGGCAACTTTTTTATAACATGTGGAGGAGCAGCTTGTCACAAGGATTCCTCATCCATCATACCAAATTGCATATTGAAGTCCTTCCAATTACTACTGAGATATCATTGCAAATGGACGGTCGAATGCACAAATGGATGGATGCATGGACAAACGCATGTAATTCCTGGACTCTCACAGCATATTTTCAAGGGTTTTCAAGGGAGATATATAGAGACATGAAATCTATTTTCTAAGATTTTTAATTTCAGAGGCAAAATCAGAGAGCTTTCCTCCGAGATCTATACATAGTTATATGCAGGCCTGAAAATAAGTTGTCTGACATTTGCAGATTGAGGTCCCCAGAGGGTAAATTTGATGATGCTACCCCATACAGTTTGCCAATTTATCCTCTGGGTACCTCTTTCTGTTTAGGTTTGAGACCCTGATTCAGATTGAGGTTCACAGAAGGCAAATTAGTGATGTTTGTTTGTTTGGTGGTGGTTAAAGTCACATATTTATGCACCATGGCGAATCGTGACACAACATGGAGATGAAGTCAAGTTTAGTCAATCGTTGATCTACATGTTGCCCATTTTAGAGGACTTTCACCCCAAGCATTGGTGACTGGGTCCTATTTTACTAGTAAAGCGGAACTGGTTTACCACAGTAAACAAGTGCTACTTACTTCCCGGGGTTCCCACGGGGAAGGCAAATTAGTGATGCTACCCTGCTGTGCAGGGTAGCATCACTAAATTCACAATCTGGAGACCTCATTTTGCAGATGACAGTCTGCTTATTTTCTGGCTTGGTTATATGACACATGTAATTTACCGGAACTTGTGCTAAACATTTCCTATTTTATGTCAATAGTCATATCACAATAATATCTGCTCTCTAATGCCTGGACCTCATTCTATTTGGCAAACATCCAACTGGGCAGAGAAGATCCATTGAATCAATATTCAGCTATTGATAGAATGAATCTCCTCCAAAATCTTATTTTTCAATGGTTTTCAGGAAAGTTACAATATGCAAGAAGTTTCTAGGTTCTTTCCTAGAGATTTGCAAATTCCTTGTAGGGCTTTCAAGGAATTACAGGAACCCTGCAAACGAAGCTCTAGAGAACTGTTCACAAATAGAACTCTGGGTTCAACATGAAGGTTCATTGACTGGAATGTTGCTTAAGTTTTTTTTTCACGAGATAAGAATTCCGACAAACTGGAATCTCAAGTTCACTCTTTGGGTATTCAAGTGGTCAGGCCTTTAAAGTCCTCAAAATAGTGAGGTTAAACAGGGTTTCTGCTAGACCGCCTACGGGTCCGTCAACCGAACCCATTCCCCCCGCCGATCATACTATGATCAGTCAGAAAAGCTGGTGGTTAAAATGTCGAGTACAATGCTGTATCGTAACAACACTCAGGATCCTTTGTTTCCAAGTAATATAGGCATAATTATGTTCTATACTATGCCTACTATTACTGGCGACAACCTGATACTTTATAACCCCCAGACGAGAGGGGGAAACAAAGTTCAAATCCTAAACATTGCCTATAAAATTTCAGACTCAAATTGTCGTGTTTGGTCCGAAATCACTGGCTTTTATTTCGAGCGATAAATGATGTAATTGCACGTGCATGACATCACACGTCCACATCATGGTTCTTTTCGAATATTTCGTTCTCTTTGCATTTCCAATTATTTATGTTGGCACGTATCGCAGTCACTGTCAGGATTCATGGTTTCTGTGTTGTTTTGGGTTTGTATTTTTATGAAACCTCCGACCAGATGTAGTATTGTGTGTCCCGTGGGAATTTAGAGAATTGTAGGAGGAAAAAATACATATTTTCCACTTCAATTATTCAGCATTTTAGCGACCAGAATGCCCCCAGAGAGCACCTAAAAATCAAAATTATCCTGTTGGAGAACCCCCAAGACCCACGGCACATGCGGCAGCGTCTTGAGTTTCACTTTCTTTAAACTACCGGACCCACAAATTTTCCCCTAGTGGAAACTCTGGGTTAAAGCTGTGCCCATATAATGTAACTGTGCCCAAATTATGCAGTCTTTAAAAATATTTGTCAAGTTTTGCAATGTTTGAGCTATATCCAGTTTGGTCAAATTTCCCTGACACACACAATTTTGTCTGGGGCCCACCTTTTGACTCAATGCAACAGATAAATAAATTTTAAAATCACAGAGTTCGTAACTGAAAAGTAATCTGTGTCGACAGTGCCATATACGACAATGTCAACAGAGATTGTTTTTCACTAGCCAACTCTATATAAGCATTTAATCAAAGCTTGTGATCTAATATACATATTTGTGGCATTAAGTATATTAAACTGATACGTAATTTACATTTAACTCTTAACCCCCTGAGTATTTTTTAAATATGTTTTATCAAATCTAGTCATGGCTGCTGTGATTTGATGAAAAATTCATCTGAACTTAACTCCAGGAATCATTGTTCGAAAACTACAAACAATTTACAGAGGCAAACTTTGATTAAATATGCCCAAATTATACTTATTTCAGTGGCAAGAGAAATCCTGTCCTGGGCAGGAATATCTGCCAGCAGCTTGTAAGGATTTTGGTTTGACACTGGAAAACTAGGAAACCTTATGGAGTAAATTTAAGAACCAATAATAATGATGAAGACCTGTAACAAAAGGCTGTAAACTAGGATTCCAAAGGGGAAAAACCTGAAGTCTATGAAACAGATGCAAAGAAGGTGCAAATACTGGCAATTTTCTCTCCCACCAGGGCACAATATGGTGTAACCGTATTTGCAGTTTGCAAAATATTAGGACTTTTCTAAAGGCTTGCAAGTGGTAATATGCTCTATGACATTCGTGTTATGTGGCTTAACCATACTACCAAGTGTATCCTATATAAATAGAGGTGGACTGGCCTGGCCATACAGTCCACTGGAAAAATTGCTTGTGCACCTTCCACCCCCCCCCCCCCCCCCCCCAACTAGAGGGTCACCCTGGGGCTGCAAATGTGATGCAACACAGGTTGGTGCATGAAATTTTGTGAAAATGACCAACAGGCGAAATGGATTTTATTGCATAGACTGCTATTATACCGAAAGACTGGCAGTCCACATAGACATTTTGATACATCAGCAGTCTAGTTTGCATTTGTTCGTTCAGATGCAAGAAAACCGCATTCTGTCAGTTTGAAAAATCTAAATTTTCTTTCATTGGTGAAGTCTCCACTGGTAGATTGGTCAGCTCTGTCTGACAAAATGTTAAATTTACGTAACACAACTATGACAACCTAACACAACTATGGTGAAACTTGCATAAAAAAATTCTTGAATAACTAAATATTTTTATTTTTTGCTTCTCTAACATAGATGATAATAAAATGTAAAACTTTACCAAACCTGACTATAAGATGACATCTGTACAATAAATTTCTTGAATAATTGAATATATTTCAATTTTTGCCCCACAAACATTGATTCTGATCCCTCACTGGAACAAGCTTGTCAAGCTCGTTCCAGTGAGGGGTCATAAGCTATGTTTTGAACACAAAAGTTGAGAAAAAATATTGAAGAGTGATTTTCATGAAAAGCACTAAAAAAATTATTTATTTATTGGAGCTGAACGACACGTTTGACAGCCAGAGTTACCTCGTGTCGGACATTTTTATGGGTAGAGGAAGCCTGAGTACCTAGAGAGAACCACTGAGCAACAGAGAACAACTGTCAGACTCCCCAATGTACTAACTCCATATAAGCAGGGTTAGCATTGGTTGAAGACAAGTTCACCATCCATGTGCTCTATGCCTTAGTACACAATGCCACCGTGCCCCCACATGGGCAGTTGGGATCACTAACCAAATATTAACTTGACATTAAAGGGTCAATTGAAGTGAATATTATCTTATTAGATAGCCACTTATTTATAATGAAATCAAAACATGAGCAACAAAATGCAAATAATTAGGTAGTTTAGAAAATCCATTTCCTATCACTGCCATAAAAAAGGTAATTTTCTATCAATTCTCTGGAGGATTATTGCTGTTACAGATATGACTCATACAACAAGCATTTTCAGCAAATATTTTATCTGTCAATATTCATAATTCATTTACTGTTCCATTCGTGATATGGAAAACTGTTATGTTTTCAACTCTGCAAATGATCCATGTCCTCCAGTATCAACTTCTTTATATTTTGTTTCTTAACCCTTAAGGGACTGAACAATTGTCCTGAATTCACACATGACCACAGCCTGTACACATCCATTGGCTTTACAGTGATTTCTAGTCAAGCCTTGGCTGCCTTAATGGCAGCCAAGACTTGACTAGAAACCACTGCCTATGTAATTTGTTTATTGGCAGCAGAACCTACTTATGATGACATGTTAACATTTTGAACTCGTAAAGCCGATTTTTCGATCCAAGGCATAATTTCATCACATTTTTGTCTTATTATAAGCAGTCCATACACAGGGCATTTATGATAAAATAATATCTGCAGCCGACTGCATTTATTATTCTTTCCTATCTGTATATTTATATTGGACTGACCCATCTCACTGTAAGCGTACACAAAACCGATACCATTCCAGGAAATGAGGGGTTTAAGGGGTAAGGGTTCCTGTCTTAAGTCATAAAAGTCTGAAATAGGCCTTCAAGGGTTAACCCTTTGAACTTGAGAGGCTGCTTTTCCGGGCCAGGAACATGATACGTCATAATTTCATTAAGTAGGAGGCTGCAAAGTGAATGTGTAGGGTAGACCAATCAATATTTGCAATGTGCAGCCCCAAGGCTACACATTGAAAATATTAATTGGTCTACTCCCAAATAACGAATAGACTCTTCCAATTGCTGCCAATGAACTGACATGGAAGATACCACCAGGGTTCAGTCCATGGTTCGATCCCCACTTGGGGTAACTATGTTATGTCCTTGAGCAAGGCACTTAATCCTGATTGCCCAAGTGGGGGCACAGTGGCAATGTGTACTAAGTAAGGCGTACTGCACATCAATGGTGCACTATTCTTCATCCAATGCTAACCCTGCTTGTGTGGAGTTAGTAAGATTGGGAGCCTTGGCAGTTGCTCGCTGTTGCTTGGTGGTTCTCTCCAGGTACTCCGGCTTACCCCACCCCTAAAACTGTCCGACACAAGGTGACCCTGGCTGTCGAAAGTGTCAATAACCTCCAATAAATATAAAATATATACCACCGGGGTTGAAAGGGTTAACTTTCTGCTGACAACAAGAGGCATATCACAATACAGACTATATACAGTCGAATCATGTTAACCCTTTACCCAACATAATGAGACAAAAAAATGAAAAAAATTAGTTATTCAAGAATATTTTTTGCAAGTGTTGTCCACTTTTCATGTTAGGTAAAGGGTTAATTGCATGAATAGTCACTTTGCCAGACTGATTGATTTATTAATGTTTAAGGTCACATATTTCTGCACAATGGCTAATCGTGACCACAACAAGGAAATAAAGTCAAGTTTAGTCAATCATTTATACCCATGTTGCCCATTTTTGAGGACTCTTTTTTTCACTTCCAACAGGGGCAACTTTGCCAGAGAAAAATTTTCAATAGACAGGAGTATACAATTAATAGGAAATGGGTAATTTTCCTATCTTCTAGTTATAAATGGAGCATTTATTCTATTATATCTTTATTTGACTTATTGAGCTCAGTCAAACAAGATATAATACATGAAGTTCAAATGCCTATATTGAATTACTGAGACTAAAAATGTCTATAAATGTGGGGAATTCAGTGCATGTCAGAGTAATTTACAATATTACAAGATTTTTTATTCAATATTACCAGAATTCGTACTGAAAGTATGGTAAATGATTTGGTGTTTATAAGGTATACACAATTAACAAGGTTATTCAATTAACTGGTTGAGTGCCAGAAACCACTATCATGGGTCTATTGAAAAGTGCTTAAAGCCACTTTAGTGGCTTTACACTGTATGCATTAGCTCGAAGAATTTTGATCAGCAGAAGAAAATTTCTTATATAAAATTATTTGGTTGCAATTTATTGGAGAGTGTATATTAACACTCTCCAATAAATTGTAACAATACAATTATTTATGAACAAAATCTTGCTAAACTAAGGCGACTTGTGCTGGTAGTAGGGTATCTTTGAAAAAAAAATACCATGTTGGAAAAATAAGTTAACACTTAACCAGTTAAAAGATATACAATTAAGTAGGCAATACTGTGCCAATATTGTTTTTCCAGAAATGCAAAATCATTATTTCAGCATTCCAAGACCCTGTTGATCATAATACTCACTGAAACAAGAGGCCTCAGGGGGGCCGAAAATATTCACCTCACCTGGGATATTTCTGCACCAGCACATTGATTTTAACAAAATGGAACTGCCACACTCCAGTCATTACTCACATGAAATTTTTATTGGATTTGAGCCAGTAGTGTTAGGAGACTAAAACACCACCTTTATGATGGATGGACAGACAAACAATGAACGAAGTGTGATCAGTGTAGCTCACCCACACATTCAGTCAGGCCAACTATAAAGGTGATAAAATATTTGAGCATTCAAATACATCCCCTCCCAACTCGGAGATGGCAAGTTTGATAGGTCCTCTGTTAACAAATCTTTTGTTTAATGTCAATTGCATGCTTTTCCCATGTTTCCTGCAGGCAATAACTGAAAAAATTCAAGGCTATATTCAAGGTCGTTTCTTAATATTTTTCAGCATTTCTCACGGCCATGCCTTCACAATCTAGATCATATTGTTCAAAGAAGGATCTATTAAAAGAACTTCTCATAGTGCTCTAAGTTAAAACTGAGGCTCCCATAATGAGTCCAAATATTAACCCAGGGACTTGATTATAACAAACGTGGATCTGCCACCCCTAAAGATGTTGTATACTAACTTTCAAAAGATCTGACTTGTAGTTCTGGAGATTTTAAAAGATTAGTCCTCATACTGGAATAAGTTAAAACTTGAGCTCCAATTGGCAGCTAAAATATTAACACAGGGACTTGTTTCAAAGAAGCTTGAATCTGACCCCCTTAAAAATGTTGTGTACGAAATAATATCATCAGATTCTGACAAGTGATTCTGGAAGTCAAGATTTTTAAAGAATATCCCTCATATAGGGCTACGTTATCATTTGGTTTCCCATATGGAGACCAAATATGAACCCAGGGACTTGATATGCACAATCTGACTCCACTAAGGATGTTGTATAAACCATATTTCAAAACATTCTGACTGGTGATTCACGAGACCTAATGATAGAAAAGTTCAAGGAGGTTTCGCAATATTTACAACTTGAGTTTTGAGTGAAGAGCCAAGTCTGAGATTCACAGGGCCCTAGCATTAGTGAACACTTTTTATTTCTTAACCCTTTACCCAAAAAAATCGCCAATTAATTTTCAAAATATTTTCATTTTTTGTCTCAAAAACATAGGTTATGACCCCTCGTTGGAACGAGCTCCTCGAGCTTGTTACAACGAGGGTTCATAACCTATGTTTTTGAGACAAAAAATGAAAAAAATTAATTATTCAATAATTTTTTTTGCAAGTGTCATCTGCTTCTCATGTTAGGTAAAGGGTTAAACCTGTTTGGGCAGGCATTTTCCAAAATGGGTAAGCTCTTTGACAACTATTCCTGCATTTGCCAAACAGCTGTTGCAAAGCTTCCATGTATTGTATAAAACCAGTCCAGTGCATCAGTTCAGTCAACACAAGGTAAGTAAAAGAACGCAGAACTGACATGGGTGGACTGGGCCAAGAATAGGTACTGGGAAATGCACCAAGGGGGCTCCAGAACCAAAGAAAATTTTGCTTTTGCGAAATGAATGAATGCAGCTTCCTTGCATAAAAGCGATCAATGGCAGTCCACACAGAGGACATTTCATTGCTATTTCTGTATCATCTTTCTTGATCATTCGACAAAATGGTTCTACCAGGATGGGGAGGACCATAGTTCGACACAGTCTGAGAAAATTTTGATTTTTGAAATTGAAGGAATGCAGTTTCCTTTCATCTCAGCGATAAATGACAGTCTAAACTGCTGGTATATCAAAATGTCCTCTATGTGCACATGGACTACCAATGGCAGTCCACAAAGAGAATATTTCGATACACTGGCAGTCGTCTACGCAATTAAATACCTTTCGTCTTTTGGCGATTTTCACGAAATTTCACGTACCAGCAGGTGTTGGGCTGCATCAATTTTGGGGGTCTCTGGAGAAATCCAATGAGGGAGGCCACTAGAAACCATATGACCAGTCCGCTTCTGAGAACCTATACAGATGAGCTGTTAGGGGAGCTAAAATTGACACCACAGTGATTTGGGAAAATGTATTTTATTTTCTTCATATGAATGTATTCTATTCATATAATTCCCCCATAACCATGTCTATTGGAAATTTTTATTTTCCATTGAAAAAATTGTTGGTTGCTTGTTTGCCAACATTTTCTTTGAATGCTGCAAATTTGAGAAAAAAATGTTAACCATTTGGCAAAACCACAATTTTCATTTTGCAAAAATACTCTTATGTTTCAAATATCTGTTGTATAAAAGTGCTTATTTTAAATGGTAGAGTGCTAAATTATTTTTGGGCATCAAAAGATGTCAACCTGTTTTTGCTTGTTCCAATTTATGTGTGCATGCCCATAGGCACTCTGCCATAAACTGCAACAAGGCAAATCCCTAAAGACTAAATAATTTGACTTCAAAGACGATATGAAGTCTGGGTTACCTGCACTTCAGATTAAAGCCCACATACAGACTTCCAGCACTCTACCAGTTAAGTATATGGCAATCAAGTAGTCATGTAAACACAAAAATTTTGTGTAACATTATTATTTTAAATAATTATTTTTATTGAACGAAAGTAATTCTTTAAAATGATAATAAACGAATGTTTATGACCTATTTTGTTTATTATTGTTTTAAAGAAGTATACTGAGTTAGGTATCAAGTTTGTATTGCTGGTAAACGACACGGGAACACTGTCGGAAAATTTTAACTCCTGTCCCACAATGTAGGAATATTAAGATCCATGCGTTAGGCCTGATTTAGAGCTTTGTCAAACAAGATTGATTTGACAAAATGCCCAGTGGCATTATGGAAAATTTTTTTTATAATAATTAAATTAACTAGATGGTGTCACTTGTGTGCAAAGCACACTATAGTGTATCCCCGCATTTGCATCCTTGACTTTGTATGAATGTTTGATACAAAGATGAAATGTATTATATGACACACTAAAATCATATTGAGTGGCACAGGTGACACAGCTTCGTGAGCACCTACAGACTCCACTGCAACATTTGAGCATGGTTTTAGCGTTACGAATTACATACATGTACACTGGGAGCCTTTCGCCAGAAACGGTCTAAGAAAACAAGAAAGTGGCAACGGTGGCACAGCCACATGGCACCCCAAAAATCTGAAACCTTCGTGCACATCTACAGACCCTACTGCAACATTTGAGCATAGTTTTAGCATTTCAAATTACATTCTCTGGGAGCTTTTCGCCGGAAATGATCTAAGAAAACATGAAAGAAAAACGGTGGCACCGCCACGTGGCATCTGAAAAATCTGAAACCTTTGTACGCATCTACAGACCTTACTGCAACATTTGAGCATGCGTTTAGCATTTCCAATTACATACCCTAGGAGCCTTTTGCCGGAAACGGTCTAAGAAAACACAAAAGTGGCAACGGTGACACAGCCACGTAGCACCCAAACAACCCAAAACCTTCCTGTGCATTTACAGACTCTACTGCAACATCTCAGCATGGTTTTAGCGTTTCGAATTACATACTCTAGGAGCCTTTCGCCGGAAATGGTCAAGAAAACACGAAAGTGGCAATGGTGGCACAGCCACGTGGCCCTGAAAAATCCGAAATCTTTGTGCACATCTACAGACCCTACTGCAACATTTGAGCATGGCTTTACCATTTCGAAATACATACTGTGGGAGCCTTTCGCCGGAAATGGTCTAAGAGAACATGGAAGAGGCAACGGTTGCACAGCCATGTGGCACCCCAAAAATCCCAAACCTTCGTGTGCATCTACAGACCCTACTGCAACATTTGAGCATGGTTTTAGAATTTCGAATTACATACGCTAGGAGTCTTTCGCCGGAAACGGTCTAAGAAAACGTGAAAGTGGCAACAGCACAGCCACTAGGCAGGTGAAAAATCTGAAACCTTCGTGCGCACCTACAGACCCCACTGAAACATTTGAGCATGGTTTTAGCATTTCGTATTACATACCCTAGGAGCCTTTCACCGGAAAGGGTCTCAGAAAACACGAAAGTGGCAACGGTGGCACAGCTGAAAAATCTTAAACCTTCGTGCGCATCTACAGACCCCACTGCAACATTTGAGCATGGTTTTAGCATTTCGAATTACATACACCAGGAGCCTTTCGCTGGAAACGGTCTAAGAAAACACGAAAGTGGCAACAGTGGTACAGCCACATGGCACCCAAAAAATCCGAACCTTCCTGCAATCCACAGACCCTACTGCAACATCTGAGCATGCTTTTAGCATTTCGAATTACATACTCTAGGAGCCTTTCGTCAGAAACGGTCTAAGAAAACATGAAAGTGGCAACAGTGGCACAGCCATGTGGCACCTGAAAAATCCGAAACCTTCGTGCGCATCTACAGACCCTACTGCAACATTTGAGCATGGATTTAGCATTTCAAATTACATACCCTAGGAGCCTTTCCCTGGAAACGGTCTAAGAAAACACGAAAGTGGCAACGGTGGCACAGCCACGTGGCAGCTGAAAAATCCAAAACCTTCGTGCGCATCTACAGACCCCACTGCAACATTTGAGCATGGTTTTAGCGTTTCGAATTACATACCCTAGGAGCCTTTCAGCGTAAACTGTCTCAGAAAACACAAAAGTGGCAACGGTGGCACAGCCACGTGGCACCTGAAAAATCCGAAACCTTCATGTGCTTCTACAGACCCCACTGCAACATTTGAGCATGGTTTTAGCATTTCGAATTACATACCCATGGAGCCTTTCGCCGGAAACGATCTAAGAAAACATAAAAGTGGCAACGGTGGCACAGCCACGTGGCACCTGAAAAATCCGAAACATTTGTGCGCATCTACAGACCCTACTGCAACATTTGAGCATGGTTTTAGCATTTCGAATTACATACCCTAGGAGCCTTTCGCCACAAACGGTCTAATAAAACACAAAAGTGGCAACGGTGGCACAGCCACGTGGCACCTGAAAAATCTGAAACCTTCGTGCACATCTACAGACCCTACTGCAACATTTGAGCATGGTTTTAGTGTTTCGAATTACATACCCTAGGAGCCTTTCACCGGAAACGGTCTAAGAAAACACGAAAGTGGCAACGGTGGCACAGCCACGTGGCAGCTGAAAAATCCAAAACCTTTGTGCGCATCTACAGACCCCACTGCAACATTTGAGCATGGTTTTAGCATTTCGAATTACATACCCTAGGAGCCTTTCAGCGGAAACGGTCTCAGAAAACACAAAAGTGGCAACGGTGGCACAGCCACATGGCACCTGAAAAATCCGAAACCTTTGTGTGCTTCTACAGACCCCACTGCAACATTTGAGCATGGTTTTAGCGTTTCGAATTACATACCCTAGGAGCCTTTTGCCAGAAACGATCTAAGAAAACATAAAAGTGGCAACGGTGGCACAGCCACGTGGCACCTGAAAAATCCAATACATTCGTGCGCATCTACAGACCTTACTGCAATATTTGAGCATGGTTTTAGCATTTCGAATTACATACCCTAGGAGCCTTTCGCCACAAACGGTCTAAGAAAACACAAAAGTGGCAACGGTGGCACAGCCATGTGGCACCTGAAAAATCTGAAACCTTCGTGCACATCTACAGACCCTACTGCAACATTTGAGCATGGTTTTAGTGTTTCGAATTATATACCCTAGGAGCCTTTCACCGGAAACGGTCTAAGAAAACACGAAAGTGGCAATGGTGGCACAGCCACGTGGCAGCTGAAAAATCCGAAACCTTCGTGCGCATCTACAGACCCCACTGCAACATTTGAGCATGGTTTTAGCGTTTCGAATTACATACCCTAGGAGCCTTTTGCCGGAAACGGTTCAAGAAAACACAAAAGTGGCTACAGTGGCACAGCCACGTGGCACCCGAAAAATCCGAAACCTTCCTGCGCATCTATAGCCCCTACTGCAACTTCTGAGCATGGATTTAGCGTTTCGAATTACATATCCTACGAGCCTTTTGCCAGAAACGGTCTAAGAAAACACAAAAGTGGCTACGGTGGCACAGCCACGTGGCACCCGAAAAATCCGAAAGCTTCGTGCGCATCTATAGACCCTACTGCAACATCTGAGCATGGATTTAGCATTTCGAATTACATATCCTACGAGCCCAAAAATTTGGTGGCACAAAAATTTATAAGTTGTATTTTTGGGTTGCACAGACTCTATCGAACAACTGTAGAAAGTTACAGCGTTTCGAATTACAAAACCGAACGTACGGAAGTACGGACGTACGGACGGAGATCATGACAATATCCCCGCATTTTTTAAAATACGGGGATAAAAATCCTTTCTGTTCAGGCCAAATGCGGTTAGTGTGCGTAGCTTGTATATCCATTGGATTTCTTCTGTTTTTCTCCTGGTCTCAGAATGATCACTTTCAGGGTCTGAGTGGAAAACATAAATGATGGGAAATTGAACATCGGTAATCGAGTGGTTGGTATCGTTGAAATGTACTGCAACAGGTGTTGGCTAGGTGTTCACATAGGCGTATTCCAAACTGTCTTTTGGTTTCCCCCACGCATTGTTTTTTGCACTGGCAGCAAGTTAATAGATAAGCGTTTCCGTTTTGATTAGTTTGGTCACTAGTGACTGTATCTCCGTGTAGAGTGGTGTGTTCAGTACGTTGATATGCCCCGCATCGTTAGTCACCATCCCAAGTTGATGTGAAGTATAAATATAATTGAAATATTGTAAAGACGACCCGAGAGGAACACCTCGTGTTAGATGGCACTCAAGGGCAGTGTCCGGTTTGAATATGCTTTGTTGTAACCTCACCGGTTTCATTCAGATGTGAACTCATCAGAAGTTAATATTTTTTGTTGTTGGATCCACCCCAGTATATATATGTTTTGTGGGTGGTTGATTGGGTGGTTGTCCCCGGTTCTCATCTTGGTGGTTTCTTGGGAGGTTGTTTGGATGATAGCTGGGTGGTTTCCCTTGTTTGGTGGGCGATTGTCCTGGGTCATGTACTGGGTGGTTGTCCCAGCGGTTGTGTGCACAGTTTCCCATGGTTATTCTTGGGCATTTTCCCATTGATCGTGGGCGGTTGTGTTTAGGGGGGAATGCTAATTGTGGGCGGTTGTCCAGGGAGGTTGTCTAAATGCTTGTGTAGGCATTTCCCCATGTTTGTGGGCAGTTGTTTATGGGTGATTTGCCATTGTTCGTGGGCACTTGTGTGAGCGGGGGGGGGGGGGGGGGGCTGGTGTTTTCGTGTCCGGCTCCAGTGTTTGTGGGCAGTTAGTTCCTGGGCGATATCCCAATGTACATGGGTGGTTATGTAGGGGGGGGGGGGGGGGTGGTCAAGCATCCGTAGGTGAAAGATCTGGTGTAAAGTTCTGGACTGAGAATGGATGAAAAGTCCTGAAGGTGAAGTGTGACACAATTTATTGGTTCATTAAATGTTGGTTGGTGGTTTGCCATTCTGTGATGCTATTGGCTGCAAATCTGATCACCCTGTCGGTGGCGTATAGGGTTGGGATGTCTGTTAGTTCTGGTTTTGTGTTTCCTCAGTGGCTGGCTATTCTAGGATGAGGTGTGCCAACATCCAGGCTGATGATGTAACTGTTCATTAAATCTGGGTTTGCGGCTGTTGATATCATAGAGTCCATGTACTGTACTTGTGGCGTAATTAGTATATCACTGGTTTCCCATCCGAGTTGGTGTCTGGATGGATCTGGAATGTGGATTGTATTCCAGGCTTCTTTAATAATGTCCATGGTTGTGGTTGTGGTTGGTGTTGGCTCGAGTCCTTTATTATATAACTCAGAAAAGTCAATTGCTTTTACACTTGGTGGTGGTGAATACATCATGGATGTTTTATCGTTGGTGTTTGTTGAAAATATTTCACCATGTGATGGCCAGGTGTGGCTGGAATTCGTGGGTGGATGAAAACTCATGTCCATTTGAGAACCACAATCTTTGTGAGTGATGGGTGTAGGAGTCTCCGTTTGTGTGCCACAGTCTTTTGAAGATGCCATTGGCACCTGGAATGTTCCTGGCTTATGTTGTTTGGCCAGATGTTTTTTTTAGGTATTCTTGGTGTTTGAATAGTGAATGACATATGGGACATTCTTTTTGTCCGGATTGGCTGTGTATGACTCTCTGGTGTCTCTGTAACCCTTCGTATTGTTTGTAAATTGCTTGACAGATTGCCCATTGAAAAAACATTTTCTCGGGTCGTCTTTATGACAATTTTTCAATTGAAAAAATTGTAGGTTGAAATTTTGCTATTTTGACATCAGTGTGCAAATGGTCCAACCCCATTTATTTATTTATTTATTTTGTAATGTTTAACCCTCTGTACTCTGATGTCAAAATACCAAAGTTTTCAGCAGAACATTTTACCCACAATGCAACTGAGAATTTAAAAATTTATATCTTGTTTGACAGAGCTCATTGAGCTCTGTCAAATAAGATATAATTTGTTAAATTTTTCATGCTGCGTGGACAATAACATGTACTTATTTTAGTGGAAAGAGAAATCCTATCCTGGGCAGGAAAATCTGCCAGCAGCATGCATGGAGTTACACACATATTGCCCATTTTAGAAGACTTCCACACCCAGGCATTAGTTACCAGGTCCCATTTTACCACTGCAACCAGTAAAACACAGCTTGTTTACTACAGTAAACAAGCACTGCTTCACTTCCCGGGGTTCCCATTGGGTGGTCCAACACCAACGAAATAATAAAATTGACCTACTTAGTACAGATAACAATGCTACAGACCTAGTTAACTTTTGCACCTTTTCTGTATTTACACAATAGTCAGTACTTCAGTATTTAATCAAAAAGCTATCTATGAGTACCCTCCTCTCTTGTTGTTGAACCCCTTACTGAAGTCTGAATATTTTCACTCAAGAGGCAATCATTATCCACTTCTAAGCTATCAGTTACTCAAGACAAATCTGCATCCAATTTCAAATCATGATCCAGAAAACTTTATCTGTTAAATTAAACAGCCACTCCATGTTTCGTTAAATGATATTGGTTCCATTTTATTTCTAATCCCTTCCCCACCCATCTCAATTCATGGAAACACTAGTCATTATTTATGCAGAAAATAATTTAAAACCAGCATTATTGTTAGATAAAAATAGGTTTTTGTCCACTGAGATTGACAAAAATCTGTACAGAATGACAAACAGAAACTTGGGTACATTGCAAATCAATGCTTTGTAATGTGCTTCTAATGGCGAACTTAAATGTGGTAAAGTGGACACATAAAATGATTGCAAAACAACAAATTTTGGGAAGAGAACTTCACAAAATCCTGGTCTTTCACTGTACAATTAACTCTTTACCTAAAGTAATGATCAAAACCCAAACTAGCACTATTCAGAAAATTTGCCACTCAAATTTTATCACTCTTTCAATTTTTGCCTCAAAAACATAGCTTGTGAAGTCATGACCCCTCAATGGAATGAGCCTGTTGAGGCAGTCACAAGGTGCGTTTTTTAGGCAAAACATGAACATTTTTTTAGTTTTCCCAGAATTTTTTTGTGTTGTCGACTAGTTGAAATAAGTAAAGGGTGAACTCCTTGATTGCTGCTGGCAGATATTCCTGCCCAGGACAACAAATGGTTATCAGTGAAAGAAGTATAATTTGAAAAATATTTTAAAAATACTCAGCAGGTTAAGAGTTAAATAACCAGTTAAACTCTTTCTTTACCCTTTACCAATGCACTCAATATCAAAATGAATTTTTGTGGCTATTTGCACAAATTTCTGATAGATTACCTAATTATATAAATCAGTTAATTTATTTATTTATTTATTTATTGGTGTTTAAGGTCACATATTTCTGCACAATGGCTAACCATGACCGTGACAGTTTTACGGGTGGAGGAAGCTGGAGTACCCGGAGAGAACCACCGAGCAACGGCGAGCAACTGTCAGCTCCCCAACATACCATCTCCACAGAAGCAGGGTTAGCATTGGTTGAAGACAGGTGCACCATCGACGTGCAGTACACCTTAGTACACAACGTCACCATGCCCCCACGTGGGCAATGGGGGTGAAGTGTCTTGCCCAAGGACACAACGCGGTTGCCGCAGGTGGGATTCGAACCGAGGACCTCTCGGCTTGCAGCCTGCACCTCTACCAACTGAGCCACTGCCCCCCCCCCCCACCAAATCAGTTAATAGAGCTTTATGCTGAATTACCTATATGTAATAATTAACATGACAATTTTATAGTAAAAGTTGGTAAATGGTTTGATGTTTGAGATTATACACAATTAAAGGGTTAGTTTTGTAAACCATTGTAAATATTAACCCTTTAATCAAAGCACACAATATAAAAATAGAGTTTTTTTAATTTTTTTTTTCAAACTTTTCACAAAATCTCAACAAAACCATATCATGTGACTCCTATTTGGAATGTGCTCAATGAGCTCATCTCAATTGGGGGCTCACAGGATATGGTTTTGTTGAAATTTGCAGAAATTTTTATTTTTTTCAACTGTTCAATATGTAAATCACGCAGATGGATGCGACCTATTCATTGGGTAAATGGTTAATTAACCCTTTACCAAATGAATAGCCAAAATCACCCAGCGTTCTTCACAGATATCGCTATAAACATGTTATTTTTTCAAATTTTGTCTCTAACAAACATTGCTTATGACCCCTTATTGGAACAAGCTCATTATAAACTAAGTTTTTTTGACAAAAAATGAAACTTAAGAATTTCAGTAAGTGTCGTCTTCTGATTGTGTCTGGTAAAAGCTTAACCTGATGATTTACATCCATTTCTAAAAACATCAAGTTTGCAGAGCAGCCAAAAATCTCGCAAAAGAAATTAATGCTATTTTCAGGGTTTTATTTATTAGACATGATTTTCATCCCCAGAATTACACATCATCAAGCTCGGCTGATATGACTTCAAACTCGACTGATATATAATGCCAATTTGGGCTGATATAAACAAACTGGAGTTGGCTCCTTTTATTCATTACTAGGCACAGTCATTTTGTTTACAGCAAAATCATTCACCTTTATTCATCAAAAGCAATCAATCAGTAAAATTGTCGTTACCAAGCAAAAGGGAGTATTTTTGTATGGCGAGGAATTAAGTAAGGATTAGGTGGATAAAGAGAAAAAGAAGAGAGTTGTACACAAAATTCAACACAAACTAAAATTCAGAGTCACAAGCAGAGATTTGTTAACCCTTTACCTAACCTGAAAAGCAGACGACACTTGCAAAAATAATTCTTGAATAACTAATTTTTTTCATTTTTTGTCTCAAAAACATAGGTTATGACCCCACGTTGGAACGAGCTCGACGAGCTTGTTCCAACGAGGGGTCATAACCTATGTTTTTGAGACAAAAAATGAAAAAATAGTGAAAATTAATTGGCGATTTTTGAGAATAGCACTGGCCGGTTTTGGCCGTTACGTTAGGTAAAGGCTTAAGTGAGAGGAGAGACAGTTCAACTACCCGAATGTTGAGGGGGTTGCCACGATGTTCGGATAGCTGAACTAGGTGAAGATAAATGTAACAGATCTGAACTGCTGTCAAAAAACTCTAACAGATCTGAGAACATTATTTGAATTAGTTTAACCCTTTGAACACTGGTTGTATCTTCCATGTGAGTTAAAGGGCAGAAATTGGAAGAGTCCATATCCATTATTTGGGGGTAGAGCAATTAATATTTTCAACGTGCAGCCTGAAGGCTGCACGTTGAAAATATTAATTTTCTACCACACACGTTCATTTAGTAGCCATCCTACTTAATGAAATTATGACGTATTGTGTTGCTGGACCGGAAAAGTGGCCTCTTGTGTTGAAAGAATAAATTTATTAAGTTATTACTTTGTTAGTTTCATAACTGTTGAGATATCAGCCCACACAAACTTCACACCAACCTTCAACCTTCAGTCTCAGGCTGATATGAAGTTGCATTGGGCTGATATCTCAGCTGATATGTAATAACCAAGATATCAGCCCTCGGTAATTTCATTTCAACTTTCAGTCTCAAGCTAATATGAAATTACTTCAGGCTGATATCTCAGCTGAAATGAAACCAAGTAATAACCTCTAAATATTTTGTTAACAATAACCAATATTATACCTCCACTTGGTAACAGACTATTTTTGTGTCAGAAAATCTACCTGTAGCCAGCAAATAGTTGATCCCAGAATATTCAACTGTGAAAGAACAGATGGACAGCTGGCTGGCTGGCTGGCTGGCTGGATGGATGGATGGATGGATGGATGGATGGATGGATGGATGGATGGATGGATGGATGGATGGATGGATTGTGAACAAGTGTTTTAAATTGAACATGGTGAACAAGTGTTTTAAATTGAACATGGTACTAAAAAATTAGTCTGATGAATTAATTGATCATTGTAATCAGTAGAAGTTGAAAATTCCACTTATGAATCAATTTTGACAGCTCTGTGGCATACTCTAGGAAGCACTCTTTAATCCTAGTATGTTTTCTTAATCTCAGGTGTTTTTCTACACAACAGTTTAGTTAACTAACTACATAACATTTGGAACAAAGTTGAGGAGTTAACAGCAGGATTACACTTATTAGAAAAATCTGTTATAATTTAGTACATGTGCAGTGAAGCCCAGTTATTAACTGAATTACAAAAGCAAGGGAGAATTTTCCACCAGAATTTCAAATCTGGTCCAAATTCAGTCTGCTTTCCTTCCAACAGCAGCACAGAATCATCTGGTTAAAAATCAAATGCAAGAACATTGAATCGGATATTCTAATTTTGTTTGTCATTTCTTAATGAAATTCAGTCTGCTTTCCTTCCAACAGCAGCACAGAATCATCTGGTTAAAAATCAAATGCAAGAACATTGAATCGGATATTCTAATTTTGTTTGTCATTTCTTAATTTTGCAGTTTTTTAAAATTTATTTAGGAAATCTCAACCCACTCGTGCACTGCAACCAGATCATGATCTGTTTCGAGGAAAATCCTATTTTTGTGATCACAGTACTGTTACAGGAATTTGGTCATTTTTCTATATTAAATGTTAAACCAAGCATTAACTGGTTGAGTGCTAGAAGCCACCATCAGGGCTCCATTGATAAAAGAGTAAAGCCACTATAGTGGCTTTACACTGTAATCATTACTTGTTTGCTCAGCAGCTGATACACCAAAAAATTGTAAGCAAATTGTTTCATTACAATTTATTGGAGTGACAAGAGGCACTCTTCAATCAATTGTAAAAAACAATCATTTATGAACAAAATTTTACTACACTGGGGCTCCTTTTTCTTGTAGTATGGTACCCTTGAAAAAAATGTGCATTACAAATCACCTTTGAAATATAATTTAGCTCTCTTAGCCTCTCTACCAGGTAATTCCCCTTACATACTGCTGGCACATATTCCTGCACAGGTAAGAAAATATCTTGTCACTAAAATAAGTATAATTTGGGAACATTTAACAGAATTATCCTCTGCACATTGTATCAATATTTTGTCCATTGATTTCTTGAGTTAAATTCTTAATTGTCCATCAAATCTAGTCATGGCTGCTTCACAGTGTCATGACTAAATTTTATGAAAAATATTTTTAAAATACCCGGCAGGTTAAGAGTTAAATTATTCAATTACACATTTTTTGACAGAGTTCATGGAATTCTCTTGTCCTTTCTCGGATTGGCACGAGAGGAACTTTCCAAAAAGGCAATGAAAGTGTCATTTGCTCTCCTTCACTCGCTCCCACTCCAACAAATACCACCTAGACTAGGGATAAAATTGATGAATAGCCTACTTAGCCCAGTAATAATATACAGCTCTGAAATATGGTTCCCGGAAATTATAAGAAGGATTATGTCTTCCAAGAGTAGATCAGACAAAAGGGGAGTGAGTTTTAACATAATTAACTTTATACAAAAGTTCAAGTATGAACAAATGCAGGACAAATTTTGCAAGTGGCTTCTAAACTTACCTAAACATGCCAGCAATTTGGCCAGCAAGCTTAACTCGGAATTTTACCCCTAACCGCATCTATTATCGGTAAGCTAGAAAAATATAAAACACATGTATACAACTTAGGACCAGAGAGCCTTGTCAAAGAAGCCATGGAAACAGATGATGAACAGGGAAAAATCGGGGCTAACTCCTGGCTGCGGTCACTAAACGAGTACAGACAACTTATCATGCCAACCACCTCCGATCAATACCCACTGGAAAATAATGACGTTGTTTCGTTTTTTGAAAATGCTATTCGCTCCGAATTAGACATTGACAAAAAGCGAAACAGTAAAAACAAATAAAGGACATATCGAAGTTCTAAGGAAACTTTTAACCCAGAACCATACCTAGATGAATGCAGAATCACGAAACACCGCAATGCCCTAACTAAACTAAGAATAAGTTGCCATAATCTTGGCATTGAGAGGGGCAGGTATAAGGGACTAACAGAAAAATTCAGGGTATGCGGACGTTGCAGGGTTGTAGACAATGAAACACATTTCGTTCTCCACTGTGAGATTCTGGAAGATGACCGAAAACACCTTCTTAGACACAATTTTATTAGTAACAGCAATTTTGGGGCTTATAATGACACAAACAAATTTAAACTTATAATGCAATCCACCGGCAATGGGTTTCTAAACCATCTCATCCATTATACATAACAAGGGTTAAAAAAGAAAGGGAACTGGCAATCTCCCGATCAACCAAACCACGTCGACACCGGTCTCATATAATACTCAATTTCCGAAGTTACCGGCGTGAATAAATATACATATTGCACCAGAGATTAAGAACAAAGGATTTCATTACCATATTTCAAGACATGGTATATTGGTATACTAAAGTGAAAAATCATCCTTCGCTTAAACGTTTTGTTTCACAAACAAGGAGTCTGGTTTAACTGGTAGAGTGCCAGACCAATTGTAGTGCCAGAGTTTGTTCACATGGATTTGTCTTGTTGCAATTTATTGGAGAATCCCTGTGAACACTCGCAATGGATTGCAACAGGATGACTCCATATGAACAAAATGTTTTCTTGTTTCAACTGAGTCTGCAACAAATCCACAGAACATGAAGACTTTTAGTTGTGGTACCAATACCTTTCAGTGAGGCCAAAATATGGGCTTCTAGCACCCAATCAATACACAAAACAACATAACTTGTACTTCTGATGTATTATTATATTATTGTCAACTATTACTATGTTATTTGTTATACTGTACACTTGGTCGTAAAGGTGTAAAAGTACAATAAACTGAATTGAATTGAATTTTTCCTCGCTATAACCATTCATCACTCCTGTCGAAGACATAAATGGAAGAATATTTATTTATTTATTATGGTTTATTTTTTTGAGGCAAGAGATTTCCTGTCATGCGCAGGAAATCTGCCAGCAGCTTGCAAGAAGTTAAATGCTTATATTGGCAGCCAAATAATAATGGATGGGAATTCAGTGGTCATCAGAGTACGATTCTCTGATAGAATATATGAGTTCTTAACAAATTAACAGGAGTTTGTGCACTAACCAGGTCAAATTTGTACTAAAGGTATGGTAAATGTTTATGTGGTTGGAATTTATATGCAATGGACAATTTTATCCAATCAACTCTTTACCTCAATGTCAGGGCAAAGCCAGCCTAAATATAGGGGCAAGGGGCCTCATATTTAAAGATATTGTAAATTCAAAATATATTCCACATCAAGGCAAAAAACCCACATGAATTTCACTTCTCTGTAAAGATGGACACGGAAAAAACACACGTGGTGTATATCCAGCTTTAGCAGGGACCCAGGGGAGAAGTGGTATGTTAGATAAGGTCTAATCTCATTTAATTTATACAGTAGTCGCGAGTCTTACGAGACGTAATCAGTTGGTGGCAAGATATCGTCACGGCCAATTGAAAAACAAGATTCTAAAACGATAGAAATGTCTATCGTATCGTCACCTGGTCATTAGGTAGCAATAATGGCAAAAACGAATTGGTTGTCTCGACAAGTGAAATCACCGTTAAGTCACGCGCGAGATGACTTGTATTGATTCTGTCTCGATATACATCATCTCCCACCGTTTTGACAGATGGATGGATGAGCGTCCATCCACCTGACAGTTTAGGGTAAAAAGTATATATACCTGGAAGAGCAGAGCATTAGACACACACTTGGGGTCACACACACGTTGGTGAAGTCCAGGACAGGCGGACTGTTTCCTGGCATAGGGGTACCTTCGATCACAGAGAGGGCATTCCACGATTGATTTAGCGTAAGGTTGATAGGCGTCAAATTTGTTGAGAAGGAACGCCCCAGGTGGAACGTTAAAGTTTAGATTGTCGAGTAGCAGGTATCAGCCTGCAATAGTCAGAAGTGTAGGTTAATTGTATTGTGCGTATTAACCCTTTTAAGCGTCAGACTGATTGCATTCTGAGTAGTTTGTTTTGCTGTCGAAGCATCGTAATACCAACTGGAGATTGGTGTGAGTGACAATTTCGCCCTAGCACAAAAGGGGCATTTGTGAACCGTGAATTCAACCAGGAACGGTGAATATTTCAATAGGACTTTCACGGAGGACTTTCAAAAGGCACATAAGGTATGAGTAGACAATATCTGACCCAAATCAGAAGTATGGTGGCTTTATAGATGACAAACATTGCTGGTCAGAACCCTCCGACAGCCAGAGGAATAGTTACGCACAGACGTTGACATTTGAGCCTAAGCGGGTGAAGCTCTTATGGCGAGCTCACAGTAATAACATTTCAGATTTGTGAAGCTCTTATGGCGAGCTCACTGTAGTAACATTTCCAGTGTGTAGACTATAGTGCCAGTGCAGGGCTATAGAATGACTATATGATTGTTG
This sequence comes from Pictodentalium vernedei, assembly GCA_031216915.1. Taxonomy (NCBI): domain Eukaryota; kingdom Metazoa; phylum Mollusca; class Scaphopoda; order Dentaliida; family Dentaliidae; genus Pictodentalium; species Pictodentalium vernedei. The sequence continues at coordinate 296,153,665 of CM062292.1, read as the reverse complement.
AGAATTATTTAACCCTAGCAACCAAATTTCTGTGAAAAGAATCGAATTGTTGATTGTTAAAATATTGAAACGGCTTTATTTTTATGTGTAAATAAAAGAATTGTTGTTACTTTAAATCATTCTTTCCATTATACAGCCTGAAGTGATTAGGAATCACACCTAACGGAAATCGAACCTATTTCAGGCCAATTTGGCAGAGAAGGAACCACGGCGTCGGTCTAACTCAGCTCCCTGCGCCGAGTCCGTGACACATGGATTCTGACCCTCCACGTTGGTCTAATTTTCCCGCAACTTAATCAGCGGGACTAAATAACCCCACGTCAGCCCAGGGCTTACGGGGTCTCAGGTGTCCCTGACACTCAAGAGTTGGCCATATCTGCCCACATAATTTACAAATTGCGCAATTCCCCCCAAAAAAACAAAGAGGCCCCAATGGGCCTTAATAACACACCTGACAAAGTGGTTCAAAGAAATATTTTGGGTAACATTTAGTTAGTCATAGTTCATCAACACTACAAAGGAATGAAGACATGAAATTATTCATAAAACTCTGGTGACCATGTCAGATGATTTTTATCATAGGTCTTCCTGACTGCTTTCAATTCTATTAGCTGTAGACAAATATTGCCAAACCTCCAAATGTTGTTATGTAACTGCAGTCCCCACAACCACCCTCCCCCACCACCAAATAGAGAGCACATATATCAACCCAGGGACCCAATTTGAACAAACTTGAATCTGAAACCCTTAGAGATGTTGTATACCAAATATCAAAAGATTCTAACAGATGGTTCTGGAAAAAAAAGATTTTTAAAGAAATTCCCTTATATTGCACTAAATTAAAATTCGGGCTCCCAAGCCTCCCATAGGGAACCCAAATATTAACCCAGGGACTCGATTTGAAAAAACTTAAATCTGCCCCCCCCCCCCCCCTCCCCCAGACATGTTGTATACCAAATATGAAAGGAATGTGACTGGTGGATCTGAAGAAGACGATTTTTAATGAAATTTCGTCATATTGCACTAATTTAAAATTTGGGCTCCTATAGGGAGCCTAAATATTCACCCAGGGACCTGATTTGAACAAACTTGAATCTGACCCCACCAATTCAGTATTTGATTCCAGCCAAAAATTAGGAGTCACATGCGCCTAGGTTGTATGTTCATTAACTCTAAACCCACTGAGTATTTTCAAGATATTTTTCAGCAAATCTAGTCATGGCTGCTTTGAAGCAGCCATGACTAGATCTGATGAAAAATTCATCTTTATTTGTGTAGCTCAATGAATGCTTCGAGAAAAAACATTTCAATTTACAGGAGGGAAATCTGATCAAATTTATTTATTAAGGTTTAATGACACTTTAACAGCCAAGGTCATATCGTGTCAGTGACAGTTTTACGGGTGGAGGAAGCCAGAGTACCATAGAGAACCACTGAGCTACGACGAGCAGCTGCCAGCTCCCCAACATCGTAACTCTGCACTGCAGCACAGGCAGGGATAGATTGGTTGAAGACATGTGCACCGTCGACGAGAAGTACGCCTCAGTACATAGTGTCATCATGCCCTCATGTGGACAATCAGGGTTAACTGACTTGCCCAAGGTCACAACACAGGAGTCTGAATCGATTGCTCAGACGATCACCCATCCAAGGACTAACCGGGTTTGACGTTGCTTAACTTCAGTGATCTGACGAGAACCAGCCACCGCAATGCCACTGCGTCCCCTATTTGATTAAACATGCCAAAATTAAATTTATTTCAGTGACTACAGACACCTGTCCTGGGCAAGAATACCTGTGAGTGGCAGGTAGGGAGTTAAATAATATGCTGAGAGGGTTTTTTATCAGATCAGTCATTAGAAGTTGAGGCGCTTTATCAAGCCTGTGAGCCATCATGCAGGGGATTTTAAAAAGCTCTGCATGACTGAGCACACAATTCAAAGCTGTACATGTAGCACATGGTACTAATAAGTGAATTTCCCTGGAACACAAGGGATTAGTAATTAAAAATCATCAATGACACACATAGAAACATGGAAATACACTAAAACTCTTTAAAGAGTGTTAACTAACAGTGTCATAAAGTGCAGACATCAATGTGCCACTGCCATGAAGCATGTAAATCATGATGTTACAAAACTGTGCATGTCTCATGACATCGCCTGAATATCGGCATTATTTATACCATGTAATTATGTGAGAGGTGGACACAGTCGTGCTGTGTACTGAGGTGTACTTGCCCTCAACCACTGCTAATTCTGTGCCAAGTCAGTAAACTGAAGAGCCTGACAGTTGCTAGCTGCTGCTTTGTAGTTCTCTCCTAGTACTTCAGCTTCCTCCACTAGTAAAACTGGCTGCCACGATATGACCTTGGCTGTTGAAGTGTCACTAAACCCACTATACAACCAAAGGCACTTACGTTTTGATGCCTATCGAGTGAAGAATGCATACAACTTTACCCGAGATGACATTAAGTGATTTTGTCTCTGCATGGTTTTAATAGACAGTTGTTCCAGCTCATCAAGTGTGGTTGCATTTATCAGCATATTTATGTTTTTTATATCATGTTAATGGCACTGACAATGACTGAGCATTGTTTGAACCGTTCGTATTAATTAAATTTATATTTGAATATAATTATATTGTCATAAGTATGCATGGAATGAATACTATTCCTTTATCAATATGATTCACAGAGGTGATCAAAGAACACATTTATGAAAAAAAACAGCTGCCATTTTTTTTCTTTTTTTCTATTATCTGACTATTATCTAAAAAATCTGAAACGTTCATAATGCCATACAGTTCACCTAAGGTTTGCAAATCAAAAGTCTAACTGAAAGATATTTTCAAATTCTGAGAAAAAGAACTGGAAAAACAAAATTCAAGCACTTTTCAAGGACTTAAAAATGACCAAAATATTTTCAGTTGGTTTTGCTTTTAACTCCTTGTCTGCATCAGGCAGATTACTGCGACCTAAACAAAAGCACTATATCTGGTAGAGGCTTGTTACTGGAGCATGTTGATACAATATCTTCTATATAAGCAATATTAGGCCTGAAAAAGTTAAAAACAAATTTCTCATGCCCTCCCGTATGGTCATTTTGGCTACCGCATGCTCTCTTTTTATAACCATTTCAAAGTTCAAAAAATAAAAATTGAATGGTTTATGTCTGATATTTCACCCAAGTTAATAAAATTGATAAATTTGTCCCTTGAGTGCAACAAGGCTTTGCAATGCTTTAGCATTGCAAAGCCTTCTTGCACTCAAAGGACAAAATACACCACCACCCATGCTGTTCTGGACTGTAGATTATGAGGCCTAAGACATAAAACAACCAAGAACATGAACTTTTGAGGCCTTAGTTGTAATCTCAACAAAGATATTGTTATACAAGGCTGTATTGAATTTTTTATCAAATAAAGTCATGGCTGCTTCACAGCAAAAAATATTGAAAATAAAGACTGAGTGCAGTTTCCGCTATCTAAACAGAAACAACATCTGTACCCATGCCACCAACCATGTTAATTCCAGTCTCACTAGACACTACCACTCTTGAAAGAATATTTAAAGTTTCCGGGCAATATCAACGATGAGCTGCTACTAGTGGCTAGCCCTGTGTAGTGCCCAGTACCAATGATTCTCGTACTGTTTCTGTTTTTGAACTGTAATCTTTACTTGGCAGTATTCCTACTATCCCAACCTCTTTCCTACAACAATAATATAAAGGTCAACAAAAAGGTGGGTTTTTTAAATAAATTATGTGTAGAAAGGGAGTTTATTTTGGTAATGATCTATTAAGAGAAAATAAGACATTTTTTACTCATCAGGACTTCTTGGACAAATATAACATTCGTACTCCACTTACAGTCTTTCAGGGAGTGATCAGCTCTCTGCCATTAAAATGGAAAAATGTAATAAAGCAAAACGAGAAGCTGCATACTGTCGTCCACAAAAACACTGAATTATTAAATAGTTGTATCAAAGCATGTAGAATGTTTTATCCTAAGTTTCTTGAATTTGTAGCAAAATAACCACATGAAGCTCAAGAAATATGATAAATTTTAAGTAATTTGTATATTTTTTATATATATGAAGCGAAGTGGAGGGTTTTCTTCCGTTGGTGTAAGGATCAGTCGATAGATGTATACGATCCGTCCATACCACATACTGCCAATTTCCTGGTCTACTTGTTTGACGATCTCAAACTGCAGCCCGTCACTATTAAGGGCTACAGGTCTATGTTATCAGATACTTACGCTCATCATGATAACTTGGCTATCAGATCAGATACTTCGTTATCCAAGCTAGTTAGAAATTTCTCTATCAATAGACCTAGAACCCTCAGATTAATTACTAAGTGGAATTTGGCTTGCGTTCTGTTGAAGCTCAAAGAAGCTCCTTTTGAGCCATTAGATGTCGTAGAGTTCAAATTCTTGACCTATAAAACGGCTTTTCTCTTAGCCTTTGCATCTGTTAGAAGAGTCAGTGAACTTCATGCATTATCAGACCAAAGCACGCTGCTCTGAACTGATAAACCTTTCCTTGCACGGCGAACTGCAGGTACTTTCTGAATGCCAGATGTACCATGACATGAAAGTAAGCATCCTTTAGATCTATGCTTGCCGCATAGTCGTTCACTCAAATGCTCGCTCTTACTGACCGAATGGTTTCCATATAGAACTTTGGAGCCATGATTAACTTGTTTATCCAGTTCAAATCTATTACCGGTCAGAACAAGCCGTCTGGCTTCGGTACAAGGAACAGGTGACTGTAAAAGCCTTGAGAATATTGATTCTCAACGACTTCTATTGCTTCCTTTAATAAGAGAGCTTGTACCTCCGCTAGGAGAGACTCTCTTTTGAAAGGATTCGCCGGAAGATTTGTCCAACACGGACATCTTGTTAGTGGGTGTTTTGCTCGGAATGATAGCTGTAGGCCTTCTGAGACTACACTTCTCACCGACTGATCTTCCGTGACTGCTACCCAGTTTCTCGCGAAGTTTGATAACTTTCCGCCAACTGGCAAGCAATAGAGGTCTTGACCATCACCTGTAGGACTTGCGAGGCTTACGGGAGGAGAAACTACATCCTCACCGTGAACATCCTTGTCCCGTCCGCTTAGGGGCGTCTGACGATAATCCTGATCATACTTACACCCCTTTCCCGAGTCTCTGTACTGATGACCTCCTGAGAAATTATATGAGGGTTTCTTGAACCCTCGCGAGGAGTTCCCTTTTGATGATTTTGATTTAGAACATCCTCGCTTACCCCGGACTGCTGAAGCAGGTTGTTGAGATGTCGACTTCAAAAGCAGAGCACTGGAAGCTTTCTTAGTAGCCTGTTCATAGACTAATGAAAGCTTGTCATCAAACAAAGTATGCCTGGAGACCGGAGCTACCCAGAGAGAGCTTTTCACCTTGTCATCTATAAGTGATGATGACGCAAGGGCAGCATCGTGTCTGATTAATTCCAGATTTGCCACTGTCAGGGCAGAGTTATATGTGGCATAAATGATTGCCCTGGAAAGAACTCTAAGTGAGGTACACACGTCCTCAAATTCCTTCCCATTGAGACGTTGCGCCATAGCTCTGGTAAGGTGATCTGCGTAGGACATAGTGTCCAAATTCGCTCTATTCGATGAAATAGCACATTCCATTACATCCAAGCGAATAATGAATGAAGCAGGTAAGAATATATCTAAATCCCCAGCCTGCTCATCTAAATGCAGAGGAGCTCTCTGAACATCTTCTCCAACCGCTTTAAATGAACGTGGTCCAAGGAATGTTATATTTATGGAAGATGTTGATAAGAAACTGCCTTTCTTCCTCTCACTAGAGAGGTTAAATATGGCGTCATCGACATGGCCGAAGGCCTGCGACACCTGTCTAGACTGTACCAGGAAAGAAAGAACTTCTTCCTTCCTCCGTATAAAGTCTACATCTAAAGACGCCAGCAGTTTCTCCCTTGTTGTCGCAGCTTGCTGATTCGGCGGAGAAAATACAGGATAGTATTGATGGATAAATTCAAGCTACCATATGTTGTTCCGAAAGGGAAGGGTAATCCTCTTCCTTACCCCTTTCACCATCCGACTGAATCAGCTGTGAATCTCGGTCCATTGCATCTGCGTGAACAGATGACTGGACCGACAGCTCACTTCCGGAGTCTGCGGGAGGCTGCTCATGCTCTTGCTGGGATGCTGCAATCAGCTGTGCAATCTGTGACAGCAAGTCCATCACCAAGACTTGAGGAGCAGCGGTTTTCTGCTCCTGGGCCAGCATTCTGGAGATGGATCTCTTCTCCGAATGTCCCGATGATCGAAGCCTCTATTCCCTAGCTACCAGATGGTCCGACTTCACAGGCGAAGAGTGGCTCCTTCTTCGAACAGCTGGCTGGATATCCGAAGTCGGGTAGCTAGAATGCGGTCGTGTGTGCTTATGAATTGTAGCGGAGGAAGCCGTGAATGTAGCCGAGGGTGGCTGCAGTCTAGACGGAGCGTCCCGAGCGCCAGGTGTGGACATATGCTCCAGCCTGTGCAAGTTTCTCATAACATCTCTCGCTCATGGCCTTTTCAGACCTCGCCGAGCCTCCCAACAAGAAACTTAATCAATATTTCCGTCGTCGCTGGGTGAACTTTTGTTTTTAAGGTGCTCACTCTACCCAAATCTACACTTCCTTCGACCGCAATGGACATGCCCGGTGTTACAGCTCCCACGGATGGAGTAACCACTTCACTGGTCAAGCTAGCTACTTGCAAGGGACTAAGAACACTAACTAGAGGCCTTATCCCTTGCTTAATATTCATGAGCACCTTTGCAGCTAGCTCTGTTTGCTCATCAGAGTTCGACGACGGTACACACTTTTGCTGGGTGTCACAATACCATCAGCATGTTCTTGTTTCTCTGAAAAAGAAACTGAAAAACTCAAATTATCTTGCGGTGATAGCACTGGCATAGGCATCTCACCGCCAACAACATACCGTGACACCCGTTTCCAACGTTTGTCATCCCAATTCACACATGTAGGACAAGAATCTGCAGGAGTACATCGACTACAGGCAAGGCAACAAGCATGTAAATCTGAGGAAGACTTCCTCGCCTTGCATTTAGAGCAGTAAGCTTTCATGATTCAATCAAAAATAAGTCGATAGTACTCCTACAAACTCCACAATAAATAATATGATAAAGATACATAAATAATTGCAAGCAAATTCAAAATCGAAAAATTAAATTCAAAAAATTTTTCGAAAAATTTTTGAAAAAGCCTAAGTTCCCAAAGGGAACATGAAGAGCCCAAGGGCATCCGGTAGAGCCTAAGTGTGACCAAAATCCAATTTTTTTTAAGCTTCATTACCGGAATCATAATTAATGTATCTTACAACAATCCTACAGTAATATAATATCAACTGTCAATGTAAACAGGAGGGCTTCAAGGAGGGATAGGGATAAGCAAGAATGATGACGTCAGGCGTATGAGATTTAAAAGCACAGATGTCAGTTCATTGTTGCTGACTTCAGGGCCAAACCAAGAATGATGGTTTGTGACAGTTTCGGCACCCTCCTGGATACTGTGCATGCACAGATCTCAAAAGTATGGAGGATCATCTAGGACTTAATTTAATTTTTTCAGTTTTGCATGCAGATTTTGGGGATTGGGGGGCAAAATTTGTGTTTGGCCCTGGATCAATTTGAGTTAGCACCAGCTAGTCTGGACCATTGGTTGTCGTATAGAAATATGGAATGATCTATTGAATGTTGATATACAGTAGATCATTCAAGATTTTGGTTGACACATACCTGCAATCCTTTCAATATAAACTTTTACATAGATGCTTATATACCAATTCTGAGCTGTACAAAATCAAACTAGTAGAGACAGAACTGTGTTCCTTTTGTAATGAAGCAAAAGAAACCATTCTGTATTTATTGTACAACTGTTCTATCTCAAGAACAATCTTATTGAGGTTATCAGAAACACTAAAAGAGAAAAATGTAACGTCTCGATCGATATATCCCCTCAACCCATTATAGTAGGTTCATGTGGCCAAAGTGAAACTCGAATTGATCATGATATTACAGATTTATGTTTAATTCTTTACAAAATGTTTGTCTATTCTTGCAGAGTGAGAAAATGTCACCCAACCTATGAAAGTTTCATTGCACAAGTGAAGCACTATCGCAATGTAGATTACACGGCAATACAAACATTCATTCAAAAAAGAACAATCATAGTCAAACAAAGGTGGGACAAATTACGTAATGTCTTCACTGTCTGGATCTGTTACTTGAACTTATGATACACTTTTGTTGGTCATACAAATAGGCAGCTGTCGTACACTAAACAGGAATTGGGAGGCCAGTTCGACTAATTTACAATACAGTGGAGCCCACTTAATTGGATATCTCTTAATTGTATATCCCTGTTAATTGAATATAATTTTCAAACACAAAACCATTTACCATACCTTCCGTACAAATTTGATCTGTTAATTGGATATGGGTTGTAGAGTAAACTCCTGTTAATTGTATATAAATTTTGGTAATATGTCGAAAAAATTACTGTGACACGCACCAAATTCCCCTTATTTATCAACCTTTTTGGCCTCACTACATCCAATACAGTCATTTATTCTATTATATCTTGTTTGACAGAGCTCTATGAGCTCTGTCAAACAAGATATAATAGAATAAATGCTCAGTTTACCTCCAGGAAACTGACCAAATCCCTGTTAATTGTATACTCCTGTTAATTGAATAATTTTCACCGGCAAAATGGGTATTCAGTTAAGAGGATTCTACTGTAGTATGGTACATGTTAATTAAACACAAGGCCAGGGGGAGGGGGGGGGGGGGGTGAAGCACCTACCACACCAATGGTTCTCTCAGGATCTTAAATTGAATCATGATATATTATTATATTTTAGCTTCTAACATGCTGCTGGTAGATATTCCTGCCCAGGACAGGTATCTGTTGCCACTGAAATAAGTATAATTTTGGCATGTTTAATCAAATTTCCCTCTTGTAAATTGAAATATTTTTTCTCGAATCAATCATTGAGTTACATGTAAATTTAGATGAATTTTTCATCAAATCTGATTTGATGAAAAATATCTTTTAAATACTGGGTTAATGTGCACAATCTTTGCACATGATATGGTTTTTCTGAAATATTTTAAAATTTAGTTTTTTTCAACTGTTCAATTACTGTTATAAATGGGTGGATGCAGCCAATTCATTTAGGTAGAGAACTGAAATGTTGAACCCTTTACCTAGGGTATACTGTATTTATTTATTTATTGGGGATTAATGACACTTTGGACAGCCAGGGTCACCTCATGTTGGACAGTTTACGGGTGGAGGAAGGCAGAGTACTTGGCGAGAACCACTGAGCAATGGCAAGCCACAGTCAGATTCCCCAGACTCTGTCTGTCAGACTCCCCAATAGACTAAATCAGTGTGAGAAGGAATAGGATTGGCTGAAGACAAGTGCATCATTGATGTATGCCTCAGTACACAGCACCACTATTCTTCCACGTGAACAATTGGGATGAAGTGCCGTGCCCAAGGACACAATGTAGCTACCCCTGACGGGGATCGAACCATCAACCTTTTGATGTTCAATGCCATAACCATTGAGCCATGGCACTACCAGGGTATTACTGCAACAGCCATATCCTCCAACCACTAATTAACAGAAATCTCCATTGAAAATTTTTATTTGTTCAGTTTTTGCCTCCAAAACATTACTTATAACCTCTTACTGGAATGGCCTCATTGAGCTTGTTCAAGGGAGAGGTCCTAGCCATATGTTTCTGAGCCAAAAAAAAATTTTTTTTTTTTAAGTTTATTCAAGAAAATGTTTTGCAGGAGTTGTTGGCTGATGATGTTAAAGTAAAGGGTTAAAGGAACAAATCAAAAAGCTTTTGTGTTGTTAAAATGTCCTGCTGTCATTAATTAATTGGTATGATGAACAGTAGTACCATGACCCTCGCGACCTTCTTCAGTAAACACAGCTGTCATAGTGTCAGATTATATTAACACACAGATAATCAGTAGTGGCTATATACTTACAGACCCTCAAACTTCATTTTTCATTCAATTTTAAGAAAACATCAAACCAGTAAAAAAGCTGGGAGAAGGCAAGAGAAGATCTTTACTGTCCATTATTCAATATTTTTCACAAAATAACAACTAAATTTGTTAAGAGATTGTGGATATGTGAAGGTTACTTTTTCTTTAAACAACAGATGCTATATATCACCTGTTATAATGACAAATACTCTATGACATTTGTAAATCCTGCTGTCACAGCATTTTCATTTCATTTTCATCTTCAGGTGTTTTCTGTCCTTCTTATCACCCAATGAAAAATTGTAACAGAAAGCTCTGACAAATAAAATATAGCAAAATAAATATTCAGATTGTCAAGCATAGTTATAAAATGTGAACATTCTGCATATCTGTGTATCCATATTCACACCTTCACTAACAAATAGCTGGAAGCAGGATGGCAGGTATATACGTAAAGGCATTGAGGGTGCTGAAGCTACACTTAATGCTTTTAGCTGACGGCAACTCCATTTGTGCTGAGTTAACCCTTTGCCCAATGTAACAGCAAAAACCCGGCCAGCGCTATTCTAAAAAATTGCTAATTAATTTCAATTATTTTTTTGATCAGGCATAAAATTTCGCTGACAGTTTTGATCGTGGCAGTCCAGCAAAAATGATCGTTGGTTTAGAAAAATTATTGAGTCCGACACAGGGCCCCTTTATTCCCTTGCTTTAGAAAGTTATGGAGTACAACACAAATCTACGAATCTCAAATTTTGGATCAAATTTGAATCAATCATCAAAGCAAATCAGGCAGAGGATTTTAAATCAAATTTCAAACTGAATCTCAATGCTCTTCAAGTTGTAGATATTGCACCTTCTTACAACCGTGAATATTAGCATCTTGAGAATCAAACATTTTCTATTCGAATCGAATCTTGAATCTAATCATGTCTGTTATTCAAAATTGAATCGAACCTCGAGTTGAATCAGAGATGTCTTGAAGATGATTGAAGACAGTTGAGGGTGCTATAAACGTGATTTTTTCTGACTGTTATGGTTCAAGTCCCGACTGATGAAATAATCCAACTACATCATCAAGGCTTGCCTTCGTTGAAGGCATCCCTTGATGATGTAGTTCGAATATTACCGTCAGGATTATCATTCACCGTCGACACTGCTTTTAAACTTTAAATTTGCATTTAACAGTGGTAAGTGGAATTAGCATGGTTGGTGGCATGAGTTCAGATGTTATTTATGTTAATGTAGTGGAAGTCATACTTGGTCTTTTATTTCAACATTATTTATGTACACTTTCCATCTGAACTATACATTTTGTGAGACAATGATGAGGACTGATACTAAGCTATATTCATGTGAAGATTCAAGAGGAAATGAATCAGGTAGCCATTTTCGAATTGAACCAAATACCATCTTAAGATTCCAAACCAAATCAAATCTCAATGCTTCACAGGGCCCTAGTAAATATTGTCGGTCTCCACTCATGTATTGTATGCAACTGTAATGAAAAATTGGGCCAAGCCAGTTTTCGAACTCGTTTGAGATATTATTGCAAAGGACCTACATGGAAAATATTCATTAAATCGAAGAATGCTTGTTCAAGTTATTGCACCCGGATGCACACTGACCGTCGCCAAACCATAGGTCTTGGTTGTTAACACAACTCGACCAAAAAACAGAATATTGCAGAATAGAATCAAAGTAGTTTCAGAATCGGAACCTAATTGAACTTCTGTACAGGAGATACAAAGGACATCACGATGTGCAAATGTATTCATCAATATGGCATGAGTGCCAGGCCAGAAGGACAGAACGAGAGATGAAGCCTTGAGTTCTATCATTTCTCAATGACATGAGTGCCGTTTTGATGAACGCATTCATACATCGCGATGTTCTGGGTTTATTACACGCCTCTATGATAATCATCATTTTCTAAATTCATCATGAAAAATTTTATTTTATTTGTAGAATTTGATAGTTCTGACTTCTGCTTGAAATAAAAATAAAAACTAAACTCAGACGCCCCAACTTACTAATTCTGCACCAGCAGGGCTAAGTTAACTGGCTTAAGGCAAGTGCACCATTGACACGTAGTACACAGTGTCACCATGCCCACGCATGAGCAACCAGAATTAAGGGCCTTGCCAAGGACACAATGCAGTTACCGCTGGTTGGAATCAAACTGTGGACCTTTCAGTTTGAACTCCAAAGCCCTAACCACTGAGCCACCAGGAGAAGTTGGTTAATTGTAAAGTGATAATTAGAAGAAATTTAAATGCCAGGATAAATGAATTTTTACAGTTATCCAGGAAGAGACCTGTCATTGGCCAGAGACACCAGCTGCATGAAAGGGCAGAGGGTGCACTATTTTTGAGATTGGGAACTTTTAGAAGCTTTATTGGGCATGTGCTTGGTGCTGTCAGACATTTAACAGAATCATGTCATTTGCAGGATATTTCTCCTGTCAACAGGGAATAAAGAATACAATTATGAATCCCTCAGTAAGGCCATCAAAGTTGATCTTCTGTTTCTCAGGCCATTTTTTACAAAATTGCATGCAGGCAGGTGTTTTTTTTATTTTTGTAATTATTTCTTTCCGTCAAAAGTTCATGTTTTTTGGTTTGTTTTGTCTTATGCCTCATAATCTACAAAATTGCATGGGTGGTGGTGAATTTCGTCCCTTGAGTACAAGACGGCTGTTGCACTCAAAGGACAAATTTATCAATTTTATTAACTTGGGTAAAAAATCAGACATAAACCATTTAATTTTTATTTTTTTGAAGTTTTCACTAGTTATAAAAAGAGCATGCAGCAACCAAAAGGACGATGCAGGAGGGCCTGAGAAACACATTTTTAACTTTTTTAGGCCTAATTCAGTGGCAATATTCAGCACACATGGTCAATGAAGCCTAAAACAACAAGAAAATTTTTCAACACCCTTTCTCATCATTGAAAAAGGATCTTTGCCCCAAAGCCCTCCAAGCCAAAGACAAGGGAACTGTACTCTGTAAAGCTAATATGGAGCTCTGTCAAACAAAAAATAATAACATGCATCATTTGTCAACAGGAAGTCTGTCAAACAAGTTAACTCTTTAACATAATGGCCATACCCAGCCTAAACCTTAAAATTTGTAACATTTCAGCTTTAATTTTCGCAAACTCTTGCTGTGATAATCACTTTGTAGTTCTTAAATAATTTATAATTTGACTGTACTGTCAACCTCTTGTGAGTGCTACCACTGCATATTGCACTGAGAAAAAACAAACCTCATATTTATATATTAAGAATTTTTAACCCTTGAAAAGGGGAAAGGGCCTAGGTCCAATTTTGGTGAGTTTCTTGTCTTATATGTACATATGGAACACATGTTCCAACATTCTTGTGTGTGGAGGTCTTGATGATGGAAGTTCCAGTTCCTGTGCAGTGGTGTCTTAGTGAAGTCTTGGCTGCCTTACAGACAGAAAAGACTTGACCAGACATGACTGCTAAGCCTGTTATGGAGAAGAAAAAATAAGTAGAATTCTCCAGGCATTTAAGGACACCTTCAGAATCTATGATTTGAATGACATGAATATTTTGAGAGCATCAAAGCAGATACTAATTGTTTTTCTTGGAGAATAATCTGTGAGAATCGATTCTGATTCTCGCATTAATTTTAAGCCCTGATATGAATCCTTTAAATGAAGCATGCACCAACACTTTCCAATAGTGCCCAAAACACATGTTCCTACAAACAAGCTTGTGGTTGTCTTGCTTATGGAAGGCAGGCATTGAAGAACACTTTCAGATTCTATGATGAGAGTCGAACAAATATTTTGTGAGAATCATAGTTGATTCTGTTTTCCTTGTGAGAACCCCAAGCACTCGGGTGATGCAACAGAATTATCCCAATCACTTTGTTTTTTTCTTGTTTAAGAGCTCTGTCAAACAAGGTATATTTTGTTCAATATCAAACTGCATTATAGGAAATATTTGCTGTTGAAAACTTTGCCACTTTGACATCAGAGCATAGAGGGTTAAAATGTATACATAGCTTTTGATCTCTAGGCTCATTCTGTTTTTGAAATGAAAAATGCTAATTTCTTGTTATCCAAGAGAAAGATGCAAGAATAATTTGCTGGTCATGTTCGGAATAGGGTTAAAAAGAAATTATTAAATTATTATCTGAAGCCAGGTCAACAAGAAAAATCTTGATAAAGAAATATTCCTATTTGAATATTTTTGCTTTTCCTGACAATTGAGCTATTAGATACAAAGCACAGGCCTTGATGATGTTAAAAAGTGTTAACTTTAACTCTTAAAGGTCTATTTCTGACTTTTATGACCTCAGAACAGGTGCCTTTAAGTCATGCCATTATTAGTGGGTCCTGCTGACAACAAACAAATTATACAGCAGTGGTTTCTAGTCAAGTCTTGGCTGCCTGTTAAGGCAGCCAAGACTTGACTAGAAACCACTGTTAAGCCACTGGACATGTACAGGATCTGGTCAGGTGTGAATTCAGAACAATTGTCCAGATCCTTAAAGGTTAAGAAAACAAGAACCCCCACCCCTGCATTAATTTAGAAAACCGTGTTAAATAGATATAGTTATTTGGATCACTGCTGTAACCTACAACATGACAACAATCATAAATGCCACAACAAGATGTGACTGTGAGTAATTAGTGAGAAATTTTCCTGCCCAAGGACAAACGCGCATCCTGTGAAACTACAATTCATTGACAAATTGTGGGGAGAATTCAACAAAACTTCATGAATATATTTAAATTTTTCAAAATAGCAGTGTGTGAGCAAAAAAAAAAAGAATCACTATGATAATAGATCATTTAGATCTGTCAATACAAATAGATTGAGCTTACCGTCCCGTTCCTTGTCTTCAGTTCTCAGTTTGTTGATTGTGAATGTCACTTATGTGTCACATACAGAGAATTTCCCTTTCAACAGAGTTTCACTGTTGTATGAAAAAAAAAGGGAACAGACATGTCATATTAACACTTCCACCCCTAATCATTTAAAATGAGATATTTTGCACCTACCATTGTTCAAAGACTGGATGAGTTCATAATTTTAATGTGGGGTATTGCCATTCAACTTACCCTCAACCAACCTTTGGTGTTCAATCAAAATCTTTTTTAACTAGAAGAGTGCTAAAATACTTTTCAAAGGTGATTTGTAACAGGAGAGTTTTCTGTCGTAGATACCATGATACCAGCAAGGAGAGCATTAGTTTAGTGTAAGATTTCAATTTATTATTTATTTATTTATTGGAGATTAAGGTCACGTATTTCTGCACAATGGCTAATCATGACCACAACAGTTTTACGGGTGGAGGAAGCCGGAGTACCCTTAGAGAACAACATACTAACTCCAGTTACTCCACACAAGCAGGGTTAGCATTGGTTGAAGACAGGTGCACCCTTGACATTCAGTACACCTTAGTACACAATGCCACCATGCCACCACGTGGGCAATGGGGTGAAGTGTCTTACCCAAGGGCACAACGCAGTTCCTGCTAGAGCTGAAACATTTAACTGGTTAATCGTTTAACTGACGATCAACATCCTGATCGATCAAAAAAGTCCTTGATCGATTAACCATTACCTTTGAACTACTGCATGAAAGGTGTTAACACTGTAACAAAAGCACCCCGACTCACATAGACATTGCCACACTCACTCTTCGGAGAGTTGTCAGTTTCAAATGCATGCAGTACTCGCTATGAAGTTGTCAAAACATCAGTGGAGTCGGCACGTGTTTTATCCCGATAAAGTTGTCACTTTCAGTTTCCGTATTTTCATGCAATTCTTTCCCTCAGTTGTGACGCTTGAGTGCAAGATTTCAGTAGATGCCACCTCCCAGTGGTGTCATTTACTTAATCCTAAACTCACCTTCAGGGCACCATACACCGGGCCTTCGTTCAATAATCTCGATTACATTTTGTAGGTACATGTTCTGAAGTAAAACTCAATATTGGCATTGTCAGCACTGCGTGTGAACATCGGTATTTGAATGTTAAGTATCCTACGTCCCTGTAATTCCATTAACAAATACGAATGTGATGTCATATGAATGGGGCGGATACACTAGAAGATTGACAGATATATAATATATGGTCGCCATTTGTATCATTTCAACTGCAGATCAAATCGAGTCGAACAAGAAAACAAGTGTGTGTGTGTGTAGGGGTGGGGCAAAACAACAGTTACATAACATGGGTACTGTAGGGAATGTTAAGAGCTATGCCTCTATCTAAATTATTGAGTTGTTTGGTTCATGACAGTCTCAAAGTAGCTGCAAGTCTGTAACTTCGCTGGAAAAGACCAAATGATGCCACCGAAACTAATTCCACGTGCAGACTCATTGAGCGAGATATGACACGTGCACTGCAAGTGAGTTATCGTTATTCATTCACACCCACACATCAACAAAACTTTAAAGCTGCTGTTAATTAATTTTCATAATCTACTGAAAGCATCAATTTATTTATTTATTAGGGTTTAACGACACATTAACAGTCAAGGTCATATCGTGCCATGACAGTTTTACAGGTGGAGGAAGCCGGAGTACACAGAGAGAACCACCGAGCACTGATGAGCAGCTGCCAGCTCCCCAACATCGTAACTCCGCACTGCAGCACAGGCAGAGTTAGACTGGTTGAAGACATGCGCACCATTGACGTGCAGTACACCTCAGTACACGGCGTCATCGTGCCCCCAGGTGGACAATCGAGATTCAGACAGCAAGGTTGAATGGTTGATAATAGTCCCTTATATCTCCACTGCTAGACTTTGTTGGAGCAGATAAAAAAAATAGGCCAATGAAATCATCAGATGTGTACCCATACGCGCAACTCGTAGAAAGCTGTGTGACAGAGGGCCACCCTGGATGCCGACATTATGTACACCATACATGGTATGGGTACATATAGAAATGGATTGGAGGAGTGTCTAATTTGATGGATAAAGGGTTAATATCTCGGGTTCAAATTATTAGATTTACATAAAAAACTATACAGCACAGCACATCAGTAACCTGAATACATATATAAAGTAACCTGATAATCGGATTAATATTTATTGAGTTATCGCATGCCGAAGAAATGGATTGGAGGATTTCTCAATTTGAAGGATAAAGGGTTAATATCTCAGGATCAAATTATCAGATTTACACCAAAAACTATACAGCTTGGCACATCAGTAACCTGAACACATAAACGAAGTAACATGACAATCAGAATGATATGTTTTGAGTTATCTCATGCCAAAGGGATTGGAGGAATTTTCAATTTGAAGGATAAAGGGTTAATATCTCAGGATCAAATTATCAGATTTACACCAAAAACTATACAGCTTGGCACATCAGTAACCTGAACACAAATATAAAGTAACTTAATAATCCAAGCACTATTTTTCAAGTTATCGAATGCCAAAGGGATTGGAGGAATTTTTAATTTGAAGGATAAAGGGTTAAAATCTCAGGATCAAATTATCAGATTTACACCAGAAACTATACAGCTTGGCACATCAGTAACCTGAATACAAATATAAAGTAACTTGAAAATTCAAGCAATATTTTTCAAGTTGTCGAATGCCAAAGGGATTGGAGGAATTTTCAATTTGAAGGATAAAGGGTTAATATCTCAGGATCAAGTTATCAGATTTACACCACAAACTATACAGATCGGCACATCAGTAACATGAACACAAATATAAAGTAACCTGACAAACCAAGCAATATTTTTAAAGTTATCGAATACAAAAGGGATTGGAGGAATTTTCAATTTGAAGGATAAAGGGTTGATATCTCAGGATCAAAATAACAGATTTACACCAAAAACTATACAGCTCGGAACATCCGTAACCTGAAGATATATATAAAGTAACATGACAATTGGATTGATATTTTTTGAGTTATCTCATGCCAAAGGGATTGGAAGAATTCTCAATTTGAAGGATAGAGAGTTAATATCTCAGGATCAAATTATCAGATTTACACCAAAAACTATACAGCTCAGCACATCAGTAACCTGAACACAAATATAAAGTAACTTGACAATCCAAGCAATAATTTTCAAATTATTGAAGGCCAACGAAATGGATACGGATGCCGGACAGACGGACGGACAGACAGACGAACAACGGATGGCCACCTGGATGCCGGCCTTATGTGTACCATACATAGTATGGGTAAACATAAAAATTGTTTCCTGTCTAAACGAGTAGACAAGTATATTTTCATGATGTTCAATGAAAACATAGAACAAATGACCATGTGTTTGAAAACCTTCAAAACTGTTTTCACAAAGGGGGCCTTTTTCTCGATCACATGATATCATGATTCACTTGCCCAAGTGGGTCGAGATTACCAAAATAAAATATTGAGAAATCAAGACCAATTTAGGAAAAAATAAAATTAGCATCAGTGATTCAGTGTTCTTGCAATATTTTCTCAATAAGAGAGATTCTCTGGTGTTGTAGGAAGGAAAGCAATTATGAATTTCAACCAGATCATGACCCAATTGTCAGGCTTAAGATTGGTCTAATTTGGGACATCGAAGACTTGAAAAGGCATTTACTCTTCAAACCCAATGAATAACATTTTAAAGATATTGACTGTATGAAATGACTTTTTGGGCTTTTCTGGGCCACAGGTACTTGGCACAAGCTGTGAAATTAAAAAAAAATTATATCTGATAATATTTTATTCCATTAAATATGGGCATGACAGCATCGATCCAAAAAATGCTATCAGATATTTTCTTTTTTTTTTGCTTTTTCAGCTTGTGCCGAGTACCTGTGTTCAGGACTATAATGGAACTGCAGAATATCTATTAACCCTACAGGACTTAATTTCAACTTTGCTCACTTTTTACCGTAACAGAATCAGTGCCTAATACGGATCTGCAGGCTAAACTCGAATTACACTGAATGTACCTTGGCAATTGTTTTTAGGAGAGTCTTATCTGCCCAAGCAGACAAGTTGAGCTAATGAATTGCTAAATGGTGAGATTTCTGAGCAAAATAAGTGAGATTACTATTTTTATATGGCTCAAAGAGCAAAATTTGTTAACTTTAATAGTGATACAGTGGAACCCTGTTAATTGAATAGCCACTTTGCCAATGGAAATTATTCAATTAACAGGAGTATTCACTTAACAGGATTGTGTCACTATCCTGTGTTCTAGAGATAAACTTAGCATTTACTCTATTATATCTTGTTTGACAGAACACCATGAGCTCTGTCAAACAAGATACAACAGATTAAATGCCTGTATTGGATGTACTGAAGCAAAATAGGTCTATAAACAAAGAAAAACTGGTGCGAGTCAGAGTAATTTCTTGACAGGTTACAAGATTTTTATTCAATTAACAGTAGTTTACTCTATAACCTTTATTCAATTAACAGGTTAAATTTCTACTGGAAGTATGGTAAATGGTTTTGTGTTGGGAAATTATATTCAATTAACAGGGTTATTCAGTTAAGTGATATCCAAATAAGTGGGCTCCACTGTATTCTGTTAAAAATTCCCAATTTTCAGGCTCATTTAACAAAAAAATTGTTCTGAAAAAGTCTCCCTTTAAAATTGAGAGACTTTGCATGTCTAAGGCCAAGATGTGCACAGAAACTACTGCAAAGCCACAGGCTGTAGACTGTCAAGGTGCAGCAGACATGTATAAAAATCTCCTGGCCTATTAGGGTTAAATCACTGGACAACAAAAATTATTAAAAAAAAAATCATAATTATGCTGTCTAAATTGCAAACATTCCTGTAATTTGAGAAAACCAGTTACCGTGTTGAGTTTCAAGCAAATGAAAGGACTACTTTCGTAATCAAGGACTGTTCATATTTCTACACTAAGGGTTATAATATAAAAAACAAAATAACATGAGGCTGATAAATGAGAACAACAATAACCATGTCAGATTTATCCGGGTATTATTTATGATGTTACATTATAAATGAATTAAAATGTCACCTAACCTGCAGGAGTTCACTGTACAAAAGAAAGGGGATTTACATAGCCAAGCATGGCTGTGTAAATAAGTTTGTGCCTAACGGTACTTAGACATCTCTTACAAGTCACCATCAGTCATGGTGGCATATGTTTGAGCTGCGGCACGTCTGGAAAGACCCTTATCTAATTTGTATAGACAGCTAAATCCCAAGCCCGGTCAAACAAGGGACAAAGTGATAAGGGTTTCTCAATAATCCAAAACACATGGTTCCAAATTCGGCCTATGACCATCGGACAAAGAGATTTATTAAGGTGTGGAGGAATGCAGAACGTATAGCTGCATTTTCATTCGGAGCTTCGTGGGAACAAGTCAGGAATCAGGTCCTGCCATCGTTTCGTTACTCTTTTTTCTCTTGTTCTATCTTCATTTTCCGTTGGTTTTCGCTTCTATGCGTTCGTTGCATGCTGCGCTCTCGTTTTACCGTATTATTCGTTTATTTTATTCTCCCTTTCTTCGTTTTTCTCGTTCATACAATGAGTTATTTTCAGCTACCATGGCTCATTCTCAGGATTCACCCCCTGTTCATGTCCTCATCTGGGGCCACAGCTTCAGTCGTCATCTCGCGACCTTCCTGGACGCTGATGCCAACTTCACCACCAATTTCGCGGGTAAGTTCTGTCTGTCGGCTGGGGTACATCAGGTGGACTTGCGCATTCATGGTGTCAGCGGCAACACGCTTGGAAAAATGATGGCACGGGATATGCACCTGGTGGATACTTTTCAGCCACACATTGCCATTCTTCAGGTAGGTGGTAACGATTTAAGTCACCCTAACGCCGACCCTCTTTCTGTAGGTAATCAGGTTGATGAATTCTGCACCTACCTCCGCAAATCTCGGGGGGTGCAGGAGATTTTTGTCAGTCAGGCTTTTCACCGGACATGCCTTCGATCTGGTATACGCAGAAGGATCAATGGTAGGGATTTGTGGGTGTGGCCTCCTGCAGATGCCGTGCACAGGTACAATCTCAAGGTCGACAGGTTTAATGAATTTTTGGACGTTGTCCTTGGCGACACTTCGCGGGTAATGTTTTGGAAGCACCGCCGATTTTACCGTCACGCTGCTACCTTGCTCCGGGATGGGGTGCATTTCAATGGGGAAGGGATGCGTCATTACTATAAAAGTTTGAAGGGGGCTGTCGTTCGTGGGGTCAAGGCACATCTGCGTCACTAGGGATTAGGTAGGACCATGTGTTAGGCTTCCGGTCGCCCAACTTAATTTTTACATATTTTTCCGACACTGCAGGCATTTTCATTTATTTCAACAACTGTTGTTCCATGCCATTCTTCTCCATGAATCCTACTCCCCACCGTCCAGTATCTTCGGTCTCCTTTTTCGATGGGGGTGAGGACATTGGTGGGTAGGGTAGGGGCGCCCAGCTAGGTCCTTCACATCACATCCAGCCATCTTAACACTTGGACATTTTACATACCACACCTTCACACTTGCCACACACATCGCATTCATTGCGCGCTCTTCAACACTCGTTAACACTCGTTTCACTCGTAAACACTCGTCACGTCAACACTCGCTCGTTTTGGGTCGGTGGTATATGGTGGGGGCAGAGCCGCAGAGGGATGCGTGGTGACCATGCTTCTCGTCCATGCATGTGGCGAGGGGCGCATGGTGTCCCATAGCACTCGTGCTGGCGTCGTGTCACTGTGTTCGGCTCAGACTGTCGCCACTACGCCACGGCCCTCTCTCGTACTTTCTACCAGGGATGAGGTTTGCAGCCCATCAGCGTTTTTGGCTCCTCTTTTGCCACACCTTCATCTGCTAGTTCTCTCGATTTACATGCGAGTGGTCTTGGGGACCATTCTCTTGTAACCTGACGGACTCACATCTATTTCCCAGCTGTGTTTTAGCTGACTGTTGTTGCTTTAGCCTAATTTGGCCTTTCCCAGTATTCTTGGTTTCCCTCCACACATTTCGTAATTTCAGCATTTTCAGTTGATTTCGTTCTATTGCACACTCATCCCTGGTCCACGCTCGTCACATTACACTTACAGTCATTCGCACTCATGCGTCTGCCTCTTTCTCCACACCTCCTTACCCCCCCTCCCCCCCACCCCCCCCCCCCCCCTCGATGGCTGTCTTTGGCCTCACCGAAACCCTTTGTGAGTCGGATGGGGTGACATCTTCACAGGGGGGACCTCTCCTGGGGCGTTCTGCACCCGGCCCATTTACCCATCCTTACCTCCAACCCGACAGCTCTGTTGGGGTAGGCCTAGGCATGTAACTCATTTATGATGCGGTGGTTCCCGCTGGCCACTACTCGGGTGGACTCTTGGGGGGGGGGGGGGGGGGGGGGGCGGCGGATGTTCAGATCCAGGTACTCGGGCACTTACGCCCGTCGTGGTTTTAGCGCGGCCTGGGAGGTGGGGGGGGGGGGGGGGGGTCTCTTCCACCCCATAACTCTTCCACCCCACGCTTCATACATCATATCCCCCACCCCCCTTTTTTGCCGGGGACCCATCCGGTCTTTGCTGGTCCGGCCCTTCTTTTTGGTCCCAAACTCATGTGTACTGAGCACCGCTTCCGGTTCTGCAGCGCACGCTTTCCCTGTTTCTGTGCCTGTTTTCTTTTGTTTTTGTTTTTTCCACGTGATGTCACGGACTCCCATGGTCCGTTGTCGACTCGACGCTACTTTCCCAGTCATGGTGCTGCCTGCCGTTTTGTCTACGGTTCGTCGGGGGTAAGTACTGATCGGTTTAGTTTACTTCGTTAATGGGGGCTTTTATTCGTATTGTTATGCCCTTGGCCTGGGTTTACCCTCCATGGCTTATGGAGCCCGTTGTCGGGAGTTGACAGTTGGGGGGGGGGGGGGGAATCCTCCAGACTATCACTTGCACAGCGGGGCGTGCCGGCCCCCCATGTTAGGTGGAACGCTTAATTCCCATGTTCGTCACGTTGACTCATACTCGTGTACCCTCGACGTACGTTTACTTTTGGCATTTCGATTCCTCATTCTGCCCATTCAAATTGCTCCCCCCCCCCTCCCCTCCCCCCCCCCCCCAACACCAGACACACCACATCGGCACCCAGGGGTGAGACAAATCAGGACCAACCCCCACAGCAGCTGGTTCTCCACATTGACTTCCCACAGGGCTTTATCGTGACCTCAGAGCAGGTGCTCCGGACTCAAATTTTGGGGGCATTGACTTCAGGTACCAACCAGTCAGCACAGCAAGGAACAGCACCGGATACAGCATCTTCACAGCCATCCACCAGTCATGACGCTTCCACCCCAGAGAACATCGGTAATTTGCATGGGCACCCTGCAGGTCTTGTCCCTGAGTTTGCCGCACGAGGACCCACTTTTCCCTCCCTTTCTCCACCCCCTTTTAGACATTGGGTCCCCCATAGGAATGATCGTTGCTTGTCTTCCTCGGTGCCTCTCGAGAGTAGGGCACCATTAAAGATAAAGGACAAAATTTGGGCGGAGGAGTTTGTGGACTTCTCCTCTCTCCTACTCGGGCAGTCAGGTGACACATCTCATGCATACACCATCACCATGGGAGGTTCCAATGCGGACAGCCCCTCTTTGGTCTACACGCCGAAAGCCACATGAACAATCAGTTCCCTGGAACAGTGGCTTTCCGCTTTTGAAATTTTCACGTCAGTGTACATCGTTCGGTTCCCCTCTCAAAGCGACCCGTTACTGAAATACCTGGCATATATCAGGTCGATAGCTGCCAGTGGGGGGAATTGGATGTATTATGACAGGGAATTCCAACTTTTACAACAGTCTGACCCTACTATCCCTTGGGACTTCAACCAACTTGACCTTTGGTTCAAGGCCCTACATGACCCCATTGCCTCCAAGCCTGAGGCCAGACGTCCTAAGGAAACACCACATCACGCGTCTCAGCGGCCCAGCACACCTAGGGCCCCACGTGAATTTCCGGTAGGCTATTGTGACCGCTTCCATCATGGTGAGCCATGTGTTGGTCCTTGTCGATTTATGCACAAATGCTTCCAGTGCTCTGGGGACCATCCTGTTTCAGCATGTACTAAGGCTTCCTTTCGGTCAGGGGCCCCCAAGGGCCCCTCTTTTCACCCCAAGCATAATTCCCCCACGGCCTAAAGGGGGGGTTACTTTGCCCACTCCAGTAAAGGTATGCCATCTGGCCTTCATACTGGCTGGGTATTCGCCGGATAAGGCACAGGGCTTACTTCTCGGATTTACAACTGGTTTTCGTGTTGGGTTTTCAGGACGTGACCTCGCAATGCATGCCCCTAATTTGACTTCTGCAGCCGATTTGCCACATGTGCTCGATGCCAAACTGGAAAAGGAACGTTTAGCAGGAAGAATTGCGGGCCCATTTCACACGCCTCCGTTTCCCAATTTTCGGGTCTCACCACTTGGCATCGTTCCCAAAAAGGCACCCGGTGAATACCGGGTGATCCATCATCTATCCTACCCCAAGGGAGATTCCGTTAATGATGGCATCCCCGAGGAACTGCCTCATGTCCGATATGCATCTCTGCAGGACGCTATTACCCATATCCAATCTCTTGGCGAAGGCTGCTTCATGGCAAAAACTGACATTCAGTCTGCATTTCGAATCATTCCCGTTCACCCAGATGATTAGCATCTTCTCGGGATGTCGTGGGGTGGGAAATTCTATTATGACAAATGCCTCCCCATGGGTTGTTCTACATCCTGTAGTATATTCGAGGCTTTCAGTTCCGCGCTGGAATAGATAGCTACTTCGAAGTTTCATATCCCAGGGGTTGTCCATGTCCTGGATGACTTTCTATTCTTGGCCCCCACCCGGGATCAGTGTGCCCTCTCCTTACGGCTGTTTCTTCATCTCTGTGACTTTCTTGGCATCCCCATTGCGTCGGAAAAGACCGTGGGCCCTACACGTTGCATACAGTTTTTAGGGATTGACCTGGACTCGGTTGACATGCTGGCCCGTTTACCTGCTGATAAATTGACCACTTGTCGCTCCGAAATCGAGCTACTGTTAACAATGTCGAGAACTACACTGCACCACCTGCAATCGGTGATTGGCTTGCTCAACTTCGCCTGTTCAGTAATTTGTCCTGGCCACGTCTTTTTGCATCGTCTTATTAACCTCACTATTGGGGTTTCCAAAGCGCACCATCAAATTCGCTTATCCAGGGCTGTCAAGTCTGATTTGGTAATGTGGCTCAACTTTTTGCAGTCCTACAATGGCTGCACCTTCTTTCTGGAAAATCGTTGGCTCTCCAATGAACAGCTCCAGTTGTATACAGATGTCTCTGGCTCTTTAGGTTTTGGAGCTGTTTTCGGGGTCCAGTGATTTGCTGGGTCATGGCAGGATGAGCTTTCATTATCCATTTCGGTTCGGGAACTTTATCCCATCGTCGTGGCGTTGGAACTTTGGGGCTCCTCCCTGGCAAATAAATGCATTCGACTTCTCTGCGATAACGAGGCGGAGGTCTGTGTTTTAAACAAGCAGTCCTCCAAAGATATCATGCTTCTCACCCTCGTGCAGCGTTTTGTCCTTCTTTGCCTTCGCTACAATATACTTACTCGGGTGTTTCATGTCCCAGGTAAACGTAATGGTTCAGCAGATGTTCTTTCTCGTTTATAGGTTTCCAAATTCCATCTTCTAGCTCCGTGGGCGAACCCCGATCCAGTCCACATTCCTGCCCACCTCTCCATTCAGAACTTACTGGGACAGCGTTAACACTGCTGACTAACTCTCTGGCACCAGCTACGCAGCATGCATATGGGTGGGCTCGAGCCCAATTTGGAGCATTCTGTGACAATTATGGCTTGGGTCCTCATTTACCTATTTCTTTGAGCACCTTATGTCTTTTTATCTCCTTCCTACACCACCAACAATATGCTCCCTCCACTATTCTCTCTATCCTCTCGGCTCTCTCATATTTCCATAAGATCCATAGCGTGGCAGACCCGACTCGTCACTTTGTGGTCCAAAGCTGGTAGCGGGTGTGCAGCGTCTCCATCCTGCCTTCGACCTTCGCCTGCCCATTACTAAGTCAATTTTGGCCAGACTTTCCAGGACAGTGGCACATTGTTGCTCAGGCCCCTACAACCAGGGAATGTTCCAGGCACTTTTTAGTACTGCATATTTTTGGTTTGCTCGCATTGGTGAATTGTGCACATCCACCCCTGCATCAGAGGGGCGGGTGGTGCAATTATCAGACCTGATCTTCCAAGAAGGACACATCTTGTTGACATTCCGTCACTTCAAACACAATACCACGGGGCAACCACATGTGGTCACATTGTCCCCCACACCCTTCCGAATCATCTGCCCAGTGGCACTCTTGCAGCACTTTCTCTCCCTCAGAGGCTCATGCCCAGGTCCCTTATTTTCCATGCCAACGGGTCGCGGGCTTCCTCGGCGGGTTTTCGACCAAGTCCTTGCTGCTTCTCTCGTTTTTGTGGTTTGCAGTCCTCTCAGTACAAAGGGCATAGCTTCCGCATTGGGGCAGCCACCGATGCTGCAGCTTCCGGTTTTACTGATGCTCAGATTCGTTCCATGGGTCGGTGGAAGTCCGATGCTTTCAAAAAATACATTCGGTCGCCTGCCCTCAGCGGTTGCCCAGATCTGGCCTGAGCTTTCCTCTTGTTTTCTTGTCCACCAGTCACCCAGGGGTGCCCACCGGCTTCAGGCACATTACCGTGTAGGTGGCAAAGGGGTTAGATCCCGGGAGGGGGGTCACCTTCTTCCCGGGGTGGGGGTGATGGGGCTTTGGCCCTGCGGACACTGGAGGACGGAGGATGCAATGGCACTTCCGTCTGGAGTGGCCTTTCCCATCGGATCCCCAATCATTTCCATATACTGGGCCCTCATCGTCTGGCACTGGGGACAGTTGCAAAGGCACTTTCCTTTTCCTCATTTATTCAGTTTCCAGGGTGCCCCTGCAGGGGTTCGTGCCTGCCACAGCCCACCATGGCTCTCTAGGAGATCTACAGACATCGGGTCATCTTCCATTGTCAATCTATTAATTGGATACCTACCACAGCACGACCGGATAAACACCACAAGGAGACACCAGTACATACCTTCCTACCTTCAGCATATTCGTTACTACCACCAGATTGATAGTTTGTGACTTTCAGGAGAGATGGACACCCTCCCAGCCATCTCAGTTGTTCAGATTGGTTGGCAGCCTTCTGGCGACCAGGAAGATATTTTTCTGTTATTCGTGTTCTGTTCCGTTCCATTCCTATTCAGTACTGTTGGGGGATGCAAAGGCACCCTCACGGTTCCTGTCGCGTTATCTCCCGGTGACATTTGTAGCTTCATGCACAGCGTTGGTAGGGTGATGCACGGGCCCCATTGTTGCACTCTCTCCGTGACCTGCATCCACCATTCCCGTGTTTTCCTGTTGGTTTCCTCCTACTGACTTCGGGGGCGAGGATGCAAAAGCACCTCACCGCTAGGCTTGATCCATAGGTACTAGTATGTATGCATATGTGGCATTTCTCGTTTAAATTGCACCTCTCCTGCTATACGCCCACTCATCTCACCCGTAAGCGTGGGTATGCAAAGGCACCCCACTCACATTGCAGCCTTAGGCCCTATCACCTCAGTTCCCGGCATCACCCAACTTGGTTTTCGTGTGAATGCCTTCTTACCAGATCTAGACCATGGGGTTGCAATGGCACTCCACCACTACAGGTGACTGATTTTGTACATACCTAGTTATGCTCTCTGTGGGCAGCATGGCCAATCGGGCCTCTCTTCACTATTCACTCCATGTTCCAGTTTTTAGAGATGCAAAAGCACTCTACCACGTTTGTTAACAGTTTGTCACTTGTGTTTTAATTCCCTCCTATTACCCGTCTCTTGCTTAACTGTAGTCATTGGATCCCAGGGCCCTGCATCTGCATTCTCTGTTCACCCTTGCGTGGCCGCACTGCCGTCTCGTGTTGGAGCCCCTCCGCCTGGCTGTCAGATGCCAGCCTGGAGGCAAGGTGGTCACAGCTTGGGAAGGCAAGGGGGAGGGGGTGGGGGGGTGGGGGCATGCCGTCTCTTACAGAATTTCGAACACCCCTTCATCGACGTGCCGTATCCTCACTGAGCTCGAGTCCCCTTCTCATGGGCACTGCTCACCAATCTGGTCCACCGGCACCTCTTTTTCACGCGTTTGTTCTGGCTGTTTCGGTGGGGAATGTCTGGTGACATGTCTCTATTGAGGGCTAACCAGACATGGTGGCGTTTATTCTCCCACCTCTGCCAGTTGTGACATTAGAGGTTTGAATTGGTTGGGGTTTAACAACATATATGTATGTAACTAATCTGTATCGTGTAAAATCAATATTATGTACAACACTTTATTCACTGTATGTTAATAAATGGTCAAGTACTGGCCCTTTCTGGACATGAATCTTACTTCAGTCATTGAGACTATGTCTCAGACGCAAGAGCATTGATAAGCCGAGTGTGGCATGGTTGCGTCGTCCAGAGCTGATGCAGACCCGGTAAGGGGGCTGCGTCACTCATATAGAAGGTACCGGAGACACAAAAACAGTGGAAGGTCTCATTGTATCTCCAGAACAATGAAAAACTTCTAAATGTAAATACCATTCTCCAACTTGTTATGGGGAAACAAGAAAAAATAATTAATATCTTGTCAAGATGCAATACTTCCCAAACTTAACACAGCAAGAAAATAATGATTTGAATGAATTTCACTTTTTACCTATTGAAAATTGAAGTTATTGTCTTCTGTTTTCAGTTGGGATTTTAAGTCATTACAATGGTTTCTTCACAGTTGGTTGGGTGAGGAGGGTCATATTTTATTTGTCATACATTAGGGAAACTTTGTTATTTCAATGGCATGCTGCTTTAACCAGTTATCAATCTCTCTGATAGAAAAAGAGAAAATAAAATAACACTTTATATCTTGTACTAATAAACAAAGAGTACACACCAAGGGTGTAGCCAGGGAGAGTCATGGGGGTCATATGACCTCCCCCCCCCCCCCCCCCTAAATTTGATTCACTTTCACTCAGCATGAATTCTTTGATCACTGCCGATATCAAATATTGAAGAATTTTTGCGGGTAAGCACCCCACCCCCCCCCCCCCACCCCCCTCCCACTCTCCCCACAATGATGGCCAATGGTCAAGTTGGAAGAGATTATGGGAGGAGGTGAACTTAACCTTTGGCCAAGGCTTGGTCTCTAGCCAAGATTTCACTATTTTTAGTTGCCAGACCTTCTCACCCTCGAGTTGCATTATGGGCAACCACCCTAAAAACAATTGCTGGCTACACCCCTGCACATCACTGAAGCAGGGGTCAAGTTTTTTCAGACCTGTAAGGCTTGTAATTATCAGAAAATCAAATTTGTTGACATTCGTTCAATTTATCATGCTAACTAGCCGAAAACAGGTTAAAATTAACTAATAAAGGGCCATAACTCTGTTGGGTATGGATGAATCTTACCAGTTCTCAAACTCATTCAAGATATTGTTAAGAAAGTCTCACATTCCAAATAATGACCAAATCCATTGATATGTGTTCAATTTATTGCGCTAACAAGATGAAAACAGTCAAAAGTTAACTAATTAAGGGCCATAACTCTACTCAGTATGGGCGAACAGCACCAGTTTTCAAACTCAAGCAGCAAGACATTGTTAAGAAAGTCTGACATACCAAATATTGACAAATCCATATATATTTGTTGGAAGTTATTGTGCTAATGAGAAAGGTTACGCCTGTCCACCCGCCTGCCCATCCTCCCACCTGATACATACACCGACTTCATCAAACTACAGGTAGAGTTTTTGAAAAAAACTTGACCAAAAACTATAATTATCACTGAAGGAGATTCATACTTCTATGTCTGGCTTTCCAGAATGCACCTTTAAATGTCGAGCTTCAAAGTTTTGGAACATTTGGACAATCACTTGTTTGTGGGCACTGTATTGGTGAAAAAACGGTATATACCACATTGGTAATAAACACTGGGTTTTTCATACCCAGCAGTATCACTAATGATACTGAACTTGAGACTGGCGATAGTCTGTCATTACACCGCTCACCACTGGCTCATAACAGTAATACATTCAACATTATGCTCTTGTACTGCCATCCTCAAATTGTGTCTGGGAAACAGAGCGGGCAGTTTTTTGATTAAGTTCTGGTCTGTCTTTGCAGCAAACTGGAAAAGCGAACTACAAGACCCAGGAAAAGGTGGGTGAATGCCAGTGAACGTTTTTTCTGTGTTTGTGCAGAAAGTGATCAAACTATCTTACTGGAAGGGAACTGCACGAGTGGGCCCTTTGGACACTTGTTACTTAAAGACTCAAGTCTATCTGGCAAAGGAGCAAATATGTCATGTTCCACCGGACAAGTCAACAAATAAGAAAATGTGACAATGAGAACAAAACATTGATTAGATGGACTTTATTCATATATTACCTAATTTATGGGGGTGGGGGTGGGGGGAGGGGGGTCAGACTCAATAGACTAAGCAACTGATCCCCTAGAACCCCTAAGAATGATCAATGGTAATGTAGTAGGCCTTGATCTCACAGAACATAGTTTTAATATTATAGACAGTATTACTGAACAGAGTTGCATGGAGCATGAGAATTTCAATCTCAGTTGCTCACAATAAGATGGCGAGCAATTGGCCAACACGTTCTGAATTAAGCATTCAGAAACATCAGTCCAATTCTGGATATCCAACTGAGAGTATTTAATCAATAACTTCTCACTAGATGAAGGTTGTGTGCTGGTGCTCTGACTGCTCTCGATGGGTAAGGATATCCTAACCCATTTGAGTGTTCCGTTTTAATAGAATGGGACACATTTGATAAGAACCAAATTCTTTTTTGGAGCTGGAGTTCTGTGTGCTGTGTAAATCTCTGACTGAGAGTATTCCGGTCTCTGTCATCTCAGACCCATTGAATTTCATCCCCTTTTTCGAATTACCAATTTTAAATAGTTTTTCTTGAAAATTTGGGGGCAGGGGCTTATTTTTGAATGACCCCAAATTGTCTCAATAGTTACCTCATGCAATCCCAGTGTCTGCCGGAGATGTAAATAAATAATTGTGCCTTCCATTGAGTTACTTTTGTTTGTTTTATCATATCTGATTTAATTACAGAACCTGCTGCCCTTAGGTTACATTAGAGTCCAATTTTTCACAAAACTTGAGTTCAACGTGGAGTGTGGCCTAAAGTTATTGGTCTCTTTACCCAACGAATGAGGGATCTAACACAGTAAGTTACACTGAGCAAAATGGAATTACATACAGACAGGGGTTTTTTTTGTGGTGAGTGGTGTCGTACTAAATATTGCAGATTTTTTCCAAGTTAAGGAGTAAGAAGTTTTATTTACATTTAACACATAGAAAAGTGAACCAAAATGGAGGTTTTTTTCCCGAAACTGAAGCAAATTCAAATCTGAAAAATTAAAAGCCCCCAGCTCCATTGTGCAAAATTTGACGAGAAGGCTGGTTTCGTTCACATGGTGGTTACGCAAATTTAAATCTATGTGAACATATGACCGGTTAGCCAAATGTTGCATCTTGAATGGTAAAGTCTGAGTAACTTAACTGCTAAATTGCATCTTGAATTGTAAAGTCTGAATAATTTAACTGCAAAATTTTTCTCAGCCTCAAGATTTGTTCACACATTTTTGTCTTGTTACAATTTACGGGAGAGTGCCTATATGCACTCTCCCATAAATTGTAATAATGCAAATCAATGGAGATGAAGTAATTTTACTTCCAAACCGAAGATAAAAAGAAGGAAATCCACAAAATATGAAGTCTTCAGTTTTAGGTACCTCCAGTTCAGAATAAAGCCTGAATATGGGCTTCCAGCACTCTACCAGTCAACCAGCCTTTCTTGTGTCTGATAGATGTTTAGACTTTTGCCTTGAGATGCTATATATATTTCAGTTCCACCCAATACATGAATACTTGTTAACGATAAAAAAGCAGTCTTCTGGGAATTTTTACATAGCTGAGCATCCAGTTAGCCATATCCAATCCAGGTGAACGGTTAGTCAGCTAGAGTCATTTTTGAAATTTTGTACACGGCAACACTTCTGATAAAGGGTTAAAAGCAGACACTGTGTTGGCCACTCTATTTACTGTATTTTTTGTGCCCTGATGTTCTATTAGCCATGTTGTCAACAGGGAGAAAGAATGAAATTTTTTTAAATTAATCACAGCAGTGCCGACAAAAAACTTCAACAGGGTTCAAAGAGTATGAGAAATAGGTGATGATTAATAGATTCAACACATTGCAACATAACAGAGATGAATAGAAGGCATGTGCCAAGAAAGTATTTACAAGATCATGTCTGAGTTGGTGAGAAATCCTTGACTTAAACACAACTAATCAGTTTAACTCATCATGCACCAAAGCAATAGCAATAATGATAGTGAAAGAACTTTGGTGAGTTCTGGCAGTAACTGAATTAGGTTTTGAATTCCAAATATAGTCTCCTGGCACTTTTCAACAGATCTAGAGATGGTGGAACCTAAATATGGGTATCTAAAACTGTTCAACCCGGAAACAATATATAGTTTTCTCGCATGTTACTAAGTCTAATCTCATTCATCACTTTCTAACAGAGAACAAATATGGCCTTCCAGTACTTTTCAACAGAGACCAATTATAGGGTAGGATTCCATTTCTTTACAACCAAGACCAGATATAGTCTTGTAGCACTTTTGGACAGACCCAAAATGAGTGTTTCTACTAACCTTTATAACAAAGTCCCCCAAGTCAGGGTGACATCACTTTCAGTAAGCCCAAATATGGGATTTGATCAATTAGCCCAAATTAGGATTCCATCACTTTTCAATGAGCCTATATATATCCTTCTTAAACTTTTCTACAGAGCCCAAAGAAAGTGTACAAATACGAACTTCTAAGGTTTTTCAATATAGCCCAAATATGACCTTTCATTATTTTTCCAAAAGCCCAAATATGGGCTTCCAGCACCTTTCAACATAGCCCAAATATGTGCTTCCAGCACTTTTCAAGGTAGTGTTGTTTCTAGCACTTTCCAACAAAGCCCAAATATGGGCTACCAGGATTTTTTTTAAATGAACTAAATATAAGCCTCAAACACTATTCATCAGCGCACAAATATAGACTTCCAGCAGGTTTCAAAAGACCCAAATATTGGCTTCCAACACTTTCAACAAAGCCCATATATGAACTTCTTGTATTCGATCAGTTTTTTGATGACCTTTTCTCAATTTACATGAAGAAAATGCTACACCCATAAAAATGCAAGGACATGTATATTATAATCAGAGATGTCAACCCCTGCCCTATTCCTAAACAAAAAAATTTCTTTGTCTTTAATATTGTAGGGCAGAGTACTATTGCCTGATAACTGGAAAGTTCAAAGACCTCTGCAAAGACATAAAACTGCCTCCCACAGTTGCAAGTTTGGTAATATGCAAGTCAGACCAACCAAAGAAATTATAGCCATGCCAACAGGCAATGTGTGGTAAAACCCATGGCAGTGCCAAAGTTTTTACCATGACAAATAACGTCGAGGCCAGTTAGTCCTTGGATGGGTGACTGTCTGAGCGATCGATTCAGACTTGCATGTTGTGTCCTTGGGCAAGGCACATAACCCCGATTGTCCACATGGGGGCACAATGACGCAGTGTACTAAGGCGTACTGCATGTCGATGGCACGCATGTCTTCAACCAATCTAACACTGCCTTCTGCCTCAGTGAGGAGTTACGATGTTGGGGAGCTGGCAGCTGTGCATCATTGCTTGATGGTTCTCTCTGGGCAATCCAGCTTTCTCCACCCGTAAAACTGTCACCGACATGATATGACCTTGGCTGTTAAAGTGTTGTTAAACCTTAATAAATAAATAATAATAAATAAATAACCATGACAAACAAGCTATTAATTGAAAATAGAATATGTATTCATTTTTGGAATTCAATAGAAAAAACTTTCTACAATCCATTCCAATGAGGGGCCATAAGCTGAGTTTGAACGCTTTGTGAGAACAGTACTGCCTGGTTTTGGCCATTATGTTGGGTAAAGAGTTCATATAGATAAGATTTATACAAAGGCTGTGCAATGCACAGATTGCGCAGGGTTAGTCACAATTGCTGGTTATTAAAACATGGTAACTGCCATATTATACACTACATGAAAGTATACTGTACTAAGGCTGTAAAAATACACAGGGTTAGTTGGTTACATGTTGCATAGGGTGCAGGATTCAAGAAACTGATATAAATACTTATATTGGATTGTGGAGATGTTTTTAAAGTGAATTCCAAAAATGAAAACATATTCTACTTCCAATTAATAGCTTGTTTCCATTGCACATTCTTTCAGCTAATTATGATTGTTTTGACTAATTACAGTGATTGACTCCTTGTCTGAATAGCTTGAAGAGAAAAATTCATGCCAAAATTCATGATTGGGCAAACATGGTCCACCCCACCCCTCCAAATATGACAGAAAAATTTATTTAGGAGACATAGTATATGGATGGCAAAAGAGTGTCCCTCCTAGTCACATTGTTGATCTACAAGTACATGCTGTTGTGTGTAACATTTCAAATCGGTCACTACTTATTAGGAAGACAAGTCTATACTTTAACTAACCTTTATTACATGTAAGGCATCCACACTTAACACTTGCTCCTGTTAAATGAATCTTCACCTACATGTTGCTAGATACTGGAGAAAAAATCCAATTAAATTTCTTCCTTATTTGTTGTTCAACTGAGCATTGAAAATACTTGAATCTGGTCCAGGAATGAGTACACACACGCCACAGGTAAAATTTGCATACACCTTCACTAAGATTCTTTTATCTGTAAGAAAAATATCAGGGAGTGTTTCTTGTTAGATAAACAGTAGAGAATTAAATAACATCCTAGATAACAGGGTAATAATGCTGTCTGTGTGGTAATAATTTGATCTAAGGTGCTTGACCTCTCACCTTTCTTACCATCTGACTTTATACTTTAGGTGCTGGAAGATTTTTCTCCATTTTTCAATCAGGTTGAAATGGCACATTCAAAATTCACCAGTACTTAAAAGAAGTCATGTTTCACTTCTACATGCATTATTTATTTATTTATTTATTTATTAGGGTTTAACGACACTTTAACAGCCAAGGTCATATCGTGTCGGCGACAGTTTTACAGGTGGACGAAGCCGGAGTACCCGGAGAGAACCACTGAGCAACGACGAGCAACTGTCATCTCCCCAACATCGAAACGCCACACTGCAGCACAGGTAGGTTGAAGACTTGCGCACCATCAACGTGCAGTATGCTTTAGTACACGGCGTCATCATGCCCCCATGTGGACAATTGGGGTGAAGTGCCTTGCCCAAGGACACAATGCGGGAGTCTGAATCGATCACTCAGATGGTCACCCATCCAAGGACTAACCGGGCTCAACATTGCTTAACTTCAGTGATCTGATGAGAACCAGTTACCGTATTGCCACCGCACACCCCTCTACATGCATAAAAGCCAATGTAACATTTTTTCATGAAATTAAATATATGTTTATGTTAATTGTTTTTTAAGGTGATTTTAGCAACTATGGCTGTTTAATGACGATCAAATTTAGCCATTAATATAATTATAATTAAAATTAAAAAAAGTTACTTTAACACCTTCCAAGCTGCTGATGGATATTCCTGCCTAGAACAGCAAACCTCTTGTCAAAGGAACAAGAATTTGGCCACTTTTAAACGAACTTTCCTCTATAAATTTAAATAACTTTTTCATCATTGATTAATTTAAATAAGTTTTTAGGAATTTTTCATCAAATCTAGTACGGCTGCTTCAAAGCTGCCATGACTAGATTTAAAGAAAAATATTTTAATACTCAGCAGGTTAAAAATTAAAGGAATTACACCCCAGGCAATTGCAACCAACTAATATTATACCTGTAAAACAGAATGTGTCTTGTGTCATGAAGCATTACACAACTTCCAGGAAAATCTAATACAGTGGTGACCAGCAAACAAGGTATTTCTTAAATGAACAAGTGCATTACCACTGTCCCTGCCCCCCTCTCCAATATGCCCCACCCAACTGCCTAAGCCTAACAAGGGCAACAACTCTCAAAGAATTTCTTGCACAGGGGTGGTTTGCAATCCCAAATCCCTTTCATGATATTATCACAAAAAGTTATATATTGAATTAGGAAAAAAATTCTTGAATGGTTTTCTTTGAAATGTGATAAGAAATGGTAATGTGATGAAAGGAAATTCAAGGGCAATAACTCTCAAAAAATACTGGGATACAGTGTTCACAATCCCATGATATTATCAGCAAAAAGCAATATATATTAAACTTTGGAAAAATATTCTGAAACTTTTTCTTTAAAATGTGATAAAAAGAAATGGGAAAGGTCATATGGAAAGAAGGATGGCAGTCCTGCAAAATGGGACGGGTGCAAGTGCAATTGCTCCTATCAGCACCCGCGTTTCTATTTTATGGGAGTTAAAGAAATGCACTTGTTAAAAAATATTGTGGAGCACTAATATACTGTGAGGACATATAAATGTGTGTTGTTTTAAGAAAACAGCACTCTGTGGCCAGTGGCAAGTTACTGTTATCATTCAGCAGGTCTTAAAACATTTAAAGTTTCTGGTGTTTGGTGACAGTATTCCTTCAAAATTCATGTACTAACATTTTACGGGTGCAATTTATTCCCGTCACTGATTTCACGGGAGCTTAAAACTGCACATGTCAGTTTTGTTTATTTCCAGCACTGGGATTATGGACAAAAGGACAGACAGAACCCATTAATAAATCCCAATCCCAATTCAAGCACAATAAAAGCCCAATTAAATTGAATTGAATTAACTGCATATAATTTCCAAACACCAAACTATTGCCATAACTTCAGTGTCAGTTTGCTAATGGCAAATGTACATGTAGGCTGCAGAGTAAACTCCTGTCAACTGAATAAAAATTGTTGTGATCTATTGATGCATTACTCAAACAACCACTGACATCATCTAGTGTTCTATCTACACTTTTCGGGAAAGCCTTTTCCATTGGGAAAACTTGCAAAGTAAAGGACTGAATTGGCAATTTCTTTAACCCTTTACCCAATGCAGTCGATATCAAAATTTATTATTTTAAATATTATTTTTTTTAATTTTTAAAAATATTTCAACTAAGCCATACCAGGTGACCCCTCGTTGGCACGAGCTTGTTCCAAAGAGGGGTCACATGATATGGTTTTTTTTTCAAATTTTTTGAAAAATAGTATTTCTTCAGCTACTTAATTTGCATATTACATGGGCAGATGTGGTAGATTCGTTGGGTAAAGGGTTAATACCTATAAGTCTGATGTTGAGTCCACTAGCCTCAGAAGTAGTGTGCTGTCATTGACATTTTGAATAATAGTGAGCAACAAAACTTGTATAACATGAGCAGTTGTCTACACTGGAAGGATTCACACAATTAGGCTACTTCAAGTCGATTAGGGAAGGGCTTATATTTTGATGAGAATCTGAGAATCGATTCACGCAAAGATTCAAACTTCGAACAACAAAATCTGCAAGAATCTATGTAGATTCTTGCTGCACCTCTGCTAGGATTTGAGAGAAAAGAATTGAGTCAATGTAACCCTTTAGCTAACATAGCAGTGACAAATTAATCAATATAAGGCTAACAAGACCTGAAATATAGACACATTATCACTAAAATTGTACAAATATGGCTGTCATTGGAACCAGCAGAAATTAGCCGGTTCCATTGACATCAATATTTGTCAGATGTTATTGGTAAATATTGTTTATTTCTTAAAAACTATCAAATTCAGTTATGCTTTAACCCTTTACCTAACATAACGGCCAAAACCAGCCAGTGCTATTCTCAAAAATCGCCAATTATTTTTCATTATTTTTTTCATTTTTTGTCTCAAAAACATAGGTTATGACCCATCATTGGAACGGGCTCGTCGAGCTTGTTCCAATGAGGGGTCATAACCTCTGTTTTTGAGACAAAAAATGAAAAAAATTAGTTATTCAAAAAATGTTTTTGCTAGTGTCGTCTGCTTTTCATGTTAGGTAAATGGTTAAACATTAAAAAGTTGTATTAGGTAAAGGGTTAATATATGTTATCAGTAATATATAACAGGGGCTCAACCATGGTAGCCTCATGGGATCCTGGGACACTCATTGCAGGTATGGATTCTTGCAACCATTTCTACGAGAATCCAAATCAATTCTATCAAACATCCATACCAAGTTTCAAAGAAACCAACCAATTACTTATTTATTTATTAAGGTTTAATGACACTTTAACAGCCAAGGTCATACAGTAGAATCCTCTTAATTGAATATCCATTTTGCCAGTGAAAATTATTCATTTAACAGGAGTATACAATTAAAGGGATTCGGTCAGTTTCCTGTATTCTAGGGGTAAACTGAGCATTTATTCTATTATATGTTGTTTGACAGAGCTCATAGAGCTCTGTCAAACAAGATATAATAGAA
The DNA here is from genome assembly GCA_031216915.1 of Pictodentalium vernedei. Lineage (NCBI taxonomy): Eukaryota > Metazoa > Mollusca > Scaphopoda > Dentaliida > Dentaliidae > Pictodentalium > Pictodentalium vernedei. The sequence continues at coordinate 296,115,121 of CM062292.1, read as the reverse complement.
TAAATGCCTGTATTGGATGTAGTGAGGCCAAAAAGGTTGACAAATAAGGGGAATTTGGTGCGTGTCACAGTAATTTTTTCGACATATTACAAAAATTTATATACAATTAACAGGAGTTTACTCTACAACCCACATGCAATTAACAGATCAAATTTGTACTGAAGGTATGGTAAATGGTTTTGTGTTTGAAAATTATATTCAATTAACAAGGATATACAATTAAGAGATATCCAATTAAGTGGGCTCCACTGTATCATGTCTGTGACATATTTGCAGGTGGAGGAACCTGGCGTACCTGGAGAGAATAACCGAGCAACGACAAGCAGATGCTAGCTCCCCAACATTGTAACTCCGCACTGCAGCACAGGCAGGGTTAGATCAGGGTATTTTTTGTTTTTAAAAATTTGATTAGCAGTTTCCATCTTGGTTTCAAAAAGTGATGATAAATAGTGAATATAAGGCCAATATGAAAGAAAAATGGTCAGCATTTGACCATTTTTGACTAGCATTTTGCGATGCGAATCCAGTCATCCAATACCCTGTAGATTGGATGAAGGCATGCACACCATTGGCATGCAGTACACATTAGTACACAGCATCATTGTGCCTCCATGTAGACAATCAGGTTTAAGTGCCTTGCCCAAGGACACAACGCAGTAGTCCAAGTCGATCACTCAGACAGTCACCCATCCAAGGACTAACAGGGCTCGTTGCTTAACTTTGGTGATCTGATGAGAACCGGTTACCGCAATGCCACCATGCCCCAAATCAACCCATAAACATCTGTGAAAGTCTTCAGACAAAATTCAGGCATTCTAAGATGAAAAGGGGCATAACTCTGGTAAAAAACACCCAATCAAATCTATAATACCAGGTTTCCATGGTTGTGAATATCCATACCGAGTTTCAAAGGAATCGATCCATAAACATCTGAGAAAGTCTCCAGACAAAATTTCAGGCATTCTAAGATGAAAAGGGGCATAACTCTGTCAAAAAACATCTGATCAAAACTATACTTGCAGGGGCACAGGTTCCCATGATAGCCAACATCCATACCAAGTTGCACAGAAATCGACCCAAAAACATCTGAGAAAATTTCCTGACAAAATTCAGGCATTCTAAGATGGAAAGGGGCATAACTCTGGGAAAAATGTTTGATCATAACTGTAATCACAGATCCACAGGTTTCCCATGGTACTGAACATCCATACCAAGTTTCAAAGGAATTGACCTACAAAGATCGGAGAAAATATCCCGACAAAATTCTAAGCAATTCAGGCATTTTAAGACAAAAAGGGGCATAACTCTGGTTAAAAAAAAAGTCTGAAGGAAACTATAATCACAGGTGCACAGGATCTCATGGTTGTGAACACCCATACCATGTTTCAAAGGGATCAACCAATAAACATCAGAGAAATTCTCTGGACAAAATTTGGACATTCTAAGACAAAAAGGGACATCATTCTGGCAAAAAAAGTGATCAAAACTATAATCACAGATGCACTGGTTCCCATGGTAGTAAACATTCATACCAGGTTTCTAAGAAATCAACCCATAAACATCTGTGAAACTCTCCAGACAAAATTCAGGCATTCTAATATGAAAAGGGGCATAACTCTAGCAAAAAATGTCTGATCAAAACTATAATCACAGATGCACAGGTTCCCATGGTATTGAACATCCATTCCAAGTTTCAAAGGAATCGACCTATCAACATCTGAGAAAATGTCCGGACAAAATTCCAGGCCTGCTTTTTCAAGTCACAAAGGGGCATAATTCTGTCAAAAATAATTTGACCAGAACTATAAACACAGGTGCACAGGTTCCTATGGCGGTGTACATTCATATACCAAGTTTCGAACAGATTGGTCCAAAAACATAAGAAAAAATCTCCAGATAAAATTATGTCTATGTACGGATGGATGGATGGATGGATGGATGGATGGATGGATGGACAGACAAGGTGATTCCAACTCGTTGTGGGGGCATAATAAGCCCTGTTATGGCATGAGATCACTGGGTTGGGATAGGTGTGAAATGCATTAGTAGGCTTACATGTAGGCCAAGCAGTCCAATTCAACTGTATCTGACATTCCACATCAACAAGAAGATGTGACCTTGTCTGATCAATAATTTTATTTCCTTTCTTGGAAGTCTCTGATTGTCAGAACTTGAGATAAGTAGGGGAGATGGGCTGGTCGGACTTACAGAGTGTTACAAAAACCTGTATGTAATGCTAAGAGAAGGGCTTTTTTCATTTGAGTACAACTCACTATCATGTCTTTTTTGCCATTTCCTTGAAACAATTGCAAACGTGGGGCATGGTGACATTGTGTACTAAGGTGTACTACACGTCAATGGTGCACCTCTTTTCAACCAATGCTAACCCTGCTTGTGTGGAGTTAGTATGTTGGGGAGCTGAGAGTTGCTTGGCATTGCTCATCGGTTCTCTCTGGGTTCTCCGGGTTCCTACACCCATAAAACTGTTGTGGTCATCATTAGCCATTGTGAATAAATGTGACCTTAAACACCAATAAATAAATAGTGTCATTCATGGTATGTATGTGCACACACTCACTCAAGATGTGTTTTGTACAAATTTATGGTCAGAACTTTTACTTTTAACAGTATTTTATTTATGAAATACTTACCCACTGGTGAAAAGGTGCCATGATCAGATTGCGATCTGGTCGCAAAATAAAAACACTTTTGGGATGAGAGTACTGCACACATGTATGCAATTAATCATTTTTTCCATCAAGCAGTGCCCAGTTAACTCTTTACCTAACATGAAAAGCAGATGACACTTGCAAACAAAATTCTTGAATACCGTAACTAAATATTTTCATTTTTTGCATCAAAAACATAGCTTATGCAGGCCTTTGGATTTGAGACGAATGGCCGTTTGGGTCACCTGGATGTTACCTAAAACGAAAGACATGCAAACGAAAAATGGGTCGAGCCAAATTGTTGCAGGGTCACGCGAAATTTTCGCCAAGTTGAATGATCTAGTATGCTAATGTTAGCTTTATAATATGGATGCCACACTCTTCTGCAGCATGCTAGCTAATGCCAGGTTAAGCCAATTATTACAACTAATTTGTATGTGAATTACTGCAATGCAGCCTAATTATTGTTCTATGGATTGATCTTTTTTCATCAGGATATTACCCATAGGAGCAGGCCTGAAAATAAGCAGTCTGACATTTGCAAAATGAGGTCCTCAGAGGGTGAATTTGATGATGCTTTCCCATACAGTGGGCCAATTTATCCTCTGCATACCTCTTTCTGTTCAGATTGAGGTTCACAGAGGGTAAATCTAGTGATGCTACCCTGCTGTGCAGGGTAGCATCACTAAATTCACCCTCTGGGGACCTCATTTTGCAGATGCCAGTCTGCTTATTTTCTGGCTTGCATAAGAGAAAGACCTTGTCTATGATACAACAGTTCATATATCAGCATAGTTGCGATACATATATATTCAGGTTACCTGAATCAAGTACAGGCCTACTACAGGGGAACAAAAGATAGGTTACCAAAGCCCAGACCAGGTGAATGATAAAAAAAAGTGGGTACCGGAAGTTTTGAAAACAGCAGGCCCGTTCCAATGAGGGGTCATTAGGTATGTTTTTGAGACAAAAAATTTTTAAGATAATGAATGGTAATTTTTGTGAATAGCTCTGGCCGTTAAGTTGAGTAAAGGGTTAAGTGGACTAACTATTTCGGCAATGATCAACAAACTTTCTTCCACCACCTCCTGAGAAGCAACAAACACTATAGTTCAAGGACAACATATCAAATCAAAAAGAGTACTCTGAATAAGTTTAAAAAATCACTGAGTTTGCCAGAGGAAAGATGTCGATAAAGTAGCTTTATATTTTGAGTATTTTAATGAATGTTTTCATACAGTCTAGTTATGGCTGCTGTGAAGCAGCTATTTGCTGGATTTGATGAAAAATTCAAGAAAAATGCAACAAAATGAAGCACAAAATTCATTTGTGAAAGAAATGAATGATGCAATTTACTTGAATACCCACGAACAATCATTTAGGTTGCATGGTGCTTATGTTAATTGTAAAACACATGAACGAACTGCAGGTTACAACAAAATAATACAAGATCTGATAACTTTATTAAAATGCAAATCTTGCATGTTTTGCCAGAAAGACTTGACAATCTTTTGGAACTATCTCAACTCAAAGGTTGAGAATTGCATCCACATTTTGAATAGAATGGTATGCCATTTCCATTTTGAAAGAATTTCCAAAGCTATTTTTGCTATTTTCTTTGGCAGATATCTCTTTAACCCTTTACCCAACAAATCGGCCACATCTGTTCACGTAATATGCAAATTCAGCAGCTCAAAAAAATACTATTTCTCACAATATTTCAACAAAACCACCTCATGTGGCCCCTCTCTTTGGAACGAGCTCTTTGAGCTTGTTCCAATGAGGGGTCACATGATATGGTTTTGTTGAAATTTTTTGAAAAATTTTAAAAAGTGATAATTAAAATAAATGTTGATAATATCTGCATTGGGAAAAGGGTTAAGACAATATCAGCATGATTGGCATACCAAACAGAGAAAGCAGAGAAGTTACACAACACCATTTTCCCTATAGGCTACCACCATGCTAAATATAGAATAAAAGTATAGTGTTTTGACCGTTTTCAAGTAAAAAATTTATTCTACTCGTAGAATTAAGAATGAAACCGACTCGCCTCGGCGAGTCGGTTTCATTCTTAATTCTACGAGTAGAATAATTTTTTTACTTGAAAACACTCTATGTTTATTTGGTTTATCCCATAAATCTTCTACAGGGCAGTCACAGATAAATTCTTTCAGTGTTAAACCCATGGGGAAAATTTATCACCCTACTAGGTGAATAAAGCAAAAATTTACCCAAGGCCTTTATTGTTCAAATAAACAGCCATTTATGGGATAAATAGCATAACCTGCATACAGGTTTTGATATATTATAAACCCTTTATTACCTGGTCTGAATATATTGTCCCTTGAAAGCATAAAGGTACCAACTGCTGTCGGAATGCTCAAACATTGCATTTGGCACCTTAAAAGTTTTGTGGCAGACAAAGCCCCTCTAAAAGGTGAGGGGAAATCCTCATTCCTCCAGAAATAGTATCAAGAAGGAGATGTATTTTTTGTCCATATTCCATATCAGACACATGTGTTCAGAGTGCTAATTAACCCATGAGATAGCCACAGTGGGACGCTTCTTTTGGCAGATTATTGACTAAGATCGAAAGTTTTCTAACTGACTGGTCAGTTGTTTCATGTGATTAACCGTGGGGTAATGAAGAATTCTAAATTTGATTTTAATTATTCTATGAGCAAGTATGGCAATTCCATGAGACCCTTGATATACTTTCAACTGTAATGAAGTGTCGCAGGCCACCATGGCACTGTTGTCATTTTTAATTAATATTATTTGACATCTCTCAATACAGTATAAATCTCTTGAGAGATGAAACTATCACATACTTGGGTTTCAACTGTTTAGGAGATGCTAGAGTAGGATCTCGCTGGGTACCACACAGTTTCGGTTTACATCGATATCGTCAGTCTAGGAATGGGGCCTAGTTTATGTAACATGGAGGAAACTCAAGTAAAGTGCAGTTGTCGTTTAGCGAGGATCATTTCGCAAATCATCTTAAAAAGTTTAGGCCTTTGTATTGTGATATTGAATCTTGAGTGCAGCTCAGATTGGGCAGATAATGAGATTGTAGCATGTTGGGTAACAAGTTGTGTTTAAAAGTGCAGACCCAAAAGCCAGTCAGTGACACTCCACATGAATAGGAGAATATTTGTTAAAGCTATTCAATCACAAAGGAGAACTGTGAATCAGAAAGGAAATTTTATAAGACTTTTCAAAAGGACACACAAGGTACATGCATAAACCTTGTTACATGTATGTAAGAAGTGTAATCAGAGGCCAGCAAATAAAAGGCATAAACGTTGCAAATCGGAATCCCCACCTGTGGCTGTGAGGTAGGAATGTGCAAACATGACTGCAGTGACTTAATGAGAAGCTCCTTTAGCAAGTTGACCATATTGCCAGTTTAGGGCTACAGCTAAAATAAATGGTGTCGAAAGACTCTAGATTAGAAGTATAGAAGTTGTGTGATTGATTGATTGTTTTTGCTATTTAAATCATCCAATGTATAAAAAATTGAAATTGGTAAATATTCTAGTGTGTAAATAAAAGAATCTTTATTGCTTTCATCATTCTTTTCCTTGCACAGCCTGAAGTGATTAAGAATCACACCTAACAAAAAACAAACCTTTGAGGTTCACTTGGCTGATGTGAAATCATCAAGTGGTTCCAACTCAACTCTAAGGGCTCAGTTTGACCCACATCTAAATGCTATCTCTTCCAGGTAAGCCTATTTTCTCCACATTTGAAAGGTGAGGCTAAATATCCCCCATGTCACCACACCCATGCAGGTGAAGGTTGTGACATTTTCCAGGTACAATTTATTATTTATTTATTTATTTATTTATTGGTGTTTAAGGTCACATACTTATGCACAATGGCTAATCATGACCGTGACAGTTTTATGGGTGGAGGAAGCCGGAGTACCCGGAGAGAACCACCGAGCAACAACGAGCAGCTGCCAGCTCCCCAACATCGTAACTCCGCACTGCAGCACAGGCAGGGTTAGATTGGTTGAAGACATGCACACCATCGATGTGCAGTACACCTTAGTACACGGCGTCAACAGGCCCCCATGTGGACAATCGGGGTTAAGTGCCTTCCCCAAGGTCAGTTAGGTCATAACACGGGAGTCCGAATCGATCACTCAGACGGTCAACCATCTGAGGACTAACCAGGCTTGACGTTGCTTAACTTCGGTGATCTGACGAGAACCGGTTACCGCAATGCCAACGCCCCCCCCCCCCCCCCCCCCTCCAGGGAAATAAATCAGGAGCACAACTGATCCTATGCTGGTACGTGTAACAAGATTATTGCTGTCCTGGTGGGAATATTGGCCACCAGCCTGCAAATTGTTAATTCTAAAATTTACTCAGGAAAATGGTTGTTGCTTGTTCGAAATAAAAATTGTTCAAATGCCTTTCTTCCCAAATAAACATGCCTACAAGAGCCCTTTCCAACAGTTTATCACATGCCAACATTTTGTTAACCCTCAAGTAACCATACAGCCACAAACTGCCCCTTTTATATTGTGCTGAAAACATTGTCCCTAGTGTATTCTTCCTTAAAAACTCTACTGGTAGGACGCATTTATCTCGATAGTATTTTAACATCCTTGTTGGCTGCCTGTGCAGGCAGTCAACAATAATGTAGAAACACTGTTAAGTCATCTGCAGCTGTGTATATGTATATATGGTAGTTAACATAAAATTAATCTGAGCCGTACTTGAGAGGTAATGGTCAAGAGATACAGAAAGAATTGTTCCTCTAATTCTAGAATAAAATAACAGTAAAACTGATTACATTCTCTACAGAGATTTAAACTGTATATAAAAATGGATCTTTTATAACAAGGCTGCCCATATCAAATTTATTGAATTTCTATAGATTTCTTTTGAAATGTTCCCATAGTTACAAAATAAACAGGGATTCATTTTGTTCTATTTTAGTGAATTGTTTTACAGTTTAGAACAGCACTTCGGTCAAGTAAAGAACAGTTAAAAAAGAATTATTCAAATCAATACTTCAACATACAGTACAAGACAAAATTAGCTGAAAATTATTTGAAAAATGAAAAAAATACCTTTATCAGTATGTGATGCAATTTGGACAAACAACAATATTAGAATGGCAAGAATTTTTCTTTAAATTTTTAACATCTTACAAAACAAATCCACCTGGATAGACATATAGTTGAGCAGTATATCTGTGTTGTGGAATGTGGATGGATGGGGAAGGTGACAGGGGTGAAAGTGTGTTGGTTGTTTCATAATGTTGAAATGATTTAATTGATTAACATGCACTGTAATATTTTTCCAAACATTTGATCAAATGATGCCTTAACCTTGTTTGGCTGTAAACTCCTCTGCCAACAGTATTTTGACAAACAAAATTCAATTAAATGTTCTAAGGAACATAGTCCACAATCTACTGAATTACCCTGCTAGTGTACTTTTGGGATTTGTGTGTCTCATCCAAAGGTGTAGCCATGGGTGTGGGTGGGTTGGCTGGAGGTTGGGGTGGGTGGGTTTTTGGGTGGGTGGGGGTGGGATGGAGTGTTCAGGGGCACATTCCCCAAAAATTTCAGTCATCCCCCAAAATTTGGGGGCATGTGCCCCCCCATGGGGTGTGGGGTTGGGGAAGGGGAGGGGGACATGCCCCATGTTCACCCATATTGGGAACATCAGGCAAGAAATTTTAATATTATCGAGTAATTTACTTGATTCCGGATCCATTTGTGTCCATAATTTACAAGTTGTGAAAGACAATAATTAGGCCACATTGTGGCCTAATTATTGATGCCATTCACAACTTGCTAGTCCACATTGTGGCCTAATAATTGATGCCTTTCACAACTTATAAATTATGGATACAAACAGACTCCGAGTCAAGGAAACTGTGTTGTTTTTTTTCTCGAATATTCAAAATTTTTCCCAATGAGAGGACACCCTTCTTGTGCTCGCCCACATCTTGCTGCTGCAGGGCTCAGATGGTGCAGTGAATCATATTCTGTATGCCCGCCTAGATATTACTCTTGCCCCCCTAACTTTGATATCCTGGCTATGCGCCTGGTCTGATCGGCAGAATAACTGACCAAGTTGAATGGTTATCAATGCTGATAACTTATTCTTAACTGGTCGAGGGCTAGATTATTTTTGGTGGTCTGAATTTGTTTTTCAAAATTGATTTTATTACAAATTATTGAAAAGTTCTCACAGGCTCTCCACAAAAGTTTGTAATAAAACAAATTTATATAAATAAAATATCTATTTGTGTTTGACTGAATATGAAATATGAGTACGGAAAATGTTGGCTTTTGCTCTCAGGCTGGTACCCACTGAATTTTTAAAGTCCTGATAGTGGCTTCTACCACTCAACCAGTTAACATGCTATCTACTAATGTTGTAGCGGTCGAGGTATAAAGGCTATTTACCAACCAGCCTGGTTGGTCCAGATCTCTTAGTCTCGTGGTAAATCGGTCGCTTTGTGTGCTAGAGGTCGACGGTTCGAACCCCGGCTCCCGCACTTATCTCTCCTCCTGTTACATTTCGGGGCTCGTCCGATCCTCAGCAGTAGGTGGCACTGCGGGTGTTTCGACCGCTCTGAGGAGGAACTTGGGTGAGATTCACATGTGGTGAATCTCAAAAGAAGGGGAGAGTAGTGTAGCGGTCGAGGCATAAAGGCTATTTACCAACCAGCCTGGTTGGTCCGGATCTCTTAGTCTCGTGGTAAATCGGTCGCTTTGTGTGCTAGAGGTCGACGGTTCGAACCCCGGCTCCCGCACTTATCTCTCCTCCTGTTACAATTTAATGTCATCTTGGCCCCATTACAAATGTGTAGGTGATGTTAGTCGGTCTGTGACAAATGTGAAGGTGATGCAAGTTATTCAGTCCGTTTCATTTTGTTTTGCTTCCAAAACTCCTCTTGGCATTATGCTGAACCCATCACTGACCAGTCGTTTGGAGGGGGCGGAAGAGTTGAGCCAAGGCGAGTTGACCTGGAGTGAGTGACCCATGGGCAGCTTGAGTCGGGGGGGGGGGGGCCTTTGACCCGCGGGGTCGGCGATCTGCCCCGGGGGGCGTGTGGGCCCATTTTCAAAAATTTATCTCACATATCCAGGATGATAAAATGCATCTGAGCCTGGCATGCAAAATTAATTGTTTTTTTATGATAGGAAAAAATATTTCCCGCCGGCTGCATGTCTCACCTGTCACCTATTTTCGAGATTAAATCTAACAGGGTGATCTCCACGCAGTGGTCACTCACAACGCAATTACTCGTTCAAATTCAAACGCTGGTTGCTTAATACCACTCCAACCAGATCACGTACTCTGATAAATGATTTATTTTAGCCAAACTGTACATGTCTTCTTTCTACTGGTAATCTATGGCCTGTCATCGGACTCGGCACTTTGAGTCCTAAATGGCCATGACTTTCGTCTGATCAATGTTTTCTCACTGCTTCCAAAGCCGCTGTTGCGTTTGTCACAACCGCTAGTCAGCCACAACAATAATGTTCATAAAAAATCTAGGCATCATTCAAAAATCGGGTACCGTACATATCAACTCCTCCGGCCAGCTGCTCATGTTTGTCTGTCAGGTCTGAGGCAGTGGGGAGGGATGGGGGGGGGGGGGGGCGGTTTATCGATGAACTCGGCGTTCGTGTTCTGTGAAAGGGGTGCAGTTCATTTGAAAATACAAGAGTGAAAGAAAAACTAGTTTTCACCTCAATAGGGTCTGTGCAGGGTTAGTGAGGTGGTACTCGGCTTAATTCGTCTTTGCCTAGCCTTTAATAGCTGAGAATATTGTACCGGTACCAATTGTTTTAGTAACATGTGGTAATCAGGGCCGTATTTTTCAATTTCTATTTTTCGAGGGTGTGTGTGGGGGGGGGGGGTAGGCCGTCTGTGTCCAACAGCGTGGTCATTTCGCCCGACTATTTACCCAATTCATTTGTTTTTACAAAGACTTATACGATACAAATATAATAACATTTGAGAAAATACTATATTTTAAGCATAGGCCTACAACAAATACACACCAGAGCTAGGTAGGCCTAGAGGTCCCCAACCATCTGGATGCTTTCAATAGATCATGGTCATAGCCTAAAAAACATTTGTTAGGCCTGTAGCGGTCGAGGTATAAAGGCCATTTACCAACCAGCCTGATTGGTCCAGATCTCTTAGTCTCGTGGTAAATCGGTCGCTTTGTGTGCCAGAGGTCGATGGTTCGAACCCCGGCTTCCACCCTTATCTCTCCTCCTGCTACATTTGGGGGCTCGTCCGATCCTCAGCAGTGGGTGGCACTGCTGGTGTTTCGACCGCTCTGAGGGACGAACCTGGATGAGATTCACATGTGCTGATTCTCGAAAGAAGGGGAGACTAGTGTAGCGGTCGAGGTATAAAGGCCATTTACTAACCGGTCTGGTTGGTCCGGATCTCTTTGTATCGTGGTGTGTGCTAGAGGTCGACGGTTCGAATCCCGGCTCTCGCACTTATCTCTCCTCCTGTTACAGACCTATTAACACTTCTCTCCCTTGATGTGAAATTCCAGCGATAAAATGGCTCCTTCACGCGTACCGACAACGCAGACACTTTCGCCAACCTCCTTAAAAAACCCATCGCCCATATCAAGGCCATCACAACGATGATGCCACCATAAACGCCATTGATGACTTCATCAACGAACACCCGGATATCTACCGTAACCCCAAATTTGATACCGACCCAGAAGAAGGGGATGACGACGACCTCGTCACTGCCATCACCAATGATGAAATCATCAATATCATAAAAAAAATGCAAAAATTCTTCCTCGCCCGGCGAGGATGACGTTAGTTACAAAATTCTAAAACAGAGCCCAAACTCCCTAATTGACAAACTCAACAACCTATTCAATGCATGCATCACCCATGGCTACTTTTCAAAATGTTGGAAAAGAGCCATTGGTGTCGTGATACCGAAACCAGACAAAGACTTTCCGATACGGCCAACTACCGCCCAATCAGCCTTCTCAGCTGCTTTGGTAAGATATTCGAAAGGATCCTTACCAATCGACTGAGGGGCACCTCGAAGAAACCGACTTCTTCAGTAAATGGCAAAGAGCCTATAAAAACCATAAAGAAGGCATTGAGAATGTCTACCGCCTAGTCAATCAAATGAAAACCGCGATCAATAACCAGCAAATAGGAGCGGCAATCCTACTAGACGTCGAAAAAGCGTTCGATTCCGTTTGACACAGCGGAATGCGCCTCAGGCTATGTAAAATGAAGCTTCCCATCAAACTGCTTAGATTACTCTCCTCATCCTTAACGACTGAGAAATAAAAAATCAGAGTAAAGAACGAAATGTCCGACAGCGTCCCCCTTGAAGCAGGCACCCCCAAGGATTCGTCCTCAGTCCCCTCCTATATATCATCTACGTCAATGATCTCAAAATCTCGGACAAGCGCGTTCAAGTCTCTCAACTTGCGGATGATAAGGTCCTCTGGGACTCCAATAACACCACCAACCTAGTTCAGAAACCCCTTCAACGCGCTCTCGATGACCTTGAGCAGTGGTGTGCCAAATGGAGAATCAAGCTGAACGCCAGTAAAACCCAAAGAATCACGTTCACCCGTAAGAAAAACAACCGTGACTTTGACCTAAAACTACTGGACAAAGTCCTCCCTGAATGCACCGAGGCCAAATTCCTGGCATTACCACTGACCAAAGCTTATCTTTCAATAAACACACCAACGATATTGCCAGCAAAGCGACAAAACGTATTAATTTACAAAAAATGATACGAGGTACATCCTGGGGAGCCAACCAGCCCATTCTACTAAATTACACAAAGCCTTTGTGCGCCTTGTACTCAAGTACGAGGCTATCATCCTAACAGACCTAAATCAACAAACAAGGGGAAACTCCAAAAGGTCCACGCGCTCAGGGTCGCCCTCCGTGTTCCCCGGGAAACACCCATCAAAACACTCCACGACAGAGCCGACATCCCAACCATTAAGGACCGCCTCGCCTCCTTGCCCCCCCCCCCCCCCCCCCCACCATTTTCGACCGGATAAAAGAAGGCGAATAAACAGCCAGTAATAACGGCTCAGCTGTGGCCTTCTACCAAGAAGGACTGCCTTCGCCGACTCAACTAATCCAGTAAAAATCCAAAGTCCATTAATAAACAAAATCGAGAATGAGAAGGTGAATAAATAGGCAGTAATAACGGTTCAGCTGTGACCTTTTACCAGGAAGGGCTGTCTTCACCGACTCAGCTAAATCATTAAAAATCAAACGTCTTAAAACAAGTAATCCAGTAAAAATCCAACGTCTATGAATTAACAAAATCGGGAACGAGAAGGTGAATAAACAGGCAGTCATAACGGCTCACCTGTGACCTTTTACCAAGAAGGGCTGTCTTCACCGACTCAGCTAAATCATTAAAAATCAAACGTCTTGAAACAAAATCGGGAACCAGAAGGTGAAGGTGAATAAACAGGCAGTAATAACGGCTCATCTGTGACCTTCTACCAGAAAGGGCTGTCTTCACCGACTCAGCTAAATCACTAATAGTTCATCGCCCTAAACAATCAAAAACTGGTAATAGGAAACTGGTAGATTACAAATTGCCTTCCACATTGTAACCACATATTTTTGTCTATCATACTAATTCTGCTTTCTTCTTTTAGCAGGTACACAGATATGCTTTCTTTTTGATCGCCAGCACCCCAATAACCGCTATGGAAACTATAACCGATATGGAAAACAGTAACCACTACGGACTCTGAACATCCTCCGCTCCATCCCTAGAAGTGGTCACCCACCTCAATGGAGGCGAGCGTTCGTCCTGCGCCCCGCTTCTACCCCTTTTTGTAAGCGTCTGTAGAGCGCATTTTTGACCCAACCAAATAGGTTCCAATGCAGGCCTGCCCCCGAACCAGGAAAGTTTGGTCTATCTATGGATGGTCCCCGAAATGGGCCGTTGTTGTTGTTTTTTATCCAAAGCTACATCCAACTATAAGCCGTAAAAATGAACAAACTCTAGTTTCCATCAACCGCCTGAGGCACACTATACTTGTCAATGATGGCCCATCACCGCATCTCGATTAAACTTCAAATGGCAGACTTTACTTGCCCGAAAACTACATCACGACCCCTGCGGGGAGAGGTAGCACCTTTGTGAGAGGACCCCTCTCGCTCTGGTCTTCACCCGAGGGTACTGTCAACGATCAACGACCAACACAAAAGACTACCCAACACGCATCCTGACCATGTAGCCCGAGACATCTGCCGAGTACTCGATCCTTTTCCTCCTTCAACACACCTAGACATGTGGCCACAAGATCTCTAACAGTCACAGAGGGTCGAAAGGAGCTTGCTCCACAGCGTCCCTGCTCGCCTTCGGCGCGCGAAACCATTCCTTCACAGTTCAGTTATGCTGAACATCTTGATCTTCCGCTTACCAATAACCGCTATGGAAAAACTCTAACCGTTATGGATCTTAGGCAGAACGTTGTACTTCCTTCACTCCATCCCTAGAAGTGGTCATCCACCTCCAGGGAGGCGAGCAGTGGTCCTGCGTCTCACCTCCAGCCCTTTTTGGTAAACGCCATAGTGCGCCTCTAGGTCCCGGCCAAATAGACTACCATGCAGTTATACTCAGTTATGCCATTTGGTTGGGCTCCGAGCTTGGGGTGGGTGGGTGGGTATGTTTTGTTTTTTTTCCCCACACAGGCACACCCACCATGCATACACGACACCTATGCGCCTGTCCTGTACTTTTTTCAAAAATTTCTAATTCGGGAATTTCAGATATCTCGAGCTAACCTTATGGACTTATCTTTTTTTTTTACATCATCTCCTCGGGGTGGGGGGAGATGGGCCTGCCACAACAAACTCTACATCTTCTCTCAGTTTTTTATTTATTTAACTTTCATGGCAGGGCTGTCCCCAACGAGCAACGTTGGGGTTGCTGCTTCCGAAAGGAGCTGTTTGTTTGCAAAACCACTCTCTCCACGCAACAAAATCAAAATAACTGGCAACGACAAAAGTGGACTTCGTGTAATATCAAACCTACAAGATCGTCTGCAAGCCATCAACAAGATCGTTAGAAACACAACCAAGGGGCACTGAAAGGCAGCCACGCCTAGCGGCCGCAAACCTTTCCCCAGGCGGCTGCGGCGCCTAAACCAACATATCATATCTTCGTCGAGTGCAGTTATAGTTTGGATTTCCAAACGTTATTCTGCTCTATATTATTGGGAAATCCAACGAGCGATTGCTGTAATATTGTTCGTATATCCAACGAGTTCAGTTGTTTAAAACCCTTTGAACCCAGCGGCCGCTTTTCCGACCAGGAACATGATACGCCATAACGTCATTACATAGGATGGCTGTTCAGTAAATATTGTGAGGTAGACGAGGCTGCACGTTGAAAATACTGATTGGTCTACCCCAAATAATGAATATGGACTCTTCTAATTGCTACCATTGAACTGGCATGGAAGATATCACTAAAGTTCAAAGGGTTAAATGCTTATTGTTGTTAGACATTTGGAATACCAAACTCGCTATTAAATTGTTATCATCTTTAATTTATCCCCGACTCATCAGTCGAATACTAAACTCCCCGCGGTCATAGTAATAACAATAAGCTAAAAACTCTTTAACGGAACGCAGAGAGTTCTGACAAACGAGGTATAACAGACTGAATGCTCAAATTGTCTCCAAAATGAAGCAAAATTACTAAATCCTGGTTGACTTAATAATCACACAAACAACAGGTGCACCCCTTCCCCGACACAAAAACACACGTCCGCACACACCTGCATGTGAGAATCTATCAACTCCCTGGGGGTCTTTGAACAAATCAGCTCCAGTTCCCTGTCCGACTACTGCCCACGACACAAAGGATTTCGTTAAACGATGCGAGACACCTTACTCTCTCAGGGTTTTCACCCCTTCATAGAGGCTCTTGAGCGATTTGAACTGTCAGCTATATGTAGTGACGACAACATTGCCAGGAAATATCTGCAGGGATATCGTTAAAGAGAACATCTAAATTGAAGTAATTTCACCAAGTGACGAACCTTCGCAAGGACGCAGAACACAACAGATTTACTGATGGTGCCGCCCGTCTAATTTATGAGAAGTTCATTCCATCACAAGATTTTCGCGGTTTTGCATTTTAATCAAATCGTTTACGACAAATTAATAAGATTGTAGAAAAGCACAACAAAAGGACACAAACTGAATACATGCAAAGTGTGTAATAAACACATGTCACCTTCCAGCTGCTTCACCTTTACACCCAGACACGTCATGTACACAACTGACATAATCTGATCCCACAAACATCTGATGGATAATTTAGTTACTGAAGTGGAAAATTTCCTTTTCGAAAATAATTCGATAATTTTATTTCAAAAGAAACATATGCTTTAAATATATTTCACACGCTATCCGGCATCCCCACCTGCGGTGGTTTTGCATTTCTGATGCTCAGCGTTGTCCCGTCACGAATTTATCGCAACTCGGCATTTTTATACAACTTCATTATTTTTCCTACCAATTCATGTTATCTGTCCAGAGGCGGCGGAGCCGGGGGGGGGGGGGGGGGGGTAGACGTGTTAATATACCTGTAACATTATTTGCAAATCCAAACAATATTTAGCCAAAGAATCACACTTTCGGTCTCTTCGGTCGGTTCCTTCTACTTCAACTATCTTCCACTCCGAAGGCTGGCCTTCGGGTTGGAAGATGGTTGCGGTAGAAGAACCGGACATGACAGTGGCTATACAGCGAGATATTCATCCAAACGAGAGACTATAGCGAGGCATGGTACATTTACCGATACACGATTGTAACCATTCTCACACTGGGTCCGACCATGATAGCATTGTAAATTTGCGCCCCTCTACTTTTATCGAGCTTCCGCTGCCCCTGTGTCTATCCAAGAACACGCACTCTACAAACGCATCCGTGTACTCCTTAACAGCTGAGAATCTAAAGTCGAATATCCTCGCCACCAATGTTGCACATAGGAGCGTCGCTAAGGAGTCGGGGGTAAGGGAGTGCCTCCTCCCGCCCCAAGCTCAATATTTTTTCCGGTCGGGATATTTTCAACTAGATTGGATTACTGGATATCAATTCGTCCCCCGAGTTCCAATGTGTTCTATGTGCCAGTAGGCACATAGAACACATTGGAACTTAGGGAACGAATTCTCTCTTGCATATTATAATGTACTTTCTTACGGACTACATTTGATACTTGGACTTGAGTCCCGTCCGCAGTCGGTTCAGCAACATGAGATCTGTACTACCCAATTCGTGTTGAAAAAGTCGAGTGGGTACGCGCTACTTAAATAAGACATTGCAACACCACTACTGCATATATATTTAAAATATCCAAAAAAAAAAAAATTTAAAAAAATCTATAGTTTTGAGTTTAGGAAGTATAATTGCGACTGACTAATAGTAGTTCGGGATGACACTTGGGCGAACTGATTTAATACTGAAAATTCCCATAGACATTTGTTCGCCAGAGAAAATCCAGGTCTGCGGTACTTTGGGCGAAATGATTTAACACTGAAAATTCCCAAAGACATTTTTTTCGCCAGAGTGCCATCGGCCGATGGCAGTCTGGCGAAAAAACATGTCTATGGGAATTTTCAGTGTTAAATCAGTTCGCCCAAGTGGCATCCCTTACTACTACTAATATTCCAACTACATCATCAAGGTATGCCTTCAACGATGTTGTTAGAATATTTGATCTGTCAGTACAAAACTTGTGTACACCCCCCCCCCCCCCCCCCCCCAGCAATGATCGTCGAAGCGCCCCTGGAGAAGTCGCAAATCGCTATTGGGAAGTACTCGTATGTGGAAGTCACCGTCAGAGAACTATCCTCCAGACGGTCTAAGAGCACCCCCCAATAGTACACTACTACGTCATAAGTATCATACAATATCCAGATTAGTCGAAGAGCGATACGAGCAATTAGTCGTAGACGGAATTGACCTCATTGCATTGGTTGAAGACAGATGCACCATCGACGTGCAACACACCTTCTTTAACACACAGCTCTTTAGCTCTTTGAAAAACTCATCATCCACGTTTCTCGGCCCTCCACTTACGACTCCTCTATCTTACATGTACGTCGGCATCCCTTTTTCCGAGATGAGTCGAAGAGTCACAAGAACATTTACTCCTTGGGGTATAGTTTGGATGCTCTTATTGTTGTACTTTAGCTCATTCGATGAAACCATCATACACGTTTCTCGGTACCTAACTTACAGAATCCTTTTTAGTATATGTCTGTGTTCATAACATCCCTTTTTCTGAGATGAATCGAAGAATCGTGACATAATTTACTCCTAGGAGCAATTGCCCTCATTGCTCTTCAGTGCAATCGAATAGTTAGAAAACACGCGTATCACCACATTTGTATGAACCGAGAGTTGGCGGGTTTAGATTTAGATGAATGGAGTGATCTGAATGGTTAATTGCGTCAAGGTGATCTGACTAGACCATTCGGCAAGACGGGGAGTGACATAAGCCGTTCGAAACAAGAACAGTAGAACTCGGAATGAAGTTATAACTAGCCAGAACAGACCAGAAAAGCTAATATATTATCAGTAAGCTAAAACTGTTCAACTGAAAGGCTCTTCTACAACAACTGGACTTGTTCTATATCCGAATACAGCACAGCTCGTGGGGTTTCCCAGTAAGATAAAGCAGAGTAACCTTTGGTACTTCAAACTATAACAGAAGTTTTGTGATCAATGTTATATATACAATACAATAAATGAGTCACGTCATTACAGGCTTGCTAGACATAAGTTTAAAGTAAGCTTTCATCGCGTATTAATCAGACGGGATGGTCTATTAGCCTACTGAATAGCACCTAAAAAGAAACATGGTAAGTTTGAAACAATCGAACTTAAGTGGGATATAATGTGAATAGTATAGATTGCTTTGTAATATATATAGAAATAAACGTATAGTGTTTTCAAGTAAAACATTTATTCTACTCGTATGGGATTAAGAATGAAACCGACGAGCCTCTGGCGAGTCGGTTTCATTCTTAATTCTACGAGCAGAATAATTTTTTTTACTTGAAAACATTGTACGTTTATTTTGTTTATCCCCATAAATCTTTTCCATGGTCGCGGCGAAATTATGCTGTCACTCGCTACAAAAACACATCGAGAAGTGAGGAGACATTGGTCTAATTCGATCGACCAGCAAACTTGGCAAAAATAAACAAGGCTCAGTAATATACGGTGGCTGATTTAGGACACTCAAATATTTATTTTTATCTCGTTATAACGAAAAAACATCTCGTTATAACGAGAAAGTATCTCGTTATAACGAGAAAACATCTCGTTATAACGAGAAAGTATCTCGTTATAACGAGAAAAGATCTCGTTATAACGAGATAAGATCTCGTTATAACGAGATAGTATCTCGTTATAACGAGAAAACATCTCGTTATAACGAGAAAACATCTCGTTATCTCGAGATAAAATCACGTGACTCTGATGACATGAAACATATAGCCCCCACCACCAAAACAGTTTATATATCTCGCGGGTGTTTTCAATATTCTGGATGTAATACATGGGGTAAACACCTACCCCACCCCACCCCAAGCATCCCAACCATGCCGTGAAATACCTCTTCTCTCCCTCGCACATGTTGTCAACGATAATTACGATAAGCGCATATAACTCTCATACCAATAAACACAGAAAATGAGATGGAATTCACACAAACAAATGAAACTATAGCGTAATAAACTCGCTGCCCCCCCCCCCCCGCCCCTCCCCCACACCGTACGTGGAACACTTTTTCGACACACTGCACTCAAAACACGACTATAGCCTCAGCCCCAAAACAGTGTACATATCTTACGCGTGTGTTTAATACTGTGGATGTAATACACGGGAAACACTCCTACCCCTCTCTTCCCAAAGCATCCCACCAATGCCCGCGAAATACAACCCCCTCCCCCTCGCACATGTTGTAAAAGATAATTACGACAAGTGTATTTAACGCTTATACTAATAGAACAAGGACAGGGACGTGAGAAGGTAAAAATATTGGGAGAGGGGTATCAAGGCGGAGATCCATGCAAAAAGGCGCCCATTGTGCTGGCAGTAGCATGATTCGAGTCGCGAAGTGGCGAGGTGGGGGAGAGCACCAGATGTGGTATCCCCTTCTCGTTGGCGGGGTCCGGGGGCCTTTCCCTGGGAAAAATTTTGAAAACTATGAGGGCCAAAAACTCGCTTTCCTCAGTGATTCTGAGGCCGCTGTGACACTACCAATTCGAATTCTCTGCTCGTTTCGTAATTAGGCGCGCTTCTGAATTTTATCCGTTTGGTCAGCCTCTTCGTTTGTGTTTTGTTTTGGACTGACTTCAGACATCTCCACGAGTTTAATCGGGACCATGGGTTAATAATTTTTTGATTTTTTTTTTTTTTTTTTTGGGGGGGGGGGGGGCGGGGGGGAGGTAAATATCCCCATTACAACCCCCCCCCCGGTTTAACGCCACTGAGAAAGGATGGAAAACAGAAAAATGAGATGGAATTCACACAGACAAATTAAACAACAAAAGCGTAATAAACTTATTGCCACCCCTCCCCACATCCTTCCCCCCACACACAAGGAGAGATTTATTTATTTATCTATTTATTTATTGGAATTTGACGACTCTTTCAGCAGCCAGGGTCATGTCGTGTAATGTAGTTCTACAGGTGGAGGAAGAACCGAAGAATCGGAGAGAACCACTGAGCACCGGCGAGCAACCGTCGAACTCTCCAACGTACTAACCCGGCAGAATTTGAGTTACATATAGAGTTCTAACGCAAGTTGAAGACGACAGTATATAGCTTCACAAAAGTGACTTTAAACACCAATAAATAATTAAATAAATTCCCTATACCAGTGATGACTACATGTATAGTCGTCATGCTTCATATTCCATGTTCAGCTCAATCTGTCAGTGAACAAAATCAGAAGTTTATTGAAAAACTTAGTGCTGAAGCGGCAGGGGTGGGGGGGTGGATGGGGGTGGGAGGGTTGACACCCCATCCAATAACATTGACCTCCACCCCACACCCACAAAAATTAAACTGCCACTTAGAATTCCCAAACCTCCCTTCTCTCAAGATGCCCAGAATGGGCCCCAGAGCTTTATAATATGAAAAAAATTCACCCCCGGACTCCACCAATGGGAGGGCGTACCTCCCAAACTCTCCGTCCCCTGCCTCAAACCTCGAGACATGCCCGTGGTATGTCGTTCTCGACCCTCGCGATATTACTCCCCCCCCCCCCCCCCCCCCCCCAACACACACACAATTTGGGATCCTAGCTCTACACAGTAAAAAACAATTTTCTAGAGCTTCAGGATTCATACATTGCATTATTGTTATATTATTGACACCAAATAATTCTATTTCTAAGAAGTGCACAAGTTATCGGTATACCGTATATATTGGCCTAATCATGATAACCCTTTTACCCACCGCAGCGACACAAACCGTCCGTGTAATATACAAAATTCGCCACTCAAAATTTATGTTCATAATTTTTTCTCCCAAACCATAGTTTATGATATCGCATCGAAAAGAGCTCGACGAGCTCGTTCAAATGAGTGTCATAAGCCGTTCAGTTTGGAAGAAAAAAATGAATTTCATTTATTTTTTTTTTTTGTGTAAAAATAATTGTGGGCCTACTGTTGTCTTCAACTTGCGTTTGGTAAAAGGTTAATGACGCCATAATGTGTTCCCACGACAAACATGTACAGCTACCTACTATATAATTATGAGAGCACGGTAGCTCATTTGCTAGAGTATCGAGCTTGAAACATAGAAATCGACAGGTTCGATTCTGACCCGCGTTGTGTCTTTAGGACAAGACACTTGATCCCAGTTGTCCACGTGGCCTGACGTGGGGTCACGGTGGCATTATGTGCTAGGGCGTACTGCACGTCGATGGTGCACGTGCCTTCAACCGCTCTAACTCTAATTCTGTCGGGTTAGTATGTTGGAGAACTTGACGGTTGCTCGCCGCTGCTCAGTGGTTGTCTCCGGTTCTTCCTCCACCAAGGGAACTACCCTACATGACATGCCCCTGGCTGCTGAAAGCGTCGATAATAAATAAATCTCTCCTTGTGTGTGTTGGTGGGGGCAGTAAGTTTATAAGGCTATAGTTGTTTAATTTGTCTATGAAAATTCCATCTTATTTTCGGTTTTTCATCCTTTCTCAGTGGCGTTAAAATCGGGTAAGGGGGGGGGGGGCGGTAGGGGGTATTTACCACCCCCATCCCACCTCTTCAATAAAAAAAATTATTAACCGATAGGTCCCGAATTAAACTCGTGGAGATGTTTGAAGTCAGTCCAAAACAAAACACAAACGAAGAAAGTTAACCAAGCGGATAAATTCAGAAGCGCGCCTAATTACGAAACGAGCAGAGAATTCGAATTGGTAGTGTCACAGCGGCCTCAGAATCACTGAGAAAGCGAGTTTTGGCCCTCATAGTTTTCAAAATTTTCCAGGGAAGGGCCCCCGGACCCCGCCAACGAGAAGGGGATACCACATCTGGTGCTCTCCCCCACCTCGCCACTTCGCGACTCGAATCATGCTACTGCCAGCACAATGGGCGCCCCTTTTGCATGGATCTCCGCCTTGATACCCCTCTCCCAATATTTTTACCTTCTCACGTCCCTGTCCTTGTTCTATTAGTATAAGCGTTAAATACACTTGTCGTAATTATCTTTTACAACATGTGCGAGGGGGAGGGGATTGTATTTCGCGGGCATTGGTGGGATGCTTTGGAAAGGAGAGGGGTAGGAGTGTTTCCCGTGCATTACATCCACAGTATTAAACACACGCGTAAGATATGTACACTGTTTTGGGGCTGAGGCAGTAGTCGTGTTTTGAGTGCCGTGTGTCGAAAAAGTGTTCCACATACGGTGTGGGGGAGGGGCGGGGGGGGGGGGGGGGGGGCAGCGAGTTTATTACGCTATAGTTTCATTTGTTTGTGTGAATTCCATCTCATTTCTGTGTTTATTGGTATGAGAGTTATATGCGCTTATCGTAATTATCGTTGACAACATGTGCGAGGGAGAGGAGCGGTATTTCACGGGCATGGTTGGGATGCTTGGGGGTGGGGGTGGGTAGGTGTTTTCCAATGTATTACATCCAGAATATTGAAAACACCCGCGAGACATATAAACTGTTTTGGTGGTGGGGGCTATATGTTTCATGTCATCAGAGTCACGTGATTTTATCTCGAGATAACGAGATGTTTTCTCGTTATAACGAGATCTTTTCTCGTTATAACGAGATACTTTCTCGTTATAACGAGATCTTTTCTCGTTATAACGAGATACTTTCTCGTTATAACGAGATACTTTCTCGTTATAACGAAATGTTTTCTCGTTATAACGAGATTGCATCTCGTTATAACGACATCGTATCTCGTTATAACGAGATAAAAATAAATATTTGAGAGTCCTAAATCAGCCACCGTAGTAATACATTTCTGTCTCAAAATAATTCCTCTACAAACGTGAGCTAAACGTGCACAAATACTTTATTAAATGAACCGCGTGTGGTGTTTTCTGCTGACATTGTGTAATACTTTCAAAAAGGTTCAAAGAAAACAAGAACTGAACTATTAATTTTGCTTCACGACTGCGGTAGAGGTCAGAGATCAACAAGTCCGTCTCTATCTACTGCACGAATAAATTCTTTCAGTGTTAAATCTACGGGGAACATTTATCACCCTACTAGATGAATAAAGCAAAAATTTATCCAAGGCTTTTATTGTTCAAATAAACGGCCATTTATGGGATAAAATAATAGTAAACTAGTCTTTTGTGTCGGAAGTGTATGTCGTGAAACGTGCCTCGGTGATACTTGCCCGACACAAATACACGCAGATTGGAAAGTGCAATAAATGCTCGACTCATTATATCGATAGTATTCCACGTCCAGAGAGAGAGAGGAACTAATAACAAATGATTTTGATGACCATGACCTGTTGAAAACACCCGGGTGGTCGGGCACCTCTACCTAGCTGGTGTGTAATTGCTGTATGTTTAAAATACAGTATTTTACCAATGGTAAGTATATGTGTAGCGAACAAGTCTTTGATAAAAACAATTATAGGCATGTGTCGGGCACCGACGTCCTACACCCCACCCCCTCCCCCCCCCCCCCCCCCAATAAAGAAAGAAAAAATGTTAGTTACGCTTTCGGCGCGCTGAAACTTTTCATTCATTCGTTAGACAGACTCCCAATCGGATGAATGCATATAGCGACACCACGGGAATGTTGCATTCGTTTAGCGCCGCCACGGACGGTGTGACGTTCCAAGTGCCTTGTGGGCCGAGACGTTAATGGATTTGTTTCAAGGAATAAAATAATTTGGAAAGCCGATGAGTATTTAGAAGTATATATTTATTATTATCAGTCGACGAATATTTTAATAGAAGTATATTTTTATAATTAAATTATTGTTATAGGCAAGAGGCAGCAATAAGACGGATAAAAAATTGTGAAAGGCCCGAGCTCTGTTTCACAGATTAGTTAACTGGATGCAATAAACAAATGAATAGACACCGAATTAAATAAACGTGTAATAAATAAGTATTTGGACAACTGATTGAAAAACTGATAAATAAAGTTGCGCGTTTTTCTAATGCTATACTAGAGCGAATATTTTCAATATTTGAGGCTTTGTAATCTATTATATTAGTTGGGATTGTGTGATTACTTACGTGTCCGCGTCCATGCCCAGCTAGAGATTCAAGCTTTTATTACCTCCCTTGATATACTATGCAACTAGAAAATTTCCGTCGCATGGGTGGGGCTAATTATTTCATAAATGTTCGACCATAAGATGTGTTCATGCTTTTTGTAATATTAATTTGGGTAGTTATTGAAAATAAAGTTGTTAAATCTTTGCCACGTTTTGTTACTCTTTGTTAATGACAACCTGAGTGGCCTGCCGGACCATCGCCAAATTCATTCTCTTCGCATGCAAGTATGTATACCTAAAGCGCCTGCAGGATGCTTAGCAGATGACTAATCGTGAACTACGCGAGCGAGCTGATGGTTACAAAGAAGGGCTTCTTGTAATTCAAGGAAAGTGAAAATCCCCAGAATATTAAAAGTCACAGACATTCTAAAATCAGATGGGTTAAAAATCACCCCAAACCAACTGGGTTGAGTGAATATGAACCCAATTTGGTTCATATTCACCCAACCCAGTTGATTTTGGGTTATTTTTAACACAACTGATTCTGGAGTGGGCCCATTATTATTTTTATCGTTCACTACCTTTATAACTCTCTAAATGCCAGCGCTTTTCGGCAAATAATTATTTAATCCTCCCGTGGCATTACTATGGTGATGTCCTGGAAGCTGTGATTTTATTTACTGAAGAGAGCTACCATTATTGGTCACTGTGCCTAATCTTCGACATAAAATGCCCGCGGTCCACACAGCTAATATAAGCCTTACGAACGTTATCCATGGGCCTTGTCTTTGTATCCAATTGGAATATTGAAACCTGTCTAGGTTTCTTTCCCACGTTGGCTTGCCCCTCCAACCTTCCGGCGTCCCTGTTGTTCTTAACTGTAAATTATTCCCTCGCCCCCACCACGTGCCTATAGTGCAGACGTCTGGGAGGATAATCATTGAGATAACTTGTTTTGTATGGACAGAAATGTGAACAATGCAGCTCGTAAACCCTTCAAGCATCAGAGACCCGAAGCAAAATTCTACCAACATAGTAGCGGCACACCGTCTCTGCCAATCACCCACCCAACCACAACATAACCCTTTATCCAAAGCGTTCGATATCATTTTTTTTATTTCCAATTTTCCAACATATTTCAAAATAACCATATCATCATAATCTCACCAGAACGAGCTCGACTAGCGCGTTCTAGTAGGAGGAGC
Organism: Pictodentalium vernedei; assembly: GCA_031216915.1. Classification (NCBI taxonomy): domain Eukaryota; kingdom Metazoa; phylum Mollusca; class Scaphopoda; order Dentaliida; family Dentaliidae; genus Pictodentalium; species Pictodentalium vernedei. Next base: position 296,089,488 of record CM062292.1, on the reverse strand, counting down.
TCATATGATATGATTTTATTGATTTTTTTTTAAAATAATTTTTCTTCAACTTAATTTTAAATTACGAGGACAGATGTAGATGTCTTGTTAGGTTAAAGGTTAACCAAGCCAGAAAATAAGCAGACTGTCATCTGCAAAATGAGGTCCCCAGAGGGTGAATTTAGTGATGCTACCCTGCACAGCAGGGTAGCATCACTAAATTTACCCTTTTAACCTCAATCTGAATCAGGGTCTCAAAACTAAACTGAAAGAGGTACCCAGAGGATAAATTGGCCCACTGTATGGGATAGCATAATCAAATTCACCCTCTGGCATTCTCATTCTGCAAATGTCAGATTGCTTATTTTCAGGTTTGAGGTTAACCCTCTGCACACTGATGTCAAAGAACCAATATTCCAAGCAAGAAGGGAGCAGATCAATAAGGTCTGGCAAACAAGACTGAATTCAAAGTTACATTATTTGAAACATTTACAGGTTGAAGTTTTGATATTTCGACATGAGTGTGCAAAGGGTTAAGTCAGTTGTTCTGTGTTGTAGTCACTGTGTCGAGAAAATGAGGAGTCATCCTGGCGGCATTCTCACGTTCATTCCGATATTAAATACGAGCTTACTCGTTAAAGTTATGAATCGAAACCACTAGATCCGGGATGTGATATTCTTAGACATATTGATATTCAGCGTCCAAATGTCAAGATGATATTATGATATTAACGCACAAACTCTTCCTCTCTCTCTAAAGTAATCACTTACGCTCTCCAACACGATGATCACTTACAATCTAATGTACAAAAATATCAGAAATGCGCATAGGTCAAGTGAGAAATGAAGAAATACTAATAACTCATTACTGATAAATTTTCACGAAACGGTTTATGTCACGCGCTGTTAACCATATCCACACCACACCACACCACACCACACCACCACGATAACATGCAGGAAACGTCACAATAATTCTGCACCCCACCACATTACAACATCGACAACGAGGATTGGACACAGTGGTGCTTGATTTATCCTAATACATTTATGATAATCGAAATCCGTCGGCGAGCATGTGGTCTGGTATCACACACGGTCAAATATAGTGAACCATAAACAGCCCATAATCAGCCTATGTGCGTGCTTTTTAAGAATTCGCATTTCGAAAAAATACAGGCGACAAGTCTTGAAAGTAGGCTCATCGTCCCCAAAGGTAAGTAGTGTGTTAGGGGTCGGGCATGCCTTTTTTTAGATGAACCCCGCGGATGACCCCGGCAGTGACGTCATGTCTCGTCGTCTAGTTACGTCATGTTTGGTTGTCTTGGTAGCTTGGGGGAGCGGCCATGTTGTAACGTCATCCCCATTGTGATACGTGGTGTCAGTATGCATGTACAGCGCGTGTTGTTAGGGTGATATGTGTTTCCGTCGTCCATTTTGTATACTGGAGACCGCCATCTTGGTTTCTATGGCAGCACATGGTTGCTATGTGACCCAAAGTCCTCTTATAGGACAAGGGTATGTTTGGAGGGTGTGTTCGATTTAATTGGAGTTCTTTTTTGGTTCGGATTTCCCCGAAATCCTCGATTACAATTACCACAAACAACCCGACTATTGTTTTACTAGTTCGGATTCTTCCGGAATCCTCTGCTCTGCTTCTATCTATGTATCCATGTTATTGTTTTTCTGTCTAACAATCTCATTCGCTTGTTCTAGAGTACACGCCAGTAGAGTAGAAGAGCCTGTCAATTGGAACAGTTTTGCCTTTCAAGGCGGGTAACTCTAATTCAAATATTTAGTACTGTCATACCGCAAATAGAATTGTGGAAAGCCGAGTTGATATCAGTTCAGAAATACATTTCGAATTTAAAGAGGATAAACAGTCGTAAAAGAAATCCAGATATGTCACCGGTCATAGTTCTGTTTTAAGTCTCAAACTGAATATGTTCAGGAGGGGGATGGGTGGGCAAACTGCCAGACTCTAATCTTTCCCAGCCCTCCCTTTACATTTCTCGCCCCTGTCGCAGATTTGCTTCAGGTGCCCCTGTGTGTTTTCACAGACACCCGAGGCATAAGGGGAATTTAATATATTCAATAAAATATGTATTATACAATTATAATACATATAAAGTACAAAAACATTTCACCGTAGTTTGATGTCTGATTTTGAGAACCTTTTCGTGTAACAAATACCGCATGTAATTCAATTTCCGAAGTGAGGGTCACTGTATATATACTATTAAAAAAAGTAGGGGGTATTTGATAAAAGTGAGATATATGAAGAAATATATTTATATTTTCATCAAAAAGACAGTTGAGGCATTGCACTGTGACATCTGGTGAATGATTTCAGCGATAGATGTTGTCTGACGAGCACACATTCCACGCACTGAGATGTAGAAGACATGGACGGTCAGTCGGAGAATTTACCACATGCAGTCCAAGACCTCAATACCTTGTAAATCCTCCTCGGTTCGCGAGACAAGCGCAGATACGACGTGGCAAACTCCTCACCAAACGTCCAAATATCAGCTTGACTGATGTTATTCCAATCTTCCTGAAGTGCAGCGGCGAGTTCCTGGACATTGGTAGGGGGCTGTTGGCGTTGTCGTTGGTGCCTGCCAAGCATATCCCAGACGTCCTCGATTGGTGAAAGATCTAGACTTAGTGCTGGCCAAGGCAGTGTAGTGATGTTCTGCTCCTGTTCTGTAGCGACACGGGCCCTGTGTGCTCTGGCATTGTCATCTTGGAAAAATAAATCGACGGCAGGTGACGTCGCGCAAATGGTACCACATGAGCTGCTAACATGTTGTCACGGTAGTACTGCTCTGTGGCACGCCTTTGGATGACATGTAATGCTGTTCTGCTTGTCATGGTTATGCCTCCCACACAATAACCGACCCACCACCAAAACGATCGTGCTGCCTAACGGTTACGTCATGGTATCGTTCGTTCCGCCACCGCCACAACCTGTTTCGCCTGTCGTGGACGTCGAGAGTGAACCTCGATTCATCGGAAAACATGACGTTGCTCTACCGACGATTGTCCCACGCTGTCGTGCTCCACACAAATTACGCCTTGCTGCGATATGACGTTCAGTCAAACATGGAATTATTCGAGGTCCTCGAGCGTACAAATTTCAAATGTGTAGGCGATTTCGGATAGTCTGACCACTGACTCGCACATCTGTCGCTCGGTGCAGCTGTTGTCCAATTTCTGAGGCACTTTGATAGCGGTTACGTAATGCTGTGGTTCGGATGAAACGATCCTGGTTAGCAGTTGTCGCCCTTGGACGACCTGATAGACATCTGTCATCAACATTGCCTGTCTGACGGTAGCGTGACCACAACCTGCTAATCACCGATTGAGTAACGCTGAGAGAATTCGATCCACTGCAGTCTGCCTGTTGCCCGCTTCCAACATGCCAACGGTACGTAAACGTTCGTCACGTGTCAGTCTTCGCATACCTTAAAAGTTACGTTTCGACCAGAAACTATTGATGAACGATTTTATACTAAGAAAAGAACGACGAGACCTCCGAAAAAGCCTGTCCAGTACAAATGAAAATTTCAAATGTACCCCACAGACATTAACCCGGCGCTCGTGCGAAAAACTGCACGAAGTTTTCGTGGGCCGGTGACATTCATGATCCACGCTAAACTTGGTAACATATTGATGTGTCCAATCACGCGTATCCAATACCATTTTCCGAAAATATCAACATCAGTTTGGATGTCCCCTACTTTTTTTGAAAAGTATATTTTGATGCGACGATTTGTTGCGTAAAATTCAATTGATTTTATGTTTCAGTTTGGAAGGTGGTTTCAGTGTAGTCGATATTTCTCTTCTTTTTACAGCATGGCTCAAATCCGAGGCATTATACACTATGTTGTAATTGCAAATTGAGAAGAAAATATGTTCATTATCACTTCATCGCATCGGTCGCGCCACACCCAGTGAGTAACAGCCTTTAAGCCTCTCAACGAGCTCTGTCAAAGAAGATTAAATGGGATAAATTCCAGTTAGGAAAATTTGCAAAATGAAATTTATATTATTTTCAAATCAGTGCACAGGAGCGTCGTGAGGATGACCCACTGAGAGGGGGAGGGGGAGGAGGGTGTAAATCTGATTTGTCCCGACTGTGTTGGCTCAAATGCCTGACTGATTAATTTCCCACTACATTATCAAGGCATGCTTATTTGTGAATAAATAGACTATGTATGTAGCCATTTACCCAATGTAATGGCCAAAACCGGCCAGCGCTATTCACAAAATCGCCATTTAATTTTCTTCTACTTTGTTTCATTTTTTGTCTCAAAAACATTGGTTATGACCCCTCTTTGGAACGAGCTCGTCGAGCTCGTTCCAATAGGGGTCATTACCTATGTTTTTGAGACAAAAAAATTTAAAAATTAGTTATTGAAGGTTTTTTTGCAAGTGGCGTCTGCTTTTCATGTAAGGTAAAAGGGTAAGAGTCGTGACGCAACTTCTTATTTAACACTTTCAACTCTGGTGGTACCTTCCATACCAGCTCAATGGCTGCAACGGGAAGGGGTCATATTCTTTATTTGGGGCTATACCCATGAATATTTTCAACGTACAGCCTTGAGGCTGCACGTTGAAAATATTGATTGGTCTACACCACACCTTCACCCAAAAGCCATCCTACTTATTGAAATTATGAAGTATCATGTCACTGGGCTGAAAAACGACCTTTCGGAGTTCAAAGGGTTAATTAAAAAGTAACGTACTGGTTTTCCCGATTGGCCATGCTGGGACCCCATTAGCCCGAATCGGGTCGGCTGCAACAGACCCCCATTTGTATGGCCGGCTGACTGTATGTATGACACACGTTCAAGTATCAAGTCTTTTAACAAAGTGCATGCTTACTTGCAAGAAAGAATCGGTATCTTAGACTCCAATCCTGATGAAAATCGCCCGACGGAAAAGGGTACTGGGTAGCGTCCGTCAGTGTGTAGAAGGTCAATCTTTCCCGTTCTTTCGACGGAATTTTTAACCGCGCTAAAGTATGCATTTCTTGACTACAGTTTCCAGATGAACACAGATGTTGGTCCGTACCATCTTTCGATAGACGGCTAGGTGTGTTTGGGTGGGGGGGCGTATTTTCTCGACCATGACATAAATTTTCCCATTGGTACGTGGGCTGTGTCCAACTGTTTCAGTTGAGATGCGCTTACTACTTGGGCCGAGAAGGCCTCTTATCGGGCAACAGTTGGGGAAAAGATCGAGTTGGACTACGAAGACAACGGATGGAAAGCAACTCGGTCCTTTCAGTTCATCACCGACCGCGTAATTCTGACGTGGCACTCAAAGTTCGAACGTGTTTTGATTCAAAAGATAATTTTTTTCCATCAATCACCCCACTCGCAATACCTTCGTTCGCCACCCCTGTGAAATACGTATCATTACTTTACACTGAAAGGAGTCGTCGGGGTAAAGTATATTTAAAATCGGTTTGTATGCAAGGTTTCGTCGATAACCTGGTATGGTGAACCATACAGACCCACTACCTGCCGTCTAAAATGGAGAGACGGGCCACTTTTAGACTTTCTTGCATTTTTATTAAATTTTCATAGAAAAATCAGTCTTTGTCGGTCATATATCTTTCATTCCACACATTATCCCTTCACCCAACGCACACTACAGCAAAATTTTGTATAAGAATTATTGGTTTTTCAAATTGTTCAAAATATTTCAACAAAACCATCTCATGTGACCCTCAATGGAACGAACTCAGTGGGCTCGTTCCAATGAGGGGTTACCTGATATGGGTTTGTTGAATTTTTTTTTAACAATATATTATTTTCAACTACTTACTTTGTAAATTATGCGTTAGGTAAAGGGTTAAACCAAAAAGGTAATCACTTGGTCATGATCACAGGGTTTTCATGCTGATTCAGGCAATATAGTATTCATTCAGCCCAAGCTAAACTATAAGCTAGGTTGTCTCCACAAATATCACAATGGTTCCAAGTTCTAGAATTTAGAACTAGAAGTTATCGCGGGTCCTATCAAATCTTGTGAAAAGGTGACAGGGCCTCACGCCTATATATTTCTAAACCACTTGCCCTTACTCAGGGACAATGCCATAGGGATGTGTGTGGAGTGGATGTCTCACACCCTTCCACCACCGCAAACACCCCACCCACATTTGCCGTTCTTGGAAATTCGAATCTTTAAATTACAAAAATTTGGAAATTTCAGATAGGACGCTTGTGAAATTTTTCCAAACATGTCTTGAATTTGCCCAAAATATGGAGTTTTTAGACTGAAAACTAGTGAATGTCCTCCAAATATTAATTGAAAAGTAGTAAAAATGCCCCCAAATATTGATTTGTAGTTGGAATTTGTGACTACCAATAATAATTTACACTTAAAGGGGTGTAAGAATGGACTTCTGTATTTTAACCCTTTACCTAACGCATCGTCGGCAGCCCTCGTGGAATTTTCAAATTGAGCAGTTGAAACAAAAAGTTTTTAAAAAAGTCGACAAACCCAAATCACGTGACCCTTCTCATTGGAACGAGCTCATCGAGCTCGTTTCAATGAGGGGTTACGTGATATGGTTTTGTTGGAATATTTTTAAATATTTGAAAAAAATATATATAAAATAACAAAATTTTATATCGTGTGTATTTGGTGAAGGGTTAAAACCTGTATTTGGAAATCTTGGGGTGCTAATGGAATTTCCCACTTGTTGGAAATTATGAAGTGGGGGCTAGTGGTTGTCGGAATTTTGCCTACGTGGAAGGGGGGATTGAAAATATAGAGGTAGACACCCCTTAGCAAGGTCCCTTCCCTTGACGTTTGCTTGGACAACTCTCCTCCAGGAACGTTAGCTATCCCACATCCATCTGAACAAATGCAATCAAGAATATGTGTGCAGTGATGTGAACACTATGCCCTGCACACAAATCCGACACCCGAGAACCAGGAACTTCTGTTACTTGATGGCCATTGAAGACATACATCCAGAACCTGGTCTTTATCGAGATGGCTCGTGCGAAATCAGTGACGGTACTGAGTCTACCGCCTCACTTCAGTCACAGAATTCATCTACTGGATGTAACTTTCATGAAACCTCTAATATGTGGCAGCGTATCAGTACACAACAATTTATATTAAGTTGAAAAAGCAAGATAACTAAGCTGTCCTTACAAGATAGCCACAAAAAGGGCTGCACGGTATATCGATGAACCAATAGATACCGGTATTCAATCCCGTATCGATTGAATACCGATGCAATTACAAAAATACCGGTTTATCGTCATTATTTATTTCCCCAAAATTTAATTTTCAAGATGTTTTAACTGTAGTCCCGAATGAATATCATTATCTCTTTACCAAACGAATCGGCCGCATCCGCCGCGTAATATACAAATTCAGTAGTTGAAAAAATATTTTTTTTAAAAATACAAAAAATCATATCATGTGATCCCTCATTGGGACGAGCTCGTCGAGCTCGTTCCAATGAATGGTCACATGATATTGTTTTTGTTGAAATTTTTGGAAAAAATTCGATAAACTAATGTTTAAAATAATAAATTTTGATATCGTCTGCGTTAGGTAAATGGTTACTCGAACTGCCTCATCAAGGCATGCTACTGTAATGGCAAAAGTCCCGACTGTGGTACGTATTTTCAGATATCCGAACAGTCTTTCGATATACAGGTATACTGCGGTATTTTTTTAATACCGATTCCGGTATTCAGTTTGGAGTATCGTGCCGCCCTGACCACAAATTTAGCTAAGTTGTTATAACAAGATAGCTAAGTTATTACAAGATAGCTAACTTGTTATAATGAGGATAACAAATCTAGCTACGCTGTTAGAACAAGACAGGTAAGTTGTTATAACAAGACAGATAAGTTGTTATGATAAGACAGATAATTTGTTATAACAACTTAACACGTTTAATAGCAATTAATGTTTCAACCAGTGACCCATGGTAATATATCATGTTGTCGGTGTTTCTAAGTGGTGCACCTCGGGCAGGATCTCACGGTCGATGTTGAGCACTGAGGAAGGTACATGAAATTATGGAAATATGCTACACGAATACTACACTGTTCTGTGATATACATAGTGATGCATGTGACGTGGCTATGGGTACATAGTATGGGGATGTGATAGAAAAATGATGCGGGAGGTAAGAGAAGAATATAACCTTATGTAGACCTATATATATCTCCACATGATTTGCTACTGACCCCTTCCCCTAATATCATGCCCTTCATCAAACATCTTCTTCCGGACACTGGACAACCCCCCCCCCCCCCCCACACTCTCCCCACCCTATCCTGGCACCGCCAGTGCAACATTCATACAGCAGTACAGTACACTAGACCACTACAAGACGTGTAAATTAAACACTTGCAATATCGAAAATTTTGTGATTTGCCCAGAGCAAGCAAACTTGCAGTTTCAATAAGGTCTACACGACATCCGGGTTCACTAAGAAGTCAATTAGGCGTATCTGAAACTTTGATGTGTTTCAAATTATGCTTATTTACAGAATATTGAGCTTGTTGGGTGAACTCCACACAGCGAGTGCTTGGTAGTAATCGATCTTGTTTCACACACTTTGGAAAATACACATTTGCGCACAAAAACTGAATATCGGCACAGGAAGGTAACAGTCAGAGTTTAATTTATAAATGTGTTGTGGTTTTTCATCAACTGCGAGAAAGACCACGCAGATTCAGGTCTTTCAACGAATCTTAAAATCACTTACATAAATTTACAAATTATACTTAAAGACAAAAACGCGTTAAAATGTTCCAAAATAAGTGAGATAATTATAAATATACCATTAGCTTATTATAAACAACATCTGTGAACCTGGCATAAGTTTTATTCTCACCTGATAAAGACAAAACGTTACAAAATTGCCGGCTATCGTCTCCGATATTCATCATTCGCACCTTGGACCCAGAGGTGTTAACAACTTGACAATGGAGCTCCCACTTGTGATCCAAGTAACACTGCTCCGAGTGAAGGTTACCCTTGCTACCACATGGAGTATGCAGGTGCGCAAGGGACTATTCACCTGACAGTGGATTTTGAGAAAGAAGCCGAACCGGCGTCTTTGGAGAGGTGTAGCACCTTTCGTGGGGGGATTTTCCCCCGTACTGGTTACCCTCCAAGTGACTCAGACCTGCTGGGTGATGATCTGTCCGCCGGAATCCAGACAAAAGACATATAAAAGAAGAGGAAAAGAAAGAAAGGACCTTCCTCCAGACGACGCGATGCCCGCCGATTGACGGAGTTCATGGAAAAGAAGAAGAAGGAAAAGGAAGGGAGGGAGGTTATCCAAGGCGCTGAAAGCTCGAAGCCGGCTTCTCTTGACCGTTCCACGTCCAGCTCAGTACCTTCCACCCCGGTGGAGAGTCTGGAGGACGCTGGTTCACCAGGTAACAGTCCAAACTCCAGCCCACCACACTCTTCCCCGGAAGAGGAGATAGAGGTGGAAGGTCTATTTGTGGAGCAGGAAGTTGAGTCGGACATCGCACCTGTCGTCGAACCTGCTCTTGCTTCACCATCTTCTTCCAACCAGAACTCCAGTTGGGACGTGATGCTCTCGGGGTGGGGGGGGGGGGGTGAAGTTCAGGGACGAAGGACACCGCAACTTCCTGATGAGCCAACTACCATACATGACCAGCTTTATGAAGGAATCCGAACAGCTGAAGAAAGATGCACAGATGCTCAGCAATGTTTATCTTCACACAACTCCACTAGAGGGGGCGCGGTAGTGTTGCGGTAACCGGTTCTCCTCAGATCACCAAAGTTAAGCAACGTCGAGACCGGTTAATCATTGGGTGGGTGACCGGCTGAGCGACCAATTCGGACTCTCGCGTTGTGTCCTTGGGCAAGGCACTCAACCCCGATTGTCCACATGGGGGTACGATGACGCCGTGTACTAAGGCGTACTGCACGTCGATGGTACGCATATCTTCAACTAATCTAACTCTGTTTGTGCTGCAGTGCGAAGTGATGTTGGGGAGCTGGCAGCTGCTCGTCGTTGCTCGTTGGTTCTCTTCGGGTACTCCGGCATCCTCCACCCGTAAAACTGTCACGGCCATCATTAGCCATTGTGCATAAGTATATGACCTTAACCCTTTACCCAACGTAACGGTCAAAACCGGCCAGCGCTATTCTCAAAAATCGCCAATTAATATTCACTATTTTTTCATTTCTTGTCTCAAAAACATAGGTTATGACCCCTCGTTGGAACGAGCTCGTCGAGCGCGTTCCAACGAGGGGTCATAACCCATGTTTTTGAGACAAAAAATGAAAAAAAATTAGTTTTTCAAGAATTTTGTTGGCAAGTGTCGTCTGCTTTCCATGTTAGGTAAAGGATTAAAACACCAATAAATAGATAAATGAATATAAATAACTCCACCAGAGGTAAAACTACACCAACAGCTGCAAGGACTTAGCCATTCTTTCCAAGTCAGTGACCTAGTCCTCCGACAAATGCAACACCACCTACAGCGATCTCTCCACCACGACCACCTCCCCCAAAGAAGAACCGCCGGAGACATAGTCGCCGCTGTGTACCCTTCCTTTTCCTCCTTTAACACGCCCAGACATGTTGCGGAAAATTCTATTGTACTGTTAACTGGTTGAGTGCTAGAAGCCACTATCAGGGCTTTCAAAAAATTAGGGTACCAGAGCAAAAGCCAGTATTTTCCTTGCTCATATATCACATTCAGTCCATACAGTTGTTTTATTACAATTTATTGGAGAGTGCCCAAATATTGAATAACAAATTCAGAACCCCAAAATTAATGTAGTCCTCAACCAGTTAAAGAGGGTCGAAAGGGGCTTGCCCCACACCGCCCCTGTGCGCCATCGGATCGAGAAATCATTGATCTAGCTTGCTTGCTTACGTCACAAAACGACCCTAAATGGTTCCCATCCTTAAGGGGATGTAAAATGTCTTCTCTGTTGCCTTTTATGCCCAAAATAAGTATACACCTGGAAAACTAAATAAAGTACCCCCTGTTTTTCGCTGTGGTGTTAATATATGTTATATATGGTCTATTGACAAATGAAAGACAACACAATGATGAAAATATGAAGTATTTTAATGGCTCTAATTGCACATATCTGTCACTAATGTTTTTTATGGATAAATGTTCTCTCGACAAGTATGGTGATGGAACGTTCCATGACGAAACAATGCCGGTTATTACCGACAAAAAATGTAACTTGTGATCTCCTGAACACAACAGCAGTGTCTGACGTCAGTAGCGAGTGTATCCACCGCGTGCCCGGATGACAGCCTGAACCCTCCTCCCAATGCTATCAGTGAGCCTTCTGATACTGTCCAGAGGCAACTGCTGCCACTCCTCATGCAATGCAGCATCCAAATCGGCCTAAGTCTGTACAGGCAGAACCTTTGATGGCGCACGGCGTCCAAGAGAGTCCCAGATGTGTTCTAAGGGATTCAAATCGGGCTCATTGCAGGCCAAGGTAGTGTTGTAATAGCGTTGTTCTGAAGGAATGCTCTCATAGCATGGGAACGAGTGTGGCCTTGCATCTCCGTCCATGAATACAGGGCGAGTAGCCAACGGGTTGTTGTCAAAATGAGGCACGGCAACCGGATGTACTGATGAGATTCACACGTACAGTAATCATATCGAGATTACAATCATGAGAGAGGCATCCCCAGGTCATTATTGATCCTCCGCCATAAGGAAAAGTAGATCTTATGTTCCTGGGTACGTAAGCAGTTTTTCTATGCCTCCACACTCTCATGCGACCATCTGTGACGTGAAGTAGGAACCTACTCTCGTCTGACAATGGACTTTCCTTCATGTCCTGAGATTCCAATGTTGTCGTGTCATACACTACTCCAAACGTCGTCTTTGATGCTGATCGGACAAATTGGACGCTTGATGACCTTTCTGAACCTCATACCCATTGCTTTGAGACGGTTTCAGATCTGTTGCACAAACGCCTGTTGGGGAGCCAAAAGCGTTTCAAAACCCCACTTGAAGCAAAGGGTTCACGCCTAACGAGGCGTGCTAGGCTCTTATCTTCCCGAGGAGAGGTCTGCTGGGGTTGTCCAGGCCTTGGTCGGTTCTTAACATTGTTGGTTTGTTGATCTTTTCGGACAAGTCTACTGATGACAGAATGACTATAGCCAAGACTTTGTTGCCTTCCAATAGCTTTGAATGACGTACCTGTTGCATGCATGACAACGATTTGCCATCTTAGTACCTCTGACAGTCTCCTCCTTGCCATGTCAACATTTTATTGGTAAAAGAAGTTACAAATTTTCTTGTTTTATACCCAGACATTGGATGTGGATGATAGTGTTTTAGTGATATTCGTGGAAAGCATGGTTCACGTGGACGAAGAAATGTGTTTGGGATACGCTATCACACAGAAACACCGTGTTTCACAAGATGAAATGTACTGCAAGACATAGCAATCATTAAAACATAATAATCAGTAACAACAACTTCACTGTCATGAAACATTTCAGGGGGTGCTTAATTAAGTTCCAGGTGTATATTTGGGTGTTCTGGTGGATTATTCTCATCAGAACTATTGTTTCATGAATACATTTTGACTATCTGTGCCTACATAAAAATAACCATTCAAGCTTCAAGCTGCGTCGTTTAAGGGGATGTGAAAGACTAAAACTCAAAAACATTCAGAGAAGCCACAAGATTCGTTAGCGACAAAGAGTGCTTCGAGACAGCTTGAAAAATGCGGGCGAGAATCCCAGGAATCTCAACATAATAGGCATAATCTTGTAGAGCTTCACAAAATATTCTGTAAATTTACCTCGCCCTACCTTTGTAACTCACTCCCTCCCACCACAAATATCCAGACTATATAATTATACCCTACGGAATGCTGTAAACCTCAGCCAGGGGCGCCGGAAGCACTTCAAGGCGGGGTGGGGGTACTCCGAAAAAGGCATTTACTCACACTAGCAGCCCCGCCATGACATGCAGAAGCATGCATGCCTCGAAGGCCCGAGTTGGCGGAGTTTGAGTTTGAGAGGAGGTGCTCCAACGCATCGGGAGGACGGCACCTCCTCCCAAACTCCCCCATTGAATTTTGAAATCTCACAGAACGGATTCGGTGTGTATTTTAGCTTTACTACGAGAATAAATCATTGAAAAAAAATTGAGTGACGAACCTGGGAAAGGTATTTTCTGCCCCCTCTCACCCCCGTGGTCGAAGGCGGGGGGCGGGGGGGGGGGGGGGGTGGGCGCAGCTGCCCCTGTGCTTCCGCCGTCCCTGACCTCAGCCCACATCACCATCCCGTATTGCATCATACGGCATTCACCCTAGTTTAATCCGCACTTCCATCGGAAAGGACACTGTGGACTGAAACTTAATTGCAGCCTTCTTCAGCAACATTTAACAATCACATTACAAATACTCCATTTTCTACCTGCAGTGAAACAGAAACAACGGAGCCCTACCTCCTTCATAGGCCTACTGTCCACGATACTCAAAAACACCCGGCGTGGAACGCTTGGTGTATAGCCAGGATTTTCCAAGGTGGTAACAATTTCAGTTTTATGGAACCGCGATGACCGAAGACTGTCACATGCAAACGCTTGGGAGAGCACGAGAGGGATGTCCCCTCTCGTTGGTGGGGGTCCGGGAGACCTCCCCAGTAAATCGTCGCTTGGGTGCAACAAGGTGACATCTACAATGCTTTAGCATTGTAGATGGCACCTTCCTGCACCCAACGGACGAAATGTTTTTGAAATTTCAAACTCAGGAGGGTGAATCTGTGGGTTCAACGCTTTTTTAGGGAATTTAAATGAGTAAGTTTTGCGGACTGAAATAAAATCCAGTTTTCTACAGTATAACTAGGTGTCTTAACTCATGTTTCCCTAGTCCAAACTTGCATCCAAAGGCCATAATATAACGAGCATTGGGTGCACGTTTGGAATAATTACCATGAGTGGACATTTTTTTTCAAATTGGGGGGAGGGGCATATTCCCCCTATTACCTCCCGCCCCAGTTACACCCCCTGCTACACCTTGCAAAATAACAAGTGCTGATATTGGAAAGTTGATATTGTGTTACTAGTTTTAGGGGCAGTCTTCGGTGAACACCACAGTCAGAGCACAACAGGTTTTGATGTCATCAGTGCAAGGAGAGGGAGATTGCCGAATGATTTGTGATACACTTTTATACCATGCTCACCTATGTTACTACCTGTGAAAAGCCCGTATGTTAAATTTTAGCTTTTAACCCCACTACCGGTGTAAAGCATCTACTGTGGTTAAAACGTTTTCAATGGGAATTCCATTACAAAAATTTACACCTATAATAGGAACTACATCCAACTTGACCTTTGACATGGCCCAATTTACCGACTTCGATACATTCACTCTTCGCGATGTTTTATTCAAACGTTCGACGATTTAGGGAACTATCTACTACGTGCAATGACTTATTAATTTTAAATACCTACAATTGAATATTTAAAATAAAATTTAAGAATTGTTAATAATAATTTGACTGAAAAAGCAAGGTAAATTCAATCAAATTTTACGATGTGTCTAGCTGTCAACCAAGCATTCAATCTTCTGAACCTAATAATATCTCTCGGGATGTGGGAATTGTTAATCCCGCTTTGCATCGCGAAATAATCATACCGTACCCCACCCCAAAATTACAATTCTACCTGGATCGCACAATTTAATTTATTAATTAATGTTTGTATTTAATTGTCTGTCAAATACTTATTCCCAATGATTTATCCCATGTTTCAGTGCGTCACGTCTTTGCGTGACGCTGAAGTTAACCGACGTTTTATTTTCCTAGCGATAACGTTGCGTTTTCATAAAGGATTGATAACGCAGCTTCCTGTTTCGTTCTGTGGTTTTGAAGAATTGTCGAAAATAGACGGTTCATTTGAAAGAGTTAAACCGGGTGCATTCACTGCATGTTAGCGTAATTGATCAGCCAGTAATTAACAGCAAATATGTATTATTGTAAGTTTATAAATTTAGCTAGATGACTTGGTTTGTCCACCGATATTCTACTCGTGTGGACAGTGGCGTAGCGGGAAATCTTGTGGCCCCCGCGCGATAGAGCCGGGGGCCCTTTCATATATAATGGTGGTTGCCTTTAAAACGGGAGCAAAGTTGGTGTTGTTACCGTGCACAGCATACAGGATTTCACGTAGTACATACGCCATAAATTAAATGAAGGTATAGCCTATAGCATCGATTCTAAAAGTACGACTCTGTAGATTTTTTTCATTACATGTTTTAAGTTTCACCCCCACCATCCAACGATACACATATGCACACCCAACATGTGTGACTTGAGAGGCACCATGTATGTATATTGTTCATTTCTCACCCCTATGAGTTACAATGATGTAGCGTTCACTTAACCCTTTACCTAACCTGAAAAGCAGACGGCACTTGCAATTCTTGAATAACTAATTTTTTTTTATTTTTTGTCTCAAAAACATAGGTTATGACCCCTCGTTGGAACGAGCTCGACGAGCTCGTTCCAACGAGGGGTCATAACCTATGTTTTTTGGATATTTTAGGTAAAGGATTAAAAGAATAATACATAGTCTACAAAGAGCACGTCGTGTGGAAGTGAGAGTTTGAAATTATGTGTATTTGGTAAACAGTCTCTCTCTCTCTCTCTCTCTCTCTCTCTCTCTCTCTCTCTCTCTCTCTCTCTCTCTCCCTCTTTCTCCCAGCGTCGGGACGTCCTTCAAGACGGGCCCCCTCCCCTTCTAGCCGCCCCCCCCCCCCCCGCACAATGCGGGCCCTGCGGGCCCATCTCCTACGCCACTGCGTGTGGAGTTTCATAAAAATCGGCCATTTTACTGACCTGTCTCACCATACCAACTCTTTTTGAGAAGAGGTTTAGTGATTATGAAAAAGGACGATCGAATTTTGTCGGACGTTAATTTTGGAAAGTGGGGGTTTCCACATGAAACATTCGTGAGCTCGTGTAAAACAATCATTAAAAAAAACTCCCCAAAATAATTCTTTTTAAAATGCTTTTCTGAGGCTGCGCTTTACATCCCGACTGATGGGCATTTTTTTCCTCAAATACACCATGACAAGAAACTGGCATGTTTTGTAATTTCGACAACTGGGAAACGCATGTGGTCTCAATTTATTGCACACTATCAAGTAAAGGGAGGTAACTCGAAATTGAATTGTCCCATTATTTGCGCGATTTGATTTAAAAAAATATTCATTCCTGAAATGCCACACATCGAAAAACCATGCGAAGCACTACTAAGTATTAATAAGATTAAGAAGAACATTGGTAATTATTTCCATTTATTCAATTTTATCCGCCAAAGCCTGCGGACAGCATACTAGCCAGTGGCGTAGCAAAAGGGGTCAGGCGGGGCGGGGGGGGGGGGGGGATCCTCTCCCCCACAAATTACTGTGCTCTCCTCTCAAAATGGGAAAATTAAAGCACCAGAGGGTCCCAGCTTCACTCTGAGGGCATTGAATTGTCTCGGATAGCTCCCCCGAACTTCCACCAATGGAGTGTGGATATCGTAGGCCTGAGGTGGTATGGGTATGTACCTCCATTGGTAGCGATTCAGGGGAGCCCCCAACCAACCCCAACCAAGGGGAGGGCCATACCTCCCCCACCTCAGGCCTACGGCCTTTGGGTATTCCTGTGGCATACAACGACTTGGCACCCTTAAAAACATTATCTCTCCCCCACCCCACCCCATCAATAGAAAATCCTAGCCACGTCCCTGATACAAGCATATAAAAACAAGACAAAAGGCACAAAGTTAGCCAAAAGAAAACGACAGTGTATTTCTCTCTTTTGAATATAAAAAAACCGTTTCGAATAACAGATTCCCCCAACAGACACTAAACGTTCTCTCTCTCTCTCTCTCTCTCTCTCTCTCTCTCTCTCTCTCTCTCTCTCTCTCTCTCTGCTCCAAAAAAAAAAATGAAAATAGGACCTTTTTAAAATCAGTTGGAAGAAAAAAGATTCAATTTTCGGATGTAGGACCTTCTTTAGTTACTGCATTTAATGTTCACACTCAGATGCGATGAGGGAAGATATACAGTGCGTGAAGAGTGGGTTGTAACTAAATCACCCGCGGAGTGGAGTTGTCACCCAAACTATAACTTTCAAATTTTGTACATATCGACAAAAAATACAAGCAATGTTTCAGCCAATGGACCTCCGGGTTTAACCCGGAGGTCCATTGGCTGAAACTTTGCTTGTGCTTGTTATGCCTTGCAACACATTTGCTATTACTGCTTGGGTGGAATCTCCACTCTCCGGGTGATTTAGTGATAATACACTCTCCACGTACTGTAACGTATTTGCTTTATGATATAGAATCTACATAGATTTTACAGCCTTATTTAATCCCTTGCACTCTGTTAGCGCAACAGAGTTTTTTCCATTCTCTCTGTTTTCCTCTTGTTTAACTATGAATTTAACAATTATATCTTGTTTGACAGAGCCGACTGACTACAGCCTGTATCAAAATCAGTACCACTTGGGATATATTGTTTCATTTAAAGAAAACCCCGATATACTGGTGAAATGACACATGCGTTGGAACGAGGACGACCAGGCGGTTTTTGCCGTCTCAGTATTCGGAGCACCGACAATTGTTTTGGTGAGATATATTGCCACTTTATTGTTCAATTCTGCTGAACAGTAAGTTAACACGTTACACACATGAGAATGGTGAAATAAACAAGGGTCATATTACGCAGGAAAGTGTAATATACTACTTAAAGTTTGCTAAGCACCACAAAATGACACATCATTGTGAATTTTTCTTGTGACACATTTGCGATATTTTTAGTGGATATGATTGAGGAATGTACTGAGATGGTCCCCAGTGTTTACATTAGCTCTCTTGACAGACAGACTTTCCGTGAAGTCATGGGAGGCATGTACCCCTTGATTTTCATGATGCTTTCGTGTACTGTCTACATGTACATGACATGTGTAGGGTTTTCAATCTTCATTTCAACACAAACCCTTGTGATTTAATGATTGAATATGGCAAATCCAAATGTAAGAAGACATTTATCTGAAGCAGAAATGTGGCTGGCCGTAGGGATGGTGGAGCAAGGGGCTACCCGTCGTCAGATTGATGAAGCCCTTGGTGTGCACCATATGGTGATCACGAAAGTCTGAGCAAGGTTTCATCAGTATGGCACACCAGTAATATGGCATGGTGGTGGCAGAGACAGGGCAACATCTGCAGCTGAAGACCGGTTTGTGATCATTCAGGCCCATAGGAACCACTTTGCCACAGCAACCCAGCTTCGCAGTGACCTTCAGAATGCATCCGGGGTAAATGTTTCGACGCAGACTATCCGGGCAAGGTTGCACGAAGGTGGTCTCCGATCGAGAACGCTGTGTATTCGCATTCCGCCGTCAGGAACCACCGCCAGGCACGATATGAATGGGCCATGGACCATGTTGGATGGACCAGAGAAGATTGGCGACCTGTCCCTTTTACAGATGAGTTAAGGTACTGCCTAGACTACGCAGATGGGTGTTCTAGGGTATGGAGAAGACCAGGAGAACGATCCCATGCTGAGCATCACCGCAATGGTGGAGGGTCAAAAATGGTCTGGTGCGGCATCAGCTGAGATGGACGTACATAGCTCTGTGTCCTAGACCGTGGTACATTGACTTCACAGCGGTTTATTGATGAGATCCTGGATGCCCACGTCAGATTGTATGCAGGTGCAGTGGGTGATAGATTCATTCTGATGGACGATAATGCCCGTCCTCATGTTGCCCATGCTGTCCGAGAGTACCGACAGAGGGAGGAGATTGAGCGTATGGACTGGCCAGCAAGATCCCATGGCATCAATCCAATCGAACATGTCTGGAATGAGTTGCAGCTTGCAATTTCAGTCCGTCCCGTCCAGCCACATTGAACCACCCGGAACCTGATAGGGAGCATGAGAAGGCGTTGTCAAGCTGTATTTAACCGTAATAGGTCCCATACTCGATACTGAACCCATACCAGTTAGCTCCATCAACATTTTGGCAAATTGGAAAAAATTTCCTCTTTTACCAATGATATCCATTTTCATGGTTATCGTGTTCAAAAGCTAAAAAACAATGTCAAACACAAACAAAATGTTAATTTCTGTACTTAAATCATTAAAGATATAATTTAATAACAAATATAAACACTTTTTATAACAATATTTCAACGAAAATGTAAAACAGGTAGTTAGATATACTTGGTGCTTAGCAAACTTTGAGTAGTACATGGACGATGCCATGCCCTTCAATTGACTCTTCCATACAAATCGCCAACTCGGCGCTATGTATTACGACTGAAAGACTGAGACAGCTACCATGTATTTCCTGGTGACTACTTTAGTTTCTCGGGTGTACCAAGATACCCTCCTATGCAGCTGCAAGGCAAATATTGCCTTAAAACGATATTAGAAGCTCTAAAATATATAACACGGTGTTTGTAAGACTCCACCCCAACAAGACCTATACGTGAGCTCCCCTGGATTCAAGTAGATCTGAGTGTGTGGAGTGTTGTTTGTTTGTATTAGTTTGTTTATGGGTATTAACAGCACTTTAAACAGCCAGGGTTACACCGTGTCGGATAGTTTTACTATGGAGGAAGCTGGAAGTACCCGGAGAGAACCATCGAGCTGCGACGAGCAAGTGTCCGACTCTTCAACTTAGAAATCCGGCACATGTATGGACGTTCTTGTTAGCCGGTAATTTGCAAGTGTGTAATTTACCAGTTGATCGGAAGTCGGTACAGAACTAGTGGGACAATCAGGGAATGTCAGATCATTGCTCAACACTAACTTGGCACAAACGGAGTTGGTAGCAGTGTACCATCGACCTGCAGTACGCATTAGTACACAGCGCCACCGTGCCCCTGCGTGGAAAATCGGGATTACCTGCAGGGGCGGCGGAAGCTCGATAAAAGTGGAGGGCCACAAATTTACAATGCTACCATGGTTCGACCCAATGTGAGAAAGCTTACAATCGTATATCGGTAAATGTACCATGACTCGCTATAGTCTATCGTTTAGATGAACATGCCGCTGTGTGGTCAGTGTCCTGTCCGTTTCTTCTACTTTAACCATCTCCCAACCCGAAGGCCAGCCTTCTGGTTGAAAGATGGTTAAATAGAAGAAACGGACCGAAGCGACCGGAAGTGGGATTCTTTGGCTAAATATTGTTTGGATTGCAAATAATGTTACAGGGATACATGTATATTGACACGTTTCCGTGTGCCCATTTTAACCCATTGTGTAACTGCGAAACATAGCTATATATATCTGTGGAAAAACGTGGAGGGGCACATGCCCCGTGTGTCCCACGGCTCCACCGTCTCTGATTGCGTGTCTTGTCCAAGCCAAGGGCACGACGCAGATAACGCTGGTCGGGGATCGAACAGTTCGGATTTAAGTAAAATGCTGCAACCAACGAACCACCGCGTTAACTTGGTATGCATTAATGCAATAATTTCCGATAAGCAGTAACTTGACACGTTACACGCACAGGAGGGTTGAACTAAACAAATGCCATAAAACATAAGAAAGTGTAATGCGAACGATGCCATGCTCATTAATTTCCTCCGCCATATTACCCCCAACCCCCCCCCCCCCCCCACCCCACGCCAAAAAAAATCGACACTATACGTATTTGGGCTGAAGGACTGAGGCGGGCACCTTTGCGCGGTGACTGTCTCGACTCTTTGCAGTACCAATGACGCACCCTGTTGCAAACAGGCGTAGCATCTTTCGTCGTCAAACAATATTAGGACCACTTAGATAGATAAAAGCGTAGTGTTTGTAAGACTCCATCCAACCAGGCTTACGTGGTCATCCCCGGATTCAGGCAGATCTGGATGAGTTGAGACTCAAAGGGACTACTGATAACAATGCAAGTTGCAAATGCAATGTTTTAGAGATACGGTATGGCGGAAGTTCTGCGGCATCATTAATATGATATTTGTTTCAAATCGCAATAAAACTGTTAACCACAAATAATATCGCGATTTCTGTTTTTGGCGATACCGCCCAGCTTTGCCCCTCGCATCCTAAAAACCCATCCATGCTCCCGACTGACACCCATGAAGCATACCTTTACATGAAATAAGAAGTTAGAGCATGTGCTTCTACAGATCTCCCTCATACAAGTAGCAAGAATAACGACGGGAACAGTGGAACTGATACGTACGGCGGCGTAGAAGCGACATGTGATGTTTAGTTACTAAATTGAATATTCAATTTACTAAAATGAATATTCAATTTACTAAATTGAATATTCAATTTATTACAAGACTGTTTATTCAAATTATTACGAGACTGTTTATTCAATTTATTACAAGACTGTTTTTTCAATTTACTAAATTGAATATTCAATTTAGTAAATCGAAAAAACAGTCTGGTAATAAATTGAATAAACAGTCTCGTAATAAATTGAAAAAACAGTCTTGTAATAAATTGAATATTCAATTTAGTAAATTGAAAAAACAGTCTTGTAATAAATTGAAAAAACAGTCTTGTAATAAATTGAATAAACAGTCTTGTAATGAATTGAATATTCGATTTACTAAATTGTATATACAATTTAGTAAATTGAATAAACAGTCTTGTAATAAATTGAATAAACAGTCTCGTAATAAATTGAAAAAACAGTCTTGTAATAAATTGAATGTTCAATTTACTAAATTGAATATTCAATTTACTAAATTGAAAAAACAGTCTTGTAATAAATTGAATAAACAGTCTCGTAATAAATTGAATAAACAGTCTTGTAATAAATTGAATATTCAATTTAGTAAATTGAAAAAAACAATCTTGTAATAAATTGAATAAACAGTCTCGTAATAAATTGAATAAACAGTCTTCTAATAAACTGAATATTCAATTTAGTAAATTGAATATTCAATTTAGTAACTAAACATCACATGTCGCTTCTACGCCGCCGTAGATACGGACATGACAACCGTTACTTATTCCCAGTTCCTTATTCGACATTCGTTATCAACCGATTTATATGCCTCCCCTTTTCTATCATAAACTTAATTGTGGTTACTTACACACAAGGTGTAAATATGTTTCTCCCCTCGGGGGATGTTGTTTAGATCAAATACGGCCCCAGGTGATATTTGTTCGTAAACACTCGATAAGTTTTCAGTTTATTTTTTCCAGTTTTCCTGTTGTTATCAAACACAGCACTATAAAAATGATTTAAATGGGTCTCCTTCAGATTTTTTCTTACTGCTATGTATTTCACGGGTTGAAACTGAATTTTCTGTTCGGATTTATTTTGAGGATTATACTTGGCTATAAGCTGCTGATATTTAACCAACATTGAGTCCGGCATAGTGTAATTCTCGGATTTTGGCATCTATGTGCAGTGGGTACTGTCCAACTTCAGCTCTCACTGCATGGTTCGATGCTTTATTGTTCAACCCAGGACTAGCTTACAGGACTGAATATGAACGGTTTCACGCGGCGATTTATCAATATTAGCATCGTTGAATTCCGGGGCCCATGATGAATGCCGTATAAGAGAATGGGATTTATTATCATTTATTATATGTTGAATAATTTTAGGTAAACCGAAACAGGCGGAAGCCACTTTCTTTTAAAGATGTTGTTCAGGCTGAAAAGAGCTTTTAAACCTTTCAATTCGAGATCTTGTTGCGCATTCTGTAGTTTACCATTGGATGTAAACGGAAGCCCCAGATATGTGTACCGATGGGCGTGCATAAGCTCATTGTTTCCAATATGGAAACCACGGGACTCCTTATTCTTTTGCGATTGAAAAATCATAACTTTAATTTTGTCAACATTTACGCCAATTTTGCTTTTAGTGCAGTAGGGATTCAAGTTATCCAATGTTCTCTGTAGTCCTCGACACCAGGTTGAGTTGATCGCTAAATCGTCTGCAAATAGCAAGTGACTTAGATTCGTGGTATGTGGAAGGACGGGATCGCATTTTTCATCAAAGATTAAGCCAATGTCGTCGATAAAAAGTTTGAAGAGCGTCGGCGAGATCACACAACCTTGTCTGACACCAACCGTTGACATTAAGGGTGGACTTAATCTTCGCGAAGTTTTTGTTTGATAGTAACTTGTGCTATATTGGGATTTTAAAATTTTAAATACATTATCCTGTATACCGAGACGGTGTAGTTTATCAAAAAGAATATTTCTATCAACAGTATCAAATGCTTTTCTAAAATCAACAAAAATAGCATATTACGATTGTTTACGTTTTTTTATATTTGTTTATAGCTGTTTTAAGAATAAAGGCGCTGTCAATAGTGCTACGGTCCTTATGACTCTCCATTAGTGTATAGCTGAATTAGCTCGTTTCAATAAGGGATCATAAGGTATTTCTTTTGGCACAAACTGAAAGAACCATTGTGCCGCCCCCCCCCCCCCCCCCCCCCCCCCCCCCCCACATACACATCCATTTTACTTCCGCCGCCACGGGCTGCGTGTATACAATTTGTGATGATTTTTGTTTTGTAGGAATCTGGATTAATATTTACTAAATTTGATAAAACAGCTCATTGGAATAAAAGTAGTGAAAAACAGTAGATGTGAATAACTGACAAAAATGGCGTGCTCGAGACAGGATGAGGAAATGGTTAATGGCCCACAATCAGAAATTATGGAAGAGGATTCCAAGGCCGAATTAGAATGCTTCTCTGTGAGACCTAGTTTATCCGCATTCGTGAACGAACATCTCACTAAAGTAGCGTCATCGTTGTTGGAGGAAGACAAGCTCGGAATTCGACAAGAGGCTCTGTCACCAAAACTTTCGGGTATGTAGTAATACGATACTGCTCCCATTCGCGGATGCGCCACGGCTGAAATCGTCCATTATTTCTACAGGTGTGTAACTTGATCAACTCCATAACTCTCTTCAGATATTATGATCAGAATGACTCACGTATGCCACATCATAACGTGAGCAGGTCGCGACTCGGACCCTCCGGCCGTTTCCCTTTACTCCCACTTCCATTTGGAAGGGAAGTAGTAGGTTGGGGGTGACGATCGGGGGGGGGGGGGGGGGTCCTAGTTAGGACTAAATGTGAGTTTGCTACTGTTCTTATGTATATGTTACGTGTAATACGTATAATTAGGAATTATGTATAATTACTGACATTTTCCTGTGTTTAATGTCGGATTCGTTAGGGAATTATATATATTTTCTGCCATTTTCAGGAATTATACATATTTACTGAAATCCTACACTGGAAATTATGCATATTTCCTAAAAGTGTTCTAAAGTGTAAACCAGCCTTTCGATTTTGAGGCGAGCTGTCGTTCTTGCGCGCCATCACAACTACAATTATTACCGTTTTTCGAGAAGAGAACAGCGTGCCTCGGTTCCACCTAGCGACCGATTAACCCTTGGCTAACGAATGGGCTGCAAAATGTCAGTAGAAAAAATTTAAAAACTTTCAACAAAACCATATCATGTGACCCCCCCCCCCCCCCAACACACACACACACACACAAACACACACCCCTCCTCCTCCTCACTGGAACGAGCTCGTCCCAATGAGGGATAGAATGATATGGTTTTGTTGATTCTATAAAATCGCCAATTAATTTTCATTATTTTTCATTTTTTTTCCCTCAAAAACATAGGTTATGACCCCTCATTGGAACGAGCTCATCGAGCTCGTTCCAATGAGGGGATATAACCTATGTTTTTGAGAAAAAAATGAAAAAAATATAGTTATTCAAGAATTTTTTTTGCAATTGCAAGTGTCGTCTGCTTTTCATGTTAGGTAAAGAGTTAAGAGTCAGGAGAGAGAAAAAAAAATAACAAATTTTGATATCATTGTTTTCTGTAAAGGGCTAAAATCTGTTCGTGGGAAATAGGCCGAATAATACAATGTGTGTACAAAAATGTGAATAATACACCATAAATTACAAGCTGTAGCATTCCGATGCTTCAAACCAATCAAACTTCACTTTCTGAGTACTGGTATGTAAACAACATAAGTCGACAAACTTTAATGATCACTGTCTATTTGCTCATGCAGAATCATCTGTTTGACTTGCGATTTCTTCATTCAAGTCGCATTTCGTGTATTACACAGAACTCAAATAAATTTATTGCTGCTGCGAAAAGTTATTTGAAAAATCAGGTAATATTTTTGGAATTCCTAAATACTGTGTACCAGTGGAGTGACCAGTGTGCAGTTGTTCCTGAAAAACATTTTTCCGATGCCGAAACTCAACTGTAGCGCGCTTCACTTCAAATGACAGCTAGAACTATGCAGCGCGCATCCCATTTTCAAAATCGACAAACTGAGGGTATACTGATAATCACCCATATACTGAATGGCATTCAACATATAACAGCATGCATGGATGCTCTTGTTAGGACTACCTCACGTTATGGTGTTGCATACATGAGTCACTCCGATCACATTATTTATTATTCATTTATTGGTGTTTACGGTCACATATTTCTGAAAATGGCTACCTGTGCCCGCAGAATGGATATAAAGTCAAGTTTATCCAATTGTTTAACCCTTTACCCAACGTAACGGTCAAAACCGGCCAGCGCTATTCTCAAAAATCGCTAATTAATTTTCATTATATTTTCATTTTTTGTCTCAAAAACATAGGTTATGACCCCTCTTTGGAACGAGCTCGTCCAGCTCGTTCCAATGAGGTGTCATAACCTATATTTTTGAGACAAAAGATGAAACAAATTAGTTATTCAAGAATTTTGTTTGCAAGTGTCGTCTTCTTTTCATGTTAGGTAAAGGGTTAATCCCATGTCGAGGACTACCATCGAGGCATTGGTTACCGGGTCTTATTTTACAAGTAAAAAGAGCTTGTTTCCCACAGTAAACAAACACTGCTTCACTTCCCGGAGTTCCCACGGAGAACCGATCACATTTTCTGATGACAGTTACATACCTATGTTAGTGGCAGACTATTCAGACAATGACGATTTCACAGTCACCCAATTAACCACGGCCAAAGCAATACTGTAGTGTAAAAGCCACGACAAAGTGCTATATAGCTTTTACCACGTCATTGCCGATTGCAATGTATGGCTAACCTCGAGGGTTCTTAGTAGTATATCATGTTGCTATCTGCCCCGATTACCAGGATCCGGAATTCATGTCCTATCGCGTTGCATCGCATTTGTAACATGTGATTTTATGTGGCCCGCGTTAGTTGTCATGTTGTGACTTCATTGTCATGGTGATACGGGTCTTAGTGCACATACCCAGAGAGTGTTGTTAGGGTGAAAAATGTGTCTGAAATGCACTTTGTTCACTGGAGGCCGCTACCTTGGTTTCCATTGTAGCACATTGTTACTGTGGGATCCAAAAGTCTCTAATAAAGTTGGAGTGTGTTTGGATGGTAGGTTTGGTTGGATGGGTGCACGTCGATTTACCGAAAACGACCCGGCAACTACCCAAAAATACCAAAATGGACTGTGAACTTTTAGATTGATAACTGTTGCAGGTAATGCAATTGAGCCGAGAGACCACCAAAATATTGTTTCATTGTACAAGAGTATATAGAATTATTGAAAATGGCCGACAACTGCCTGTTTATCCTGCTCGGATTCTCCCTGAATCCTCGTTTTCCATCTATTCCGGCCCTGTTCTGGCTGTTGTCACCCCAGCATTCAGTCTCTGCACCCGACAATCAGATCGCTCCATTATCTAAGGCCCGCCCCACTGTCACGCCATTGTCTTATAAAAGAATCTGTGTTGCTCATTTGAATGAATCTAACAGTCAACTGAGCAGTGACTGGAACGGAATATGTTCTGACGATTCGAATCTGATTGGAGAATTGATCTATCGAACAATGACTCGAATGAGTGACTCTTTGTTGGACTCTACGACTCATCTGGTACTTGGGGATAGTCAGAGAGACCAGTGGTTTGGGGCTTTTATGTCTCATATACTGCTCCAAGTTCCCAGTTAATGATTACTTATTCGGAACATCCCAGAGCCCACATAGCTCCCATTCTGCACCTATACCATGGCTGTTATAGCTCTTAGTATCTATGTAGCACCGAGACCATGTCATGGTCTTCATAGCCCCTCGCAGATGAGCCAAAGAATCACCCACTGCATCCGATGTGTACACAATGTAACAAATTGGGTACAAGCTATCATTCAAAACTTATACTCCGATAAATATAGCCTCCAGTACTGTATCAACATGCCATAAGTGCTCCCAGATACCCAGAGTGTGTTTAGAATAGAATAGAATTTATTGAAGCAATAAACACCTACTTGAGGCAGATTGCCAATTTTACAACGGCATTATTATGGTAATATAATGAAACAATATAAAACGAAATGAATGAAAAAATAATTTGGACAATGAAGAAACGACGGATACACCCATGATAAGGAATATAATCATACAGACATACATTAAGAAGGCATAGCAATGATTACCATAAATCATAAATCACTGCGGGACTTCAGATTCCCGTAATATGAAGAAGCGCCGGATTATGTTGCAGATCGGATTGCACAGTTCTGGGACGCTGTTCCTCATAATGTGTTGGAAGAGTGTAATATAATGAACATTTGGAGTAAGATCACTGAACATTTTGAACAGTTCATCACGCAAGTGATCATGTAATGGACACCCTATTATAAAATGGAATTCGTCCTCAAACGCCCCCGAATCGCATCTGGTGCACTTTCGTTTATTGGCCGGAAAGCAGGCTGTGAATGCCTCCCTGTTTCGATCAGCAAACTGTGGTTGCTGATTCGAAGAGGTGTGATGGGTTTCCTAGCTTCCCAAGACGTAGTGTGCACTAAATACGGTTCTAAAACATATTCACTCTTGAACTTGCGATACGTTCTTAATTTACTTTTACCCTGTTTTTTATTATCGTCATGAAAGGCATTATAAAATTCTTCTTCATGTCTTGTTTTACCTTTCCCAGTTAACCCTTTATCTAACTTGAAAAGCGCAGACGACACTTGCAAAAAAAAAATCTTGAATAACTAATTTTTTGTCTCGAAAACATAAGTTATGACCCCTCGTTGGAACGAGCTCGTTCCAACGAGGGGTCATAACCTATGTTTTTGAGACAAAAAATGAAAAAATAATGAAAATTAATTGGCGATTTTTGAGAATAGCGCTGGCCGGTTTTGGCCGTTACGTTGGGTAAAGGGTTAAAATCATTTTAATACCTTTTTCGCGACACAGTTGTTCGATGTCCGATAAACCAAAGTATTCACGCAGAATTGTTTTGAAATTATCGAGGTCATATTTCTTCGTTTCACAAAATGCTACACCAAGCAATGTGATAGAATCCTGGGAAGTTAATTTGCAGTAATATTTGATTTGTTGTAATACTGCGTCGATAAACAAGGGATATCGTCCTAACTCAGATCGTACTGCGTTATTTGACGCATTCTTATTTACCCCGAGTAACAGCCTGCAAAATTTAATATGTACATTTTAGCACGCGAGCGACTTACATTTTTGTGATTAAGTTCCAACGACCATATTTCACTCTCATAGAGTAAGATGGGTTTGATCAACCTATCGAAAAGACTTAAATATACTTGTACTGTCGGGCGATATTTCTGATTAAAAGAATTATTAGTGGGTATAATGCTTTTCATGTTCAAGTCTTTTTGCCGTCTTGCAAGTTACCATTTTGTGAAATTGTTAATCCTAAGTAGTTGAAATTGCTTGTATTCAGCTTTTGCGAGTGTATTATCACTAAATCACCCGCAGAGTGGTGATTCCGTCCGTGCAATAATTGCACATTTGTTGCAAAGCATAAACATCACAAGCAAAGTTTCAACCAATGGACCTCCGGGTTAAACCCGGAGATCCATTGTCTGAAACATTGCTTGTGTTTTTTGTCCATATGTACAAAATTTGAAAGTTATAGTTTGGGTGATAACTCCACTCCGCGGGTGATTTAGTTACATTCCACTCTCCACGTGCTGTAGGTAAAAATTGGAGGAGACAGATGATTTGCGAGCCTGGAATACCATACTTTTTGTTTCACCTATATTTATATGAAGATTGTTTTCTCTTGCGAAATTTACCAATTGATTTAGACAATTTTGCAGGCCTTGCGGCGATTCCGATAGTAATGCAAGATCATCTGCGAAAAGTAAATGATTTAAGGAATAATTATTCAGATGAACTGGTTGACATGTATCATCAAATATGTCTTTAACATCATCAATAAATATTTTAAAGAGGGTTGACGAGAGGTTACACTCCTGTTCCAGATTTGTCTGCTCTAAAAGGTTTCATTCGAAAGCGCTGCAGTTGGATGGTCATATTATGATTGTTTAAAGATGTTAAACCTTTACCCAACGTAACGGCCAAAACCGGCCAGCGCTATTTTCAAAAATCGCCAATTAATTTTCATTATTTGTTAATTTTTTGTCTCAAAACCATAGGTTATGACCCCTCGTTGGAACGAGCTCGTCGCGCTCGTTCCAACGAGGGGTCATAACCTATGTTTTTGAGACAAAAAATGAACAAAATTAGTTATTCAAGAATTTTTTTGCAAGTGTCGTCTGGTTTTCATGTTAGGTAAAGGGTTAGGGCCTTTTCCGCGCTCTTAGATGTCCATTTCAGTTTTGGTGGGCATTTTGAATAAGAATAAGTACTTTGTTTATTGACTTCATTAGCAGTTCCATTCTTTAGTTGGGGCGAAAGTCAACAGTGATCAGAATATTCATTTGGGGCTTTCACACCAAAATAATCAATATCGGAAAAATACTTGTCAGATATTATAATATAGTCTACAGTACTTGCACCGTTGTATTGGTAGCTTGTAAAATTACCAATACA
The DNA here is from genome assembly GCA_031216915.1 of Pictodentalium vernedei. Lineage (NCBI taxonomy): Eukaryota > Metazoa > Mollusca > Scaphopoda > Dentaliida > Dentaliidae > Pictodentalium > Pictodentalium vernedei. Next base: position 296,059,670 of record CM062292.1, on the reverse strand, counting down.
ATCGCCCGGTGCACGCCCATTAATTATTTTCAGTCGAGCTGCCTGACACATTGAGAGGGGTCTCCTTCCAAAATAATTCACTGTTTTATCTAAACTCGCCCCTCATTGGTCATATCGATGTTGTAGTCTTGTGGAAGGGGTACGTGCTTATCGCTATCATCTGAAGCGTAATCCGACCTCTCACCAGTCCGTAAGTTAAAATCGCCACCTAATATAAACAGACTGTCTGTTCCATATTTGGATAATTCTGCCTCAATTCGTTCATGTATATAACTGTACAGTTGTCTATGATGCCAATAGCTTGAATTTGCTGACGGAATATATACCGAAATGAAAATAACCGGGCGTGTAAGATTGAATATCTTCCCATCAGATTCCACCAGCAGAACCAAATCATCAATACTTCGAAAGTTTTTTTTAGAAAGCGGTTATACATAGGCCGATAATAAAATCCACTTCCCCCCTTTGCTCGTTGATAGTTGTTTCGACTCAAGTCAATGCATGTGAAACCAGGAATTTCTATTTAACCCTTTACCCAACGGATCGGCCGCATCCGCCCGCGTAATATGCAAAATCAGTTGTTGAAAAAATATTATTTTTCAAAAAATTTCAACAAAACCATATCATGTGACCCCTCGTTGGAACGAGCTCGTTCCAACGAGGGGTCACATGATATGGTTGTGTTGAAAATTTTTGAAAAATTTGAAAAAAATATATTTAAAATAATAAATTTTGATATCGTCTGCGTTGGGTAAATGGTTAACTTTTTTGTTGATGCCAAGTTTCTGTTAAAGTAAAAAAGTCATGTCTATTTAACAAGAGGATGAATTCTGGATATTGGGTTTTATTAACAAGACCCTGTGTATTCCATGCTGTATAACTGATTCTGACCCCATGGTCAGGGGATATAAATGTTGGCATGGAGGAACCTAATTACAAGTGCTGTTGAGACTAACAACATAAAAAGAGGTGGGTGGCCACCAAGGAGAATGAATATATATTCTTCTGTGATAAATCTCTGTGCGTACATAAACAAAGGCATACAAACACGTAAACACAAAGCGTTTGCGCCAAAGATAGAACTAGTGCTGTTACGAACAGTGGTTGAAAAAAGATATGTGTAAAATATCCACCATTAGTTCACACACTGAACTAAGTGTTCACACTTCTGTATTTATGAGTTTCAAAGAATTTCGTCTTTTAAACCAAATATTTCCGGCCTCCAAGACATAGTCTCTAACTCCCCGTTGGCTCGAGCTCACTCAGCTCGTTCCAAAGCGGACCCAGACCACATAGTGAAGAGAGAAAATGGAAAATCTACCTATATTACTATTACGAAAATCAACCTAATTCGTTATTCATATACTTAATTACTGGTTCAGAAGTCACATGCCAGAGATATTCCTCATTACCATGCCATAGCTCCTACCTCTTCGTAGGAACGAGCTCGCCGAGTTCATTCCAACGAGGGGCCCTGAGTATGGCGGGGAGAGAGGAAAGGAAAGTCGCTGATATTTTATTATTACGGAGATTTCACCTGTTTTATTATTCGGACACCTCATTGTCGATAGGGATTTCTATATTTCTATATCAAAGAATAAATTACACACTTTCGCTCTCCAAACCACAGCCCTGAACTCCTCATTGGAACGAGCTCGATGAGTACGCTCCAATGAAAACCTAAATCACGGCATGGAAAAGGAAATGGAAATCCACCCAGAGCAAACGACGACTATTTTTAATTAATTAACATGGAAAAACTGCGCTTACCTCATATGACATTCATGGAACGCGTCCGAGTCTTCGATTTCCTTTCGGCAGATGCTCGACAAGACAGAAAACAGAAAGTCTAGACTAGTCTCACAAATATCACATGCTACAGATCACTTCACAGAGACCCGTATCCCCCCCCCCCCCCCCCCCCCCATCGATAGAATTCAGATTCATCGTTGCATGTAAGCGCACACGCATAACCGCCCTCACATACACCACACACATATACACACCTACGAAACGTACCCCCCTCCCCCCACACACAGTCCTTCCCCACACATTTCCATCCCAAGTAGATGTATAAACTGTACCCAACTAGTTTGATACTCCTCGTTGAAACAGCCCAATGAGTTTGAAAATTTGTCCACAAAGCGCAGAAATTGAGTTAGCACTGTATTCACTTTGAGTTCTTTGTTCCGACCTATTGTATGGGTTCGCCGTTTGCGGGTAACTTTGTTCATTATCAAATTGTCGTCGCATCTGGTAACTTTGATAAGTTCTGAAGTTTGCATTACGTGATTTGATACTAGTATGAATGCTGGTTCATTCACAATCCACCATCTAATGTTTTGTTTTGATCTCTGAATCATGAGGGTATTTGTGGTCCTATAAATATGAATTCTGACCTTCTGTTCGTTGGACTTGGGCACTGTAAGTTTATCCTCCACAACAATACCCTGTTGGTCGGAAACATATTCCCAGACGACTCCATTCCTCTCAATAAGTTTATCGTCGTTCCGGTATTGTTTTGTGAATCCTGTCCTGTAACTTTCGAACTTCGCTGTATCAAGCTTCAATAGAATACATTTTCCAGCGTCCTTAACTAAAATTCTATGTATATCATCCATTAACCCTGTTGTTTTCCTTTTGACAAATTTCAAGATGTTGAGATCATAGTTGCGGATTTCATGTATTCGTGCGGAATCCATTGATAGAATATTGCCATTCTCCTGAATTGTAGTATTCCCTTCTTCAGTCATCACGGAATCCATTGGTTGAATGTTATCATTTCCTTGAGTTTTAATACAATCTCAGTCACCACAAAATCTCAAGTTTGTGCATCATTCATTTTGTTCGTCCATGATTTAACTTTTAAAAGGTTTACATAAGCTGCTTATCCTCCGTTTAATTATCCTTTCCGTGTGTATTCTCCTTGGTAGTCATCTTTACAGTTAGTCACGCTTCATTTCCTCCGGAAGCAAAACGTTTTTGAAACACATTGTGACCTGTCACATTATCACACATCGGTCTTTCAATAAGTTACAAGTACATGACTTTGTGATGTATGTGTTTTCCGTACATCGTTAAATGCTACATAAGAACATCTCGGTTCGATCAACGGTGCCTTATGCATAATATACCCAAGCAAGCACTAATATACCCAAGTAAGCACTAGGATACTGTATCGACCGACTAAGACCGACTAAGACGAAGAGAAATGGAGCGATCTGATTGAGCCTACTAAGACATTGCTGATGGTCGATATATGGTCAGGAATAGCTAGCATGCCTCAAGTAGTGCTACAAGTCGGTAGTCGAGGTAATGTGGAGAAGTCAGCAGTGGCGATCTTGGAGCTATGGAGGTATTGGGTGGTCCAGACGCCAGATGCAGAACTGGTGCTTTAACCATATCAATAGTTCATCACCATATCGTAGTGTTGTATAGTAAAGGTTAACTGCTTGTTGTGATTAACGGCCAGCTCGCACAGCTTGTCTGTATATACCGGCCAACTTCGTCAAGTCGTAACAAATTTACATTCGATGCTTTTTAAGCACGGTGACTTTACTTCCTAGTCACCTTATAATTCTAGGTGATTTCAATATCCATGTTGATAATCCCGACGACAAGAATGCCAAGCAATTCATAAATCACATTTCCTCTGTGAATCTGCATCAGCTCGTCTGTGGCCCAACCCATCGGTCTGGGCACACACTCGATCTGATCATTGCTAGAGAAAATGATGACATCATAGCTGTCAGTAGCATAGCGGACAAGCATATCTCTGACCACTCGTTGATTTTATGCAATGTTTCATTTGCAAAACCAAGAGCAGTCCAGAAGACTGTCAAAGCTAGAAAAACACGCAACATCGACATTGATAATTTTCTGAGGGACCTTTCATTATGTAACCTAACACAACTCATTGAAAATGAAGCTGACATCGGCTCAAAAACTGATACACTCTTCGAGACCCTAACTAAGGTATTAGACATCCACGCGCCTATCCAAACAAGAACTGTCACTGTTCGACCTAATATTGGATAGTACAATGATGAGGTAAGGAAATTAAAGCAAATGTGCAGGAAAGCAGAACGCCGCTGTGTTACATCTGGCCTCCATGTTCATAATGATATGTATAAAACACTTCGTAACAAGGCTAAACAAGCTAAACTCATCTATTAAGTCAGCTAAAATGGACTGGGTGAAAAATAGCATTGCGTCATGTGGCAGAAATTCTAAAGAGATTTTTAAGATAGTCAGCAACCTTCTACATGTGAACGGGAAGGGCGAGCTCCCTGAGCACACCCATCTTTCCGAGCTCGCATCTAGATTCTCTGACTTTTTCAGAGATAAAATTTCAAAGATTCGTAGTGGCCTTGAAAAATTGGCCTTAAATTCAGTGACCAGTGATGAAGACATATCGGTAGATTCTGATATCTCCCTTAACGACTTTCAGCCTCCCACAATGGACGAGGTTAAGTCAATTATATTGAAAGCCTCCTCCACATCTTGTTCTCTCGACCCACTGCCAACAAGGTTTCTGAAAAAACAGCTCTGTTTTAGACCACCTACTTCCCACCATTACTAGTATATTTTGCTCATCTCTGGCTCTTGGAACTGTACCAACAGCATTTTAGCATGCCCATGTTATTCCACTCCTGAAGAAACCAAGCCTAGATGTCAACGTTCTAAAAAACTACAGACCAGTGTCTAACCTTCCTTTTCTGTCTAAATGTCTTGAAAAGGTTATTGCCTCAAGAATTATTCAGCATATTTCAGATAATAACAATCTGGAAATATTTCAATCTGCAAACAGGCCCGGGCACAGCACTGAAACAGCCTCAATTCGTGTCAGCTCCGATGTGCTGAATTCGATGGACGATCGTAGACTAACATCATTCGTGCTGCTCGACCTGTCTGCTGCATTTGATACGATTGACCACCGAACTCTTTTGTCGCGGTTAGAAAAACGACTCAAAATACGCGGATCTGCCCTTGAGTGGGTACGTTCCTACTTAAGTGACCGAGCGCAATCTGTGAAAATATGCGATACTCTATCAGAGCCCGTCGAGCTAAAATATGGCGTCCCCCAAGGCTCAGTACTCGGACCCTTGCTGTTCACAGTTTACACCCTACCACTTGGGGATCTCATAAGGAAGCACTCTGTAAATTTTCACCTGTACGCAGACGATACCCAGCTGTATCTGTCTGCTGATCTTTCCAATATGAATGACTCCTTAACAACACTGGAGGCATGCATTGAGGATATTCGACAGTGGATGGGGAGAAACTTTCTGAAATTAAATGATGATAAAACAGAATTTGTACAGTTAGGCGCCAAACATCAGCTAGACAAAGTTCCAAATAACTGCTTGAAAATAGGCGATACCGCAGTTAGCTCAAGTAAAACTGCCCAAAACCTCGGTTTCACTTTTAATGATTGCTTTGATCTGCATAACCAAATCACGAAAGTGAGCAAAAGCTGCTTCCTCCAAATAAGAAACATCAACAAAATCAGAAAGCTACTTGACCAAAACTCTCTGAAAACTGTTATACAGTCTTTGGTTCTGTCCCGTTTGGACTATTGCAACTCTCTCTATTTCGGCCTTCCTCTGAAATCAATTTACCTGCTTCAACGTATTCAAAACACAGCAGCTAAGATCATTATCTGTGCGAAAAAATATGACCACATTACACCAATCCTGAAATCTCTGCATTGGCTGCCAGTTGAGTCTCGCATTAAGTATAAGGTATTGGCGGTGACACACAACATCTTACATAATGACAAAGCACCAGTCTAACTCAAGCAGGGCATCAAAGTACACACACCGTCGAGGAATCTCAGATCAGCTTCTGAGAGTCTCCGTGTCGTACCGCCAATTCGATCAACGGCAGGGAAGAGATCGTTCACTTTCGCAGCTCCCTCACTCTAGAACTCCCTCCCTCAGAACCTTAGAAAAACCCTAAATGCAGATCATTCAAGAAAGCTCTGAAAACCCATCTCTTTCAAGCAGCCATCGGCCGCTGATTATACCATTGTTACCGTCACCTATGTTTGCAGCGCTTTTGAGCAGCGTTTCGCTGGGAAAAGCGCTATATAAAGAAATTATTATTAATTATTATTATTGGTTGATCCTCATCCGGATAACCTGCGTGTTACTTGGTGAGTTCGGGAAGAATTTCCCTGAGGTTGAAAAAGAATAAAGTTTTTGTGTTGTTGTTACGCCATCTTGTTCCTTCTACTTCAACTGCTTTCATAACATTTTATGGCGACGAGGATAAAACTTTACTTACATACAATATGGTGGTGAATGAAATTGCGCAACCCCCTACATTTCTTAATACACCAGGTGAACCACAGATTTCGTTCAAGTCATGGAAACGAATGTTTGACAATTACTTAACAGCTATTGATGGTGAAAGTATGAAGGATAACCGGAAAAAGGCATTACTAATTCATTGCCTTGGTACAGAAGGACAGAGATTATATTATAATCTTCCAGTTTCAGGCGATTCTTTCAAAGGTACAGTCAAAGCTTTAGAACATTTTTTTTTCACCCAAAGTGAATGTTGTCGCTGTGCGATACAAATTTCGGCAAAGGGCTCAACAAGCAGGTGAAAATATGGAACACTGCGTATCTAGTTTACGGGAGTTGGTCGTAACTTGTGAATTTGGTTCCATGGCTGATGAGATGATTCGAGATCAGTTAGTTGAAAAAACGTGCGTGCCCCGAATTCGAGAACGATTATTATTAGAACCACAACTTACGTTATCCAAAGCGAAAGAAATATCCAAATTAGTGGAAAATACAATCCATGAAGCGAAAATTATCACTTCAAATGAACCTACTGCAGTGAATAGTGTTCGTCCGAAAACACAAAATTTTTTAAATAAAAGTAACTCGGTTTCAAAAAATAAACCTTTCACTAAATCAAAGTCCAGTCAACGAGATCATTCCACAAGGTTGACAAAGATTGGTCCTATGCGTTGTTTTCTTTGTGGTTCAGTTGAACATCTAGCAAACAATCTCGATTGCCCAGCTAGGAATGTTAAGTGCAAGAAATGCATGAAAACTGGTCACTTCCAGCGTGTCTCTCTTTCGCGTTCACATGGTGTTGGCGAAGTAACGGTACCTGAGATTACTGTGTTACACTTAAATACAAAAGATTGCATTCCTTCATCTGATGACAAATTTTTTTGTGACGTTCAGATTACTGTTTCGGGGAGAAATAATTGACCAAATTTTAGTATTTTAGTTGACACTGGTTCTGCTGTTTCAGTTATCCAAAAAGTGAATATGATAAACATTTTCAACGGCGTAACATCACATGCTTCTAAAATTAAATTACTTTCTTATTCCAAAGAAAGTTTACCGGTGCATAGATGTATCGGTGCAAATGTGTCATATGGTTCAAAAACTGTTTCAACAGACATTTACGTTGTTGAAAAGGGTTCATCAATTTTATGTATGGATTTGATTACTGCTCTTGAGTTGAATATTTTGAGGGGTAAACTTACTGATTCAGTAAGCTGTGCAGCCATTCAAGTATCAGTTGATAGTGATCCCAATGAACAAAAGTCCAGTGCTTTATTTGCTGAATTATCTGATATCAAGCGACTCACAATAGGTCTTGCTAAGGGGTTCGTTCATAAAATTAAAGTAAAAGAGGGTTTGACCCCAGTCCATCAAAAATTACGTCCCCTCCCACTTTCAATTAGGAAAGAAGTGTCTGATATTTTACGGGAGTTAGAACAAGAAAAAATAAATGAAAAAGTTGATGCCTCGAAGTGGATTTCCCCTATACTTGTTCGAAGGAAAAGGGGGTAAGCTTCGGGTTTGCGTTGATTTAAGAGAGCCCAATAAGGCCATAGTTGCTGATGGGTTCCCCCTCCCACGGATTGATGAAGTAATTTCAGACCTTAGGCATTCCATACTATTTACACGATTTGACTTGAAAAGTGCTTACCAGCTTGCTTTACACGAATCGAGTCGTAATATGACAACTTTCATTACACATGACGGGTTGTTCCGTTTCTGTCGTGTACCGTTTGGGTTAAATTCTGCGCCCTCGGCTTTCATTAAAATGATGTCACAGATTTTGGGTCATTTGCCTGGCGTTCAGTTTTACATGGACGACGTGGTTGTACACGGGTCTTCCGTTACTGAACACAAGGAGAATCTCTCAAGAGTTTTACATAGAATCAATGACAGTGGATTAAATCTCAATCTCGATAAATGTGAATTCCGGAAAACAAAGACAAAATTTCTTGGCTATGAGATATCTGCTGAGGGGCTCAAACCTATGACTGCTTTGGCCGAATCTGCTGTTCCATGTAGCATACCTGAGTTGCGTTCCTTCTTAGGATTGACATCATGTTACAGTAAGTTCGTACCCAATTATGCTACAGTAGTGGAGCCAATGCGAGCTCTTAACCGGGGAAATAAAGTTTTTCGTTGGAATAGTTCTGCCCAGGAAAGTTTTGAAAAGGTTGAAACTTTAATACTTGACAGTACAGCTCTTACTCTTTACGACCCTGCGTTAGAGAGTATCGCGTCTGCTGACGCCAGCGACACTGGAATCGGCGCAGTTTTCACCTAACGAAACTCTCACGGGGGTGAAAATACAGTTGCGTTTGCTTCTAGAACCTTGAACGAAGCTGAAAGGAAGTACTCAATTGTGGAAAAAGAAGCCTTAGCATGTGTGTGGGCCGTCGAGAAATGGCACACTTGGCTTTGAGGTAGGCGTTTTACGCTTCGCACTGATCACCAAGCGCTTACAACATTGTACTAAAGGTAATAATAGGGCAGGTATGAGAATAGCTAGGTGGTCAGCACGTTTATTATGTTTCACCTACGATGTCGTGTACAGAGCTGGTTGCAAAAATGTCATAGCCAACTTTTTATCAAGGAAGCCTTTACCTGATACCGTCTCGGTTTCCAAAGAAATGGAGGAAGTTGCTTTAATTTTGAAGGAAACTGAAGCCGTGTCTGAGAGTGATTTTATCGATGTTTGCAAATCTTGTCCAGTGTTATCAAAATTACGTGAACAAATGTCTCGTCCGTGGCCGAGTAAATCCAACTTAGATCCAGAATTTGCCCCATTTCTTGGTGTTCGCAATGAATTATCAGTCCATGGTGACATCATCACAAGGGGTGAACATCGTGTAATCGTACCAGTTACTTTACAGCAGACGTTTATACATCTGGCCCGCGAGAGTCACCAGGGTATAATCTGAACAAAACAAAGACTGTGGTCTTTATATTGGTGGCCTAAAATGGACACGCAAATAGAGTATGTAATCAAGAATTGTTCTGTTTGTAACCTCCATGATAAAACTGCCATTAGCAGTACAGCTCCTTTGCAACCTGTCAAATTACCTACCTCAGCAAGGGAGAAGCTCGGCCTGGATATTTTAGGCCCATTTGAACGAGCCCCGTTAGACTGCAAATATATTATAACTCTAGTAGATTATTATAGTAAATGGCCAGAGGTGGCATTTGTATCAAATGTTACCACTTCAGCTTTTACAGAAGTTTTGGAAACAGTGTTTAGTCGTGAGGGTTATCCGAAAGAGATTGTTACCGATAATGGTACACAGTTCACTTCGATAGCATTTTCTGATTTTTTGAAAGCTAGGAATATTAAACACCTCCGTTCGTCAGTGTAGTACCCTCGAGCAAACGGACAAGTTGAAAGATTTAATAGAGTATTGAAAGATTCTCTCCAAACTACATGTTTAGAAGGTTGACCACCCAAGTCATTTGTTAGGACGTTCTTGTTAAATTACCGGTCAACTGCTCATGCTGCAACTGGAGAATCGCCGTCATTACTACGCCATGGAAAAGAAATGAACACCAAATTGAGTGTCTTTCGAGCAAGTGTTAACAAATCTGCATTCGCCCCGAGAGCTATTCAAAGACGTGTTCGTAAATATCAATTGAAATCAAAATTATACACTGACAGTAAACATTCGGCCAGGTCACGTTATTTTCGGATAGGAGATGTGGTCAGGACCAGGAACCCTGGAATAATCAGGAAGGGTGATTTTAAGTATTCCAAGCCCAAAGTTATTTTAAGCCACAAAGGCAAACACACCTACGGGTTTAATGATGATCGAGTTTGGAATGTTTCACATTTAGACCTTCTCTCCTGTCCCATACAAAGCTCTGTACAATTTCCTCCTGATTCTGACTCAAGTGTAGAGGGGCAAGAAAGTGGAAATATATTCTTCGTCGAAGTTCACGTGTTTCACGTCTTCCGTTCTGGTACAGAGATTATGCTACACATTAATATAGACTGTTGCAGCATATTTTTCTCCTTGGGGGGGGGGGGGGGGGGGGGGGGTTGTATAGTAAAGGTTAGCGGCTTGTTGTGATTGGTTGATCCTCATCCGGGTAGCCCGCGTGTTACTTGGTGGGTTTGGGAAGAATTTCCCTGAGGTTGAAAAAAGAATAAAGTTTTTGTGTTGTTGTTACGCCACCTTGTTCCTTCTACTTCAACTGCTTTCATAACACGTAGGTAGCCTCAAATACCCTGGTGATGATATGGGTCATACCGGGGTGGGGGAAGCACTCTTTTAAGCATTTACGCCATAGCTTATTTTCTCGAATAGACTCGAGTCATTCGAGCAATGACTGTTCCATTTACTGTTCGACTAACTTTTAGACTTATTCGTGGGGACCATACTGGCTTTCGTAATACACAAGTGAGATAACTGTATATGCTGATACAGACTATGGGAAAGGAAGCAATTTAATTGCACTAGGTCGGAGGTCAGGACCAGAGAGAACTTGGCCTAGGTCAAATGCTAGATCAAAAGTTGTCAGAATAGGGCCCGACAGAGACAGAGAAGCGATGATTATGTAATAGGAGGACTGAGGATTTGGAAGAATCAGAGACAAACAGTTGACGGTTGTTGGTGGTAATTCGACATAATCACATTGAATCGAACGACGCACCACATTATTTATGACCGTATAGTACTATGTTAAAGGCAGAAACTCAACAACTCAGCAGGCCCCTGTTTAAAAAGGCAGTAAGTAATACAACCCTGAATTCGTATTCATCCATCATCACTTGTGCCAATCCGCCTTGTCCTGATTGCTTTTTATAAAAATGATCTCATCTTTCAAACCCATTATTTTTCTTTCCAAACTACCAGACTGTTAAACTGATATGACCTTAGCAAGAAATGTCCCTGATCCATGCATGAGGATTGTTTTATCCTATTTAGGCAAAACGATCGAGAAAAAGATAAAAGGATAAAGCTTTGGTGTCAAGAAATCTGATGTATGGGAATGGCAGGAAAACAGCCTTTCCGGCTATACCATTTCCATGCAGTGTACACTTACCTTGTTAATTGTTAATTGATATTGTATTTGAGTATGCTGCAAAATAAAGTTTCATCCATTCATTCACAGGCTTATGAAAGAATTCAAGGCACACTAAACCCATTTCGATGATTTTCTTCAATTATCGGGTCGTTTGTGGTAATTTCACATGATCTTGTTCAATGAAATAGTACCCCATACTATTGTGTTCTATTCATAACGACAAGCTTCTGGAAGAATTCGAGCCAAATAAAGTCCATTTCGGTGAATTTAATAGTTGCTGTGTTGTTTGTGATAATTTGATTTACCCCAATTCAATCGAACATACCCCAGAATACACTTACCATCCTATTATTGGACTTTCAGTTACCTAATAACATAGTAACCAGACGATACAATAGCAACCAATAGGCCGGTCTCCAGTTATCAAAACGGATACCGGAAAGACGTGTACGACTAACAACACGCTCCACGCACGCGCACTACAATCGAGTAAACACCATGCTTCATTTCTCACAGTCTGTATCCACAAATAAAGAGTATCTAACTTGTGTATAATGAGAGCATGTATGGTTCCTTAGAACGAGTTCAGGAGTATATAGAGCAGTGACTGGGGCAGATTAGTATCATTTTGCGCAATAAGCTATCGAGCATTTACTCGAAAGAGTGACTCCTCGTACGACTCATACCCTTATATGGTTATTTGAGGATATATATCCCACACAAAGCTGTTCGAGGATAACTTTTGGAGGATACCGTTTTGTGGATTGTTTATTGGGGATAACTATCTGATAGTAGTGGCTCATTGCTTCATTTGGTTCACAGCTCCTAGACCCTCTCGTGGATCCTAGTCTCTATAGCCCCACACCCTCCCCAACTGCTAGCTCCTACACAGTTTCTAGATCAAGACCCCGTAAACAAAATGGGCCACGGAAAGACGTGTCACCCACACAACACGCCATGAGCATGCTCTTTTGCACCACATATCATGATGGTACTGACATTACATGACCGGTTACGCGAGCAACCATGACAAACCAACATGGTGTCATATGGTCGCGTGACTATGACGTCACTTTTCCCCCCATTCCCTCGCCATGTGTTTATTTATTATTTACTTACTGGGTTTAATTATACTTTAGACGGCCAGGGTCATCTCGTGTAGGACTGTTTTACGGGTGGAGGAAGCCGGAGAGAACCACCTAGCAATGGTGAGGAACTATCAGACTCCCCACCGTACTAACTCCACACAAGCGGGGTTAGAATTGGTTGGAGACAAGTGCACCATCGACGTGCAGCACGCTTTTGTATACATCGCGTGCCCCCCACGTGGTCAGTTGGGATTAAGTGACTTGCCCAAGGACACAACGCAGTTACCCCTGCAGGGGTCGAACCGTGAGCCTTTCGGTTTGAGGTACAATGCCGTAACCACTAAGCCTCCTACTCCTTATTCCCTTCCACAACCAAAAACCGAAAAGAGCGAGCACTATTACAAACAAAGACCGATTTTTGTTTCCAAAAGGTGAATCTAACGAAAATAAAATAGTCCAAAACAAAACTGTCCATGACCCAAGTTTTCACCATAAGATTGCTGTTGCAAAAGCAGAGAAAAAATCAACCTTTGGGGGATAAAAGGTTGAAGAATTGGTTGAACTTAGCTATACTACTCAGCCACACAACCGAATCAATAGTCATAGACATGCCATAATAGTCAAACCATCATCAAATGCAGTTGGTTGAGGGGTCATAACCTATGTTTTTGAGACAAAAAAATTAAGAAAATAATGAAAATTGATTGGCGATTTTTGAGAATAGCGCTGACCAGTTTGGGCCGTTACGTTACTAAGGGGTTAACACGAAAAGCAGACGACAGTAGTATAGCATGTACCCGAACGTGCCCCATTGGATGGACCCCGGGATGGACCCCGGAAGTGACGTCATGTCACGTGACCTGGTGGCGCCATGTTTGGTTGTCCTGGTAACCCGCGTGAGCGGCCATCTTGTGACGTCATCTCCATAGTGATACGTGGTGTGAGTGCGCATGCGCAGCACGTGTTGTTTAGGTGATACGTGTTTCCGTCGGCCATTTTGTATACTGGAGGCCGCCATCTTGGTTTCTATAGTAGCACGTGATTGCTATGTTACCCAATTTTTCTGCAATAAGACGGGGTATGTTCGGAAGGTGTGTTCGAGTGTAGAAGAGTAAATCTAATTACCACAAACAACCCGACAATCCTTCCAAATCACCAAAATCCACCCCAACTTTTACTATTTCGAATGCTTTCAGAATTCTCTGCTTCTATCTATATATGCAATAGTTATCGTCTATCTGGCCATGTTCCTTTATTCTAGAGTATACTCCAGTAGCATAGAAGAGCCTATCAGTTGGAAGAGCTTTGCTTATTGTTACTATATTTAGCTATTTTTGTTCTATTCTTGTTAGTTCTGACCCTATTCCGTGTACTCTTGTTGTTTCATTTATCTAGATCATTTATAACCAATCAGATTGCTTGATTTCCCATAGTCTGTATGCAGGGTTATCTCCCTTGTGTATAACAAAACCAGTCCCAAAGCCAATAAGCTATCGAGCAGTTACCGATAAGTCATTGCTCGAACGACTCTAAGCCCATCGAGCAAATGAGCTATCGAGCAATTGCTCGATCGAGTGACTCCTCGAACGACTCTTCGACTCATTTCAGTATTTGAGGATACCCATGACCCGGTATTGTATTATTTGAGGATACCTATCCTAAATATCCCTTATAAGCTAAAGAGCCAAGAGAGTAATTGCTCCATGAGCAATTGCTCGAACGACTCGAAGCTCATCGAGCAAATGAGCCTTAGAGCAATTGCTCGATCGAGTGACTCGACATACTGCTCGAACGACTCGAAGTCCATCGAGCAAATCAGCTTTAGAGCAACTGCTCGTTCGAGTGACTCCTCGAACGACTCTACGACTCATGTCAGAAGAAAGGGATTCTAGGGCCTAAAGGGATTCCGTAAGTAGGGCTTTTTCCCAAATAAGCCAAAGAGCCAAGATAGTAATTGCTCCATGAGCAATTGCTCGAACGACTCGAAGCTCATCGAGCAAATGAGCCTTGGAGCAATTGCTCGATCGAGTGACTCCTCTAACGACTCTTAGACTGATTTCAGTATTGAGGGATACTTGTTGGACTTTACATCCGGGTACTTCTGTTGGGAAAGGTATAAAAAGGGTGTTGGTATGAAAATAAATTCATTTGTGTCCTGACCGTCGTCGAGTGAAGACATGTTACCAATTCGTTGTAGATACTGTTCCAAGTTATTTTCAAGATCGGATAATGCTCGAAGACACGAGAAGAACCATCATCGGCTCCACTGCAGATATTGTGATAAAGAATTCTCCAGGAGCTTCACACGTAAGAGGCATGAAGAACATTACTGTCCAAGAAGAACAGAAGAGGAGAGAGATACTGGACTGACTGGCCAGAATAAAGCACTTTTAGAATTTTTACGGGGTGCTGACAAGGTGGAAATCGATGCCTTTCTACGCGCTGCTGATGAAGATTTGATTACCTGTTTATGTAAATGTGCTACCAACATCCTCGAAGACAAGATGCCACTGAATTTAGCTGAATTTGATGACCTGCGAAAATACGAACATGTACTGAAGCTGCTAGCAGATGATGGAATTTCTCCAGATATCAAAAGATGTATACTACGAAAGAGTTGCTTTCTCTCGGCGCTTATCAACCCAGTCCTAGTTCTGAAAAAAGTATAAAAGGGGTGTTGGTGTGAAAATAAACTCATTTGTTCTACGACCACGAAAGAGTGAAGACATGGCGATACATAACTGCGAGTACTGTGGAAAAACATTTTCTCGAAAATTTAACATGAAGAGGCCCAAAGAAGAAGTTTGCCCAAACCGACAAACGGAAAAATCGAGCAACACTACAAGATTAGAAAGAAATCTAGATAAACTGCGAATCCTATCTGATGCGGATCGATATGAAACCAAGACTATGCTGACGATGGCTAGTGATGATTTGATACAATGTATATGTGATTGTGCCTCGAACATCTTGACGGGCGCAGTACCTATAACCAAATCTGAGAGAGCTAAGTTGATTCCACACAAGTACGAAATAAGGAGAATTGCCTCACCAAAGACAGAACTATCTTATCGGAAAAGAAGACGGATCATACAGAAAGGAGGATTTTTAGGAAAGTTGATCAAACCCGTCATCAATGCTCTGTCCGATATCCTATAAAAGGGCCGTGCTCATAAGAAATTTGTTATTTGTAATCTGACCTTCGAAGAGAGCGGACACAATGCAATCCAGCTGTGCACCAAAAAAATTGGTCAAGAGATTCGGACTCTGATGTATCGTCGGTACTATCAGAAGAAATGGAATATGAAGAAGAAGAAGAAGACGAAGAAGAAGAAGACGTTTCTATGATGAGAGGTATCGTTCAAAGAGCCTTTGACAAATACCAAAACGATTTTGACAACCTCATGAACAAATATATCGAAGATGGAATGGATAGTGAAGATGCAGTTGAAACAGCATATAGAGCACTTCAAAAGAATGTTAGAGAAACCATTAGTGAGAAATACATTCATACCCTTGTGTACATTCGAAATTTTTGCAACGACTCAATTCACAAGAAAATTCAAGAAACTGCCAAGCGTCTTCGTGAAGAAGAGGATTTTGACTTTGAAGAATCCCAGAAATATGCCTTGGAAAAGCGAAGATTTCTGTTCGACAACCTCATGACAAACTACTCATTCCGAGTAGATGAAGAAGAAGAAGATGATTAGAAAAGTGTAAAAGGAGTGTTGGTATAAAAATAAATTCATTTTCGTTTTGAACGTCGAAGAGTGAAGATGTCTGTGTCAACAACGGTGCTCAGATTCAAAGATGACCTACATATACAGATCTTCAAGAATGATGTTGGATTAAAGCTGACTTCCCAGGAACTGACCCAAGTGAATCGTGTGGTAAATGCAGCCAAGAGAAAAAATCTAGACATGGATGCTGGTGGAAAGACACAAAGATGTGTGGATACTGGCCGATCAGTAAACAAAAGAATAAAGACAGAACTGACTCACAATACAAACAAGAATGAAGTTACTACTACGAACAAAGTTTCTACAGAAACAAAGAAAGATGTTTCCACTAAGAACGAAGTTTGTACTGAAGACAAGAAAACGAGGCCAGCTCCCATAAAGAAAGAAGTTTCCACTAAGAACGAAGTTTCTACGGAAGTCAAGAAAAAGATGCCAGCTCCCTTAAAGAATGAAGTTACCACCAAGAATGAAGTTTCTACTGAAGTCAAGAAAAAGATGCCAGCCATAAAGAATGAAGTTACCACTACGAATGAAGTTACTACTGAAGCTAAGAAAGATGTTTCCACTCAAACCACAAATGAAGACTGAAGTTACTACTATGAAACAGCTAGAGAAAGAGGAACCCAAAGATGCCAGACAGGAAATTAAAGCAACCAACAAAGCCAAGTTATCAAATGAGAGAATGTGTTTTATCAAGAACCTAGCCATGCGATGGGAAGAAGCTCCAACCCACAAGAACATGAAATGGTTAGCCCATGCAAGAAGAACTACAAAGAGAAATGCCTTGAGACATTGAATTGTATACTTGAATAAGAATGAAATGTTATATATATTGTTGTTTGTTTTTTTATCTACGACCGCAACAGAAGTACCCGGATGTAAAGTCCAACAAGTATCCCCCAATACTGAAATTAGTCCAAGAGTCGTTCGAGGAGTCACTCGATCGAGCAATTGCTCTAAGGCTCATTTGCTCGATGAGCTTCGAGTCGTTCGAGCAATTGCTCATGGAGCAATTACTCTCTTGGCTCTTTGGCTTATTTGGGAAAAAGCCCTTCTTACGGAATCCCTTTAGGTCCTAGAATCCCTTTCTTCTGACATGAGCCGTAGAGTCGTTCGAGGAGTCACTCGAATGAGCAGTTGCTCTAAAGCTCATTTGCTCGATGGACTTCGAATCGTTCGAGCAGTATGTCGAGTCACTCGATCGAGCAATTGCTCTAAGGCTCATTTGCTCGATGAGCTTCGAGTCGTTCGAGCAATTGCTCATGGAGCAATTACTCTCTTGGCTCTTTAGCTTATAAGGGATATTTGGGATAGTTATCCTCAAATAATACAATACCGGGTCATGGGTATCCTCAAATACTGAAATGAGTCGAAGAGTCGTTCGAGGAGTCACTCGATCAAGCAATTGCTCGATAGCTCATTTGCTCGATGGGCTTAGAGTCGTTCGAGCAATGACTTATCAGTAACTGCTCGATAGCTTATTGGCTTTGGGACTGGTTTTGTTATACACAAGGGAGATAACCCTGCATACAGACTATGGGAAATCAGGCAATCTGATTGGTTATAAATGATCTAGATAAATGAAACAACAAGAGTACACGGAATAGGGTCAGAACTAACAAGAATAGAACAAAAATAGCTAAATATAGTAACAATAAGCAAAGCTCTTCCAACTGATAGGTTCTTCTATGCGACTGGAGTATACTCTAGAATAAAGGAACATGGCCAGATAGACGATAACTATTGTATATATAGATAGAAGCAGAGAATTCTGAAAGAATTCGAAATAGTAAAAGTTGGGGTGGATTTTGGTGATTTGGAAGGATTGTCGGGTTGTTTGTGGTAATTAAATTTACTCTTCTCCAATCGAACACACCTTCCGAACATACCCCGTCTTATTGCAGAAAAATTGGGTAACATAGCAATCACGTGCTACCATAGAAACCAAGATGGCGGCATCCAGTATACAAAATGGCCGACGGAAACACGTATCACCCTAACAACACGCGCTGCGCATGCGCACTCACACCACGTATCACTATGAGATGACGTCACAAGATGGCCGCTTACGCGGGTTACCATGACAACCAAACATGGCGCCACCAGGTCACGTGACATGACGTCTCTTCCGGGGTCCATCCCGGGGTTCATCCAATGGGGCACGTTCGGGTACATGCTATACTACTGACGACACTTTTTTGAATAACTAATAAATAATTTTTGGACTTTTTGCGTCAAATCCATAGCTTAATGACCCCTCATTGGAAGGAGCTCATAAGCTATGGTTTTGAGACAAAAAATTAAAAAATAATGAAATTTGAATGATGAGTTTTGTGAATAGCGCTGACCGGTTTTGGCCGTTACGTTGGTAAAGGGTTTAAGGACACTGTATCATATTTTCATGGTTTAATGGTATTTCTAACTCAGTTATATGACAAATATTATCAAAATGGGCCCGAGTACTCAAGTGTCCTCCACCTGTAAACTGTCCGACACGATATGACCATGCTTGTTGAAAGTGTAACCATTAAGTAAACAAACAAACAAATAAACAAAAATTGATTGAGAAAAAAAGTTAACTTGCGGAAAAACATTATTTTTGAAGCTGAGGACCACCTACCACCCCGCCTGCGCCATGGAATTTTTTCCAAACCGTTCCTCCCTCCACGCTTCAAAAACTAAAATTTTTCATTTCTTGTCTCTAAAACATAGATTATGACCTCTCAGTGGAAGTAGCTCAAAAAAGCCGGTCTCGCGAACTACCAACGGCGACAAACGTTATGTCCATCTTTTACCGCGATATGACGTCACTTTTGATGTTTGTTGCCAAATATACACGATATACTACGACTACCAAGCTTCATTGTGATTTCTCGACCACTGAGCACTGAAATTATTTCTGCAAAGTGAAAGGTAAACTTTCGTCTGAACGTTTTTGTTGTAGAATTACTCCAACATGGTGCTCAACTACACAGATCTGTTAAGAATACCAATGTTAGTAATCCGGTCTTCAAGCTGTTCAGGGAAGACGATATTACTCCCGACGTGGACGAAGATTCTTCCGCAGACGAGGAAATAATATCCGTGCAGTACTTGAATAAAGGTAAACAATTACTCTTTTCTCCACAGAAAATTATTTACATTATAGAAGCGAAAACTATAAAAATTTTATACAATAATTGAAATAAATTATCTGTAGCGACAGATAATTCATTTCAATTGTAATTTAATTTAGAGTCTCCCTTTGTCCCCCCCCCCCCCCCCCCCCCCCCCCGCACTTTGATGTGTACTCACAGTCCTACTCGGTTTTCACTAGAGTTTAAAAAGGTTAACAAGGGTGGCCTCTATATCTATGAACCTGGAACTTAATTAACCCATTACCCAACGCAGACGATTTCAAAATTTATTATTTCAAATATCATTCTTTAATTTTTTTCAAAAAAATTCAATAAAACCATATCATGTGACCCCTGTTTCGAGCGGGCGGATGTGGGCGATTCGTTGGGTAAAGGATTAAGCACCCCCTGAAATGTTTCTTGACAGTGAAGTTGATTTTACTGATTATTATGTTTTAATGATAGCAGTGCCTTGCAGTACATTTCATCTTGTGAAATACAATGTTTCTGGTTGATAGCGTACCCCAAACACATCCCCTCGTCCACGTGAAGCATGCTTCCCACGAATGTCACAAAAAAACATTATCATCCACATGCAATATTTGGGTATGAAACAAGAAAATGTGTCACTTTTTTATCAATAAATGTTGACATGGCAAGGAGGAGACTGTCAGAGGCACTAAGATGGCAAATCGTCGGCATGCATGCAACAGGCATGTCATTCAAAGCTTTTGGAAGGCAACTTGGCTATAGTCATTCGCTCATCAAGAGACATGTCCGAAAACATCAACAAACCAACGATGTTAAGGACAGACCAAGGCCTGGACAACCCCCAAAGGACTTCTTCTCGGGAAGATCGGAATCTGGAACGCCTCATTTGGCGTGAACCCCTTGCTTCAAGTGGGGTTTTGAAACGCTTTTGGCTCCCCAACAGGCGTTTGTGCAATAGAACTGTCCGAAAGCGTCTCAAAGCGCTGGGCATGAGGTCCAGAAGGGTCATCAAGCGCCCAGCTCTGTCCGACCAGCATCAAAGACGACGCTTGGGGTGGTGTATTGCACGACAACATTGGAATCTCAGGACGCGGAGGAGAGTCCAATGGTCAGACGAGAGTAGGTTCCTGCTTCACGCCACAGATGGTCGCACGAGTGTGTGGAGGCATAGGAATACTGCTTACGTGCCCAGGAACATCAGAGCTATTGTTCCGTATGGTGGAGGATCAGTAATGATCTGGGGATGCCTTTCTCATGATTGTAAACTTGACATGGTGACTGTACGTGGGAATCTCAATGGTTGTCAGTACATCCAGGACAGTTTCAATCCGGCTACTAGCCCTGTGTTCATAGACGGCAAGGCAAGACCACATCGTTCTCATGCTGTGAGAGCATTCCTTCAGAACAACGTTATTACAACACTACCGTGGCCTGCAATGAGCCCCAATTTGAATCCCCTAGAACACATCTGGAACTTTCTGGGACGTCATGTGCAGGCAAGGGATCCGCCTGTACAGAATTTGGCCGATTTGGAAGCTGCATTGCATGAGCAGTGGCAGCGGTTGCCTCTGGACCATATCAGAAGGCTCATTGGTAGCATTAGGGGGAGGGTCCAGTCTGTCGTCCGGGCACGTGGTTTATAAACTCGCTACTGACGCTAGACACTGCTATTGTGTTCAGGATATCAGAAGTTACATTTTTCTCAGTAATTACCGGCATTGTTTCATCATGGACCGTTCCAGCGCCATACTTGTCGAGGGAACATTTTTCCATCAAAAACATCAGTGACAGATATGTGTAATTAGCGCCATTCAAATACTGCATTTTTTCCATCATTGTGTTTTCTTTCATTTGTCAATAGACCTTTCTTCCCGCAAACAATCACTTTTGGCCATTTGAAAGGTAGCATGAAAGTAATGGCAGTTTCTATTAACACCATTGCGTAAACATAGGGTAATTAAGTTCCATGTGTATATATACTTTTCTCTAGTGTTATTTGTCCACAGTTTTCACAGGAAGTTGATGAGTATGTTGTATTGAGAAACCTCTGCTAAATATGTTGAGTCTTCTGTGAGTTTGTGGTCTATATATAGAATATACCGACAGTAGCTTGGTGTAACAAATGTTCACCACGAGTGGTGAACATTTGGTACAGCGAGCTACTTTGGGTATTTTTTATTTATACCATGATCGTCAGATTATTAAGAATCGCTATTATTTTTTCTCGATTTTACTGAGCAGCCGTACATACGTGGGAATTTGTTTTTGTTTACATGAGCATCGGTGGACGGTACTTCCGTTGTCAATTTTATCACTGAAGCGAAATATAAAAAGGAACAGGGCCTTTTTCATTTTACTAAAATAAAAACATACTGTCTCGAGTTATGGATGCTTTATTAACATGAGACAATGCATGCTTGTTAATTTTTGGTGTTCTACGGGGTAAACTCCTTTAAAAACGTAATAAATAATTGCTACTTTCATTTTACTGTTCGCGAGGTGACGTGCGATAAATTCAGACAAGTTCGTATTCAGATCGACGTCACCAAAGGTCAACTTGGATGTAGTTCCACTGTATGTGTAAATTTCAACTACTGAAATCCCATTTCTCGCGTGTTCATTACGGTTGGTGTATAAAGCTAAAATTTATGTCACAGGCTTTTCATATATAGTAGTATAGGTAATCATGGTATAAATACTCGTACCCTCACAATATTGATTATTCACAGTTTTGATCATGGGTAAAGGTTAATCAAATGATGATAGTTAATCAGATGTTTAAAAACGATTTTATTTTCAAAAATCCTAACTTCCAGAATTGAACATAGAATTTTCTGTTTGTATTCATGTTAAACAAACATGACTATGAGATACAGAAATTGACCAATGTATTAATCACATTTCCTAGGAAGCGTTCCACTCAGTACACACTAAAAACTAAAGTGTTAAAACTGACACTTTCAAGGTGTTAAACCCATTCTAACTCTTAGGGTTTGATTTTAACACACAAAGTGCAATGCTTTAAGCACTTAGACATTACAATCGCCAGACATCTGAAACTTGAATGGATGGCACTTCCCATGTGCCTAGCATTGGTGGTTCTTCCAGAATCGTCTATAATTTGATTTACGCTTGGTGGGCACATAATAACACAAAGCAGATGACGCGGATCAAGCTCGAGAGTTCGAGCCTGGTCCGCGTCATCTGCGTTGTTTCCTTTTAAGTGTCGCGACATCACACTTGTCAAGTGGTATTATTGTAACACCTGTCAAGTTCTGGGATATCTGCAGTTGAACAAAGTGCTAGTTCAGCACTTAGTAAGTGTTAAATACAGCACTTCAAGTGCAGTTTTTAGCATTTTAGTTTTTAGCGTGTATGTTTGACAGAATGCTACTTAAACAATTAGAGCATGTGATTATAAAAATGGATTAATACTTATTCTCTGGTCCTCTGTGGTTGAATGACTTCCATTTTGTTTAGTGTATTTGATTGAATGAACCTTTTCATTCTTTTAAGTTTTCTTTAGCTTGCACATGCAATTTATAGAATGATTTTTCTTACAATTTTATTTCAAAAATTGATGGTGAAAACGAGCGGAGTGACAGGAAACAGTTGGAAGAACAAACCTATTATCAGTTTACTACCACTGACTTTTAATAATTTTGAGTACGTATCCACTGACATATCATCGGTTCATGTCGCTGCTATTAACATTGTTGAGTAAAAAGATAAAAAGTTCAAACTGGTTTAAAAAAATACCTAATGACTCATTGAACGATTGCTGTAACTCTATAAAAATGACAAAATCAACTTTTATATGAATGTACCTGTCCTAAAAAGCTTATAAAATCATTAAAAGAACGAAAACTAAACAAAAAAAACACCGACTCCATCATACGTTCCTGGAAATAAAAATGACCCCTCCCCCTGCCGCATCATGGCGATATATACCTTATTTAACGTAAAGGAAGGAAGTAGGATGCACACGGCTTCTTCTTCTTTCATTGTGTGGTGAATAAAGATCTGACAATGGACAAAAATGAACGAATCGACCCTTGAACGAAACGGACCACATTGCTATTGGACAGAACGGATCATATTATGAAACAGAACCAGGGCCATATTTAGAATTATGTTATTAAATGAGTCTTCAGTTATTTTTTCTTGTTTGTTTGTTTGTTGTTGTTGTTGTTTTGGGTGGTTTTTTCTCTTTGTTTTTTTTGTTTTGTTTGTTTTTTTTTATTGTTATCGAGATATATATCCAAAACAATTTTTATATCAAGTTGATTTGAATTGCGTCGATTGGTCCGAATGTCTTTACATTTTCTTATTTTGTAAGATGGCATTTTTTACAGACTGGGAATCTGCTGCTCATCATTCAGAGCCAATATTACATTTGAGACAAGAAGACGCACATACGGAAAGTGTTGGGGCGCTGAAGAGAAATCGACAATCGAGAATTCACACAATAGCTAGGGTGAGTCGGGCACTCCAATTCGTGAACAGAGCAATCGCCTTGGATTGGTCATAATACACGCGTGGACAGTGATGTCCACCCATGCATTTTCCAGGTAATAAAAATCGTCATCAGCAAAATTTTAATTAATGAAGCACCGGGTTATACCCGGTGCTTCATTAATTAAATTTTTGTTGATTATTCCTATAATTAGTGTTTGGAAACAAAATTAATATTATTACGTCCGTGGAAATATTGCCCACCCGTGGAAAGTGACCAGTCCAGAGCTCCGTAGTGCATACAGGATTTTATTTTGATCTGTGACTTTAGCCGAGATTCGGCTGTCGGACCCGGTATATTATCACATACGCATTTTTCAAATACACAGCAACCCGCCAAGAACTCGTCAAAACAAAATGTAACTTGAGTTATCGGTCAATGATCTGGGCGTGCGTGCATTATTTCCTATAATATCTGAATTGGTGATGTGGTTGTTGTATCAAAAATGGCGGATTATAACTGGCCAGCACCTGTAGTGCGGTTCGATTTTGTATTGTCCAAGAATATTTATAGCTCGTGCTCCTAAAATCCCATTTCTGCAGAATCTGGTTCGGAACCTAGTTTTTTGTACGGGTCTACAAGGGCCTCACCAGGTGGTTCTCGTTTCGTTCTCATGTGACATCAAACAGCAATGCGTCCTGAATGTCACGTGGTTTCAATGGTAGCAGTTGTGACTTTATTGTCATGATGATGGGCAATGTGAGTGTGCATAAGCAGCTCATGTTTTCGAGGCGACACGTCCATTTTGTATGATGCAGGCCGCCGTCTTGGTTTGTATGGTGGCATATGGTTACTATGGGACTGACTGACTTCTAATAAGGTCGAGTTATCTCCAAAAGGTATGTTTGCTTGCGCGGGAGTACGCTGAATTACCGAGAACGAACCGACAATGGCTATAATCACCGAACGACCTCAAAACCTCCTAAAAACTGACCTCTTGGATTATTAGGGAGGCACGAAGTGCTATAGGTCACCAAATTATATGATCGCTTCGTTCTTCTTTTCCATCGTGGTTGAAAGAGAACACCATTTTGATGCCTAGGGTGGTACATGACTGCTTGTAACGTGTACCACATGATTATATGTTCTTTGGGTGTGTTCAATTTTCGAGAGCATTTTTGCAGGCTCGGATTGTCCCCAGATCTTCGTTTCAGTCTACCCCGGCTCAATCCTTTGTTATTCTGGACGCTTTCTGAGACTTCTATGTTGTATGTTATTGATAGCATCACGTAGTGCAATAATAGGTGATAACATGGTTTGTGGGTGCATGTGCTGGATGGCGAACGAACAGTATCTTAGTATAGCTATGGCACATGTTTGTGTGTTTTCAGCCCGGAGTGCGCCCATTAGTACCTTATGTTACACCACTCTTCGAGTGTGTTGTTATATTATGGGGGCGGGGGGTATTCCGCAGTTACTTGTAGTGATACAGAGAAGCTCCACCGAGTAAACATAGTCCTTTTTGTTGCTATTTAGTTTTTGAACTTATCGCTACCGATCCACAACCGGTCCAACTATTCATGTTTCTTGTAGTTCTTCGATTGGATGGGCTCTCAGTCTATTATTAACCTCAACTACTTCCGATTGCATTCTGTGTGATTCTCATGTTGTGTTGGGTGCTATGGGTTGCACGTAGTCATAGTTCCATAGACTTGGTTTCGCGCTCTGTGTGTGTATTTTATTTCGCGAGAAACTATGGTAGGATGGCTGTGGCGGTTTACATCAATTATGGTCTATAGTTTTAGCCAAGCACCACTTGTCTTTGCTGCGGCTAGTCTTTCAACAGTGCTCACAGTCGAATACGGACTCCCCATTCGGACGACTCGTCGTCTAATCTGGGAAAAGAGGCCGATATTATGTAAGTTCTAAGATTGGGCTGTAATAAATATGTTTCCATTGAAAGTGGGTCAATGGCGAGATGAAGATATGTAAAATGAAATGTCCTGTGTTCGGATTCTCTATTTGCCTCATACGATGAAGTAAGAGTGCAGATTGACCAGTCGATTCTTAGACACGCGTGTCAAAGTTAGGGTGTGATGTAATGTTGCCATTCAATTACCTAAAAATAAAGCTATGCACCCCCCCCCCCCCCTCCCCATTCAATCGAGCTCGATTGTGGATGTGTTAGGTGGCGTGGTTAAGGAAATACCTCATCAAGACATTTCCTTATTGGCCTTAAATCCTCTTTCTATCAAAGAGGGTTGCAGACCTCCAGTGGGCTCCAAGAGCAGAACATAAATTTGGATCCTCCTGGAACGAGTCCAAATATTGTCATAAAAACTTTCTTTGACCAAATTTGAATCTTACCCACAAAAGAAAGTTGCATACGAAATCTCGAAGTATTGTGGCGTGTGGTTTATGAAAAGAAGATTTTTTAACTCTTTACCCAACCTAACGGCCAAAACCGGTCAGCGCTATTTACAAAAATCACCATTCAATTTTCATTATTTTTTTATTTTTTATCTCAGAAACATAGCTTATGACCCCCTCATTGGAACGAGCTCGATGAACTCGTTCCAATGAGGGGTCATAAGCTATGTTTGTGAGACAACAAATAAAAATATTTTGTTATTCGATAATTTTGTTTGCAGGTGTCTTCTGCTTTTCGTGTTAGGTAAAGGGTTAAATAGTTTTAAGGGCACTGACTCCTCCTCATTTGGGCTTATCAACGTCTATTGCACAATATGGAAAATAGCCCTGTAAAATAATTTATGCCTAGTTTGGTTGGATTCGTTCCAGTGGTTCTGAAGAAGGGTCTCGATATGCGAAAGCGAACGGACGATGGACGCCACGTGATGTCAATAGCTCACACAGACTCTCATTCAAGTGAGCTAAATAATACGCAAACTATTATCCTGCAATTGACATATATGAGAATTATGTTAGTATAGGTTTCGAATCGCATTGAAACAAATAGTAATTAATGTTGAATACGTGGTCATGATTCGGGACGAATCGAATCTCGAATCGAATCAGGCATCAGATTTCGAATCGAATCGAATCTCACCGCTTATCAAATTGTGGATATTACACCTTCTTACAGCCGTAAATGAATTTTTCGGCGTTTCGTCGTGCTGCCGAAAAATGTTGTCTTCGATGTTTCGATTTTGACTTCACAAGTTTCCGCAAATAACCGCTATCCGTTGACAATGTGCAGTTCAATGGGCAGTCCGAGCGTCATGGGACGCAGAGTTCTTAACCCTTCACCTAACATGAAAAGCAGATAACACGTGCAAACAAAATTCTTGAATAACTAATTTTTTTTCATTTTTTGTTTCAACAACATAGGTCATGACCCCTCATTGGAACGAGCTCGACGAGCTCGTCCCAAAGAGGGGTCATAACCTATGTTTTTGAGACAAAAAATGAAAATATAATGAATTTTAATTGGCAATTTTTGAGAATAACGCAGCCCCATCTTGGCCGTTAAGTTGCAAAAGGGTCAAGTCATTCTGGCCTTCGTACTGTTTCGGTAAAACTTTCGGCATGTTTTGGTATCTTCAGTTTGAAGTTTGGAATGGTTAAAGTTTGTATATATATTTAAAAAAATTAAAAATGCCAATGTCCGCGCTTCAATGATTGCGCCTGGTCTTGCTTCGGACAGCAGGTTTCCATAGTTCCCGAAAAAAGATATATAATACATGAAAAAAAATGGTCAAATAACTCAATGATTAGGGATATCTATATGTTTTTCCTGGGCCGCCACGCGACCGGTATATGTAGAGTGAGCCAGGTGGTTATGATTCAATTGATTAAATATGTTTCGCCGGATGTTCACTGTGCTAAGCTACCTGCATCAGCTAGGGAAGGGATTAAGTTGCACGAGGAACAGGGTAGGCATATTGTCAGGCTCCTCTCAAATATCGTGTGCAACGGCGACTCGTGCAAATGAAGCAAACATCGGAATATTCCAGAATGGAATAAAGGTAATTTCGAATGCGGAGCCCACTTGAATTCTTCATCTATCATCAGGTCTCCTCTGCAGAATTTTAAGAACATCGCGATGATTCGAAAATGTTCGAATCGTCCGATTAAAATCTAATCGAATCGAATCATGTGGACTATTTTGAATCGAATCGAATTTCGAAGCTTCGCAGGGACCTGCGCCCTAAATAAATAATATATTATTTGAATATGTGTCACACAACTTCATCCGCGTGGGAGGGGTGACATGGGGTTGTTTAGCCTCGCCATTAAAAATATTGGGGGACGAGCCACAAGGAGGGTTGGAATCCGGGCACGGGCCAAACTAGGCTCAAAGAGCTGAGTTTGAACCCTGCTATGATTTTCTTCCTTGCCGAGTGAACTCGAAATATAGGTTTGTTTTCCGTTAGGTGTGATTCCTAATCACTTCAGGCTGCTGAAAGGAAACAATGATTAAAGTTACAACGATTCTTTTATTTACATTTAAAATAAACTCATTTCCATACTCAACACATTTAGCAATCTGAACATGGTAGAAGATTTATCACAGGGGTTAAATAGTGTTTCACTTTCAGTTTATCTATAGCCTTGTACTGACGCCATAGTGCACTTTCAAATGTCTTTGAAATTCACGCAGTTCACGGCAGAACTCACAACTTCAAAATGCGCTTTCGAGCTTGCGCGAATTGTCACTTGTCGACTTTGAATCGATATTTACAACACTCTGATGCTAAAGCAGGCTAGTACGTACGGAAGCGTTGAGGCGCCAGTTGAGTATTAATTCTATCTTGCACGTGCAAGTTAGCTATCTTGCACCTGCAAATTACTATCTTTCACGTGCAGGTTAGCTCTCTTGCACCTGCTAGTTTCTATCTTGCACGTGCAGGTTAGCTATCTTGCACGTACAGGTTGACTATCTTGCGCGTGCAAGTTACTATCTTGCACGTGCAGGTTAGCTATCTTGCACGTGCAGGATAGCTATCTTGCACGTGCAGGTTAGCTATCTTGCACGTGCAGGTTAGCTATCTTGCACCTGCAAGTTATTATCTTGCACGTGCAGGTTAGCTATCTTGCACCTGCAAGTTGCTATCTTTCACGTGCAGGTTAGCTATCTTGCACGTGCTGGTTAGCTATCTTGCCCGTGCAGGTTAGCTATCTTCCACCTGCAAGTTATTATCTTGCACGTGCAGGTTAGCTATCTTGCACCTGCAAGTTACTATCTTGCACGTGCAGGTTAGCTATCTTGCACGTGCAGGTTAGCTATCTTGCACGTGCAAGTTACTATCTTGCACGTGCAGGTTAGCTATCTTGCACATGCAGTATAACTATCTTGCACCTGCAAGTTAGCTATTTTGCACGTGCAGGTTAGCTATCTTGCACCTGCAAGTTACTATCTTGCACGTGCAGGTTAGCTATCTTGCACCTGCAGGATAGTTATCTTGCACCTGCAAGTTAGCTATCTTGCGCGTGCAGGGTTAGCTATCTTGCGCCTGCAAGTTAGTTATATTTGAGGAACATCATTATAGTCATATTTGAAGTCGAGTTCATCAAAAGTAGTATATAAGGGTCCAACCTAACCCCAATTTGCTGGACATAGGTTCGGATTTGCCGGACCCCCTCCCGGACTACGAAAATTCCTATCGCTGAGACAAATATTATTGGCTCATTGGCCATGTCTAGCCGCCTGGCTACGTACGTTTCGCATCGCTTGCTTCGCAGGCTAGGTGTGGAAGCTTTATGATGGGGATGTGAATGGGAAAATGCATAAAGAGTGAAAAACGGTAAGAGTTGCAATGAAGTCGACGACGTCATGATGAGCTCGCGACGTCAAGACGATGTTGACCGCTGTCGATGTCCACAAAGATGAGTGATTGGACGTCCTTAGGGTCGTTGAATAGCTTATGTCTTCCTATAGGTGGCAGTGCCGTTGAGTAGCCCCTGCTGAGCCGGGTCTCAATACCCCTTAACAGGAACAGGGATGTCCCTTTTCAGGCTTTCGACCTTTCTTCTCCCTGATCGACTCTGTCCTACTCTGTCGGCTCGAAGGGCTCGAACCAAGGAGCCACTAGAAGAGCCCCTCGAGAAGGGACTCATCGAACGACTCATACAGATGAGTAACTGGGGAGCTTCCCAGGAAGTAGCTTTTCGAACGACTCCCTGAAATGAGCCTTCGAGGAGCAAATTAGTAATCAAAGAGTTGGTCCCAGCGATTCTACGAACGACTCTTCTACATCTGGATTATAGTGATCACCAGCAATGACTGACCTGTCAGGCGACTGTTCGAGCTTGTTGAGGTGGGGTTACTGGAAGAAGGGGAAGAGTGACTGTGCCGCTCTTAATCGGAACGCTAGGTGTAGGGTCCCTGGTGCAGGTCGTGTAGACCTGGGCTCGTGGAATAAGGTCGACGGGTCTCTGATGTGATGAGGGTATTTGGTGGAGAAGGTAGGGTTAGGGAATCGTGGCGTGGGGGGGGGGGGGGGGGGGCTTCTGGAAGATGGGGAAGGGCGACTGTCTCGCGCTTGGTCAAGCGGCAGAGGTAAGATCACCATGTCAAATACGGGAATGTAAGCCACTGGACAAGTATGGGGAGATGGGGCTTCTGTGATAGGGTGGCTGTCAAATACGGGAATGTAAGCCACTGGGGCAAGTATGGGGAGCCGGGGCTTCTGCGATAGGGTGGCTGGGATGCTGTTGTAAGATAACTAACTTGCACGTGCAAGATAGCTAACCTGCACGTGCAAGATAGCTAACCTGCACGTGCAAGATAACTAACCTGCACGTGCAAGATAGTAACTTGCAGGTGCAAGATAGCAAACCTGCACGTGCAAGATAACTAACCTGCACGTGCAAGATAGTAACTTGCAGGTGCAAGATAGCTAACCTGCACATGCACGATAACTAACATGAACGTGCAAGATAGTAACTTGCAGGTGCAAGATAGCTAACCTGCGCGTGCAAGATAGTAACTTGCAGGTGCAAGACAACTAACCTGCACGTGCAAGATAGCTAACATGCACGTACAAGATAGTAACTAGCAGGTGCAAGATAGCTAACTTGCACGTGCAAGATAGTAACTTGCAGGTGCAAGATAGCTAACCTGCACGTGCAAGATAACTAGCCTGCATGTGCAAGATAGTAACTTGCAGGTGCAAGATAGCTAACCTGCACGTGCACAATAGCTAACCTGCACGTGCAAGATAGTAACTTGAAGATGCAAGACAACTAACCTACACGTGCAAGATAGTAACTTGCAGGTGCAAGATAGCTAACCTGCACGTGCAAGATAGCTAACTTGCACGTGCAGGATAACCAACCTGCACGTGCAAGATAGTAACATGCAGGTGCAAGATAGCTAACCTGCACGTGCAAGATAGTAACTTGCAGGTGCAAGATAGCTAACCTGCACGTGCAAGATAGTAACTTGCAGGTGCAAGATAGCTAACTTGCACGTGCAAGATAGAAATAATACTCAACTGGCGCCTCAACGCTTCCGTAAGTACGCGATCAACCTCTGCGTTCTTAAGGGTTAATCCCACAATACAATAGCCTACACATTGAGACAGGTGCGAGTCGATCCTCGCTAACGACATCTAAGCTTAGCCTGTATGTGGGTTCGTAATCTATTCTCTAAATTCAGGCTTGTAGTCCTCCCCCGTCCACCTAATCTGACAATAGCGGCGTACAACGGGGCTTCGTGGATTGCCCAGCAATTCACTCGCATGAAACCCTATGTAGCGTCTCCTGTTCGACCGAACCCAAGTCTCACTGAACTAGCTTGTTCCCCACACTTTATATCTGGTCTTGGGATGGTCAGATAACAATATTTCAAGATGCCTAAACATGGCACGCGACATTTCTGAAGATAAAGTCACCGCGCGCCAATGCATATGCTATCAAGCGTATCATGAGAAATAATATATTTGAAAGTCATGACGATTGAAGTCAATCTATCATTGTTTGTCTTTGCGAGATTAACGAGCATGGGGATATTTTATTCTGATTAGTGATATGCCAAAGAGGTATCCCACTGTGAATCGCCCATGGCTAATTATCTAACTAAAACATGTGTGCTTACAACACAGAGAGAAGAAATATATACATATATCTGAACTTGAAGGTAGGGGGCCTCCTCCCTTTTAGACTGTCTTTGCCCTGACAATATGGTGAACTGTTAGTTACCCCGTGACTGTTCCCGTGGTACGGGTTGTTGTCTACCGGACGTCAGTCGTAATGGGCAAATGAGATATGGCTCACTTTGGGTATGTAAAAGCCCGCACTACGTAAACAGACATGGGACATTATTTTATCCATTGACATCTCTTTTTCATCGCCATTTCAACATCAGAAAACTGTGCAAATACGTTCGCAGTCGTTGCTATCGAAGACATTTTGTTGTCTGTGTAACATGTCCGCGTTCTCATCCGGGAAATTTATTTGCAGGAACGGAAAATCAATCCGTATCACTTTTGGCGGATCTTTCCTAAACTATAGTACAGTCGACGCGGACTGGCCATAATTTACGCGTGGGCAGTGATGTCCACGGATGCCTTTAGCAGGTAATAAAAATCATCATCGACAAAATTTAATTAATGAAGCACTGGGTTGTACCCGGTGCTTCATTAATTAAATTGTTGATGATTATTCCTATAATTAGTGTTTGCAATCTAATATTATTGCGTCCGTGGAAATACTGACTACCCCGTGAAAAGTGACCATTCCTCGACAGGCGTACTGTACTACGCCCACGTGATAGGACCTATGGGGCTATTTCAGTGGTTTTGGGGAAACATCGTGAGATGACTCCATATCACGTAGCTATCGACCAATCAGATCTAAGAATGTACTCTAGTCAATCGATAAAGATAGATCTTTGACCAATGTAGATATATGTTAGTATGGGTATGAATGTTAATGCTAGCTTGTGACGAAGCTGGGATAAGTTAGAGCATATCATTAGAAGATATTGGATATACCTATATGTTTTAGGGTGTAAGGAGCGTAGTAGGCACAGTCTTTGGCCTTGCAAGAACAACTCATGGCAAATCGAAAAAGACAAACAGAAGTAAAATTGAAGAATCCGAAGACCAAACTGGTGGTCAGGAGGTTGATGGTGAGTATATGGATTTTTCACAAGGACAGGTATGACGGAGGAAAGGTTCCCAGATTCAGCTTTCCACAATGCGAATACATGTCTCTCTCTCTGGGAGCGCGGTGGCTCAGTGGTAGACTGTTGGAATTCTATGCTAGAGGTCCCGAGTTCGATCCCCGTCCGCGACGACCCGCGCTGTGTCCTTGGGCAAGGCACTTTATCCCGATTGCCTACATGGGGGCACGATGACGCCGTGTCGTACTGCACGTCGATGGTGCACATGTCTTCAACTGCTGTAACCCTGCTTGAGCGGAGCTTGAACAGAGTTAGACCATTTCTCGACAGGCGTACTGTACTACGCCCACGTGATATAAGGAGTTGAGGAGCTGACAGCTGCTCGTCGTTGCTCGGTGGTTCTCTCCGGGTACTCCGGCTTCCTCTACCCGTAAAACTGTCACGGTCATGATTAGCCATTGTGCATAAGTATGTGACCTTAAACCCCCCAAAAAAAATAAATAATAAATATGTCTCTCTCTAGATTTACAATTCCATACCTGAACCTCGTCTGGCAACACTCATCAAACCAGCAGCAGAAAGCCGACGGCACACTATGGTTGTTTACCAGGATTCGAGACGCAGGACCTCCAGGGTTTACTGATCTTATCGGGGGCGATATTATGCTGGTTTGTCTGGAAAGGTCAAAAAGTTTCTAGAGGGTTGTGGTCTAGTAGGCCATCAGCGAATGGTAAAGAAATGATGAAGAATACGATGAACAAGAATAACTGGAATGTGCTGAATTAGTTTGGGGAGTCCAAATTTATCCACGCGTATTAATTTTACCAATTCAGTTTTTGTTTGACAGAGAGAGCTCAATGATCTCTGTCAAACAAGATTGAATTGGTTAAATTCATTGTTGCATTATGGGAAAAATTACTGCTCGAAACTTCTCTATTTTCACATTGGTTGCAGCAAGTAAAATTCTCACGAGACATGGAGGTACTCTCTGACAGCATCAAATCCACTTTTACACAATGCTTTCAGGGTGTTTGGCCTCTTGGAAAACGTTCAGATTTAGTTTTGCACCCGTGATTTAAAAAAAAAAAAACCACCCTTCCACTGCCACCCTAACATCGTTTGGAACAGTTCGAATTTAAGGATAGTAGTTTATTGTTGTAGACAAAACATTTTATACAACCACAATAAAAAGCTTGATTAGTTCTCTGCAAATATGCCCAGAAATAATGTCGAGTGGCCTGTGCTGCTTCTCGACAGACCATCTCATTCCATGTGTATTTAAATTAATTGGCAGAACAACACAACAGCACATTTATGTGGTTTTTAATCCGATTTACCCTAAATTACCTCGGAGCGTGACAACCGTTACTTATTCCCAGTTCCTTATTCGACATTCGTTATCAATCGATGAAATCGATTGATAACGAATGTTGAATAAAGAACTGGAAATAAGTAACGGTTGTCATGTTCATATTACCTCAAATCTTCACGGTGTTAAAACGCTTAATACCGAAAAATAAGCCAGTGTGTCACTGATGCAGGTGGGGGGGGGGGGAGAATGGGGGGAGGGGGGTAGATAACCATTCGACGTGCTTAATGTGGGCACATCCAGATTGTATACCCAAGTGTCAACTTTTTTCAGCGCACTATAAGCAGTAAATACCGCAGACTAAAATACCATGCACATTGGAAAAATAAATAGCTCTATTATCGAAGACAGTCGGTAAGAACCCCTTACATTTGATTTATACTCCTAATTTTGTTTTTCGATAATCACCAGCATCCGCGGTCAAATCACTAGGAAATGTTTCCTCTTATTTGACAAAATGGACTCTGATGAACGCTGAGACCAAGTATCTTCGTTCGGATATCTGAATTAGTTTATAACCAAGCGTACAATTTACTGAGAAGTGAGGTAGGAAGATGTTTGTTTCCGTCTATATATGTAAGTCACTCCTAACCAGAACTTGCACCCGTTACAATGTTTAGTGTCAGAATTGAATATTTTTGTAGGGGGAGACGTTTATGTAGACTTAGCCTGTTCGTCAAACCCTGTTTAATAAGAAGTATGTTAAACGAAAATTCGGGTTTTCATAGAAAATACGCACCCGAAACACAGTCTGATAGAATCCTACAGATTGAATAACTGGTGGGAGTGGCAAATGGAGTGAAATAGAGTGAGAGGTTAACGCTTTACCCACTGAATCGGCCGTATCCGTTTGCGTAACATGCATATTCAGCAGTTGAAAAAATATTATTTTTCAAACAATTTCAACAAAACCATATCATGTGACCCATCGTTGGAACGAGCTCGTTCCAACGAGGGGTCACATGATATGGTTTTGTTGAAATGTTTTGAAAAATTTCAAAAAATGATGTTTAAAATAACAAATTTTGATATCGTCTGCGCTGGGTAAAGGGTTAAAATCGTACTCGAATCCGAGCAGTGAACTTTTGTATTTATTTTATTTTCACCTTATTTGTTTTCCCTAAACAACCCTTTATAATTGATTCCGTGGTTACTTTCAAAACATGTAAAAAAAAATAGTCCGTAATCGCCGAGAGTGAAATACGATGCTGGGCGTGGAATACCATTTTCGTTGAGTAAGAGTGGGAATACGATTTGTTTTGGGGGAAGAAAAACGATGGAAAATAAAATATCTAAAAGATACAATATCGGTCCCAAAAAGTATCAAGCATTGGACATATTCCCAAAGTATTACATTTTTGTTAAGACGGATAATTACATTGTCTATCGTATGGACTGTTGGCCCGGGAATACAAATAGATTCGTGAATGTTGTATGTATCAATTTCCCAATTCAGTGGCAAAGTACACTTCAAAAAAATATAGGTTCTCTTTAGAACCAAAATTGGTTCTAATCTTGTCCTTGAGATGGAACCAGTTCTGTTTAAACAGTATTTATTTCAAATCAAATAAATTTATAAAGATTAACATTAAATATTAACAGAATTAAACATAAATTGAGGGGGCTTCAGCCATAAGTTTAGAGCTCATACGAGGTTGTCTCAAATCATTATTAAGCAAAGGAGATATGAACAGTTGGCATTTCGAACCAGTTTTGGTTCTATACAGAACCAAAACTGGTTCGATATGCCAACTGTTCATATCTCCTTTGTTTCAAAATGTTCGGCGACTGCGTTGAACAAGCTCCAAGTTTACTGCTGAATCTACTTCAGTTCATGTAATATTCTGTTAAAATTGAACGCTAATCTTGGTGAATTTATGTGATTTGAAATAAATACTGTTTAAACAGAACTGGTTCCATCTCAGGGACAAGATTAGAACCAGTCAAGTTTGGTTCTAAAGAGAACCTATATTTTTTGCAGTGTATATGACTATGGTTTGTAATGTGGTGTTACTAAATAGATACCAGTAGTTACACGGTGTTTCATTAGGGTCCACTGGACTGTAATACCCTTCTGAGATCCGTATTTCATGAGGCTGAACGCTGACGGAAATACGAATCTCAGAAGGGAAGTAAAGTCCTTATGACTGACGAAAATGTTTGAGGCGATGGGTGAAAGGGAATTCGGCCAAGTGTACCATAGCATGTCTGTACCGTGACGCCTTTTATTTGTCACTTGATATACTCAAACACCCCGTTGAACTTCGTACACCCCGTTGGAGTTAAATGTACCGTACTGGTTGAATTGGTTAGTGACCAATCAGAAAACTTGTATAATTTTAACCCTTTACCCAACATAACGGCCAAAACCGACCAGCGCTATTCTAAAAAATCGCCAATTAATTTTCATTATTTTTCCATTTTCTGTCTCAAAAACATAGGTTATGACCCCCTCGTTGGAACGAGCTCGTCGAGCTCGTTCCAATGAGGTGTCATAACCTATGTTTTTGGGACAACAAATGAAAAAAATTAGTTATTCAAGAATTATTTTTGCAAATGTTTTTTGTATTTCAGGGTAGGTAAAGGGTTAAAAGGGTAATAAGTTGTTAACCTATGGCGTGTTTTCTTAGTTAATTTAACTGATTCTCAGTTGTTTATTGCTTTTAACTCTTTACCCAATAGCGGGGGAGGAATTCGTCACATACAGGTGAATTGTGCACTTGGTGATACCTTCTTGAAATTTGGCACACTGTTAGTGTAGGCTATGAGGTTCTCAAAAACGATCGGCTACAAGTTGACACCGACCGGTGGCGACCAGTAGCGGCACAATCCAAAATGGCCGCCAGCGGCTGAAGGGAACCTCCTTTTCGACGGTCTACCGACTATACATCCGATTGTAAGGGCGCGAAAGTGAACTCTGATCCACGCACGTGTTGGAAACAGACGTGGGAGATGATGTAGAATAAAACGAGATTCTCTATACGGACGCATCAATTTCTTGGAACTTGAAAAGAGCGTTGTTTCTCCGGGATCAGCGTCATTCAGGCAAACCTGAATGACGCTGATCCCGGAGAAACAACGCTCTTTATGAAGCAGTCTCTTTGCCATACAATCTCTTGTTTGGCGTAATTCCGCAAGCAATTCTGATTTGTCTGTCGAAATTAATTCGAGAACGCGATTGTTCACAAAAATCATTCACAGAATGAGTGAGAATCCTCTTCGTGTACGGACTAGTACTGACTGGGAACGTTGTTGCTTTTGCCAGCAAGACAGTTCCAAGAAATTGATGCGTCCGTATAGAGAATCTCGTTTTCATGACGCCTATAAAGCTATTGAGGAAGACATAACGCGCTTCCTAGATAATGGCGTTGAGCTTCCATATAATTTGACCATTGATTGTTTGATGAGAGAGAGTGATGAGTGTATGTCGATGTCACTGTTGACGAATAAGGCAATATATCATAAGACATGCCGTGACAGTATTCGGACTCACATCGTACAGCGCGTGCTACACAAGCGAGAGCGAAATGAGGCAGTGGCATCCTGCTCCACGCTGAGTCCTAAAAGAACACGGACAAGTTTTGAATCTGGCTGTGACAGGAAACTGCCCCAGTGTGTTTATTGTCACAAACGCGAAGGTGACAGCAGTGAGCCTATTTGCAGATCAATGTCTGATAACAATAAACTCAAAATTATGGCAAAGGAAGCCGAGAACTGGGTTGTTTTTTCTCGGGTCAATGCAGCATTTGATTCCGCTGCTAGTGATCTTTACTATCACAAAACCTGTTATTGTAAGCTTGCCAATGAAGCACGAGCGGCTAAATCTAAAAAGTCGAAGAACGCCGAACATTCCGCGTCAGGCCTGCCCTATGACCCTCTCGTTATGGCAGAGCTCATAACATTTGTTGAACACAACGATTCCGCGATGAAGCTTGTCGATCTCAAGAATCTGTACAGTCGGAGGTTGAAGCAAGTCGGTTCTGATTGGCTTAGTGAAGAAATACATTCCACTCGATTCAAAGAACATTTGTTGCAGAAATTGGGCGATGGCTGGGACGCCTTCACACAGGGTAGAGATGTGTTTATTTCAAGTAGGTTTCGAGTTGGCTCCTTGTTGTCCGAATCTTTAACTCGTATAGTGTCTGAGGAAGAGGCAAAAAAGATAGTTGATGTGGGTCTTCTTCTGCGTAAACACATACTCATATCTCAAGCTCCTTTCACGGGATCATTTTCATCTTATTGCTTGAGCGAGCCTGTACCCAACTCACTCCTGACTCTTCTTAGAGTTCTACTTGAGGGCACATGTAGTATACAGAACTTAGGCGATGATGAGACTGTTAATGCCAAGACTCGAGTGGCTTGTACTATTTCACAGATGTTGATCAGCAATTCAGCGAAACGCTCCGAACATGCACAAAATGTTCACCAGAGACGTGACAGAGAAACTCCAATGCCTCTTTATGTGGGTTTGAAGTTGCATGCCCATGATCGTATGAAAAATCTTATCAGAGATTTTCATCAAATGGGACTCTCTGTCTCTTATGATCGCGTAATGGATGTTCGCAGGAGTTTCGCGAGAGCTGTTTCACTGCGGTTCAAGAACGAAGGTGTTGTAGTCCCAGCTAACTGCAAACGTAATGTTTTCTCGATAGGAACCACTGATAACATTGATGTATCTGGTAGATCTGATATGCATGGTACGTCCATCACACTCATTGGTCAACTGAGCAGGGACAATGTGGGTACTGATCCCCCACCACTGAGTTTAGATGTTCCAGAAGACACACAAATTGAACTCCCAGACGACTATGCATTTGTTCCTTTCGTTGAAGACTTTGGTGGGGACATCAGGCTTGAATCTCCAGATGAATGTAATGTACGGCCCAATGAATATGCAGATTTGAACGTGGGAGAGAATGACTGGTTGTCTCATGTGTCACAGATCAGCAATAAAGGGAAGGTTGATGGCAGCTGGCAGCTTGATGAAGTCCCTGTGACCTTTTCAGGCTTCTTTTCAAAACATGAAGATCAAGACAATGTCAAACCTCGTGCAGTTATTGGGGTATTCCCTGTTTTCAGTGAGCAGAAAGCGGACTCACTCAGTATGCAGAAGCATGCTATGTATGTGGTCAGGGAAGCTACTGCTTTCGTAAACCCCGGCCAGATACCTGTCATTGAAGGTGACTGTCCGTTGTATGCCAGGCAGAAAAAATGTCAATGGCTGTTCCCAGAGGAGATAGGTGAGGATCGAATGGTGTGTATGATTGGATTCCTGCATCTTGAAATGTGCACCCAAGAAGCTGGTGGTAAGCTTATGGGTGGTTCTGGTTGGGAGCGAATGTTTCACCTCGCAAAGATATTCACACCCGGTGTAGCATCATCCCTACTTGGTGGGAAACATGTCAAGAGGACGCGACAGGCATATCTTCTCACTCTAGCTTGGCTTGAGATCCTCAGAAAGAATGCTTATGAGATTTACTGTCAGCAGACTGGGCCCCATGAGTCATTTGAAATGTGGGAACAGAGGATTCTTTCACAATCTCCAACTGCGCGCTATTGGGGTGAAATCGTTCGGAACTTTCTCTTGACAAGCTGTCAATTCGTTCGGAACCAACGAATCGGTAACTGGCCTGGTACACTGTGTTCTATCGATGAGTTGTGCAGTTACTTTTTTGCCCTAGGACATACAAATTATTGTCGGTGGGTCCCCGTATTTCTGAGAGACATGTCTCAGCTACCCAGGCGGCATCCTTCAATCCACAACAAATTCATGGAAGGCCATTTTGTGGTCCAGCGTAGTGAGAGGAAGTTCAGTATGATGGGTTTAGATCAGAGCCAAGAACATAGTATCCAACTACTCAAAGAAGACAGTGGTCCAAAAGGTCTCTATGGCCAGGCTGAAGAGAAAGTCGTTATTGAGCTTTCAAGGTCAGAAGTTCTGCGTGTTATAGATGAGTATGAATATGCAAGTTTCCACACAACATCATCAGATAACACGGAACACCCGGAAAGTTCGGTATCAGAGCAGAAAAAATTTCTGAATCAATTGAAATCTCTCCTCGATCTGGTGAATCAGGGACTCATTATCAACCCTTATGATGAAACTAGTGGTCAGCTGGTGACATTAGATACTGGTGAATATATGGACCCCGAAGTTAGTAAGAGTTTACGGTCATTACCCGAAAGGGGCAAGCATTTATATTCCACTTTCTTGAAGGAAAGGCTTGTGGAATGCACCGTACCCCTGAATGATGTTATTCCCAAGGCAAATATATATACCTTCCTTAACCCACCCCCAGCCAACCTGGACAAAGGCCGAGACAAACTCATGTCAAGTAAAGCAACTGCCGCAATAGTTACCCAGATGTTCGTTTCACTGCAAGCCCGGCCTGATTCAAACATGGATGAGTTTTTCATGCACGAGAATGCACGTGATCCGCCAGCATTATCCGATAGAGGTAAGCTACGGAGTGGGACAAAATCTCAAATTCTCAATTGTTTACCAGCTATTCCTGCACAAGGGAAGAATTCAGCAGCTAGACAAGCTTCAGTTGTCATCTTGGATATGCCTGCTGTAGTCCATGTAATCAAACCACAGAAAGCGGATCTGTTTGGAGAATATGCTCGATTGCAATTATTGCCATACATCGAATCTCTGATTAACACGAACACCACAAGGGTTGATGCGATCTATGACTGTTACCCCGAAGGCAGTTTGAAGAATCAGACGCGAGCAAAACGCCTCGGTGAGACAGCAGTTAGGTTGATACGGGTGTCCGAGAACGTCCCTTTACCTAAAGGGAAGAATTGGCAGGCATTCTTGAAAGTTAGTGAGAATAAAGACGAATTTTTCAAGTTCCTGTCTGCTGAACTGCTGAAATTAACATCAACATCCGAGTACCAGTTGTTAACGACATCAGGAGAATATGTACTATGCAATAAGGATGTTAGCTTATGTGACATATCTCCATCGAACCACGAGGAAGCAGACACGCGCATGATGCTTCATCTCAACCATGCAGTCTCACAAGGTCACAAAATAGCTTTTCTTCGCACGGTTGATTCTGATGTCGTCATTCTGTCTTTGCACCATTTCGCAACATTCCGTGACCTTGGACTCAGTGAGCTGTGGATTGGGTTTGGAATTGGAAAGGCATATAAAGATATGCCAATTCATGAGATAGCTTCACAACTTGGACCTGATTACTGTAAGGCCCTGACTTTCTTCCACGCCTTCACAGGTTGTGATGTAACATCCAGCATGCTCGGCATTGGGAAGAAGACAGGATGGAATGCATGGATGAATTTTCCCGCATCAACTGAAATGATGATAGAATTGACTGAGAATCCGCAAGTCTTTTCAGAGGATTCCCCTCATATGCAGCATATCGAAAAACTCACCATACAGATGTACAGTAACAGTTGTGTCAGTACACGTGTCAATGATGCGAGACGGCATATGTTCACACATGGCCTTAAGTCTATGGAAAACATCCCGCCCACCAAAGCAGCTCTGTATCAACATGTAAAAAGGGTAATTCTTGTGTCATCTTTCATTTGGCATCGTGCTCTGCAGAAACACTTATGTGTGCCAGACCCATCACAGTACGGATGGGAGTGGAATCCACGTCTCAATATTCTGGTCCCATTTTGGACTCACCTAGGAGACGCAAGTGCTGCATGTGCACTGATGCTCCACTGTAGTTGTGCCAAGGCCTGCAAGGGCAATTGCAAATGCTTGAAAGCTGGATTAAGGTGCACACCTTTGTGTAAGTGTGAAGGTGGCTGTTGTAACAATATTGAGTAGTATACTGTCATGTTAGGACCAGTCATCTCCTATTCTGGTATTTTTTTTTCCATTTTCGGCCAGTTAACACATGTCATGTTTCTAGTTGAGTTGATTTTGCTAACAAATGTTCATCCCATGTGGCTTGCTACATTGTCCGGGGTATAGGAATACAGTTTTAGATTTCGGAAAATAGTCTGTTATTTACTGCACAAGACGGTGTTAATTCATGCATAGCATGATACAATATCCCCAACTATTTTGCCTCTGTACAACAGTTGATACCTTCGTTCACCCGTGTGTTCATCTATGGTATCCTTGTCTTTCTCTGGCCATAGGCCACATGTGACTAGTCAGTTCCTACTCCATAGCAAATCAACTTGGAAATCCTTCATCTTGTAGCGCACTCATGTCTCAATGAATCCATACCTGAGTTGATCTAATAAATCTAACGTAAGGTATCAAATTGCCATACCGGATCATATTTCGATAAGTTATTCGCTAAAACATTTCGACCACTCATCGACATCAAAGGTCATGTTTTGGCTCCCAGTGGTGGCTATATCTCTATATCCCTGGTAAAGTAGCATACCATGAGGGATGGGCATTAAGTGTCGGCAACATTAATCCTGACTTGGAACACACCACATCTTAACTGGCCGAAAATGAAGAATACTACTTGTAGTCAAAAAATATTCCTGTACCTCGAATGACTGCAAACATACACTCACCCCTTCTAGTCCCATTTTGCCAATGTTCTATACTGGCAAGATAACATTGTATAATTAACAACGGGAACTAATGCATCCCGAGTTCATTCCAGCACTGCCCTTGCTGGCAGACGTGTCGCTATGGTGTTGAGATTGAACCAGAACTCCTCTAGAAATTTGATAGTTTTATTTTCTTAGAAAATAAATCTATCGAAAATGCCGGAAGTTGAGAATAGACTGTCACTTTAATTGGATTATCAAATGTCCAAGTATCCCCACTGCTGCATACTATCGAGTACCCTTGTTCATGTGTTGACAGGAATCTCTCATACCATGTTCATTTGACCATTGCATTCCCGAGAAACATTCAACACTAATTTATCTACGGACGGACGATCATACTGACAGTCAGACACACAGACGCACACATCGACGGAAATTCTGATCCCATTATCCATTAATCTTCCCCCCAACTTGTTCCAAGGGCTTCACTCCATCATTCACATCAATTACAGCACATGTATGGTGTTAGGTTTGGAGCTTCAGTTGTGCGATCGGCGAAAATAGCTTTTTTTCGATCCGCTTGGCGGCCATTTTGGATTTCGCTGCTAGTGGTGGCTAGAGGATGGTGCCAACTTGTAGCCGATCGATTTTGAAATCTCTGATGCCTACCCTTACATCATGCCAAATTTCAGGAAGGTATCACCAAGTGCACAATTCTAGCGAATTCCTCCCCCGCTACAACGTAACGACCAAAACCAGGCCGTCTCTTCGTGGAATTTTCGATCTGGTCACTGCCTGCCTTTTGATCCGAGGTCCGAAGATTTGGCAAAATTTGAATAGTAGCTGTTGGTCCAGTTGACACATTCATTTATTTCTCTTAAACATTTTACAGAAACTCAGGACCGCAAGCGATTACCCCGGAGACAGAAATATCAGAAAGCAGAAAAGTCTGATAAGGCGAGACACAAGCGTACGATAAAAACGGAAGGAGGAGATTTTGTTGTGGGACGAAAAACATCTCTGCTGCACAGAATTCGGAACTCTGCGAGAAATCTGGCGTTGCGAGTTTACAGATAATCTTAAATAAAATAGTCTCGGACATTTTCTTCATATTATCATTCAGAATCTAGAATATCATTCTGCTGTCCATTATTTTCATTGTCTGCGATAAATAATGTATTTTTTAAAAGTACATTCGCGGGATGGAGTTTTGCCAAGATTATATAGCTCAAAATTTTGACATGCCTTCAGGTTGATGTTATTAATTCAATGTGTAAATCTGTTAACACTGAGGAGGCTCCGTGGTATCACCTGTCACTTTCATGAGGGGTCAGTATCCAAAAATCACATTTTCACTTGACAGTATTGGGTGTGTCCACCTCCGACTTGTAAACACCCTAGACACCTCTGTCAGTGATGCTTTCCTTGTGGAACGCGGGGAACGCCGTTCTCTTACTTTTTTAGCGGGATCGCCGTTCCCCCGCAATGGGAAGACCTGAAATTGCTTGTTCTTGACAAATATCCAACACACCGTCAACTAAACTAGCA
Organism: Pictodentalium vernedei; assembly: GCA_031216915.1. Lineage (NCBI taxonomy): Eukaryota > Metazoa > Mollusca > Scaphopoda > Dentaliida > Dentaliidae > Pictodentalium > Pictodentalium vernedei. The sequence continues at coordinate 296,015,445 of CM062292.1, read as the reverse complement.
AGTCTAAAGAATGCTCGCTGTGTTGAATATAGAGTGCACTCCTCCGCCGTGCTAGCAACATTATACGCATTTTAGTTATCAGTAAGTTACTAGTTTTCCAAACTATATGTATATAAATACACAAAGTGGTATCCTTGGTAAGTTTAACGCGCATTTGTTTCGGTTTTTACCTTCATCATGTCTCACCAGAGCGACATTTCCACGTTTTGTTTTTATAAGACGGGGAGGGGGGATCTTCCTGATTATCTGACTATCAGAGTAATGAAATTCACTTCGAAAAAGTCAACGACAATGCGATTCTTCAGTAATAAATCTTGCATTGTTTCCCGGGAAGACCCCAGGCAAATCGTCAATGATTGCTAAAATGATGAGCCCCATTGCCTGTCTTCTTAATTGTGGAAAGCATCGCTGCTCTGCCTCATATTGTGAAAAAAGTACAAGATCCTGACCAATTTGACCCCATTACTGGACAAAAATGTTACACCACATTTCTAGCCACTATTCTTGTTCATATCCCAGTACACACACCAGTTTGATATTTCCCGAGGACACGTGCTCTGTCATGAGCAGATATACATATCTGAGGTATTGTTGTTTAACTCCTTGCATGCTGCTAAATATTCCTGTCAGGACAGAATTTCTCTTGCCACTAAAAAATGTATAATTGGGGCATAAATAATCAAATTTCCCCTTGTAAACTGAAAAGATTTTTTTTTCATTAAGGTTTTCTTGAGTTAAATGTATAGGGATGTTTCATCAAATCTAGTCATGGATGCTTAACTCTTAGAAGCCGGGGAATCAGAATGAATTTATTGAACATGACATACCGCGAAAAACTTACAGTAAAGCAGGTACTTCTAGTCAAATGTCGTCTGCCTATTCAGGCAGACGACACTTGACGAGAAGCACCTGTCCAGTGTTTAATTCTCCCCAGCCCAAAGATAGCCACCGAACCGTCACAGCCAGATTCCAGCCGTATTACATCACAGGCAAGAAAACTCGACTCCCGTCTTCTAAGAGTTAATAGCAGCCATGACCAGATTTTATGAAAAGTATCTTGAAAATACTCAGCGAGTTAACACTTTCACTGCCGAAAGCGACTGTTGTCGCCTATTTTATCATGATTATCTGTACGTTCTGGTATGCGCAGACCAAATCTACAATCTGATTAAATGTTTGGAAAGGGCTCAGAGAACACCTTTTTCAACCATTAATCAGATGATAGAGTTTCAAGTATGTCATAAATTTTATTAAACTTCCTCACATACAGGCGTACATAGAGGTCCTCCATTTATGACTAAAGTAGGCGTGGCAGCACAAGGGTTAAGAGTTAAAGTGCATAAAAATGCCTCTCAATAAACAGATCTAACTATAAAATGCACAGAGCTCTCACGCGATAGATATTGTTAGTCACTTTCTGACTTTCAAACCACTATATCTAGCCTATTTATTGGGCGCGGTGGTGGTCGAGTGAGCTCGTAGGGCAACTTAAAAATTAACATTTTCTCCGAAAGCCATTGGGATTCATGTCTTCCATTTCATAAAGCATTTGGTCAAATATACTTTCGAAAAAGATGGGAGAACTGGTGTGGTTCAATACTTTTTTGAGTAGTACAGCTGAAACTTTGCCCGCGCCTTATGTTTTTCTCTCATTGAACTCCGTGTGTATTTTCGAAGAAAATACTTATATTTCTAGAGTAGATTAACTGGTTGAGTGCTAGAAGCCACTATCATGGCTCTATTGAAAGGTGCTGGTTGCCACTTCAGTTGCTTTACACTGAAAACATGAGCATGACGTTTGAACGAGCTCGTTCATAACCTATGTTTTTGAGACAAAAAATGAAAAAACAATGAAAATTAATTGACCATTAGCGCTGGTTGGATTTGGCCGTTACGTTGGGTAAAGGGTTAAAGTCAAGTTTTGTACAAACGGTGCAGCTTGATCTGTGGTGTAATGTTCGTGAATCTCATATGCTTTCAATATTCGACACAACTGGAAAGGGTTATTGTTATGTTGGTCTGTGTTCCAGTTTGAACATAGAAATCTCACTCATCCCGTTCATCACCGAGTACCTTAATGGGTTTGTCGCATACAAAACTGACTTTTGTTTGTTTGTTTGTATATTGTTTGTTAGGGTTTAACGACTCTTTCGACAACCGAAGTCAGAGTTCAGACAGTTTTACGGACAGAGGAAGCCGGAGTCCCCGGAGAGAACCACCGTGCAGCGGCGAGCAACTGTTAGACTCCCCACCTTACTAACTCTGCACAAGCTGAGTTGGCAACAATTAGGCAAGTGGACCATCGACGTGAAGTGCCCCTTAGTACTCAGCGTCACATTGCCCCACATGTAGACAATCGTGATTAAGTGTCTTGCCCAAGGATAAAATGCAGTTAAAGATGGTCAGGATCAAACGATCGACCTTTCTGTTTAATGTGCAATGCTCTAACCACTAAACCACAGTGTCTTCACAATACTCACTGCAGCGAATAGGAGAGTCCATGGTATTTGTTAGGAGATTCAGTATTTAATTGATCCAACATCCCCGTGGGGCTTTTTGATTAAATAAGTACTGGGCCTCCACCTTCTCAACTATTTTTGACCATTGTATTTTTTTCTGACACCCGCAAAAACTGTATATAAACTGGGTTTAAGGAGTTAATGAGGGATCCGTGAAGACACACCCACATGAAGATACTTAATTCCCCCTCCCCCCCCCCCCCCCCCACCCCCACAACATTCAGGAGTTGCCATTTTGTCGTTTTAAGCATTACCCAACTCAACGGCCAAAACCGGCCATCGCTATTCTCAAAAATCGTCAATTAATTTTAATTATTTTTTCATTTTTTGTCGAGCTCGTTCCAATGATGGATCATAACCTATGTTTTTGAGACAAAATCTGAAAAAAATAGTCATTCAAGAATTTTGTTTGCAAGTGTCGTCTACTTTTCATGTTAGGTAAAGGGTTAAGGACAGGAGGTGGGTTTTTTCCGTAAAACAAAATACAGACCACTTTACTTCCAACCCCTTGTAGGTTTGCACAGCTGAAATTGTGACAGATCCATTCAGGACTTGGCAACAAGTGCCGTTTGTTGCTTCAGAGGGGTTTTATGACACTTTCAACAGCCTGGTCATACATTTCAGACAATTGTTCGAACCCCACCACTGCCAGTTCTAAAGAAAACTACCAAGTTTTCGGGGCCGTTTCGGTAAGAGCACACGCCATGTGGGATGTGAGCTTAATCTAATCACAGTTTGCTAAGGATCTCCCCTACTCATGGAAGTAGAAAAACGTAAATGTATATATCTTTTATGTTTGTTGCTTCAGTGGGGTTTTATGACACTTTCAACAGCCTGGGTCATACATTTCAGACAATTGTACGGGCGTAGAAAGACAGCTTGTCTAGAGAGAACCGCTGGGCAACAGTCAGTAACTGCCCGACTCTCAAATTTACTAGTCCGGCACAAGCAGTGTTAACCCTTTACCCAACGCACACGATATCTGAGTTTATTATTTTAATTATTTTTTTTTTTTTTAATTTTTCAAAAAATAAATAAAGCCAAATTATGTCTCCCCTCACTGGAACAAGCTCATTTCAATGAGGGGGTTCACATGATATAGTGTTTGACAAATATACTCGCCCAAAAAAGAAAGTGTGCATTGCAGAAATTGATGAAACTCCAAAAAAATAATTTCGTAGGTGTGAAGAGCGTTCACCTGTTCATGAATAAGTTATATTGAACACAAAAACAGCTTTCCCCGTTAAAATTGCATTAACATTAAATGACGTGCTGCACGTTTGTGAAAAGGCATGTTTTGCACGTGGAGAGTCTGAAAATTCATGCAGCAGTGTGAATCCTTGGGTATTTAAACACTAAAGTAAGGCCCTCCTATCGTTCACATTCAAACTTGCGCTGCTGTTAAAACGACTCCACATTAGCATGCCAAGATTGACAATGAATCAACGTCTCCTTGCCCTGGGTATGATTAGAGCTGGCAGATCACACAGAGAGGTTGCCCAGCATTTGAACTGCCACCGTAACACTGTAGACAGGCTAGTCCATAGACATGCACTACATGATGACGTTCGTACCGACCCCGCTCCGGGAGACCCCGAGTTACCACCCCTGCACAAGATCGGTATATCCGTGTCGTCCATCTCCGGAACCGGCAACAAACGGCAACGACGACAGTCGGGAACATCCCTAACCTGAGACGGATACATCCTCAAACAGTAATCAACCGGCTGAGAGAATACGGCTTACGTCCTCGAAGACCTGCAATTCGTCCGATTTTTTTGTTACGTCATCATCGTGCTCGACTGCAGTGGTGTAGACAACATCCCAGGCATCCCTTACACTGGTGGCGACGTGCTTTATTCACAGATGAATGTCGTTTCCATCTTTCATCATCAGATGGCCGCCAGAGAGTGTACAGACGTCGAAACGAACGCTACGCAGATCCATGTGTCGTGGAGCGAAACCGTTATGGAGGAGGGTCTCTCATGGTGTGGGGTGGCATCACTGCCCGTAACAGAACTGAGCTGGACATTATTGATGGAAATCTCAATGCAGCCAGATATCGTGATGGAGTGCTTACACCTGTTGTTGTCCCATTTCTGCAGCGTCACGGCCCCGGCGTCATTCTACAGCAGGACAACGCCCGACCCCACGCAGCTCGTGTTGTTCAACAGTATCTGCAGCAACAACAAGTGGACGTTCTTCCCTGGCCCGCAAATTCGCCCGATATCTCACCCATTGAGCACGTATGGGACGAAATGAAACGTCAGCTACGCCGACTTCCCCATGCACCGTCAACGCTTGTGGAACTCCAAAGACAGCTTATCAGAATATGAAACAACATCCCACAACACTTCCTTGCTAACTTGTTCGCTTCCATGAGGAGTAGATGCACAGCAGTAGTCGATGCAGACGGAGGTCATACCAGATATTAAGTGTGTGACTTTTGTGTTTGACCCTTAGTGTCTTTGACTCTCCATGGCACCAAGAGTATTCGTCGTAGCGTAAGGAAATTCCTCGTGTTGATCACAAATTGATTCATCTGTGATTGAATAAAATTTCCATGAATGAAAATGATATATATCTTTTTTTAGTGTTATTTTTTAGCATGCACACTTTCTTTTTTGGGAGAGTATATTTTTTTTTTCAAATGCTTAACCCTTTACCTAACATGAAAAGTAGAGGACACTTGCAAAAAAATTCTTGAACAACTAAATTTTTTTCATTTTTTGTCTCAAAAACATAGGTTATAACCCCTCATTGGAACGATGGAGTCAAAACCTATGTTTTTGAGACAAAAAATGAAAAAATAATGAAAATTAACTGACGACTTTTGAGAATAGCGCTGGCCCTTTTTGACCGTTTACTGGGCAGAGGGTTAATATGCAAATTTCGCGGACGGATGCTGCCGATTCATTAGGTAAAGGGAAAACATTAGTTGAAATCAAGTGCACCGTGGGCGTATACGACCTGTCGATTATAGGCGTACAACACGATAACGCTTCAATACTATTCGTCAGTGCGAACCTTCCTTGTGCCAAAATTGTAGAGTGTGACAGTTGCTCGCCGTACCTCAGTCGTTCTTTCTAGGTACTGCAGCTTGCTCCAGGGAAACACCCGTAATATTAATCCTTTACCCAACGCAGACGATATCATTTTTTAAATTTTTCAAAAAATTTCAACAAAACCATATCATGTGACCTCTCGTTGGAACGAGCTCGTTCCAAAGAGTGGTCACATGATATGGTTTTGTTGAAAATTTTTGAAAAATAGTATGTTTTCAGCTCCTGAATTTGCATATTGCGCGATCGGATGTGGCCGATTCGTTGGGTGAAGGGTTAACCCTTTACCTAACGTGGAAAGCAGACGACACTTGCAAAAATAATTCTTGAATAACTAATTTTTTTCATTTTTTGTCTCAAAAACATAGGTTATGACCCCTCGTTGGAACGAGCTCGACGAGCTCGTTCCAACGAGGGGTCATAACCTATGTTTTTGAGACAAAAAATGAAAACAATAATGAAAATTAATTGGCGATTTTTGAGAATAGCGTTGGCCGGTTTTGGCCGTTACGTTGGGTAAAGGGTTAACCGACAAATCTTGAAACAAGGAAGCCATTGTATAGCGTCTCATACAACTGGAGACCAACGCTGGAGCTACAGTAGTAGGCAAGCATAAGATACAATCACGGTTAATTGTTGTTTTTTGCAACTTTCAAAAGAGAGTGTTTGTTTTTAATCCTACCCTAAATGTATCAACTTTATACGTGATACTTTGAATACTTCATATCAAATCGATGAAAAAAAAAATGGTGAGACGCGGATTCGTTAATCTAAGCCTTGCGAACGTGATCTGTGGTCTTTGATGGTGCATGTATCCATTTGGAACAGCCTCAGCCTCTGTCCAGGTTGCTCTCCCAAATTGGCTTGCCCGCTTTCCCTTCCGATGTCCCTGGGGTAAAGCCTCCCCGAGATATCAATTAGGTCTGTCATAACGACAAAAACAAGAACACGTGAAGCACGTGATAATGCCGCACGAACATATTCACCATACAAAACAAATTAATATATTTCATTTATTCGCTCGTTTTATTTTGTTTTTGTTTTTGTTTTTTTTTTTTTTTTTTTTTTTGAAAGAGTTTGAAGTATTTTACAATGCAGATAACAGCAAGTAAAGTGGTATATCTAAAACAGTAACAGGACTACATTTTCTTCTTGGGGAACTGATTAGTGCTGGGTGTGTTACGAAGAACGGGCTACGGCCTGGTTCAAACTTAGTACCGCTTGCGATACTGTCTTTTTTTTTAAATCGATACCGGTATGTCAGCAACGAGGAGCCTGGCTTCACCAAATGATATAAGGAGATTAAAGGACATTAAATACAGATGTTAAAATAGTGTTTATAAGACTCTATCCAGCCTGGCTTACATGGGCTCATTTGAGCCCCGGTAGACCCGACTGGGTGGCGTCTTACTAAGACCAATCACGACAAGCTAATCTGCACACACGGGCTGTTTACTCGGGTACGGCATGACGGGTGTTCCCCATCATTATTAACTAATCTTTGTTCCAAATGACCGAACATGGGAACAAAATATCCTCTTATATTTTATGCCAGTGATTCTGTGATTCAGTCCAACTAGAAATTCAATCTTTCATTATCTCCCTTGATATGCAATGTGATACAATTTTTCGTCGTGGGTAGTTGGAGGTACGGCAGACGAACCCCCATTGGTCGGACCTAGCCCTGGACCTCGGAAATAACGTCATAGTCACAAGACCAAGTTACGACATTTGAGGGTGTCATGGTAGCCCAACAGAGCGGTCATGTTGTGACATCATCACCATAATGATAGTGTCAGTAGGCACGTGCACCGCGTGATGTCAGGGTGACATGTGTTTCCGTCGGCCATGTTTAGTACTGGAGGCCCACATCTTGGTTTCTATGGTGGCACGTGGTTATTATGGGACCCAAAGTCCTATAATACGCCGGTGGGTGTTTTCGGAGGGCTTGTTCATTTCGACAGGAGTATCTTTACTGGCTCGGATTCTCAAACAAGTAGTAGTAGTAGTAGTTTTAAAATTTTGGCTCTAGTCGGTTGGGTGGGTTGAAGGCGTGCCAATGCAATTTTTCTGTTGTAAGAAGTAACCAGGCCTCAGAAGAACATCATGGGCTATGGTACAACCGTTTCTAGTTGATTCTACCAACAAATTGTACATGCGCAGAAGAACGCCTGTTTCTGAGGACAAAAAAACTTGTCGGGTAGGTGACCTTGTATCACATTGTTAATGATGTGTTAGTGTAATTTGCTTTAGGGTAAGGCTATTTTGGGTAAACATAACCGAAGAGTATATATCACCGAAAACATCTTGAAAAATAAATAAAAATGTTCAGAATGTCTCCTCGACATTAACTTTTAGAATATTTGGCAGCAAACAAGGCAGCAACGCACAGAGACGGCATCCATACCAGATTCACCTGAAAAATATATATAATTTATGTTAATTGTATTTTGCAACTAATAATCTGCAAATCGTCAAGACAAAATAGCAAGAAATGCATTGCAATATTTTTTTGTGTGTGTGTTTTATCCCGAACTTGAGCAATACACGTTTTCGTTTCAGGAGATGGCATTTTCCATTTTTTATGACGTGTGTTCCCAACGCCGCGTGGCCTTGATTTCCAAAACAAATCACACGCGGATCCTTAGCAGTGCACAATGCTTGTCAGAAAGTGGCTGACATGAACTCGACTCAAAATTAAATAAATTGATACTGGTACGCACTTAACCATTTGTGTCATAATTAACTTGGGGATTAAGTGCAAATTGTAATATTAATATTACAGGGAAACTGAGTTGACAAAGAAGCTGTAGAACACATTGAGATGTGACTGCGTATCATCTGAATTAAGCTACGTATTTTCGTATCTATGAACTAGAATTTCGAAAGTCTGACGTTCTAAACACATTGATATAAATAAAGTTTTGTCAAAACCCACCGTTTAGGATTGGGAGTTCGCATGGTTGAGTTGTACATTAAGAAATGAGTGAAATATGAAGCGATCTCCAATAATCATCATTGGCGTCACAGGTACTCGTCACAAGCTGTGAAATCGAAAGAAAAATGCTATTTGATAGCATTTTTGAATCGATGCTGACGTGCCCCCATAATGGTATATAAATATTAACAAGGTACACAACTCGTTTTTCAGAAACGATAGCACTCATCTTCGTTGTAACCCCCCCCCCCCCCCCCCCTCAAATTTGATTCACACAACGTATCCAGCAGTACCCAGTGTCAGTGGAAAGCGGAATGAATACGTTTTACAGTGGTGTATTACACGACCGTTGGGTGTTCTTGGGTTACTCATAATAACTGGGAGAAGTCGCAGAAAAGGCCGAAAAACATTTCGTCGGACAAGATAGTGTACAGTGGAAAGTGGGTTACCAGCGACAATTATGAGATTTATTATAAATAATTTGAGGTTCCATTGTCTATGGAGGGCAGATTCAAACATTAACCGTATACCTTTATCAATTACTAATCTCGAAACCACATTTATTCATTTCTGGCAATCACATTTGGCGTTTATACATTTGGTAACCTTTTTCTGGAAACTCAGGAAGCCAACGGCGTCCGTAGAAGCTAAGATGCTCACAAAAACAGCCCATTGGCTGCTATTTAAAACAAGCCAATGGCAGAATGGGGAAAATTCGCTGTATCTATGGACGCGAAAAAACATCTTTTGATTTGAAGTGACGGCTAAAAAGTGTATAAACGGTAAATGTGATCGCCAGAAATGAATAAATGTGAATCCGAGATTAGTAATTGATAAAGGTATACGGTTAATGTTTGAATCTGTCCTCCATAGAGAATGGGACCTCAAATTATCTATAATAAATCGAAACTTTCTACTGTACACTATCTTGTCCGACGAAATGTTTTTCGGCTTTTTCTGCGACTTCTCCCAGTTATTATGAGCAACCCAAGAACACCCAACGGCCGTGTAATACACCACTGTAAAGCTTATTCCTCCCCCTTTCCACTCACATCGGGTACTGTTGGATACGTTATGTGAATCAAATTTGAGGGGTGTATAACGAAGATGAGTGCTATCGTTTTCGAAAAGAGAGTTGTGTACCTTGTTAATATTTATATACCATTATGTGGGCACGTCAGCATCGATTCACAAATGCTATCAAATATCATTTTTCTTAAGATTTCACAGCTTGTGCCGAGTAACTGTGATCAGCATCTCTCCATTTTGCATCACACGTGTTTATTGTTCATTCAATCGCTCCAACTACAACACATACCACATAGACTAGGGATAAAATTGACGAATAGCCTACTCAGCCCAATAATAATATACAACTCTGAAATATGGTTCCCGGAAATCATAAGAAGGATTATGTCTTCCAATAGTAGATCAGACAAAAGGGGAGAGAGTTTTAACATAATTAACTTTCTACATAAAATCGAGTACGACCAAATGCAGGACAAATTTTGCAAGCGGCTCCTAAACTTACCTAAACATGCCAGCAATTTGGCCAGCAAGGTTGAACTCGGACTTTTACCCCTAACCTCATCTATTATAGGTAAGCTAGAAAAATATAAAACATATGTAGACAACTTAGGACCAGAGAGCCTTGTCAAAGAAGCCATGGAAACAGATGATGACCAGGAAAAAATCGGGGCTAACTTCTGGCTGCGGTCACTAAACGAATGCAGACAACTTATCACGCCAGCCACCTCCGATAAATACCCACTGAAAAATAATGCCGTCGTTTCGTTTTTTTTGAAAAGGCTATTCGCTCCGAATTAGGCAACGACGAAAAGAGAAACGGTAAAAACAAATTAAGGACGTATTGAAATTTTAAGGAAACTTTTAACCTAGAGCCATACCTAGATGAATGCAGAATCACGAAACACCGCAATGCCCTAACTAAACTAAGAATAAGTTGCCATAATCTTGGCATTGAGAGGGGCAGGTATATGGGACTAGTAGAAGAATGCAGGGTATGCGAACGTTGCAGGGCTGTAGACAACGAAACACATTTCATTCTTCACTGTGAGATTCTGGCAGATGAATGAAAACACCTTCTTGGACACAATTTTATTAGTAACAGCAATTTTGGGGCTTATAATGACACAAACAAATTTAAACTTATAATGCAATCCACCGACAACGGGTTTCTAAACAATCTCGCCCATTATACATACCATGGGTTAAAAAAGAAAGGGAACTGGCAATCCCCCGATCAACCAAACCACGTCGACACCTGTCTCATTTTATACTCAATTTCCGAAGTTACCGTGAATAAATAGACAATAAACATATAGTGTGTTTTTATATCTGTGTTATACAACGAGTTGAAATATGGTTTATTTTTTCGAGGCTTCGCCGAGAAAAAATAAACCATATTTCAACGAGTTGTATAACACAGATATAAAACACACTATATGTTTATTGTTTTTATCTGATAACAAACAGACACCCGTCTCGTGCGTCTACCCGACTTATATATGCTTCCCACGGGCCTCCAAAGAAAACCAGTCTACGAGACAAAAGAAATAGGACAAGACGCATAGAGTTGTGTCCCTTACATTACAAAATCGATGACGGCGATTGTAAAGTGCGATTGCACTTCTTGCATCATGTAACTGCGCTGGAACAAAATAAATTTCAACTATTTTATTAACAGTAACAAAACGGTGTTTCAGCAGAGTTATTCTTTTTTTGACATAGTTCCAGTTTTCTTCAGTGTTTTATGCTGTAGTCCCAATATAACAAATAATTTTGCGTTTGTTTACAATTTTTACGAAGTGTTTTTTTTCAGGTAGAGCAGACGAACTTTTAATTAGCGCAGTTCCGCGAGTACTTTTGATCGAGGCCGTGACTATAAATAGTTCGCAGTCGCCGCATACTAATTACTATTAACTTTCAAGTAATTTCTACAATGTTTTGAAGCAAAATTTTAGGTTGCCTTTATTGAAGCAAAATAAATAAGAAATGACACCATCAGAGGATTTTGACAAAGTGCAATAAGCGTACAATTAAAACCTGCCCAGTGATATAACGATGTTTCATGAATGAATGAATGAAAATGGAATTGAAAGAGGTCAGAGGTCGTTCGCATAAATTATAATTATATACAACACCCGTTGTATATACTTCAAGTATATACAACGGTTGTTATACTCTATGGTTATCAGATAAATATACATATTGCACCATAGAGCAAGAACAAAGGATTATATTATCATGTTCAAAGACATGGTATATTGGTATACTAAAGTGAAAAGTCATACTTCGCTTTTAAAACGTTTTGTTCCACAAAAAAGGGGTCCGGTTTAACTGGTAGAGTGCCAGACCAATTGTAGTGCCAGAGTTTGTTCACGTGGATTTTTCTTGTTACAATTTACTGGAGAATCCCTGTGAACACTCTGCAATGGATTGCAACAGGACGAGTCCATATGGACAAAATGTTTTCTTGTTTCAACTGAGTCTGAAACATATCCAAAGAACATGAGGACTTTTAGTTGTGGTACCAATACCTTCCAGTGAGGCCCAAATATGGGCTTCTAGCACCCAATCAATAGACAAAACGACATAATTTGTTCTTCTGATGTATTATTATATTATTGTCAACTATTACTATGTTATTTCTTATACTGTACAATTGGTCGTAATGGTGTAAAAAGTACAATAAACTGAATTGAATTGAATTGACTTGTTCTGTAAATAAAGGTCAAGTGAGGGCAGCTTACGTCATCAACATGAGACATGCTGATAAAGTCTGCTGGTTTAGTCCTGAAAAGGTATTCCTACATGGCAGTTGAGACGTCATTAACACCATCTTATTTATACAATGGCAATGTTATGCAGTGCTTCTATTTCAATGAAAAACAACACGTAATAATATAGTTGTCGTAAATATATATTTGTTTTGAGGGATGTTTTGAGGTTTTTGTTTTTTGTTTTTTTGGATTTTTTTTTTTTTTGTTTTTTTTTTTGTTTTAGCCTACAACATTTATTTTTCAACCCGCTAGTGACCGGCGTTAACCCTTTACCCAACGTAACGGCCAAAACCGGCCAGCGCTATTCTCAAAAATCGCCAATTAATTTTCAAAATATTTTCATTTTTTGTCTCAAAAACATAGGTTATGACTCCTCGTTGGAACGAGCTCAGTTACAAATTTATTCATAACTTACTTGTGTGCAATCTGCCTCATCGAAGGTGTTTTTTGCAATAAATCTAATCTAATCTAATCTAATCTAATCTATGTTTTTGAGACAAAAAATGAAAAAAATTAGTTATTCAAGAATTTTTTTTTGCAAGTGTCGTCTGCTTTTCATGTTAGGTAAAGGGTTAATGATAATCCTACTCATGGGTTAAAAAATTTATTTTGACAAACTATATAGTCATTACGTCATACAAGGAACTTGGAATGTCTTATTGGGATCGTTAGCCTCTTCTTTTATTTTATTCCCCCCCCCCCCCCCCCCCCCAGACAATTACGGCCACAGTTTTCAAGTTACACATATGGAATTTCGTACAAATATTAAGTACTCTCGTCACTCTTCGGACTTGAACGCAGCAGAGCCCGATTTTTAATTTTCGACCTTTATCCAAAACAATTCCAAGTTTAGTTTTTTCCTTCTATCTTTTAATATCAATCAACGCCAGTATCAAGCCTCCCTCTTTCAACTTTTGTATATCTCATCTCCAACAGAAAAAAAAACATATCTAAAATTGTGGGAAATTCACAGAGACTATGGCCGAATTTTCGGATTATGTCGAACTTTTCAATGTCACAAAAAAATTAAATCATGTTCGATTTTCTTGAAAGTTTAGTATGCTGTAGAGCTAAAAATAAGTTTGAGATACCAGTGTCTTTTTTATGTTTCTTTTTTTTCGATTTATCGCCGTTTTTGCCCTGTTTACGCCATTTTAAATTTATGCATCATTGCTTTACATCTTTTAGTGAAAACATATATTCTCAGACGCGCTTCTCCGTAGAAATAGTACACACAGCTGTGAAATTCCATGCACTACCTTTTGAATAAGTACTCCATTAAATGCAATTGTTACACTTCAAAATTTTGACCTTTATCAAAAGCAGCATCGATTTTACGTCTTTTTCATGAACGCCCCAACGCAGACGATATCAAAATTTATTATTTTAAATATCAGTTTTTTAAATTTTTCAAAAAATTTCAACAAAACCATATCATGTGACCCCTCGTTGGAACGAGCTCGATTATATTTCAAATGTATTGCCATCCTAGGAAAGTTTCAACTGTTATACCCGAACGCTGAGATCACGTCATAGGGCTTCCTATGGTCAAAAATTAAAAACCGTCGGATTTCTTTGAAATTTTAATATGCTGCAGAACAGTAAGAGATAGCGGCCTCTCGTTCTATCCTTCCACGCTAGCACTCGTGCCATGTCGATTAACCCATTCACACGCGCGTGTTGTTCTGTGTATTTTCTGAAAATGTTATCTGTCGGGGAATCTAAAAATAGCCTTGTCCTATCCCTGTGTACTATATACTTGACAAAAATAACCGTGGAATATTTTTCTGACTTGCAACTGCTTTCAACTGACGGAACACAAAGCGGCATTTTAAGAAAATTTGTCCGGAGTTCTTTTTCTGACATGACCATCGGTTGATAACGAATGCCGAATAAGGAACTGGGAATGAGTAACGGTTACCATATTCCTAATTCGTTTTCGTTATTTTGAAGTTCAAGAATGAAACTGCATGTCTTTGGCAAGGTCCTTGACAATAGACAGGATACTTAGAATTGGAATTCTGATTTATATCAGAGATTCATCCTCGGTGTCTTCAATGTAGTATAATAATTATTTCGCTACATCTCGTTGATTGTGTCAAAGAGGACAACTGTGTCATTCCCTCTCACTTCGATGTCACATTTCATACATAATTCGGAACAGACTATAATATCTCTTAGACGTTCTATTTTAATAATACGCGTGAAGATTACACGCCGTGATATTCGAGATTCCCGTGTGAAGTCACGTTCATCTTTCAATCGAAAACATCGGTTTTTCGTTAATTCATAAAAAAATAAAAAACTTCGACGTTTGATACTCAAAAATGGCCATCTACTGTAGGTGTGCCACCACCAGGATAAACACTTTCTGGTGTATATCTTTCTGGTGTATATATATTTCTGGGTTATCCGAGCGGCAGTGCCTATGTATGTTGTCTAGCCTGAAAGAGCGGCACAAAAATATCAAATTCTATGATCTCACGCCGAGACGGAATTAGAACTGCATGGACAAAATGTACATTTGGAGAGGTGTGAAGGGGGAGGTGTCTCATGCTCCTATATTTTTGTATTAGATACCACAGTGGTATACGTCACTCCTCTCCTAAACGCCGAAGTCTCGGATCTGTGTGAAGCAGCAACTAACATAATTACAGATAATAACCATATTTTGTGAAATTAACGTTCTGTCACGCCTCAAAAGGCCAAAGATAGTTCAATTTGGGACATACAGTGCAGTCGCCGTGGACTGGTCGTAAGTCATGCGTGGGCAGTGATGTCAACTCATGCGTTTACCAGGTGATAAAAACATCATCAGCAAAATTTTAATTAATGAAGCACCGGGTATAGCCCGGTGCTTCATTAATTAATTTGTTGATGATTATTCCTATAATTAGAGTTTGGAATTTAATAATATTGCGACCCCGGAAATATTGCCCTCCCGTGGAAAATGACTAGTCTACGGCGGCCGCTCTTTTTAAAGATCTGATTTGGGCCGTTTTTTCACATACGTGTACGTTTAATCCCAATCACACAAATATGTATGTAAAAGAATCTTTTTCGATTTTGTAGCACTATCTATTTTCGGACGAAATTTCTGGTGGGGTGCCCCCCCCCCCCCCCCGCCCTCCCTTTTGTACCAATGGGGCTGAGTTAAATAAATTACAGAAATCTCCGTTAATACGTTACGGGGGAATGGGTTTCTCCCTCTGTATTGACGTCACTGTATTAATACATTGTGCATTACATGTGTTTGGCCAAGGAGTTTGGTCTAAGTTTTTACTTTCAATGAAAAAAAATCGTAGAATAAATTACTTCATTTCTCTATATGTTTACCGCTTATTCCCACAGTTGCTGCTTGTCCCCTTGTATTCATAATGAATACAAGTGTAGTGCAGGGTGCTGTTCGATTCGAAACCCTCAGCCTGTTTCGATTCGGGATTCGATTCGACAAGAAAATGGAGACTCGCGGGGAACTAGAGTCACGTGTACAAACGCGAGCATAATCAAACACTTTGCTCATTCATTTTACGAAAACTGCGTAAACACATTCTAATTTCAAACTCTCAGGCCACAAGTGTAATTCTGTGTGTTATGGGCTATTTTTTACCGACTTTTCATGGAGTTTGTGCGCAGACTACTGTTGATGTGTAAGGTGATGTCCTTCTACGTACAAAGATATACAGATATTTCTTCGTGCTATAGTTACTGATATTACCAATCCATGAGTATTTAATTAACCTTGGAAACATCAAAATATTGAGACATTAGTTACAACTATGCGGCGTAATCATAAAATTACAGCTGTGGCGAGTCTTCATTCATAATTATAAACATGATGGTATTGAAAAAGACATGAACCCTTTCCAAAACGTAACGCCAAAACCGGCCTGCGCTATTCACAAAAATCACCCGTCAATTTTCAATTTAAAAAAAAAAATTGTCTAAAAAACATAGCTTATTTCCCCTCGCTGGAACGAGCTTGTTGAGTTCGTTCCCATGAGGGGTCATAAACTCTGTTTTTGACGCAATAAAATGTAAAAAATAGTTTTTCAAGAATTCTATTTGCATGTGTCATCTGCCTTTCGTGATAGGTGAACGGTTAAAGATTCTATCAATCAAGACTCGATTGAGAAACATTTCTTGCGTCGATTCAAAAAGAATTTTTGGAGTCAACCGGATGAAATATATATACCACAGGCAGCTGCCACAGGTTCGCTTTTTCTGACGAACTGAAATTTTCCAGACGATTGAATCTAAACGCAGGCGATGAACTTGAACTATCTAAGGGCTAAACTGGTTCCAGTCCATAATGGCTTATAGAATTTGACTGGTTGTTTGACTAATCTTGACAGTTAATTCGACAAAATTTTTTTAGTCCTAATATCTCTCATTTCCAGTAACCTCGTATGTATCGACATGACCGCCGATGCACCAGAGAGCCCCTTAGGGAGTAGTACCATGGTATACCACGTGGCGTCCCCAAATACCTTACATGATACACCAGAGTAAAACCCTGATATACCAGGGTATTTGGGAGCAATATCTCGGTGTGCAATTCTATTTCGGTCCCCAAGTCACAATTCCAAGATCCATCTTTGATATGAACCTAATTTACTATATAAGTAGGAAGTCTGGAATTCAGTCGTGTAATTCCGCCAACCCAGAAATTCCAGCTTTGATTATCTCCCTTAATATGCAATGGGCTACTTTTCCGTTTGAGCGGGTGGGGCTTCCCGTCGTGGGTCGGGTTGATCCGACAGTCCCGTAATTCTGTCAAGCTAGAAACTTCAGTTTTGATTATCTTTGACATGCAATGGACTGCTTTCCGGCGCGGGTGCGGGGCTTCCCGTCGTGGGATGGGTGGCCTGCTGGTCGTATTAGCTATTACGAAGTTCTACGTTATGTTCTTCCAGTTTATATAACACTACCTTTAAAGGTTCCAACCTGTCAGTGATTGTTTTGATTTAGGCGATACGATTAAAGTTTATTCAGTTTGATATCTTGTTCAGTTTATTTCAGTTTTTCACATTTCACATGGCAATTTTCAGGCGTTCTGAACATTCGTCGGTTCTTTGCCGTTCGAATTTAGCGATGGGGCACTCAAGCGGGTTTGTGTCAGTACGCCGATATTCGTGTATTTCCCGTTCTCACAGCGAACGCATGCAATTAAACATGCAGCAGGAGAACGCGGCTTGTTGAGACGTTACCCCAATTCGGGGAAATGTATCTACATCCTGTGCATCACAAATGCATTCCTTTGGGTTAAACTTACCGCGCTGTTGCCAGATGTTGTTGTTGACGTTGATGCGTCGGTGGTGGAGGAGGAGGAGGCACCTGCAATTAAAATATTGACTATTTAGTTCCTGTAAAATGGTCATGTCAAGAAACTCATTTCAGCCTCCTGAGGGCCATGGTTGGGTATATCAAAATGGACCCTGGACTCTAAGGAAGAGTTAAGACCGACAGTTCACAACCTATCATAATCGGAGGGGAGGGGGAATATGTGTATTTGTGAGAAAGTTGTTTACTAAACCGTCTCCCGTGACCTATATCAAAATTCAATGAAATTTACTGAATATTTTTATCAATGACTAGCACAGAAGCAAAACGTAAATTAAAGAGGGTAGGCTACACAGTTTGGAATGTTCAAGGGCTGACTCAAAAAATTAATGGCCCCAATTTTGTGAGGCTTATTAACCGATTCGATTTATCACACTGACAGAAACCTGGCATCAAGATGAAACGGATATTGACATACCGGGCTATAAGTGTGTTGATTTGTGTCGAGTTGATGAATGGCACAGAAGAGGGGTGTTTAAAGGTACAAAGTACAATGCAAAGAACAAACGGGGAGGTATTGGATTTAATTTTGCCAATCAATATCATGCTTTTCTTAAACGAGTTTGTAAGATAGATGACCTTGCCATTTGAATAGAATTCGATGGTGCAATGTTTAACATGTCTTGTAAAATTATATTTGTGTCAGTGTACTTTCCACCAAGTAACTCAAGTTATTGGAAAACAAAATATCCGAGCTCATCCATCTTTGACAAAATAGAATAAGAGATATTAAATTGTCGAGTGACGGATATGATTATTCTTGGTGGAGATTTCAACTCCCGAACTGGGGAAAGGCCGGATTATGTTACAAATGACAATGACAAATATATCCCACTACCAGATGGTTATACAATAGATTTATCTAAAGAGTGACAATAAATGGGTTTGGACAACAAATTCTGTTGTTAAGTAGGGCAGCGAAACTTAAAATTGTTAATGGCGTTGACCGGCGACGGCTTTAGAAACATCACAAGCTCGCAGTATAATGGTGCGAGCATAGTGGATTACGTCGTGACATCTGATCGATATCTCTCGGAAGTAAAATATTTTTGTCTTAAATCTCCAAATGAGTACTCGGACCATAGCCATTTAGCGTTACACATTGAATTTAACTGGTATAGTGCTAAGTTTTTGTGGTTGTCAAAATTTTGTTCACATGTTATAGCCTTGTTACAGTTTATGGGAGAGTGCCTAGGCATTCTCCCATAAATCGTAACAGGGCAAATCCACCCAGACTGAATAATATCACAGCAAAAATTAATTGAAGCCCATCCAGAGAATATGAAGCCTTGAAGCTGTGGTACACACACTTCAGGATAAAGCCCAAAAATGGGCTTCCAGCACTCAACCAGTTAAAATGACAGATGGGGACAAAAAGACTACATTATACACTTATACGATTCTGAAATTTACTTTGAAATGGACAAAGGACAGCGAACATAAAGCAACAGAATCACTAAATAGTCCTGAAATAGTCTAAAATTCAAAACTTCAAGATGAAGACTTACTCAGTTACCAAGGATGACACAGAAGATGTAGTCCATGACTTAACAGGTATAATAAATTCAGTTAATAAGACAGCTTGAAGGTTGATACCAAATTGTAAAGGTAAACAAAAACCAAAGCGCAAGTGGTTTGACTCAACCTGCAAATTCCTTAAACAAAAAATGAGCACAATTGTTAATGCGATGAAAAAAGGCATAGTGATAAATCTTTGTTAACATTTTTTTTTACCGCAAAGAAGGCGTACAAAAAAGAAACAAAACGCAAATCAAGACTGTTTTACAAAAACATATGCAATCAGCTCGACACATTAGAATCCTCGGACCCCAAGTCTTACTGGAAAATAGTAAGCCGTCTTAGATCAAAAGAAGCGCCTTCAAATGAGCTTGACCCCGACACAACGGTCAATTTCTTAAACACATTGTTTTGTAAAGAGATTACAGCTGAGAAAATCATCTTACAAAAACAAAAATTAATTTGAAAGACCCTTTGAATAATGGAAATATAACCTCAGAAGAGATAAATACTGCTCTTCGGCAACTGAAAAACAAAAAGTCTCCTGGTGAAGGTCAGGTGTCAAATGAAATGCTGAAGATTCTGGTACCTTTCATGATTGACGATATTGTTAAATTGTTCAATCAAATATTAGACTCACACCATTATCCTCTTAACTGGAGTGAAACGACTATCACAACAATCTATAAAAAAGGAGACAGATATAATCCTGACAATTACAGGGCCATCGCCATGAGCTGTACATTGAGGAAGCAGTTCAACAAAATTATAAACCGCAAAATTAATGATTTTTTAGAAGATAATAACTTAATTAGTGAAAATCAATTTGGATTTCGAGAAAAACGTAATACGATCGACAGTGTGTTTGTTCTCAGGTCTGCAATCAACAAATATAAGGAGCTAAAGAAACCCTTATACGCTGCGATTGTGGACTTTAAGAAAGAGTTCGACACTGTGGATCGATCAATACTTTTTGAAAAAAATAAAAAGAATCGGAGTCACGGGACCTGTTTCACAAATAATAGATTCGCTCTATCGATCAAGTCACTACTGCATAAAAACAAATCGGGGTATTGGACCACCCCTGTTGTCGACAATTGGCGTGAAGCATTTCGCCTACATTGTTTAAAATATTTATAGATGACATCAGAGGTTTTTTAACCCTTTACCTAACATGAAAAGCAGACGACACTTGCAAAAAAAATTATTAAATAACTAAATTTTTTCATTTTTTGTCTCAAAAACATAGGTTATGATCCCTCGTTGGAACGAGCTCGACGAGCTCGTTCCAACGAGGGGTCATAACCTATGTTTTTGAGACAAAAAATGAAAATATTTTGAAAATTAATTGGCGATTTTTGAGAATAGCGCTGGCGGGTTTTGGCCGTTACGTTGGGTAAAGGGTTAAAGACTGTGCTCCAATAAACTTGAACAACCGTAAATTGAATCACTTACTATTTGCGGATGACTTTGTGCTGACCTCAAACTCACAAAGGGGACTACAGAACTGTCTGAACAGACTAGAAGCGTATAGAAAGCAAAACAACTGGTCAATAAACATAGACAAGAC
The DNA here is from genome assembly GCA_031216915.1 of Pictodentalium vernedei. Lineage (NCBI taxonomy): Eukaryota > Metazoa > Mollusca > Scaphopoda > Dentaliida > Dentaliidae > Pictodentalium > Pictodentalium vernedei. The sequence continues at coordinate 295,994,692 of CM062292.1, read as the reverse complement.
AAAATATGTGATTTTTAAGGCCAGAAAAATAAGGAATATCCCGAGATTTTCAGTAGGTGGTAAAGAACTGGAATGTACCTCAAAATACACATAGCTAGGGTTAACCCTTTCGAAAAATGGCACCCGGAAACATGCACAGTCTGAACTTAGTCTTAAAAGGCTCAAGGCTCTCTACAGTTTACACAGCTCGTTCAAAAAGAAATGCACACCAACCGTGGTTGTCTTTTCTAAGCTGTTTGATAAACTAATTAAGCCTATATTATTATACGGCAGTGAAATATGGTCGATGGAGCTGAATATGAGGAACAGTGATACTGCACCGAATGAAAGGGTTCGTATCAAGTTCTACAAACTGATCTTAAATGTAGGTAAACATTCCTCCAACCATGCGGAAAGCGCGGAGCTAGGTCGGTATCCAATAACACTAGATGCTTTAGTACGATTCGCAAAATGTACTGGTAAATTGCTTACTACTTCCCCGGGTACCATTCTAAATGATGCTTTTGTAGATTGATAGTAGTTGATTGACTTTCAACTGACAAGGTCACACTATATTGGACTGTTCACGGGTGAAGTAAGATTGAGCGCCCGGAAAGAACTACAGGGCAGCGGTGAGTTGCTATCAGATTCTCTAACTTACTAACCCCGTTTAAACAGGGTTAGAATCAGCGGTGTAGTACGAATTGGCACAATAGCGCAGCCCAGCTTCAGTAATGGGACTTTATAGAGAACAGCTCTTCTCCGATGTGAAAGTCATGGCCACGTTGACGTTAGAGAGAATTTACAAAGTATAATCAAATTCAATGGGATTAGAAGTCATTAGTGATTGTTTCGACACAGATATTGGTGCTTAAATTTACTGCCCAATCCTTACTGCATATAATCAGGTATACAATTATGCCATTTTTCTATTTGATACGATTTTCTGAAATGATACTTGATATTATTTTCAATATTCCAACACACTGTACGCTGCTAACATTGTGCCGAATCAGGCGCATATCCAGGAATCTATAATAGGGATGCACAAGCTAGCTAGCTCTTTTGTGGGGTGGCAAAGATGATATTTGAAAGACCGTTGTGTGGGGTTTCGGGCCTCCCCAAGTCCTGACTAAGATCCTGCGTTCGATGCGCCTCCCACTTGCCTTGTCTTACTGGGAGGGGGTCGGAGGGTGCTAGTTAGGACAGGCCCCACTCCCGAGATGATTTCGCAAAATTTAGTAACCCTATATTGGGCTTTATGTTGTGTGAAAGTTGCATTGAGCCAATGTTTTGGGAGAGCCAGCGAAAATGTTAAGGGTGGTGCAACCCCCTCCCCCCCCCCCCCCAGGCCAAGTCCCCCGTAGCTGCGCCACTGGCCGTTTTGAATACACCACACCTTTATAAACGTATAACACAAATATTCGGAATGCGTACAAAAAGTGTAAAGAAATTAATTTGGTGACAAATCACAGGTCCCATGAAATTCAAGATTGATCGATGGAAAAAACTTTGGAACTCCTCAAAAATTCCAAGTAGCAGCTTGGATCTGGATTCTGCACAGCTAAAACGTTACATTCTGACAGAGCACATCAGGGTCCAATCACACGTGCACATACTACCTTTACCGTTGAAGGGATACTTGATTTTTTTCGGTTTTGTCCTTTTTTACCCTTATGAACTAACTTATCTTCACATGATTCAAAGGTTATTACTTGATTGTTAGTTGTAGCGGGGAGTAGCATTGTACGGGGGATTGACAATGTGGTTTGTGGTGATGATAGTTCTAATCGAACGGTCATGTGCTTTCCGGGGCGAAGGTGAAGGATCTGATTGACCTGGTAGATGGTATTGTGGCAGGGTCAGGATCGAAACCGGTAGTGGTGGTCCTTGTGGGGACCAACAATGTCAGGGAGTGAAGGTCAGTAAGTTTAGTGGAGTCGTACAGAGGTTTAGTCAGAAAACTGCTCAGTAGGAATGCAAGAGTAGTTGTATCCGGAGTCCTTCCTGTCCTATGGAGTAGTGACGAACGGAACTCAAGGATTTGGGCGCTGAATCAGGAGTTGGAGAACTACTGTGTTGACCAGCATTTGGGACACGTTTTGGGGCAACGCGAGCATGTGCGGGCGCGACGGGATGCATCTTAGCTGGATGGGAACACAGGTATTGGGGGAGGGGGGTAAATTCTACGGGTAGCGGAGCTTTTTTTGGAGAGGAGCGAGATGGGGATGGGCACAAGCAAGTATAGCAAGAGTGAACACAGATGTGTGAACAAGAGCAAAGAGGGACAGAAGAAGTTTACTAAGGCTAGCGCCAGAAAACAATGGGCCCAGTAGGCGGAAGCCAATGAATCTCGGTACCCTGAAGGTGGGTTATAGCAACATCCAGGGTCTCCACTGGAAAGTGAGTGAAATTGCTACATTGATCGAGGCAGAGGACTTTGATGCCATGGGCTTAAGCGAGACGTGGGTAAGACACGAGGGACGGGTAGACCAAGTAAGGGGGGGGGGGTGCGTGTGGCTAGGTGTAGGGCGAATGGAAGGCCAAAAAGGAGGAGGGGAATTAAAGAGGATTGATATCCGTCGCTGATTACAGACCTGGAAGATGTCAGCACCTCGGCTAAGAAGCAATCTAAGAAATAAAAGTATTGCCCTTTGGATTGTGTACTGTCCAGTGGAGGGAAGTAAACCCGAGTGGAACGACTCGATACACTCAACACTAAGGTCCAATATCACAGAACTAGAAAACAAGGGGTACGGTATAATTTTGATGGGTGACTTTAATGGACACATAGGTGATAAGGAAGAAGGCATAGATGTCGGGGACAAAAGAAGTCAACAGGAATAGAAGGAAGCTGTTGAACTTCACAAATGAGCTCGGTCTGAAGATTCTAAATAGAGACGCGAGGTGTAAGGGGAAATGGACCTGGGTGAGGAATGACAGAAAATCAATAATCGACTATATTCTCACAGATATTAATTTGTGGAAGGAGGTGATAGGGGTAGAAGTGGGTGATGAGGGTAAAAGGGAGTTGGATAGTGATCACAACTTGATTACAATGACGATCAGGGCCAAAAGCCTAGTAAAAAGTAAAGGAAGCTTCAAGGAGATTTGGGAACTCAGAAAGGATGCTGGGCGAAGTTCGAAGAAAAATTGAAATCAAAGCTTGTAACCGTACACAAGGGGGCCAGTGTCCAGAAAATGGACGACGCTATAGTTGCGACCCTAGTGGAGGCAGGGAAGGAAAGTGTAGGAAAGATTAAGGTACCAACACGGGAACTTGGGTACAGAGTGAACGCAGAACTGCAAAGGGCCATAAAGGGTAGAAAAGTTAAATGTGCTGCATACAGGAGAAGTAGAAAACTCAAGAAGGCGGAAAGCAACGATGCCATGAGGCAAAGGAAGAATACCAACAAGCACGAAAGCTTGAGGCTCTGGGTTTGGGGGCGAGTTTGTTGGAATTCTGAAAGCATTATAAAACGATGCACAGAATGAACTTAGCCTGTGTAACATAACAACAAAACGTGTGCCTATGGCGATAGGTCTAAAAGAGGGGTTTATCCTTTCGCCAATTCTTTTTGCATTGTACATCAAAGGTTTTGGAGATGAACTCCTGCATAGCGGCGAGGGGGTAGCAGTTGGGGACTTGATGTTCCCAGGACTATTTTTGGAAGACGATATGGAGCTAGTGTCAGAAAGCGAAGAGGGCTAGCCAAAATGCTGGGAATTGTTGGGAAATATGGGAGCAAATAGAGACTCGAACTTAATGAAAGCAAGAGCAAAGTTATATCTGTGGGTCGCAAAGTGAACTCCACTCGAAGGTTAGTTATATATTTATTTATTTATTGGTGTTTAAGGTCACATACTTATGCACAATGGCTAATCGTGACCGTGACAGTTTTACGGGTGGAGGAAGCCGGAGTACCCGAAGAGAACCACCGAGCAACGACGAGCAGCTGTCAGCTCTCCAACATCGTAACTCTGAACTCTGCACCGCAGCACATGCAGGGTTAGATTGGTCGAAGACATGCGCACCATCGACGTGCAGTACGCCTCAGTACACAGCGTCATCGTGCCCCCATTTAGGCAATCGGGGTGAAGTGTCTTGCCCAAGGACACAACGCGGTTGCCGCAGGTGGGATTCGATCCGAGGACCTCTCGACTTACAGCCTGCACCTCTGCCAACTGAGCCACCGCGCCCCCCACTCGAAGGTGGAGAGTGGGGGAGTTCTGTATTCCCGAAAGTAGCAACAAACTTCTCAGTGTAGGAGCGACAGGTGACTACGAGTATTTGGGGGTAAATATAAACATCACAGGAAGAGGCATCCCCGAAGCCACACAAATAAATTGATTCTGAAGGGGAGGTGAATCCTTAACCAAATGAAACTTATAGGGAGAAACAGTTTCAATAAGGTTTTCGTGGGGAAAACTATTTGGGAAATGGTGGGTCTGCCAAGTATAACATATGGTACGGAAGTGGTACCCCTAAACCAGACGGCCGTAAAGAGTTTGGAAACCCTGCAGAACGATGCAGGCCGATGGATAACGCGGTCGAGTAATGCCGCAGCACTAGTTGCAATTAGAGTGAGCTTGGGTTGATGAGGATCAAGGACAGGACAGCCTTATTGAAACTCGGTTATCTTAATTATTTGGTAGATCTCCCCGACAGTCGATGGTGTAAAGTAATGTTCCAGAGAATTTTCAACTCAAATATCAAGGCGGGTTGGATGGTCCAAATGAGGGAACTAATAGAGAACTACTCGTTGGAGATCTCGGACCTAGACGTTGGGGCAAACCAAGGTAAAAAAAATCGTCAGAGAAAGGCTCATGAAGGATGGTATCCTTAATTGGTGAGAGGGGATCAAATCAAAGAGGCCTTTGGGTGGCCTGCGTGATAAAGAGAAGCCTGGTTTTGAAGAGTACCTTGATGGCACCTTTGGGGGTCACTGTTGTTCAAGCTGAGGTCGCGGTCCCTGGAGCTGAGAGGAAAAATTGGGAAAAACAAAGGAGTGCCAGATGTGTAATTTGGGCGTGGTGGAGATCCTGGAACAATTTCTTCTAGAATGCCCAAGATGCCAGTCTAAAAGAATAAGATTCACTGGGAGCATAATGGGGAAGTGGCGTGGGAGAATGAAAGACATGTGGCTAGTGAGAGACTCAAAGGAGAGAGTTAATATGCTAATCGGAGATATTGGGAAGAATGGGGCAAGGGATGTCATCAAGCAGTTCGTCTCCGAGTGTTAAGAGGAGAGAAGAAGCGTGGGAATAGGGAGGCAGTTGGGAGTACAGGGGTAACCAAGGCCTTCTCCCCGAGAACCGCGACAAATCAGCGACCGGCCGAAGTGTTATTATTATTATTATTGGTTTCATATCGGCTGAAATATCAACCTGGGGTAACTTCATATCAGCCTTAGACCAAAGGTCTAAGGCTAATGTGAAGTTACCGAGAGTTGATAACTCGACCGATATGAAACTAACCAACAAAGTAATAACCTCTTTATTTATTAAACCCACACAAATAATTACAAAACTCCTCAGATCTATTACAGTTTTCCGACAGAGTTATTGTTTTTCATTCTTTTCGCGAATTCCGAAATCCCCACTTCTCATAGTTCAACTCTCCGAAGGTCACGGCCTCCCAACTGGGGAAGCCGCAATGCTCGGATAGCCGAACTATCTCTTTTCCAACTTTAACGAATCCCTGCTAATGACTGAATTTTAGTTTGTGTTAAATTTTCTGTAAAACTCTCTTATTTCTTCTCTTCACCCTCCTAATCATTACATAATGCCATCATCAAATTCTCATCGTTCCACTCCACCATGCCTGGTAACGCCAATTTTCCCTATTGCGTTCGCCGAATACATGCAAATTTCATTGTTAACAAATTGGTTCTGTCCAGTAACGTATCAGGCGGACAACTCTAGTTTGGTTCCTATCGACCGAGATCGGCGTCATATCAGCCCGGTTTGATAAAGGACAATTCTGCAAAGAAAGTCATATCTAACAGTCCTGATAATTCTTCCTTGTTTCCTCAGCAAAAAAAAAATTGCTGTGGAAAACTGGTGCTTCTGCGGCAATTGCTGTGGAGCCTTTTCGATTGTGTGAAAATCATCGGGTCTGGGCAGAATCTCAATTGCCATGTATATGAAGTATGCGGCGAAGTGAAAACTTTCAAGTAACGTTAACATGTGAAAGTAGTTCCAGATACATGTGTATATAATCACAATCGACGTTCAGAATCTTTCACTCAATTAGATCATGCCAATTCCATGAACCATGTGAATGCTGAGAAAAAACTTAAGTAAGTAGGTGACTTGCTCAATATATAGAATATGAGTGAAAATAAGATGCAGCATAACCACAAACTAAGTATCTCATTGCTTCTATGTTGATAACACCAGAATCGGGCATCAGTTTCTGGAAAGCTTTGTAAGAGCTTTCCATAAGCTGATGTCCGATTCTGGTGTCATCAACATAGAAAAAGCTGAAAACAAAGTTTCTAGTGGTTTTGCTGCATCTTGTACTGTAAATTGTAAGATTAGCAGTGCAGCGTAGTGTAGCCCAAATGGTTTGATTCCTTGTGTAAACTGGAAGTTGTCTAGTTTCTGCCACCACAAGTCTTTCTGAAGAAGCCATCCTCGGCAGTATTTTTGCTGTGGATATTTTTCGTTTCCTCGGCATTTTCCTTGGCACTGCTGATTGCTGAGGGTGAATTACCAGGGCTGTATCTAATGAATAATCAGTAATATCCTGACATTTACGGATCAAAGTTCATGTTTGCAGGCTATTTGTTTGCAACACAAAGTCCAAAAATTTCAGGCAAAAGGACGCTGAATAAACAGCTATGTGTGTTTCTATTCGACATCGATCGCAAAGCGTACGAGTGCCGGTTCGCTATTGTTTTGTGTGGTCTCTGGGATCTTCCATTTATCTCTGGACATACCGATGAGATCCATTCTGGCATGCATGTTCTGGTCAATCGCTTGCATAGGTTACAGACTAAATTTTTATGTGGTTTGGGATGTTTTCTGGTTCTGAGCAGATGCAATGCAAGAGAAGTACAGCTCATTGTACTGGCTTGTCTCGCTTTTTTGGGTTTTACTTTCTGATTTAAAGAAAGAAACCAGACAAATACAACATTCAAAGTGTCCCGTTGGGCCAACGTTACTGTTACGGTGAAGAGGGTTTTCACAATCAAAATCAGTTCCGTTAAAAATCAACCCAAATCAACTGGATTCAGCCAATATGAATCCAACTCAAATGCTTTTAGAGTGAATGTTAAAAGCCATGTGTCATGGAAATGCGGTAAATCCCGTGGACGACCAACAGCCCTATAAGTACTCTACTTTTCTAGTGTGGTGATACAATATGGTAGCCTTGGATTCTATTCATTGATACAGAGTATATTATGGTGAAGACATGGCTTGCACTATGGCTACCATTGTACAAGAGCATTCAACCATTTCTTCTGACTTGTAGCACAACTGCAGGCTCACTAGCAATCGCTGATCCTGTCTCGACCTCTGCCCTCACTGCCCCTCAGCCAAATCTTTGGTAGGCCCAATCAGATCGTTCCATTCATTTAAAGTGTATCAGTTTCTGCAGTTTCTTGATCTAGTGCATCTTTGGGTACCATGCATGTAAGAGACTGTCTCTTGGTAGTACCAAGATGTACTCATGTGATAGCTGACAGTGTAAACGCAACACATACAGCACCTGAATACTTGCTTGAGAGACCTATCTATTTCTCTACAAACTAGAAGACTGACCTAACACTAGTAGAGTGTATCAACATGTCGAATGACCATTTAATACCCAGATGAGGGCATGGGGGACTTGAGGTTGAACCACATTGGGGTATTTCTCCTGGCTCCAATGACTTAGTGACTTTTTAGTGACAGTTGGCGGGGCTTAGATAAGTAGAGCGATCCGACAGGATATCCTAAGACTATGACGAGGCAGAGGTAAGGGTCAGGGTCCGGCAAACTCTTGTAAGAATCCCAGCCAAATGAAGCCCTTTTGTGTGACTTTCGATACTTGTCGAGTCAATTTAGGTAAGTAGTTATACTCCTATTAAAGCGAACACGCCTTTATGTGCTTCTCATTATGAATGGTTTCTGAAAGAATCAGAACCAATAAAGTCCATTCGGTGATTTTGGGGAGTTTTCGGGGCTTTTCCAGTAATTAGGTATGCTCCCATCGAATCAAACAGACCCTCAGTATACATCCCTCCCTATTCACACTCCTAGCAACCACGTGCCATCACAAATACCAAGATGTTGGCCTCCATCATTCAAAATCTACGACGGAAACAAGAGCCACCCCAACGATACGCGCTGCGTATGCGAACTGACACCACGCATCACCATGGTGATAACGTCAAAACCATGCCACTCACGTTGCACCCACAACACGTAACTAGTCACGTGGCTATGATGTCACTTCCGAGGTCCTGCAAATGTGGGACAATCCATCGCTCTTTTCACTACTGACCTCACAGAAAAGGTATGCTGGAGGAGGAACCGACGTTGACCGAAAGATAAAATTTATGTGCCTCTCTTGAGAGGCCTGAATTTACCTGAATTCAGTGGCAATTAAAATTACTTACCTGCCATTGCGACAAGGAAAAGTAAGGACATGAATACTGCTACTATCTTCTCCATATTTTCCGTTCTCTATGCAGATCTGAAACGAGTAGCCATACCCATAGCATTCAGTGCAAATAAATCTAATTTGTTCATTATCCATGCACATGAATAAGATTGGGTAGTGAAGGTGGAACCATAATTAAAAGTGTGTGAGTGTGTGGGTGTGGGGGGGGGGGGGGGGGGGCTCGAGTCAGTTAAAATGTTTAATTTTTTTCCTCGAAGAATTTCATATGACTCATCATTGTGACCAGCTAGTTGATCCAATAAGCAACGAAGTAATTTAAGGTAAAAACCGAAGAAATTGTTTAGCCACCAGAATACTATAGATTTGAACATATAGTAATTGACTGCTAGTCTCTTTTTATGCCCTAAAGTCTCAGAGCACACACGCATACCCTCGTGGTATGCACGACGTCGTGAAGTTAATCTGATTTCTTCGAAGGAATGTCTTAACTCTTTGAATCCTAGCGGCCGCTTTTCCGGCCAGGAACATGATACGTCATAACGACATTAAATAGTATGGCTGCTCAGTAAATGCGTGGGGTAGACCAATCAATATTTTCAACGTGCAGCCCTGAGGCTGCACGTTGAAAATATTGATTGGTCTACCCCAAATAATAAATATGGACTCTTCCAAGTGCTTCCACTAAACTGGCATGGAAGATACAAACCACCACCCACCCCTGTGTGTGTTTGTACGTGTGAGATGAGCCCACATATCAAATCTAGACTCGCTAAAAACGACATAATTTCTAGCAAGAGTGAATTGTTATGTAAATCTCCAATCTAGACGAAAATGTTCCGACTAGAAAAGTTATGAGGGATGTTGCCCCAAAACCTCGTTCGCGACGCCCCTGTTGATATACAATATACGCTAGCTTTTGTGATAGAAATACGCATCGCACAAAACTTCAAGCTGATCCAGCCGGCTTAGAAGCTACGACAATCATGATGACGGAGCCGGCTTGGTCAGCTATCGAGCTACCATGTGGCGGGGTCAGCCGCGAATTCCACATTTCCCGGCTTCGGAGTCTAATCATAGATATGGCCGAGTACCGTATGGGCCTGCACGCCCTCTTCAAGCAGGTGTTAATACCACCATGTTAAAAGAGCTGTTTCTGTTTGAATGCCATAGTTTACCAAATGAACACTGTTAAAATTACCGACAAATATATGGTAAAATGGCTGGTGTCCAGCTATAGGTCAAGGCAGCGCTATTTCTCCTGAAACAGCTTTTACTACTGATAACCTGAAAACCGTAAAGATGGTTCTGTTAAGTGGAACACTTACCCTTTCTTGAGAACGAAGCGTGTCATCATTTGACCTTCCAGCCAACTCGAGCAGAAAACGACACCTCCAAAAAATTTTCTTGGTTAATCTTGAAGAATTAAAACTTTTCATTACATGTCTCAAACACATAGCTTATGATCCTTCGTTTGGAACGAGCTCAAAGAGCTCGTTCCGCTGAGAGGTCATAAGCAAAGTTTTTGAGGTAAAAAATATAAAATAATGAAATTTGAATGACGAATTTTGTCCATAGTACAGGTGGGGTTTTCTGTGACGTTTCGTGAAAGGGTAAAAATGGCATCGTCAACTTCGAAATCTGACCTGTCCAAACAAAAAAATATCAGTTTCTATACGTTTTTTTTCCAGGTTGATCAAAAATGCCAACAATTTAAATAATACGGATTTCAAACCGTAAAATTGTACGCAAAAGCTGCACCGCCATCTAATTAACTAACGTATTTATAACGCCATTTTTTACAGTGAAGGCAGTTATAAACTGGTTGTGATCCTGGGATTGCAAGCAATACAGGCGATGCGAGCTTTCCGGGCTGAAGTTAAAATAACAATTCTTCTTTTCGTTATAGAAATTTGTTACCAAACGAGATCTGTAATTTGACTTTTGCTGTAAAACTTCCCGTCACACTAATAATGAAAACATACACAGGGGCGTAGATATAGATGGGTCGCGAGGAAACAATACACGATGTACTATGAGACAGTAGTAGGAGAGCGATGGATTGGGCCACATTGTGGGACCCCGCAGGTGACCCGGAAGTGACGTCATGTCACGTGGCCTGGTGGCACCATGTTGTGTTGTCATGGTGATCCACGTAATTTCCCGATTCGTAGAATTACCCAAATAAACCCGACAATCCCTCCAAATTACTAAAAACGACTTTATTTACTACGGATTCCCCATTTTATCGGCTTAGCACGTAGTGCTATGATACCGAGGGACACAGGGGTGAGTTCGATTGAATAGGAGTATACTCCAATAGAGTAGAAGAGCTATCAGCCAGAACAGCTATCGAGTGACTTGCACATACTTCTCGAACGACTCGAAGTCTATCGAGCAAAGGAGCTATCGAGCAATTGCTCGTTCGAGGGGAATGCCCTCGAATGTCAATGTCAAAACACGGAATCCAACTTTACGGAATCGGCTAGGAATCTCAATTACGGAATGCCTTATATAGCCCGTTTATATGTATACAGTGGAAATGAAACAATCTGACCTAGGATACAGTCGACACAGAGATAGGTATAACTAGGAAGTAGTGATATAAGTCAATATTAATGGATGATAGTTTAGTCAATAGTACTGGTACAAGGCCGCAATGGAACAAGACTGCTGTAGAAGCTAATGATAGGGGACAGATAGACCACAGACAAGTAGTGGCCTTGGAGCTTTGGAGATAAGATTGAAGCCGTTGGTAAGACTACATTAGACCTCATTGGGGGATTTCTCATGGCCCTCATGGTCTCATACGACAAAAAAAGGGATTCTCCAAAAGGTATCCTCGATAGGTATCCTCAAATAATACAATACCAGGCCATAGGTATCCTCAAATACCGAAATAAGGCTAAGAGTTGTATGTGCGAGTCACTCGAACTTGCAATTGCTCGATAGCTCATTAGCTCGGTAGACTTCGAGTCGTTCGAACAGTATGTGCGAGTCATTCGAACGAGCAATTGCTCGATAGCCCATTTGCTCGATGAGCTTCGAGTCGTTCGAGCAATAACTTTTCAGCTTATAGCTTATAATGGATATTTGGGATAGGTATGTCTTGTGGTGGCCTAGAAGGTGGGGTCAAATAGGTAATAGTATCCTTAGATAAGTATCCTATAAAAGGTATCCTCGAAAGGTATCCTCAAATAATAATACAATACCAGGTCATAGGTATCCTCAAACACTGAAATGATGCTAAGAGTCGTATTTGCGAGTCACTCGTACGAGCAATTGTTCGATAGCTCATTTGCTCGGTAGACTTCGCTTCGAGTCGTTCGAGTAGCATGTGCGAGTCACTTGAACGAGCAATTGCTCGATAGCTCATTTGCTCGGTAGACTTCGAGTCGATCGAGAAGTATGTACGAGTCACTCGTACCACTGATAGGCTCTTCTACTCTACTGGAGTATACTCCTATTCAATAAACTCACCCCCTGTGCCCCGCCGTAGAATCCGTAGTAAATAAAGTCATTTTCGGTGATTTGGAGGGATTGTCGGGTTTATTTGGGTAATTTTACGAATCTGGAAATTACTCCTGTTCAATCGAATACACCCTCCGAACATACTCCTGTCCTATTATAAGCCTTTGGGTAACATAGAAACCACGTGCTACCATAGAAGCCAAGATGGCGGCCTCCAGTATACAAAATGGACGACGGAAACACGTATCACCCTAACAACACGCACTGAGGGAATGACGTCATGATGACGTCACAAGATGGCCGCTCACGCAGGTTAACATGACAACACAACATGGCGCCATCCAGGTATCGTAACATGACTTCACTTCCGGGGTCCCCTGCGGGGTCCTCCCAATCGCTCTCCTACTACTTGAGACTCTTTTATAAAAGCTCTTTAGTGCATGGATCACCACCGCCCTCGAGAGTACTGACACTGGAAGATATTAAGACTGAAATTTCGGCTGTTAAAAACTATAATGTGACAACGCTATTAACTGAACGAAATAAACAAAATACTTGACTCTAAGTGACATTTATGCACCTTGAAAATCGTGAAAATGTTTTAGAAGGAGTCGGTTTCACCGCGCTTGAATCCGCCATTGAAAATCACTGTGAGAAGAATGGTCAAAGAACTGGCAACGAGCTGCCGATATAAGAATGTTATTGCTTCCTTAAACTAAACCCTTATGGTAACAAAATGTAATTTTTCACCCAGGACGACATTTTTTTCTGTTCGTCGAAGCAGTTGAACCTTGAAACTAATATTTAGCTCAGCACCATTACACCAAAGGCTTGCTCTTGAAGAACGGGCCAATCAAAATCTTTTGCTGGCAGCAGTTTATGCCTGTTAGTGTACTTTAATCCTCTACCCACCCGAATAGCAGACGACACTTGCAAAAACAAATTGTGAATTACTAAAAAAATGTCCTTTTTTGCCTTAAACACATCGGTGAGCTTACTCCAACGAGGGTCGTAATCTATGTTATTGAGGCAGAAAAACACATTAAATGCCTATCGTTGTGAATGGCGTTTGTCTGTTTTGGTCGCTACGTTAGATCTTGAAGGGTTGAGAAAAGCCCATCATTCAAGACAATTCGCCACCTTTCACCATGGACGATACGATGATATTTTTCAAAAGTGGAAATTCAAGAGTTGAGTGTGTTCGTTCTGAAAAAAATAGTTTTTTATGAGCTGTTGTCGGCAAATGTACGGTGAAAGGACCGGCAGCTGGTTGTTATTCGTTTTACCGCGTTTCGGGAATTTGTCGACAGTGTATTGCTGATGTTAAACAGCCAAAAAAAATAAGTTGTTGCGATGAATATATCACCCATGTCTGGGAGTAACCAATAACGCTCCACAAAATTGTACTAAACAGAGTCGTGAAAATAAAATAAACCCGAGCAATATTTTGGCTGAACGATTATTTTTCTGAAGAGCGAACTGTGCACGATGAAATCAGAAAGCAAACCCGATTTGACACTTTTATAAATGGTAGTACATGTGCGCAGGGGCGTCGCGCAGACGACCCATTTGGGGTATAAACTTTTAAACCTGATTTGTCCCAACTGTGATGGCCCAAATCCCGACTGGCTATTATTCCAACTACATCATCAAGACATGCCTTCGACGAAGGCATGTCTTGATGATGTAGTTGGACTTTACTCAGTCGAGATTATAGTTTAACAATTTAAGACTTCTTGGAAATGTGTTAGAGAATAAACGGGGGCGCGGTGGTTCAGTAGGTAGAGATGCAGGCTGCAAGTCCAGAGGCCCTAGGTTGGAATCCCACCTACGACAGCCGCGTTATTCCCTTCGACAAGACACTTCACCCCCATCGCCCGCGTGGGGCCACGGTGGTGATGTGTACTAAGGTGTGCTGCTCGTCGAAGGTGTACTTGTCTTCAAACAATGCTAACCCTGCTTGTGTGGAGTTAGTGTGTTGGGAGCTGACAGTTGCTCGGTGATTTTCTCCGGGTACTCCGACTTCCTCCACCCGTAAAACTGTCGTGCTCATAATTAGCCATTGCACCGAAATATGTGACCTTAAACACCAATAAATAAATAAATAAATAAATAAATATAAAATAGAGAATAAATAAAATGTACATGTCGTAATCTTGAAGCAACTTCGTATTTAATTAACATGCCCTCTACCGGTACTCCAAATTTGTCACATTGCCGTCCTCCTCCACCCAAAAGCCGGAACAAAAGCCAGAATTGGGTATTTCAGACCTCCATTTGCATGACCGACTGTGAGTGTGACACCACTTCAAATATCATATATAGGCTGTTAGGAAAGTACATGGTTACTAGTTAGAGAGAACTTACACCTTACACTCTAATCCTGACAAAAATGTCATATATAGGCTGTTAGGAAAGTACATGGTTACTAGTTATAGAGAATTTACACCTTTCACTCTAATTCTGACAAAAATGTCATATATAGGCTGTTAAAAAAGTATATGGTTACTAGTTAGTGAGAATTTATATCTTACACTCCAATCCTGACAAAAATGTTCTGACTGCCACCATTATTATGTCATGCATCCCCTACCCCATCCTTAGCGACGCTCCTGTATTTGCATATAAAAGTCTAGACGATGTTTATATTTGGATGATATAAAAACTTTTTTTATATCCTTTCTATGATAACTTGGAGAAAAGTGAAAAAATGTTCATATTGATACCCACGAAGGCACCGTAAGATTGATATATATGAGAGAGAGAGAGAGAGAGAGAGAGAGAGAGAGAGAGAGAGAGCTAACTGGAGGATACAATAAAGAGGGTCGATTATTGCAGCAAAGGTGCACTGCGAAAAGGCATAAGAGCGAGTTCAACGTCGAGGTCTATTGACTAAAACATGGCTTGTATTTCTTATGCGTTATAGCTGGAACCCACAGTTACTGTCCGGTAAAAACTCCACTCTGTGCGTGTTCATTGTAACCCACTCTCCGCGGACTGTTCTAAAAACAAAAAGGCTAATAACTCCAAACCCACGAAGTGGCTTCAGTTGATGTGTCCCTTCAAAAGTTCTTCCTGAGATAGAACGCTCGGCGTTTCACAATTGTGGATGATACGCAAACTCCACACCCTTAACAGAAGTGGGAAATAAAGGGAGTAATCGGACAGTTGCTCATGAAGGAAATTTTCTACACTGGAAGAGGTTTTCAGGAAGTTAGCTCCACTTAATTTTCTAAAGCGGTAAGAAAATTTAACACTAAGTAAATTGGAATTTAATTTAAAATTGAAATTTCGAAATTTTGTATTTGCAACATCGATGCGTGCATCATTTCATAAACTTCGGGCATTTTCTTGTAGAGTCGTATAAAAATACAGAAGCTGGCTTCTTACAATATTTTCCCAATCAGTTTGAACGTTATTTTCACAAAAACGATACGCGCGTGTGGATGGGTTAATCGATATGGCACGAGTGCTTGCGCGGAAGGATAAAACGAGAGGCCGCAGGCGTCGAGTTTTATCCTTCCGCGATGGCACAAGTACCATACTGATTAACCCATTCACACGCGTGTGTCGTTTTGTGTTTATTACACGCCTTCGCATCTATAAAAAAAAACAATTATTAGAAGGACACTCAGCAATTCATTTGGCAAATATCAACACAGAGAACACATTTATCGCCAACCAAATTTGCGAGGGGAAACCGTGTTACTATTTTGTCCCCTGACTTCCAATGTGTTCTATGTGCCTATTGGCACATAGAACACATGGGAACTCAGGGGACGATTTTCAGCTATCGCTATCGATTCAGATTGTAATTGCGTTGCACGATTTGCAGGAAATTCCAGAGAAATTTCGCTTTTATTTGAAAATAATCCGTCAAGGAATTACGTTCCGCACATATGGGCGAAACAGATTTTCATGTTCCGCATGGTTTAGTGTTGTTGTAGATGGGGATTACATGGAACAGGCGTGTAATAAACTATTATTCTCTATTGAAAGCCATTTAAAATAAGACAATGGCGTTTTCACCATCTTTTGATGTCCTGCAACCTCTTTTCTCTTCATTATATCAGCAGTGTGCGCAATGTGACATATAATTCAGACGCTCCCCCTTCCATTTATCTAGGAGGTGAGATAAGCTAATTTTATTCCTGGGAAGGATAAAAAATAGCAAATTATTGTAAAGACACATTCGCTACACAAAGAGCAAAAGTGGTCGTTTAGTGTTGGTAGGTGGGATACTGATAGATATTCTTAATGAAGGATTATCTACAGATTAATTGCTTCTAATTAGCTTGCCATAAACTGCAAAGTTTCTTTTTGTAACCTTTAATAAACGAAAACAACAGACAGTTCTGGGAGCTGTCTGTTGTTTTCGTTTATTAAAAATTCGGCTACATTTTCTACCAATGTCAAAGGACATGGACGTTTCCGAAACATTAACTGGATTAAATTGGACTTTCCTTGCATGTCTAATATTTTCAAGGGAAATAATTTTTTCTGTGGAGTAGTTACAAAAATACAGAAGCTGTCTTTTTTACAATTTTTATCCCAATCATTTGAACGTTTGGCTGTTATTTTCAGTTTAAATCTCATTTAAAAATTGAGAACAGGCGTGTAATAACCTATTATTCTCTATTGAAAGCCATTCAAAATAAGACAATATCGTTTTCCCCATCTTCTGATGTCCTGTAACCTCTTTTCTCGTCAATATATCAACGGCGTGCGCACTGTGACATATAACACAGATGCACCCCTTCCATTTATCTAGGAGGCAAGGTATGTTAATTTTATTCCTAGGAAAGATAAAAATACCAAATTATTCTAAAGACACATTCGCTGAACAAAGAGCCAAAGCGGACGTTTAGTGTTGGTAGGTGCGATACTGATAGATATTCTTAATGAAGGATTATCTGTGAACCAGTTGATTCTAATTTGCTTGCCAACTTGCCATAAAAATATTCTGTTGATTTCGTTTATTAAACGTAACAAATGAAAACCCGGCATTATTTTCTACTGATAGTTTTCCTGAACACTAACTTGCTTCTTAACTCGACCTTACTCACTCATTTAACCCTTTACCTAACATGAAAAGCAGACGACACTTGCAAAATAAATTCTTGAATAACTAATTTTTTTCATTTTTTGTCTCAAAAACATAGGTTATGACCCGTCGTTGGAACGAGCTCGACGAGCTCGTTCCAACGAGGGGTCATAACCTATGTTTTTGAGACAAAAAATGAAAATATTTTGAAAATTAACATGCGATTTTTGAGAATAGCGCTGGCCGGTTTTGGCCGTTACGTTGGGTTAAGGGTTAATCCTGTACCCAACGTAACTGCCAAAACTGGCCAGCGCTATTCACAAAAATCACCATTCAATTTTCAATATTTTTTTCATTTCTTGTCTCGAAAACATAGCTTGTGACCCCTCATGAGAACGAGCGCGTTCAACTCGTTCCTACGAGGGACCATAAGCTATGTTTCTGACGCAAAATTGAAAAAAAAATGTTATTCAAGAATTTCATTTGCAAGTGTCGTCTTCCTTTCCTGTTAGGTAAAGGGTTAATAATTTCTACGAAGATAACGTTATCGAAAGTCCATTATAATGACGATAGAAGACGGGGATGCAAACTCCAGAAAAAAAATGGAATTAAAGACTCACGTGACCGAATCTTCAAATGACTTTAGGATTGCTGAATTCTGCTTTTCCGACACCAAATGTGCAGATGTGTGCAGTGGAAAACAAACCGGTTGGCTGAAAAACCTCTATGTGACTACCAATATATAGTAAACCATACAAAGGAGACCATTAATTAACCTCTTGCATGCTGCTGGTGTATATTCCTGCCCAGTACAGAATGTCTCTTGCTACTGAAGTAAGTACAATTTGGGCACATTTAATCAATTTTTTTCCTTTGTAAATTTAATTCATTTTTTCACCAATGATTCCTTGAGTAAGATTTAGAGGGATTTTTCATCAAATTTGATGAAAAATATCTTGAAAATACTCCACAGGTTAAGAGTTAACCCGATAACATGTTGTAAATATTCACAAAATGTTGTTTTTGTCTGAAATATAATATAACTCAAGCTGCTCTTTTGGGGGAAAGCCCATAAAACTTGTCCAGACAAGGAAACTTAGGAGTCATAAATTATAATTTAAAAGGTTCTTAAATAACTTAAAGATAGAAAACGTTGACACGTAAGCCTGTTTTGCGGTATCAGTTATCAACTATCTATAAAACAAATCTTTACACAATCAAACAAAACTTTGCGTTGTCAACAGCCACACACTAAAATGTTATGGAGATACCATTGGCAGCGATATTCTATCCAAAATATAAAGGACTGTCGGAAACAGGGCTTTGTTATTGCTGGGAAAAACAGATTCACGCTGCGTATTCAGCCAAAACTCAAGGAGTGTCGTCTGAATCTTTGAATTTTTTTTATTATTTTCTTATCCTGAAGGGGTCAATGCCTTTTTCTCGAAAAGCATACATCAACAGGTTTTCACTGAAAACAACAATTTTAATACATATATAACAATAAATATGATAATTTGTGACTTACATGAAATCTAATGGATGAGAAAAATAAAACGTCACTCGAACCCCACCCACACAGTTTTTGAGTCACTTGCGGGCCCGCATTCTCTGTTATCGCTGGATTCCCTTCCTGGTCGCTGGGGTTTGATCCTTGATCGCCTTTTTCACTTCCCTCTTTCACGGCCGTCGCATGGCCACTGACGTATTGTTACTTTATCGGAGGAATCTGCCCAAACATGTGGCGAAATGTCAATCTACCACTGCCGTCGCACGGCCACTAACGCATTGCCACTTCACTACATCGCCTTCCCTCCAACAGGTAACGGAAGGTCACTCTACCACTGCCGTCGAACGGCCACTAGCTCATTGTCACTTTACTGGATGCTTTTCACACAAGTAATGGCCACCAATGGGGTTAAACGCTCCTCTCCATTTATCTTAGAATAATGTTCATACAGGCAAAGCCTACTCCGCCTACGTATGGCTTGCCTCCTACAACAGGTAATGCCGTTTACCTAAATGCAAATAGCTCCCGAGCTCGTACTTCGTGTTTCTGATCCTATTCTCATTTATGGCCACCGACTTAGCCCGCGACTGTTCCTATTCTAAATATGAGCTCTGTGGATTTCTCACATCACAACGTGCCTTTACTTTCGCACCGATACAGCACTTCCTACTTTCTCCAACCTATAGCATGGGACCTCCCCAGCTCCTACGACCCACAGTCTTACACGCCTTCAGACTGGAATTAAATTTTCGAGAAATCCCCAATTTTTATTTCGATAGCCAGAACATTGATTCTTAATTTAACTGCTTTTCTTGAACTTGGCCTCTTAGATCTATCTTAATTTAATATTCGCTTTTAAGTTCCTTTGAAAGTCTTTTTGGTATATGTTGATATTCGGTGACAGACCAGATACGTGATAAGGGTGTGTGTTCAGAACCTATAGGACGTAATGTTTTACAACAATTACCTATTAACTGGAAATAATTACTTCGATAATGACTGCAGGAGAACACTGGTCCTCCTTCGCTTTAATCTCTTATCAGACCGCCCATTATGGCATTAAGCAGAAATGCGATAATAAACATAAAATTTCATGCTTAATTAGCAGCGCTTGAATTATTCTGGTCTGTGTGAGTGACAAATAGGTTCTCGGGGTCCGCGGTATACCTATCTTTACGCTATACATGTAGCCCGAGGGAGAAAGATTATCAAAAATATATACACCCTTGAACAAGAAAATCGCAACTATAAGCTATCAACTTGACAAGGACGCGTTGGCCAATTCAATTATTAGTTTTAATTTCGGCTGCTAATAGACGACATGAAGTAGCTGCATAAAGGCCCAATTCTTACTTAATCGTGTATGTCTCATCTCATGGGTACATCAGAAAGGTACCCCTCTACAAACATACCACCTAGATTGTGTTTCAATGATCTAGATTCAAGACATATATGCAGTGATGTGGATCACTCAGAACAGAGACAAAGAATTTCAAATTACTTCTTGCCTCAGTCATCATCACAAATCATAACTAACCCATAAAACCAATTCTTTCATTGCTGGTTGGAAAATCCTAAAACGTATGGTTGCGACAAAAACGATATAGTGTAAAAGACATATGTTTCCTGGAACACAAGAATTTTTCGCAAGAAAAAAAATTAATATTTTCCATCGTTAAGTATTCTGTTAATTAGACATAACATTCACCTCTGAACCCTCAAAAGTTTCAATGAAACAAATAGTCTGTGCGCATTTCGTCAGTAGCCTACTTAACCCTTTACTCAACGAATCGCCCGAATCCTCCCCGTAATATGCAAATTCAGCAGCTGAAAAAATATTATTTTTCGAACAATTTCAACAAAACCATATTATGTGACCCCTCTTTGGAACGAGCTCGTCGAGCTCGTTCCAAAGAGGGGTCACATGATATGGTTTTGTTGAAGTTTTTGAAAAAATTTAAAAAATGATATTTAAAATAATAAATTTTGAAATCGTCTGCGTTGGGTAAAGGGGTAAGTGACAAGTGTCCAGTACGTGTCATTGTACCTCGAAAATAAGAAAAAGAAATTCCATAGATCTACTCCACTGAGGTTGGGCAAACCAAAATGGAAAGTCTAATAGCACGATACACCAGTTTTATCAATATAATTTCATCATGCCTCATTAAACAGGGCCAGCCCCGAAACTTAGATCTCTAAATTTTCGAACATTATTGGGGTGAGAGTTAAAATTTACCGAGAGTGCTCCGGGTCGTTGACCATCGGTAGGCCCATGAACTTGAAACTTAACATACATATATTACTCGTTTGCGTGTAACAACAAGCTTTTGATAGAAAAGGGGAGGCATATGCAACCATCCAACCCCGTAAGTGAACGCTTATGCGCGGTAAGTGGTTCAGGTGCCGTGGAAACAGAGTGGCACTTTGTTATGGAGTGAAGTGAATTTGCATCTCTCAGAGAACGTGCATTTTACAAATTTTAACGTGAATACCAAGAGTTTGCTGAAAAGAACACCTCCGAAAGAATCATATTCCTGATGAGAAACAATGTCCCACGGTTATGTGGTATCATCTGTAATATGATCCAGCAATTCTTAAAACAATGAGAACAAGTTCTGTCAATCTGACACGAAGAGATGACAATAATTATATTATAACACATTCACTATAACCCTTGATATTTACGTCTGTCATTTTGGAATTAGTATTGTTCTATGTTTCTATTTATGTTGATTTTGTATGTACAAAGCAATCTGATTTTATTCTCGTGTATTTGCTAAATAAATCCTATCTTATCTTATTAATTAAAACAATAATAAAGTAATTCATCAAAATAATAATAATCATAAATAAACTTCCTTGTGTTCATCACCACATGACTACTGGATTGCCCTATACTCATGCATATAGCGGATCTGCCATTTTTCAGGAACCTAGTGGCTGGGCCTTTAGTTAGGAACCTGTCATTATTGTCACTGGGTGGGGTCGCTTTTACTGAGTCGAGAAAATGAGTTCACTGTTTAAAGTAAACGAAAAAGCGGGTATAAAATGTATTCACATTTTTTTCTGGCGTTTGAGAACCTAAATCAGATAAAATTGGTTTTGCATTTTATCAGAAATATAGATTCTGTTCGAAATCTGCGCTTAAATAAGTGGCACATATTGTTTTTATCTTAAAATTCCGAACGCAGTCACTCGATTTCACAACTTTTGGCTCTAAGTGAGTAAATTATTTTTTATCGAGTGCGAACGGCGAGATGCATTAACACGTGGACCAACAACAGTAACAGGCGTTGAAAGGTCCTCTAGGCCTGGCAGAGTCTGTATCATTCGCCATTATTCAATTTATATCATGATTCGGCATGCTTCAACACCATCAAAAATACTGTATCATTCGTCGTCTCGAAAAATCTGGAGAGCTTTGCCACCTGGCTGACGTAATATTAACCCTTTCAACACTGTGTGCATACATTTTTGCGTGAAGAGAAAATGGTAGTTGACGAGCAGACGATATAAAGCAAAAAATCTAAATCGAGGCTCGGTAATAATTCAATCCAACTGCTCGATAGAGATGTTGGATTAAATAATTACGGAACTTCCCAACAAACCAGGATGGGTTTCCCCGCCGACAGCATTGACTGAACTAATACCTTCCAGGGCGTCAGTGTTGAACTTATTATTATTATTATTATTATTATTATTATTATTATTAATTATTATTATTATTATTATTATTATTCAACAACACTTTAACAGCCAAGGTCATATCGTGTCGGTGACTTTTTTACGGGTGGAGGAAGCCGGAGTACCCGGAGAGAACTAACGAGCAACGACGAGCAGCTGCCAGCTCCCCAACATCCTAACTGCAGCACAGGCAGGGTTTGATTGGTTCAAGACATACGCACCATCGGCGTGCAGTACGCCTTAGTACACGGCGCCATCGTGCCCCCATGTGGACAATCGGAGTTAAGTGCCGTTCTCAAGGACACAACGCGGGAGTCCGAATCGATCGCTCACAAGACTGTTCCACAGATTTTCTAGAAGCAGTCAAAATGTAGCAGATTCATTGAGAATCTTTTCAATAATTATTTGTCCCGTAGTCCGCTATATCGTTGCGGAAAGGTAAAATCATCCTAACACTTTCCTCTTGAGTGTCAACTGCACTTCACATCACTTATAGAAACAATGGACCAGAAACCCTAACATATAACATTGCACTCTAAAATAAGTTGGGTTAAAAATTAACCCAAATCACCTGGATTGGGTGAATATGAACCCAATTTGGATCATATTCACTCAACTCAGTTGATTTGGGTTGATTTTAAAATAAACTGATTTCGGAAAGAGACATCCTTTTGTATGGTTCCGAATACTATTCGGAACAAAAAAACAATAAAATCATCTTCTATTTGGTTCAACAATTTATTTCAAAATCGTATCGAATGAACTACTGAGACTTGCATTATTGTCACTTCTTATCCAGTATTTGGGTACCATATAACTCCAGGTTTCCAAGTTTACTTCCCTACAACTAAACAACTACTGAAGCTCTGTCACACAGGTAAAATTGACCACAATGCAACAACGATGGCTTCCCACAGATCAGACATACCTCGGCATGTTCTGCGATTCTCACACTGAGAAAACCAGTCTTAAACATGTCATTACATTTATGAAACATGACAAGTTGGAAGATGGTTGAATTAGATTGGACTTAATCATGACCCAGACGCTGTGTGCAAACCAGAAAGAGACGCTATGGGGTATATGTACATTTAGTAATATACAGTGATCAGTGGTGTCACTGGTAAAACACGAATGGGGTGAGGGTGTCTGGTAGGTCTGGTGCTTTTTGGACATCGAGCCTCCATCCTCAAATCCCCAGACTTTCACTGAGCTTCCGCCGCCTCGGACAGCGCATAAGAGTGGGCGGCTATTCCTTGCCAATTCTGAGAACAGTGCGTTATTATGCACATTTATCACACTACTCAATCGAAAACCGGATTCTCAGAGTAAATATGGGATTCTCAGAGAATACTATGAGATTCTCAGAGAAGAAACGTGAAAAATCAATAGCCGCTAATCAAGATTTTGACATTTTTATCGAAAGAGAAGATATATGGAAAGGTTGGTACCAATACTTTTACCTTTATCCAGTAGTTTAACTGCACAGGCAGGGTTAGATTGGGTGAAGACATGCGTACCATCGACGTGCAGTACGCCTTAGCATACGGCGTCATCGTGCCCCCACGCGGGCAATGGAGATGAAGTGTCTTGCCCAAAGACACAACGCGGTTGCCGCAGGTGGGATTCGAACCGAGGACCTCTCGGCTTGCAGCCTGCACCTCTACCTACTGAGCCACCGCGCTCCCTCATGTCGCAGAAATGAATGAATAGTTAGTTGCTTGTTGCGTTTTCGGCTCAATCGGCTTATCGGTATGTCTGCCTTTCCGGTCTTTATTATATATGTACCGGCCTTTTCGTCGAAAATGGTAATATTTTCCGTGCTTCACTTCCTACGTATATTATATACTGTTGTTAAAATGTAACGTATAGCCTGTGCCTCTAGGTACTCATGCGGCCTGCGGTACGCTCAAGTCATAAAGGTATGGTAATATGGTAATGACTAGTAAGTTCGCGAAAATCATTTCGCGTGCTCTCATCTTTATTCTTATTTATTCGTCTATTTGTACCATAGTAAAGAAGTAGTGCTCCACATTCCGGCTTTCTAGACTTTAGAAATGAGTTATTGCTGATATTATTAAAGCAAATGCGACAATGTGGCAAGGTTAACATGTTTTTTTCGACGTTCATTGTTTTATTTTCAGAGAATAACTTTCAGCTTGTGTCGGCGAACATTAAATATCTGGTACGAAAATTTTGCGACAACACCTTGTGATGCGGCCGTTCTTTCTGTTCCGTTTCCGATTCGAATGGGATGCGTTGTCGATAAGGACGTGCCTGGAGGTTTCCGATTGGAGGGAATGCAGGGTAGTGAATATCCAACTAGGGGGAGGGACCGGGAGGGAAACCCCCTCCGGGTCCCTTCCCATGTTTGGAAATTCACTACCGAGAAACATTTTGAAAATGAAGCCACGAAAGGGGCATAAAATTGATTCTAGTAATTGAAATGCCAACACATTTATGATAGAATTATTAGGTTATCATTACTTGGTATTATTCTGTGAATTGAGTATGTGCTAAACAAATGCTCAAGTTCAGAACTTTCAGCAATTCACACTGTCCTAACATTAAATCAGAACTTATGCAGGAATGATCAATTTTCGATGTTTCATCATTTTGTAACTGTGAATGATGGAATTAACTCGGGATAACGGTTTTGCATGATGTGATTTTCTTGAAGTGCATTTCGAGGATTTTTTATTACGATAAGTGAACGTACTATGGAAATCCCGTGCCGATTGACATCATGCATACTTATGAAGCTCGATATTACGTACACTGTAGTTGTAAATAGTAACACTTGGAAATTTTGGCGATTTGAAACCGAGTTGGAATTTTGGGAAGTAATGGAGATATCAGCATCACCAAAGAAGCTCTAAAATCTAGATAGATGGAATTTCCAACTACTCATGACTTGCCCTCCGAATTTCCAACTATAGGAAATTTTGGCCAGGATTGGGGTGGGGTGGGGTGGGGGAGACTGGTTATCGATGTCAACATCGGACCCCCGATTCGCTTCAAAACTCAATTCGAGGACAGAAATTCCGATTCTCTGCGGTCGTAACACTAGAATATACATGGTTAAGTTCAGGGCAGTAACTATGGGGTGTGTAGTGGGTGTGGCCACCTCGCACCAATAATTTTCCAATAGGCAATAGAGCTCGTTCCAATGAGGGGTCATAACCTATGTTTTTGAGACAAAAAATGAAAAAAATAATGAAAATTAATTGGCAATTTTTGAGAATAGCGCTGGCCGGTTTTGGCCGTTACGTTGGGTAAAGGGTTAACCCTTTGAACCTTGTAGTATCTCCCATGTCAGTTCAATGACAGCAATTGGAAGAGTCAATATTCATTATTCGAGTATAGATCAATTAATATTTTCAACGCGCAGCCTTGGGATGCATGTTGAAAATATTGATTGGCCTACCCCACATATTAACTAAGCGGTCATCCTACTGAATGAAATTATGGCGTATCATGTTCCTGGGCCGGAAAAGCGGCCTCTCGGGTTCAAAGGGTTAAGGCGTGCCTTCATCCAAGGCATGCCTTGATGATGTAGCTGGAGACATGGAATATTTTAACAGTCTGGTAATGACAATCAGGACTAATTAGATACACACCCCTCCAGTCGGTGATCTTCTTCGCTGTGAATAATAATAACGAATTTATTTCCACACTGAGTTGCTTTGAAGAAAAAATTGGTCTCATGCAAATGGAGGTCTGTGGACGATCCGGTGTCATCACGTCCAAATTTGAGCCTCGTATGTGCTTCCAAACTTTTGCATCACAACATCAATTCATCCACAATACAGTTTCCTGAGGGTTTAGAATATAATTCCGACTGACGAAAATTCCCACTACAAGATCAATGTAGCCGGAATGTATTATCAGCTGGGACTTGAGTCATGACTGTAGGGGCAAATTTGGGGGTTTACACTCCCCAATCGGTTTTCTTCGCGACGCCCCTAGGAATAACACTTACAAACAAGCTATGGACCTCATTTCCCTTAAAGCACATAGCTTTTGAACCGTAATGGAATAAAACTGACGTACCCATTCCTTTGACGGGTCTTAATCCTTTACCTAGCACGAAAAGCAGACGACACTTGCAAATAAAATTCTTGAACAACAATTTTTTTTCATTTTTCGTCTCAAAAATATAGCTTATGACCCCTCGTTGGAACGAGCTCACCGAGCTCGTTCGAAAGAGGGGTCATAACCTATGTTTTTGAGACAAAAAATGAAAAAAATAATGAAAATTCCTTGGCGATTTTTGTGAAAAGCGCTGGTCGGTTTTTGGTCGTTACGTTGGGTAAAGGGTTAAACTACAATTTAGAATCATAATTGTTGAATGAAGGAGGTCTCCTCGATGGAGACAAATAGACCGAAGCGGTCGATGTCGTGTTAGCACCGACTTTCTGTAACTCTACCCACTTTTGTTACAGGTCACAACTTTTGTTACCGAAATCGCCCACTTTTGTTACAGATCACCACTTTATTACAAAATTGCCCTCTTTTGTTACAAAAACAGCTCTCGACTTTTGCTACAAAAAACAATAAAATCACACATGTAACAAACGTCGGTGCTACTTGTTGCATCGACTTTTGTTACTCTACCCACTTTTGTTACAGGGCACAACATCTGTTACCAAAATTGCCAACTTTGTTACAGCTCACCACTTTTCTGTCAGAAAACGTCAGCTTTTGTTACAAAAGACAATTTACGTTAAATAAGTTGAATAACAAAAAAAGTATTCGTAGTATACCAAGAATAAATAGAATCGTTTCTACGTTCCATCGCATATTTCACGTTTCTAGGGTGATGATACTTTGGAGTTTGGAAACCATATCACCATACGTTGGCCTATCGTAATGGTGTGCTTTTTATTGGAGTTTGTGATTAAAACTTACCCATTAACAATAAAAACCACCATTGTATAGTGTGTGATTCTCTCCGGGTATATCGGATTCCTCCACACGCCTGGCGCTCTAGCCACCCCCCCCCCTCCCCACCCACCACCACCTCCCGAGATAGTATCCCAGGAAAGTACCCCTAGATAATCCTCCGTATATTACTCCCATACTGTGGAAAAAAACCCTAAGTGAGTACCCTTCAGGAATACTACCCCTGGAGAGTTCCAGCGTACAGTTACGCCCATAAAGCTCTCCACTCCCGTAGAGTTCCCGAAAACTTACCATCGAGATTTCCCACCCGGACTTTTACCCTAGTAGAGATCACACCCGTGATATTACCCACCCAGACACTACCCAAACCCCGCCCCAACTTCTGTTTATATGTGACAACGAAGATATGACCCAAGTAGAAGGCTGACAAATACACTGTCATACCATGTAAGAATGTCGTGTTACTTCTTCGTAAAGGGACGAATTTCAGAGGATGTGTTAACCGGTAGAGTTAAATGTCCTCTCGATGTGGGATTCAAATGAGTATTTTTGTACTGAATAATATACTATTGTCAAAGTTTTATGGCTTATTCTTGTTAATATATACTACTCAAAGTTTGCTAAATATTTGACATATCATTGTGAAATTTGTTTGTCACATATTTGCGACATTTTTGGTGGATATGATTGAGGAATGTATTGATATGGTCCCCAGTGTTTGCATTAGCTCTCGTGACAGGCAGACTTTTCGTGACAGTAATGGGAAGCATGTACCCCTTGATTTTCATGATATTTTCGTGTACTGTCTACATGTACATGGCATGTGTAGGGCATTCAATCTTCATTTCAACACAAACCCTTGTGATTTAATGATTGAGTATGGCAAAGGCAAATGTAAGAAGACATTTGTCTGAAGCAGAAATGTGGCGGGCTGTAGGGATGGTGGAGCAATGGGCTACCCATCGCCAGGTTGGTGAAGCTCTCGGTGTGCACCACACAGCAGTATGGCACACCAGTAAGACGGCATGGTGGTGGCAGAAACGGGCAGCATCTGCAGCTGATCAGGTTTTGATCATTCAAGCCCGTAGGAACCGCTTTGCCACAGCAACCCAGCTTCGCAGTGACCTTCAGGGTGCATCCGGGGTAAATGTTTCGACGCAGACTCTCCGGGCAAGGTTGCACGAAGGTGGTCTCCGATCGAGAAGACCATGTATTCGTATTTCGCTGTCCTATAACCAATGCCAGGCACGATATGAATGGGCATTGGACCACGTTGGATGGACCAGAGAAGATTGGCGACCTGTCCTTTTTACAGATGAGTCAAGATACTGCCTAGACCACACAGATAGACGTTCTAGGGTACACTACAAAAAATGTAGGTTCTATATGGAACCAAAATTGGTTCCATACCTTGTCACGTATATGGAACCAAAAATGGAACCCATAATAGAACCAAATATAAATGTTCCCCATAGCTATATAGGCTTGAGGCACCTCATATGTGAGAGGTCATAGGCCTTCGCGTCGTTCGAGGAGTTTCTCTGGGAGTGATTCCCCAAACGACTCGAAGGCCTATGACCCCTCACACTTGAGGGACGTCAAGCCTATACAGCTATGAGGGAAAGGCACGTCGGGCGGCTTTGGTCTAATGAGCATAGGAGCACCACAGAAGTCAAACCCAGAGCAACTCCCAGAACGATTCGAAAGCCTGATTCCCTCATACATGAGGGACCTCAAGCCTATATAACCATAATTCACCCAGAGACCCCCACCCCCACCCCAACCCCACCCCAAATTATGTTTATATGTGACAAGGAAGGACTTAAACGAGATATGACCCACGTAGAAGAAACGAGATATGACCCCATATAACCCTACTCTCCACCGCTCTTGCCAGCACAGCACCAACCTTTTCGCTCTTGTCACCACCCTTTATCAGGACACCACCTGTAATCCCACTTCCACACCTGCAATCCCACATCCACCACACCCAGCCTTGCCACCACCCTTTACCACCACCCTCACCTTTGCCACCACCTCCACATCCTCCCATTCTATGCCCCTCAACCCCAATCCCAACCCCTCGGTTTAATCTACGAGTGACTCCACCACTCCCACCTCCCTCATTCTTTCCCTCCTACTTTCATTTTCCCTCCTCCCTTTCACCTACACAGCTTCTCTTTTCTTCAATTTTAGCTTTTAGAGTAATTTTAATAAAATAAACAATGAATAGCGAGCTGATATATTGATATAGAGGGGAAGTAGACAAAAAGTTCCGGTATTGGACTCCAGATGAGGGTCAGACTGCGGTGCTACACTACTCTCCTGGCCGGGGAGACTACTCGTATTGGTAAAATACCCATCCAAACCACAGGGTGAGACCACCCACTGAGGCCTTGCGTATCTCTTGGGCCATTCTGGGCTGGTTTCGTTCCACTTGTCGGCTCCATTCTGGTATTTCTAAGGGTAAAACACAGTGGAAAGAAATACCCTGGTCCATTATCCTGGGTCCCTATGTCCACCTGTGTCCAAGATGGTGGCCCCATGGGGCTTTAGAATAGGAATCTCGCGAGTTTCCTAGTCAAATAAAGAGAATTTCGGAAAATCGGCGCCTATCGGCGCGTGACACCCTGCAAACATACATGCGCACGAGACAGCTTATATCTCCATAGTAATGACGTCACAAAATGGCGGTTACCAGGGTACCCAACATGCACGGGGAGTATGACGTCATTTCCGGGCATGCGCCCTGGGGATGATATCCACCCATGACACCCACCTAATATTGATCATTTGGACCCTCCCCTACTACTCTGGGGATGTGACATCTTATTGCAATATCCTGGGGAAATTTCCGTCTCTCCTGGAAAGATTGCCAACTGGGGAAAGTCTCCTGGGGAAATGTCCTCTGGGGAAATCTCCTTCTAAGGATTGTCCACTGGGGAAATATCCAATATTCTCATACCACACAATGACGTGGTAAACGAGATATCAAGTGTTAAGTAATAGTTACTAACTGAGCTGGAGGTATTCATGAATTTGAACAACCTGTCAACGTGCGGTATGTGACGCCGAGCTGCGAAGCGGCGAGCTGTTACAGCACGTTGGCAGGTTGTTCAAATTTATGAATACCGACAGCGAGGTTATTAACTTACTTACACGCCAATTCACAGAACGCACGGACCCAGGTATGGTAAGTGAGTACAGGTGTTCAAGTGACGTGACGTCACTTGAACACCAAGTCTATTGTTCTATTGGGTATTTCACATCCCTTACCGACCCGGAAAAGACAAAGGAATTGGTGTGTAATGTTGGATATTACCTGTCAACGGAGCTACAAAAGTCGCCTTGTCAGACAAAGTTGAGAGATTTTGGGTTATTTTCAACACTCTATATCTCGTTTATCAAACACGATAGTGGATGGCTTTGCAGTGTTAATGGCTCAGGTATAATAGCTGAATCATGTTCATTTTTATTTTGCAGAGAAGAACTGCTATAATTCAACCCAACAGCCTCAGGGGACGTTTGGGATGAATTGTGACAGGTCCTCTTCGTTGATTTAATAATTTTACAGCGAGAAAAAAATTGCAAATTGAATTGAAATTGAACCAATACCTTGACCCTTACCTCGAGTTAACAACCATCGACGATGCCCATATCGCGGTGGCGTGGTGGAATCCGGAGTACCTGGCGAGAAACACCAAGGAAGGGCGAGTACCTGTCAGACTCTCCATCTAACGAATCTCCCAGTAGCAGACGTTTTTGGAATAAGCATGCGACATGACTTGTTACAGGTTGCCACCGTGCGTCCTAGTATGTGATGGAGATGAAGTTTCTTACTCAAAGATACCAGTCGCATAACCGCACCAGACCTGAAGTCACAAAATGCGACAACGAGTTTAGTGCGCTGACAAAGTCAATTTAACAAAAGTGGTGAGCAAGTTACTAAATCTACTTAAATTACATCACGCCATTTTTGTCCCCAAATTGACTTGTGTGACAAACGTTGACGCCTTCTGACAAAAAATGTGGTGAGCTGTAACAAAAGTGGGTGATATTGGTAATAAAAGTGGTGACCTGTAACAAAAGTGGATAGAGTAACAAAAGTCGGTACAACAAGTAGCACCGACTTTTGTTACAAGTGCGATTTTATTGATTTTGTAACAAAAGTCGTGAACTGTTTTTGTAACAAAAATGAGCGAATTTGTTACAAAAGTGGTGACCTGTAATACAAGTGGGCGATTTCGGTACCAAAGGTGGTGACCTGTAACACGGACACGGACATGTGCTGTACAATATATAACTGTTTTTTCTTTGTACCATTGTAACTTGACTCCATGAAAATGGAAATAAGTTAGAAAAATAAATCATATCAGTAACAAACGTGCTTAGAGTAACAAAAGTCGGCGTCACTATCGTGCCCCTCTCGTCACATTATTTATTTTGCGAGCGGCGTGTATCCCTGTGTGTTAATATAGGTGAGGCAACAAGCAGAAGTTCACACGTTCTGTGAGCGCCCGTACAATCGTTGTGTTATTTTTATGAGATATGATACAAACGGTTGCAATGTCCGTAATTCTTGGTAAAGACATGGGTAGTTTATCAACTCCATGTGTCCAAGCGCTTATTGTGCTGATCCGATGAATATATATAGGTTAGTGAGGCAGCCAATGCGTTAAACCTATTGATTGTCTGGGGCCTGTGTGCCCGGTGTTGGCTAAAAATAAAAGTTCCATTTCCCCAAATCAGAAATCACGTACAAAACCGTAACATTCTGTCACGGCATCTTTTACGACATTGCCGATTATCGTGCCTACTTAACCTTTCAACCCTTTCAACACGGGTGGTATCTTCCATGCCAGTTAAATGGCAGAAATTGGAAGCCTCCATATCCCTTATATGGGGTTAGAGCAATTAATATTTTCAACGTGCAGCCTTCACAACGTGCAGCCTTCAGGCTGCACGTTGAAAATGTTAATTGATCTACCACACACATTCACTTAGTACCCATCCTACTTAATGAAAGTATGACGTATCGTGCTCCTGGACCGGAAAAGCGGCATTTCGTGTTGAAAGAGTTCAGGAGCCAATTGACCGCATGCCCAATTTAAAAAATTCAAAAGTTAAAAAAAAAATTCAAAAAATTTCAACAAATCATATCATGCCACCCCTCATTGGAAGGTGCTCGCCGAGATCGTTCCAATGAGGAGTCCCATGATATGGTTTTGTTGAAATTATCTGAAAAATTTGAAAAAATAATATTTAAAACAATACATTTTGATATCGAGTGCGTTGGGTTGGGAATTAAAGACTGAAAACTCTGTCTGAAAAGCTCATCGAGAAGAAAAGTCATTTGTGCACAAGAATCGTCGGGTAAATTCGTGCCACAGTTGAGCAAATATGGGCGCAATATGGGCGACAAAACCGCCCTCAGTGCAAACAATAGGAGGATACCAAACGAGTATCTGATATGAGAAACACAAGAACACATATAGTTCTGTAAAACACGTGATAGTGCAAATGAATACATCATAAAAAAACGAAGAAATATATTTCTGCTGTTTAATCGGCACTTTGAGGCATTCAGTTTTTTTCACAACTCATATAAAATCAATCGAACTGTAACATTTAAAATAGAACAGCTTGGTATAACGGTGTAACGGTTCAGTGGGCACATCCAGGATATTGAGTTCAGGACGAACCATTTCAATCATGACGGGAAGCGTTCTCTGCTGCACGTAACAGGGTGTTGGGGCGAGTACGAGAAGGGGTGTATCACTCTCGTCGACGGGAAAAAATGGGGGAAGAGTTTGGATATTGGAATGTCATTGTCACCCACCGGTGGGTTATTCTCTAGAGCTTGTTGTATGCATGGGTACGGTATTATTCACAATAACACGTGCAAAGCGACTACCTTTGGTAATGGAAGGACATCAGTTATTGCGGATAATACCGTGCCATTTCGTCGGTTGAGTGCTAGAATGTTCTATGTCCCATAGGGGACATAGAACATTCTAGCACTCAGGCGACGATTTGTCTTGTTTGTGAAACAAATTTGAGTTACGAAAACACCCGGCGCACCACCTCAACCCATTTTGGATCCACCCATGGGCTGTAGCCAAGATCCAGGTATATCACCAGCGTGGCATATGTCGTCGCTAAACGATATTTGAAGATTGATGAAAGATAATAACGTGGTGTCTCAAGACTTTGATTCACCCAGATCTACATTGGCTCGCGAGAGCCCAGGTAGACCTGGGCGGGGCGAAGTCACATAAAGGCTGGTGATATAAATGTAATCTGCAAAAAAACATTTTATCCGGGGAAGAGCACAGTATGGCGAAACGTCTGCAGAATTGTTGATCTGAGATTTGTGTCAAATGACAGAACTGGGAAACAGAATATTATCCGTTGTTAAAATCAGACTTTTTTACAGATCTTGTCACATTTTCACAAAAAACCTGGACAAAATATATAATTCAAACTGCGATGAACCGTGAACCGGGATCTAATAGATTCAGTGCTGCGATTTTTATTTATTTATTTATTTAAGGGGGCGAGGGCGACACCATTTCGCACTTGCAGAGATCACAGTTTCTGAGACTTCTCCCGTCTTGGGAGATACATGAATGACTGACCACACTAATCCAACAACACTAGCATCTTTATGCGCACACAAAGTGATATTTTACAACCTGCAATAAGCAAGAACCAAGCCTCAGAAGAACTTCATTGTCCGTGGTTTCTCAATTGCTAGTAGTCGGATCTACCACTAAATGTACATTCACCAAAAGACGCCTGCGCTTGTTTGAACATTGTTTTGTGTTCATGTCATCTTTACGGGGTTAAAGTTGTCAGGTAAGCAAATTCAATTAGCATATTTCACAAAAAGCATCATGAAAATAAATAAATAAAGATTGTGCAAGGTCGGGTCGTCTTTAACTTTTAGTGTACAGTGCAGCAAACAAGGCTGCGATACAGACGGATGGCATCCATACCAGATTCACCTGAAAAATAGAAGATTTTCGTCGTTAATAATTAGCAAATGATCCAAAAAAGGTGAGAATTCCATTTTAAACATAACTAGAAAGGCGTTCACAACTATATACTGTTCTCAAGGGCGAGGATTAACACTTACGCTGCAGGGGTGGCGCCAGGGATTTCTCGATAGGGGGGGCTGACCTCTCCGACAGGGGGGCTATAACATTTGACCTCCCAAACGAAGGAAAATGAGTGAAAATTGGTAAATTGGAGAACCAAAATAGAAGCAAATTGTGTATGTTTGTTGATTATTTAACCCTTTACCTAACCTGAAAAGCAGACGACACTTGCAAAAATAATTCTTGAATAACTAATTTTTTTCATTTTTTGTCTCAAAAACATAGGTTATGACCCCTTGTTGGAACGAGCTCGACGAGCTCGTTCCAACGAGGGGTCATAACCTATGTTTTTGAGAAAAAAAATGAAAAAAATAATGAAAATTAATTGGCGATTTTTGAGAATAGCGCTGGCCCGAGCCTGGCCGGTTTTGGCCGTTACCTTAGGTAAAGGGTTAAAGTAAACATATTATAATAAGGTCGGGAAATATTTCATCTATAAAGCCAGTTTGACGAACGACATTAAGGAATTTCGTGAGAATCACTATTCTCTATCAGAGTTCGAGTGCTACACGGGTTTGAGACTGACAAGACGAGATATCTACATTCGATTGTCGGAAATTTCTCGTGAAGTCGGGTTCACGAGACTCTCCGACGGACTGACTAAAAATCTCCGACGGGGGGGGGGGGGGGCTGGACCTCTCCGACGGGGGGAGGGGGGCTGTAGCCCCCCCCCCCCCCCCCCCCCACCTGCCGCCACCACTGTTACGCTGCCGAAAGCGACTACTGTCACCTATTTTATGATGATTATCTGTACGTTTTGGTATGCGCAGATCAAGCCTACCATCTGATTAATTGTTAACGGGGCACAGAGAGCCCTTTCCATCAATTAAACAGATGATAGAGTCTCAAGTATGCCATAAATGATGAAACTTCCTCGCTTACAGGCGTACATAGATGCTCTCCATGTATGGCGAAAGTAGGCGTGGCAGAAAAAGGATGAAATTGCAAATAGGTAGAGAGGTTTACAAACTAAACTACAAACAGATGATAAAAAGAAAATATTTCATTTCGTGTTCGTCCGAATTAAAACGTCCTCAACCTTTAGCTACGTACTCACGAACACGACCCTCAGTTTGTGAAGGGTGTGTAAATTTGAGCCTCTCTAAATGAACTGGACCGTTCAGAGGATTTGCGTGACCTGGGGAGGAATTCATGGACTTGTTTGTGAAAAGGCATGCATTGCTTAGCAGCTATTTCAACTTTCGAGATAGAATTACAAATATGTCGATTTTCATGTCGCAACTGTTTTGTTGCGCAGTGTCAAGAAAGAAGGGGAGTTGAAATTTGTATTAATACAACATTCACATATTAACGTTGTTTAATTTTCATTTTCATTTAAAGCCCCGATCGACATAACTCTGATATTGTAGCGACATACATTCCTGGGTTACATCAACATCAGAGTAAAATTTTATAAATAGCTGTTATTGGTTGTTGGTGGGATAATTGAACGCGGGTTTTTTTCTACAATCGCTCCTCGTTCCTTGAAAAATGGCGTTTTCTGAGAAGTTCGCTCGCAAATACTGATCCCCACTTAACTGGTGGAGTGCTGGAAGCCCTATTTTGGGCTTTACTAAAAGGGACAAGCAATAACTGTCTGTAGCTACATTCTGCCTGAGGAAGCCTTTATTGTCCCTGATATGGATCAGATTTTTTACACAATACCTTGCTCTCTGACATTTAATTGGATAGTGCCTATAAGGCACTATCCAATTAAATGTAATAGAGCAGTATATGATGAGCTTTGATTTGTTGTCAGAAAAAACTCAGCACTTTTCCAGTTAATCATATAAATAGCAAAACCCCGCGAATAATTAGACCGGTCGCATCTATTTTTAAGGTTGTTGGATGGTGTGGAGTGAAAGACAAGAATATCTCAGTTGGTGGAATGAATCCGCAAGAGTAATACTCGACAAGGTGTATTTGAGATACCGTATTGTGAGAGCTGAAGTGAGAACGTGACTGAGATTTATTTAATTAAATTAAGGAGGTGATTTACACTGCACACATTTTGTCACAACATCTATGCAACGGACTTGAAATTGTTA
Source organism: Pictodentalium vernedei (assembly GCA_031216915.1). Lineage (NCBI taxonomy): Eukaryota > Metazoa > Mollusca > Scaphopoda > Dentaliida > Dentaliidae > Pictodentalium > Pictodentalium vernedei. Next base: position 295,958,280 of record CM062292.1, on the reverse strand, counting down.
AAAAATCGATTTGAATACGATTCGAGTCAAAATATGTTATTTACATGGTGTTTTGGCCTACCGAAACTAGGCATACCTTTAAATTTGAAAAACAAAATTATCCATTTGACACAACCACAATATTTGTTATGCAAAAGTGTGTCTAGAACACGCTCGCATCGATTAAGTAACCCTTTGAATCCGAAACACCGCCTTTCGGGTCCAGGAACATGATACGACATAACTTCATTAAGTGGGATGGCTGTTGAGTGAATGTGTGATGTTGACCAATGAATATTTTTAACTTGCATCCCTAAGGCTGCGCGTTGAAAATATTAATTGGTCTACCCTCGCAATAATGAAGATAGACTCTTCCAATTACCTCCGCTGAACTGACAGGGAATATACCACCAGGGTTAAATTAACTTGAAGGCGGGAAATTACTGGCTTTATGGAAAAACTATGCCATCGTTTTTCATCCCGATCTTGTTACCCGATAACTCACGGAAATTTGTGTTTGTAAAATAAAATGATAGGTTATTCCGAATTCCATGATGTAGTGTGTTATTGATGTCACTGCTGAGTAATTCATCTGTGATGAACATTGCTTGCTGTTTTCTCCATCAAATTTCATGTCAGATTTACAAGGGTGCTAGACCAAATATCACTAATAAATAGAGGATATCTAGTGTTTTTGAGTGGATACCGAAAATTATCTCATGAGTGACCGAGACAAATGTTAGCGCGAGCGAAAAGAACCATTTGTCTCGGTCACAAGTGATATAATTTTTGGTATCCACACAAAAACACTAGATTTTCTTTTTATTGTACGTTTTTTATAAGAATCTGCCCGTTCAAATCTGGAATTGATGTATGAAAGTAAACAGCGCATTGAATCATTGAAACAAGGAAGTGATTTGATTGATACTTGGAACAGATAGCGTCTTGCTATCTAATTCAGCTGGCGGGTTTCTAGTCCAAACATGGCCTGAAAGTCCGTAATATAAGTTTTTGGTTTGGTACGTCCTTTGAAAGGACGTACCAAACCAAAAACTTATATTACGGACTTTCATGCCATGTTCGGACTAGCGTATTTCATGCATCAATTCAAGGTGAATACGTGTGGAATAATTGCTGGAAATGACACTAATGAAAATTAATTGACGATTTTTGAGAATAGCGCTCGTCGGTTTTTGGCCGTTACGTTGGGTAATGCGTTAAAGAAATTAGCCCAAGTCTAGCTTGCTGACACAATCTCTTAAAACAAAGGCTGCTATGACGACTGACCAATTTTGCTCATAATATATTTTCGTTGTCTGTCTTATTTTGACAGTTTTAACCAAGAAGATTCAGTCATATTTTGTTACTGTTGATAAAGCCTATCATCTTGTCAACAAGTTATTGGTCAGTTTACATTCCCAAATTGTCAGGCAGTTTCAGTTATATAAATACAGATCACTACAACGGTCAATTGATCTGTGTTGTTGTATTCCGTGGAGTTGATGAGATGAGATCGGCCAGATCAAACGAGACGCCGCAGGCGTCAAGTTTGATCTGGCAGATCTGATCTCGTTAACGATACGGAATACTACAACACAGATCAATTGATTGTTGTAGTAATTTGTTTATTATTTCACAATTAGTATTTTAAACTGATCACAAAACCTGAAAAATCAAATACAACAAGAATTATATTAGCCAAATAATAATTAACAATTTATGGAATTGAGGAATCCAAAACGCGTAGTAATGTCGAACGTTCGTTTCGAATATGAAACTTGAAAATCAAAACAATGGAGGCAAGACTTGAATTTCAATCGGAATCGCATTCGAAAACACAGATTCTCCAACGTTTTGTTGGACTCGCATCTTAAAAATACTTGTTAATTGCTATTTTGCAATTATTCAGCACGGCATTTTCAAATAGACCTCGACTGGAATGTTTGTCAACGGATGGATATTAATGAGGAGACGCAATCTATATTTGTCACTTGGCTAAAATACAAATGCGGTAGCAACAAAAGATCGAGTACGTTCGATTCACTATAATATTGTAACCGATTCTCATTTCTTTTTCAATCGCATGTTGTGAGAGGTGCAAACTGCGTAATTGTTTTTATTGAGTTCTGTAACTGGTCATAGAAGAGCAGTGTTTTCTCATACGGTATAAATAAACGACTCAAGATCGAACGCACGCATTACAGAATTCCTGATGTATTTGTGGAATTTACCGATTTATTTATAGGACACTGGTAGAAATAGTCAATTCACGTGCGCCTCGTTTGAAACAGGCATGATAACGATCTGAACACTTGCCACTCTTCTTTTCCGGAGAGTTGGGTTTGAAGGGCAAACTATAGTGGTATTGAGGGCTATTTGTGGTAGTCATGTAATAAAATAATTTTGTTGATAACTAAATTTCATGTCGATCCCAAGCTCTCCCCAATAAGACAAAAATATCTCCTATGACACCAGGAATAACAGGTCTTTAATTCTTCTGTAATATTGAGATTATTGGAGGTTTATTGACTCACCCAACCTGACTAATAAGTGCCATTTAGACTACTAAACAACAGTTAGCCTTGTTGTTTGAAAATACTTTGCTAAAATGCACGATAAAAAAAATTTGCAATACTAGAAAAAAATGTGCTCTAACTGAAACAGACCACCCATCATCCTGGCCGTGTGTCCGGAAATTACGAAATTTTCTGGCCACTTTTCCATATTCTTCTTTTTTATACACTTGTTTATCTTTATAGTATGTGTGTCCATGCAAACTATCTCGATTTGCTGTTGTCGATACTCATTCTGTGTGTTTTATTGGAAGCATAACTGCTCATCATTTGAAATAATACTACGCTTTTGATCTGATAATGCCTAGGTAGTGCAACAATAATGCCCAGGTGTTGTTTGTGGCTAACAAATGATCGAAATGCAACTGAGGAATTCAATTAGTTCTACGTGTATCAGAAATTATAACACGCGTTTTTTTTCTGTTCATATCCGATCACTTCTTGAAAATTCGTCATATCTTCTGCACTTCGTCTGCATGAATGTTTTTTATTCACAGATTTAAGTGATTTCCTGTTGCTTCTGACGCCTAACATTTTGCACACAGTGGTTTTTCAACATGCCTTTTCACATACAAGCAAACCCTGAGAGTCGATATTTTTTGCAATTATCCGTTTAACCCTTTCAAACCGTAAGACCGACTTTTCGGTCCAATGTATAATTTCGCCCCATTTTTTGTCTTGTTATAAGAGGTCTTTTCACAGGGCATTGATGATAAAATAATAACTACAGTCTGCAGCCAGACGGCTGCAGACTGCAGTTATTATTTTATCCTCACTGTATATTGATATCGCACTGACCCATCTTACTGTAAGTGTACGGAAAGACGATACCATTCCAGGAAACGGGGGTTCAAAGGGTTAATTTAACTATTTTCCTAACATGAAGAACATACGAAACATGGTAAAACATTCAAGAAATAACTATAAACATTTTCAGTTTTTGAAAGGAAGAAGTGTCATAAGCTATGTTTATCAGGCAAAGGGCGAAATTGAAGAAAAAAAATAAATTCTGAATGCAGGTGTGGATGACCAGTTATTCTCTTACTTTCTGTAAAAGGCTAAGAGGCTGTAGGATTTGTCCTTTATCCAAAATCGACCAGCGCTATTCACAAAAATCATCATTTAATTTTCATTATTTTTTCTTTTCTTTGTCTCTTAATAGGCAGTAGCTAACTATTTTATCATCTCTTGTTGTTCATAGCGCCTGTTTGATAAGTGGAAGTAATTGGACCCACTCAGAAGAGAACCTGTAAAGTGTTTGGGCTGGAGAAAACCTTGGATGAATCAGATTGAAGCGTATTTAAACTCAAATTAATATATTTTTTTAAAAAAACTGTCTATCTTTGCGCAAAAATAGCAATAATAGTATATTTTCAGAAGACCTTCCAGCTTGAAACAGCAAAGTATAACCAACGCCATCTGCTATTATAGCTAATTTGATTTTCAGATCAGCAGGGCATTCTCTCTTACTGTAACGGTGATGTCTCATTCAAAAGCCAAGAGATCCATGTGTATAGACAGTTATTATTAGTTTGGGAAAGTTAAATTCTACCACGGTGTATATATCATTCCGGGGCGCGTAGCTCAGTGGTAGACTGTTGGAGGTCCCAAGTTCGACCCCCGTCCGGGACGACCGGCGTTGTGTCCTTGAGCAAGGCACTTTATCCCGGTTGCCTACATGGGGGCACGATGATGCCGTGTACTAAGGCGTACTGCACGTCGATGGTGCACATGTCTTCAACCGCTTTAATCCTGCTTGAGCGGAGCTTGAACAGAGTTAGAATGTTGAGGAGCTGATAGTTGCTCGTCGATGCTCGGTGGTCCTCTCCGGGTACTCCGGCTTCCTCCACCCGTAAAACTGTCACAGTCACGATTAGCCATTGTGCATAAGTATGTGACCTTAAACATCAATAAATAAATAAATAAAAAATATATCATTCCCTCAGAGTGTGGCCATGTTTATTGGATATGTTCAGATAATGATTTCAACACTCATTGCCTGAACTTATCCAGAAGAGAAATATGTTTTAAAAGATTGACAAGGATTTACATGAGCATTAATCTTCATGCTTGTGGCTCAGTTGGTAGAGGTGCAGGCTGCAAGCCGAGAGGTCCTCGGTTCGAATCCCACCTGCGGCAACCGCGTTGTGTCCTTGGGCAAGACACTTCACCCCGATTGCCTACATGGGGGCACGATGACGCTGTGTACTGAGGCGTACTGCACGTCGGTGGTGCGCATGTCTTCAACCAATCTAACCCTGCCTGTGCTGCGGTGCAGAGTTCAGAGTTACGATGTTGGAGATCTGACAGCTGCTCGTCGTTGCTCGGTGGTTCTCTCCGGGTACTCCGGCTTCCTCCACCCGTAAAACTGTCACGGTCACGATTAGCCATTGTGCATAAGTATGTGACCTTAAACACCAATAAATAAATAAATAAATATAAATAAATATCTTCATGCTTTGAAAAGCCAAACAATTTCACCTTTTCTGAAAACATGCCCTCGACCTTTCTAATAGATGTGTAGGTCTTGAACAGTCTAAAAAGTAAAAACAACAAAACAACTAATAAAACTCCAACAGCCCTTCTAACTATTATAAAATTAACTCACAAAAAACAAAGCTGCTGAACCAAGCATACACTTCGTTTAGATTGTTTTGGAAATTGTTGAGAAGACAATTCAATCCATAAGAGACTGGTAATGTTATCAGTACTAATTAGAAAGCCGGCCTGAAAATAAGCAGGCTGACGTTTGCAGAATGAGGTCCTCAGAGGGTGAATTTGATGATGCTGTCCCATACAGTGGGCCAATTTATCCTCTAGGTACCCCTTTCTGTTTAGTTTTGAGACCCTGATTCAGACTGAGGTTCACAGAGGGTAAATTTAGTGATGCTACCCTGCTATGCAGGGTAGCATCACTAAATTCACCCTCTGGGAACCTCATCTTGAAGATGACAGTCTGCTTGTTTTCAGGTTTGTTAGAAAGGAGCCTAACATAGTCTTTAGCTGGAGTTTGAGTGTGACATTTCATTTATTTTGTTTGTATTAGGGCAGGTGTGATGTTGTAAACTCATCGATTTTTATAATCAGTCGGTGGAAAAGGTGATAATTTGGAAATATGAAGCGGAATGTTAAACTAATTCCTTTACGATGTAATCTATACCAGTTACCTTATATAGAGTTCTAAGAGGGTGGAGTGTCTAAAATTGAAAGTATTTTTTTTCTTTTTTTTTTGCATAAAAGGAGGGTGTTGGATCCGAAAATTGCCCGGCACAAATGTTTGGCATACCTTCCTGCATTTTTATTGCTCCCCACTTTGGTTCGACGACGGGTTTTGGTTCCTATTGGAACCAAATTTGGCGCAGATTTCTCTGAGTGAAACACGATCACGATGTGTTTGGCACTTTGTTTACTCCAGCTGATCTGGTCTTGTCTTGTTTGATTTGGATAGATGATCTATAGTCTCTTCAACGCGGTGGAATATGACGACGTACCTTTTTTGTCTGTTATAATTATACGTATGTATTGGCTAGTCAAATTCTGTAAGAAATTCGACGCTGTTAGTTTTGGGAGGCAGCCTGGCCCTGAAATACGTCATCGCCTAAGATTAGATTCACTGGTCTGGAATATTTCATTTTGTCGGAAAAGCGAACCATCGGTTTGCTTTTCAGACAAACTGATATATTCTGGACGATTGAATCCGAAAAATATCAGAAAGATTCATTTTCTGCGAATCGAAACTAGGAAAGTTTCTTAACCCTTTACCCAATGTAACGGCCAAAACCGGCCAGTGCTATTCTCAAAAATTGCCAATTAATTTTCATTATTTTTTCATTTTTTGTCTCAAAAACATAGGTTATGACCCCCGTTGGAACGAGCTCGTCGAGATCGTCCCAACGAGGGGTCATAATCTATGTTTTTGAGACAAAAAATGAAAAAAATTAGTTATTCAAATTTTTTTTTTTTTTTTGTAAGTCTGCTTTCCAAGACTTGATTTGATCGACATTTTGATGAAAATACATTCAGAAATGGACACTCACCACACCCGCTGTTTATGATTAGGCCGTGTAGTTCCAAAAATTATGTTAATATCTTCATGTTTTCAAGGAGAATTAAATACTTATTGATTGGAATATCTATAGGCAGGGCAGAAAAGAATACCTGTATATCTATAAGTAAAGGCACATCGAATTACATCAACGATCGTCTGCGCGCACATTATGATAAACCAACAGCCCTTAACAACGTCGAATTCCGACCAGACTGATGGTCTGCGAGCTTGAGATGTCTGTGTATTAGGGGGGCTGTAATAATTTATGTGGGATTAAATTATTCTGTCACTAATTCTCCTTAACTCTACCTTTATATAACGCATAGAATTGTGGAACTCGATATTTTAAAAAGAAATTCATGACAAAATAGAAATTTTTATTTTGGCCTCAAACACATAGCGTCTCAACTTTATACACAACACTAACACCTTATAAAGCTTTCTAGCCTAGTGTGCTGCTGACTATTTATTCCATTGAATACATTTCCAATTAAAGTCACAAGAAAATTAAATGATTAACAATTAAATCGTGAAACATAACACACCTTAACATCCTCAAACAATGACCCTGACCGCCCAGGAAAAACTAGAGATAAAACCATTTATTTAGTTTACTTTTCTTTAAAGGAAAATAACTCTAGAAACCTGTGTCAACGCCATCTAGGATGAAATCACTCGGACTTGCGATTTAATTTTTTTTTTTTTTTTTAAACGAACTGCATGAATTGTCTTTAATACAAATTGAAAAATTTTCTTGATGCGCTGAAGTCCGAGTACGTTGCAATAAAAAAAGTTGTGGGTCTGTCAGCTGGTGAAGTCAGACTAGAATTGACACTCAACACCTCACACAACGTCACCAAAACGTGAACACGTTTCTAACATTCTCATTGGCCAACCCCAACCTCTAACGGTATAATAAAAACCGTTAAGACAAAACTTTCCCACTTTTTCTACGAACCGCGGGAAAGTACAATTATTATCCCCTCATTGGGATGAGTAAAAATTCACAAGAAAATAATAAAATCTGACTGGCAAATAGAGCCGACCGCCTGCAAACTTTGCGTTATCCGAGAGTAACTCTTTGTGCAGACAAAGTGCAGTGAGTTACAGCACCAGGTGGGGTCTTCAGATTCTTGAATACCGTGAGCTCATTTGATTAACTTATATTACTTACCGCACCGTTGCCAGCTGTTGTTGTTGTTGCTGCTACTGTTGTTCCTGTTCCTGCCGCTGTTGTGGTGGCGGCGGCGGTAGTAGTGCTGGCAACTTCTGCAATTAAGATGTTGGGTATTTAGTTGCTTTAATAGCAATCACGTCCGGACACTCATTTTGGATTTCGTGCAATATCGTATCACCATTTTCATGTTTACAGAATTATGAACTTCACCGAGAATAATTGATCGTTACAAAAGTCCAATGAGATCGTTGTCATCGCCACGGTTTGACAGAGGAGGTCAATGGATGGAACTGCTCCCACAAAAATAGGTAAGACTCTGGGAGACAACTCACTTAACCCTTTCAGCACTGGTGGTATCGTCCATGTCAGTTCAATGGCAGCAAGTGGAAGAATCCATATTAAATATTCGGGGGGGGGGGGGGGGTAGACCAATTCATATTTTCAACGTGCAGACTCAGGGCTACACGTTGAAAATATTGATTGGTCAACTCACATATTCACTAAGCAGTCATCTATCTTAATGAAATTATGACGTATCATGTTCCCTGCCGTTAAAGCGACCTGCCGTGTTCAAAGGGTTAACCTTGACCCTTCCTGTCTAATCCCGCATTTTGACAGTAACTGTTAATCGTTACACTGTGTATGTCGGTATTTTGTATTATTAAATCTTTTTGTTGACAAGGAACTGTATGCAAGTAACACAGATTCTAAGAATAAATATTGTTTAACTCTTTTGGCGCGGAATAATCCGAGAAACAGAATTCTTAGCGCCTAATATTCATCAGGAATTTTACAAAAAGTATTGGTTGTTAGACTAAAGCTTTATTATTTTAAAAGATGTTCTAATGATCTCATTGACAGTTTTTCAAATGATTTTCTGTATATATTTAAATGGCACATTTATAATTTCAAAGGACGGTATCGTTGTTCATGGATAGGACATAAATGGTACATGAGGCATAGGAATACGTATGTTTGTTCAACCCTTTACCCAACGAATCGGCCGCATCTCCTCCCCCCCCCCCCCCCCCCGCGTAATATGCAACTTCAGCAGTTGAAAAAATATTATTTTTCAAAAAATTTCAATAAAACCATATCATGTGACCCCTCGTTGGAACGAGCTCGTTCCAACGAGGGGGTCACATGATATGGTTTTGTTATATGCAACTTCAGCAGTTGAAAAATATTATTTTTCAAAAAAATTTCAACAAAACCATATCATGTGACGCCTCGTTGGAACGAGCTCGTTCCAACGAGGGGTCACATGATATGGTTTTGTTGAAATTGTTTGAAAAATTTGAAAAAATGATATTTAAAATAATAAATTTTGATATCGTGTGCGTTGGGTAAAGGGTTAATAGCACGTGGAAATGGACACACACAGTTGGCTAAAATGACTACTGCACTACCTTTCCGAGGTCTGGCGTCTGTCGACTTTAGTCGCCTGTCGCGCCAAAAGAGTTAAACTAAAAACAGAGAAGTACGCGAGGCAAATTACAAAGAAATCAACGATATTTGAAGTCGGTTATCCCTATTTTGTGGCTGAATTTTGAGGATAGATGTTTGTGTTGAAAATATCTATTCAGCTTGATTGCCAAGTAAATGTGTTTAACCCTTTACCAAACATGAAAAGCAGACGACAATTGCAAAAAAAACATTCTTGAATAACTAAATTTTTTCATCTCAAAAACATAGGTTATGACCCATTGTTGGAACGAGCTAAACGAGCTCGTTCCAACGAGTGGTCATAACCCATGTTTTTGAGACAAAAAGTGAAAGAATAATGAAAATAATTTATTGGCGATTTTTTAGAACAGCGCTGGCCAGTTTTGGTCGTTATATTGGGTAAAGGGTTAATGGGGAAATGGGATATTAAATTCTTATTTATGTAAAAATATGTGTCATTTTCCTACCAGCTCTCACGAGCAGTACAAAGACCAATATTCACGTCAGCATTTGTTTCCCATCAAGCAACTAAGAATCGGCTCAATGAGCTTTGTCAAACAAGATTGAATTGGTTAAATTCTCTGTTGTACGATCATGGGGAGGGGCGTAAGAAAATGCCAATGTAGTTAGTTGGTTCGGGTGGATGGATGGTTTCCGTGCGGCGAAACACGTTTTTGCCATAATCATGTTAATTTTTCCCCAAAACACTATAAAAGCAAATTTCAGCTACTATTGTTGATTATAACTATCAGAATCATAAACTGAGATATATTACAGCATTATTTCACAGAGGTGCGGAGGAGGGGGGGGGGGGGGGGGGGGTACAGTTCCAACTATACCCCAAAATTCCAGCTTTCATGGGTTATAATTAGGGGGTGGGTTCGGTAATGTATGAGGGGAAAAAAATCAATGCAAGAAAAATCTTTTTTCGTATTTTCCATATATATTCTTTGGTTTTTTTTATTTATTGCATTGCTTTTAGAAGATAACCCTTTACTCAACGTAACGGTAAAACCCGGCCAGCGCTATTCACAAAAATTACCATTAATTTTCATTTTTTTTTTTTCATTTTTTTGTCAGGAACACACAGCTTATGAGCCCTCATTGGAACGAGCATGTTGACCATAAGCTATGTTTTGACGCAAAAAATGAAAAAAAAATTAGTTATTCAAGAACTTTATTTGCAAGTGTATAATAACATGATTATGTCAAAAACTTGTTTCGCCGCACAGAAACCACCCATCGATGAGCAAAGATGGGTCATAACCTATGTTTTTGAGACAAAAAATGAAAAAAATAATGAAAATTGATTGGCGATTTTTATGAATAGCGCTGGCCGGTTTTGGCCGTTACGTTGGGTAAAGGGTTAAACAATCATTCGCATTATTTGAGACTATCGATTCTTTCCCAAAGGAGTCAATGACTTTATTTATTTATTTATTTATTTATTTATTTATTTATTTATTTATTTATTTATTTATTTATTTATTTATTGGGTTTGACGACACTTTCATTAGCCAGGATCAGTTTTACGTGTGGCGAAACCCGGAGTACCCGGAGAGAAACAGCGAACAACGGCGAGCAACTGTCAGACTCCCCAACGTACTAACTCCGCACAAGAAAGGTTAGCATTGGTTGAAGACAAGTGCACCATCGACGTACAGTATACCGTAGTACACATCGCCACCGGGCCCCGACTTGGGCAATCGGGAATAAGTGCCATGCCCAGGGACACAACGCAGTTATCCCTGGCGGGGATCGAACCGTGGAACTTTCGATTTTATGCCCAATGCCGTAACCACCAAACCACCGCGCTCCCTCTTTAAGGAATTAAAAGGACTATTAGCGACAGTTATTCTATAAAAAAAACAATTTATTTACATGAGTTTAAATCTTAACCTCTGAGTATTTTTTAAAAATATATTTCATCAAATATACTCTTGGCTGTTGTGAAACAGTCATGACCAGATTTGATAAAAAAAATTCCTTACAATTTAATTCGAGAAATTATTGTTCAAACAGGGTATTTAATTTCGAGGGAGGAAATTTGGTCAATAGAGTTAATTTTCTTTGTTTAAGTAGCAAGATATTCCATGTCTCTGGAGGAATATCCGCCAGCAGCATGCAAAGAGTTAAAGCCCATAATTTCTTCCCGAATTTTTGCACAAAACACTGTTTTTGAGATAGCCATTAGTTTGAATACTTATAGTTTCTTCGGGCCCACAGTGTCCCGTAGTAGGTTCTGGTGCATGAATCTTCTTGGTTCCCACCGCATTGCAGGGTTTCATTCTCGTGATATTTACGTTTTTTGTCCCTCGCAGTATTGGTGCGATGGAGTAACAGTAATACTGGGGGCCCTAAACCCACATACTGTAATTTTTCAGAACATTATAATATTGTATTCAAGCACACTGACTGGGTACAAACATTCTTATTCAGTATAACATCCATCCGGTCTTGACTAGTTTAAGAATTTCTAGTGATGTTTATTGGTTACAGAATGGCAGTTGTTGACTGGTCAATATTTCCGCGGACGCAATAATATATAATATTAGATTCCAAACACTAATTATAGAAGTAATAGTAATAAATTTAATTAATGAAGTACCGGGTACAACCCGGTGCTTCATTAATTACAATTTTCCTGATGGTGATTTTCGTTCGTCCTTTCGTTCGTTTCTGTTATCGTTCTTTTGTCAGTTAGTCAGTTCCAAACCGAGAAGTAGTCATTGGTTGGTTTCGGATACTGCTTCCACGGTTTGGTGTGACAACTTGTACAGAATGCATCCACATCTGTAAATGAATTAAAGTTAAATTGTATCTTCGTTTGAACTACTGTCTTATGCTGTCACGTCCCACGTACACAACCCCGTCATTGGTTTCAGAGAATATCGCCCCGATTTTTTATGCAAACTGGCATTGAAGCATCCAAGCTCAATTCTTCAACTACAACACTGTTTTGAGGTCCATAATAATGATTTTTCCCAAAATGTTGGAATTGTTGGGGGCCCCTAAAAACGTGCAATTGTTGGGAGCCCTTAGTAGACACCCTAACCTCGTTGTATGGATTTACAACATGGTTCACATGCGTCCGACGCGCGGCTCTTGCTTCCAGGCCACCACAAGTTCGCGAACCACCAGTCTAATTCTGTTAGGAATTCGACGTTCTTATGGCCTGTATGTTTACTCAATTATTGTGGAAATTTGCGCGCAGACGACCATTGATATAATTCGATGTGCCTTTACTTACAAAGATATACAGGTATTCTTTTCTGCCGCAGTTATGGATATTCCAGTCAATAAGTATTTAATTCACTTGAAAATAGTAAGATATTAACATAATTTGTGGAACTACCCGACGTAGTCATAACACAACGGTTGTGGTGAGTCTTAATTTCTGATTGTAATATCACCAAAATGTCGATCAAATTAAATCTCGTTTGAGCAACATTTCTAGATTTTACTAACAGAAAACGAATCTTTATGAAATTGTTCAGATTTAATCGTCCGGAATATATCAATTGGTCTGAAAAGCGAACCGTAAGTTCGCTTTTCCAACCAACTGCAATATTCCAAATGAGTGAATCTAAACATAGGCGATGACCTATTTGAGAGCTAAACTGGTTCCATGACATAACAGCGGCGAATGTCTTATAGAATTAGACTGGTGACTCGAGAGCTTGAGGCTAAAAATCTAATTCTGTAACAATTCGACGCCGTTATGGCTTGGAGCCAGTATAGATTTAAAATAATCTATCAACTATGTTTAGTTTCACTCGTCTGGAATATTTCAGTTGGTCAGAAAAGTGAACCGATGGTCCGCTTTCTGACCAACTGACATATTCCAGACATGTGAAACTCAAAAATACCATAACCATTAATTTTCTTAGAATAAACGAAAGATGTGTTACTCAATCGTAACTTGAAGACTGATGTTTTGATGACATTACTAGGTGGAGTGAAGACTCATCGCAGCCATAGTCTTAATATATTGATGTTTTGAATGCAATACTTGTTGGGTGGAATATCTACAACTTGATGCGAAAGAATATCTGTATATCTTTTTGAGGAAAGGGACATTACATTTCATCAACGGGAGTCTGCACGTAAACTCCACGAAATGTGAGTAAAAACAGTCAATAAAAGCGTTGGATTCCTTAGATCCTTACAGATTTAGAGAGGTGGCCTGTGAACTTTGGCGATAATCCGGAGTTGAATGGTTGAGGTCTATATTATTTTTGTGGTCTGAATTTTATTATTCAAAATTTGTTCTATTGCAAATTATTGGAGAGTGCCCACAGCCCTAATAGTGACTTCTGCCACTCAACCAGTTAATACCACTGTCTATGGTTAACATACGGTAAGTGTTCTGCTTCACCTTCACTTGAAGTGTAACATAACTGAGTTAATACTACCCTCACCCACCGCGTCAAAGCTGAAATGTGTACATGAGCAATCCCATTAGCACATCAAATCGTTTGACTCGCCGACCACAGCGAATATATACCTGTGGGGGTATTCCAGCTCCTTTTCACTTAGTTTTTGCAGATCCTAACTGTTTTCGACCTTGACTAATCTGTATGGCTCTCAGCGAACCTCGACGACAATTTAAAACTTCGCCACTGTCGATCCCCTCAACGATATTTGTACATTCAATGTACGAGTGATGTCATTTAGAATCGCCCTCTTTGAAAATTTACACCCATCCACAGATAGCTCAGTTCTTAACAACTCTTTTTTTTATGCGGCCCATTTCTGCAGAATCTCTACATTTTTAATAACAGTCCCTAGGTGTCATGACAAAAGCAGACGTGAGTTCTGTTGCAGACTTAAATCGGGTGATAATTACGATTGTTAATTCAAAAGTACTTCTTTTGAAGAAGCAAAAAATCTGTTTCTTTGTATGTGCAATACTTCCATTGGTATATGTAACTTTTCAGAGAATTGGCCAAGCACTCACATCATCTATATCTGAAACGGTACATATCCGATTTTTTATTAGGTATATTATTTAATCAGTTTTGGGGGTTTAACGATACTTTTTGCAGACAGGATCACCTCGTGTCGGGCAGTTTTACAGGTGAAGGAAGCCGGTGTACTGGGGAGAACCACCGAACAATGGCATCAACAATGGCATCAGTCAAACTCCCCAACGTACTAACTCCACACAAGCAGGGTTAGCATTGGTTGAAGACAAGTGCACCATCGACGTGCAGTACGCCACAGTATACAGTGCCACCGTGTCCCCACGTGGGCAATCGGGATGAAGTACCTTTCCCAAGGACACAATGCAGTTACCCTTCACAAAGACTGAACCATGGACCTATCGGTTTGAAGTTCAATGCCGTAACCACTGAGCTACCACGCTCGCCATTAGGTATGTTAGGAACCTGCATTTTTGCTGAAATTGCCATGCGCCTCTGTGATGAGTGGTTCTTCACTGACAGAAGTAATTGAGCTCATTAATCCATTAAGTCCCCGTGCAGACCCAAACTGTCATCTTTGCATTGATTTGAAAAAGTACTGCCCAAATGTATTCATCCTTGAGAACTCAGCTGGTAGATTGCATTTATCTTTTTATCTTGGCAGTGTTTTTACGTTCTTGTTGACTGCCTATACAGGCAGTCAACAATGATGTATAAACACTATTGAGGAACCTGCAGCTGTGTACGTGTATGTACGGTGGTTATAATATATCGTAAAATTAATCTGTTTTAATAGTTAAATATTAATTCTAATATTCGTGATCTCGACTTTGGAACTTCGTTGAACATAACAAAAATATACATATTTGTTCTTCAAAAATAAAATAAAACTGGAGGAATTTTATCCTTTCAAATGAGATACTTCCCAATTTCACCCTGACAGAGAAAGTGCTACCTTTGGTGCTTCACAACAGTGTTTCGTGGTTTCTCGTCAATTTTTACCACGTAAAATATATAATATGTTGTAATATCAAAGACCTCTAATGATATCACTGATCGAAAGATGAAGTTCAAGGGGTATTTTTTTATAATAGAAAACACAGACGCTGTCGAAAAGGACGTTTAAAAAGCAACTCTGTGTGTTTCCAGTTTGACTCTACCTGTCGAGCACACGAGTGTGTACGACCATTGTCGTTCTGCTGCAACCTTTTGTAGTTTTTATCACCTTTCGTATGATCGTATCATGGTAGAACATGTCCTGGCCCTATGGGCACAATAGGTTATCCACGTGCAGTTATGATAAAATGGAGTACCTCCAAGAATAAGGAACTGAATTCGAAGGACAGGGACCTTTGGGAGATTGATTAGAGGTAAATGATTTTCTGGGGTGCTTTGAGAGCATGCATTGACCTCCAGGTAATAAATAGAAAAAAAACTTCAACAGTGATTTCAGTGTTGACAGTCGCGTGTTCAGATCGCGTTTCGCAGACTGATCTCTACACAACAGGATTGCTGGAATAACAGCACAAAATGTAGCAAACTGTATCCCTCAATATGGCTTCAGATTAATTAACGCATTCAACTGCTTCCATGGATTACGTTTGATGACATGGAATCTGGCAGCTACACTCTGACTGCACTCGCAGAACAGCAGCTTTCATATCATTAAACATCAAATGGCAGTCCAGAAAACTGGTAACATGGTACCAATTTTTCAATATCGGCGCTTTTTGTCAGTAAGAACTAAAATATACTGGGAAGAGTCAGACAGATTCCGTTGTCGTGAAAAACGAGGACACCATAAACACAGTCATTTTTTTCGCAGGCATTAAATTCTATTCTTTAACCCTTTACCCAACGTAACGGACAATACCGGCCAGCGCTATTGTCAAAAAACGCCAATTAATTTTCATTATTTTTGTCTCAAAAACATAGGTTATGACCCCTCGTCGAAACGAGCTCATCGAGCCAGGCCTGAAATAAGCAGTCTGGTGTTTGCAGAATAAGGTCCCCAGTAGGTGAATTTGATGATGCTACTCCATACAGTGGGTCAATTTATCCTCTGGGTACCTCTTTCTGTTTAGTTTTGAGACCCTGATTCACATTGAGGTTCACAGAGGGTAAATTTAGTGATGCTACCCTGCTATGCAGGGTAGCATCACAAAATTCACCCTCTGGGGACCTCATTTTGCAGATGACAGTCTGCTTATTTTCTGGCTTGCATCGAGCTCGTTGTTCCAACAAGGGGTCATAACCTATGTTTTTGAGACACAAAAATGAAACAAATTAGTTATTCAAGAATTTTTGTTGCAAGTGTCGTCTGCTTTTCATGTTAGGTAAAGGGTTAAAAAGAAAACGGCAATTGTGGGGTGTCTGGAAATTAAAAAACTACCGTAGAAACGTTTTTGTTGAGCATTGTCTATTTATAGAAAGAAATGGCCCCAGCCGCCCCATTTAAGATGGCATAAGATGGGAGAATTTTGTGCTTGTAGGCAATGGGCGTTCCGAAAGCCCAGTTGTATATAGACCAGTGTCTCCTCCCAACGATTCACTTGTCCTTTCATTTGTCACAACACTGCTCAGATTAAACACATTGACAATTATCGGTTATTATACCTTTTTGACGGAGATTTTCTACAACGATAAATTCCATCTGGAGTTTGGGAAACACCTCGAAAATGACGTTTCATCACAATGCGCAATGGGGCCAAAGTGGGATATGGCTTAACGCGTGTAAACAACCATGGTGCGACTTAATTATGGTACCATCGTGACGAATGACGTTAGCGCCCATACGCAACACATGTTAGCCTTTTACCTAACGAAAGGCAGACGGCACTTGCAAACAAATTTCCTGAATAACCATTTTTTTTCATTTTTGTGTCAAAAACATAAATTGTGAACCCTAATTGGTACGAACTCAACGAGCTCGTTCCAATGAAGGATCATCAGCTATGTTTTTGTGACAGAAAAAATGAAAAAATAATGAAAATTGAATAGTGAGTTTATGAATACCGCTGACCAGTTTTTATCGTTACGTTAGGTAAAGGGTTAAACCAACGCGTCCCCATTTCGAAAGATGAAAGGCGTCATTGAATAAGGTTTCGCCTTGTCGCATTTAGTACATACCGTACTGTTGGATTAAACGGGAGCAAAGCAAATCCTCTCTTCTATCTGCTACTGTTCGTGCCGTACGTTTGGGTCCCACGTGATTGGTTTCTGAGGAACTAACGTGGTTTCTGGGTCTATAGGAAAAGATGGCCTGCGCTACATTCACCCGCGGCATACTAACGTGATAGGGGCAACTTACGTCCACAGCGTATCCTTCCGTTTTTGTTTGTTTTGTTTGTTTTGTTTTGTTTTTTGTTTTTTTGTTTTTGTTTTTTTTTTTTTTTGGTGGGGGGGGGGTGTATGTGAATTGGACTCCACAGGCCTGGAGCCTTTTGAATCCAATATACAACGTACGTCACTTGAACGCTTACAACAATCAAAAATAGCCCGACTACGTTCGCGATCCATGTTTTGCACTGCTTTATTCACAAGACACTCCTGTTTCAAATCGGGCAATTTTGGTGGTGAGAAAGGAGCACGCACTTCTGGTCCTTCTCTCTGGTTAAGTCCCTGCATATGTACAAATACATCTTTTGGGAGGGGGTGGGTGGAACTTTACATGACTTCAGTGGGTAATTGAAATTACTTCATTCTCACCTGTCACTGCGATAAGGAAAAGCAAAGACAAAAGTGTTGCTAATATCGTCTTCATGTTTTCTGTTCTTGATATAGACCTGAAACAATAAAACACATCCCTACTATTCAAAGTAAACAAGTCCACCACCTGTTAAATTCTAGGATATTGATTGGTTTGGTAAAATGCAGTCCATTCGGCATCTCTGTCAACGTGGAGCTGATCACGAAATAGACACACTCTACCTGATGGTGTGACTAGGCCAAAATTAAAGTGATTGTGCTTCACTTCAAACCGAAAATAATTATAATTCAGTAACGCTTATCTCCCTTGGCATGGACGACTGATAACATTTTTATAATTCCTAAATATAAGAGTTTAGGCCCAAAAAAGTAAAAAATCTGTTTCTCAGGACTTCCGGCATGGTCCTTTTGGATGCGTCGCATGCTCTATTTTTATAACCAATGCAAACTTAAAAAATAAAAAATTAAATGGTTATGTCTGATATTTTACCCAAGTTATTAAAATTGATAAATTTGTCCCTTGAGTGCAACAAGACTTTGCAATGCAAAAGCATTGCAAAGCCTTTTTGCACTCAAGGGACGAAATACACCACCACACATGCTACTCTGTAGATTAAGAGGCCTAAAACATAAAGCAAACCAAGAACATGAACATTTGATGGCAAAGAAATAATTACAAAAATAAAAAATAACATAAAAAACCACCCGCCCACATGCAATTTTACAAAATTATCCTGAAAAACAGATGATCTGTTTTGTGGGCCTTATTTCAGCATTTATTTTTTTTTGTTTTGTTTCTCTTGTTTAGGCATCCATCGAAGTTTTTTTTTTTCTTATTTACCGAATCACGGCCACAGTTTTCAAAACTGATTCTCACGAAATTTGGCTCATATGTTTAAACTTCCCGGTGCTGAGTGTAATGGAGCCCGATTTTTAATTTTCCATCTTTATCCAAAACAATACTCAATTAAGAGGTTTTTGCTCATTTTTAAATATCAACTCCTGTATCAAGCTCCAAGATTTGAAATTTTAGAAATACCATCTCCAACTATAACCATATTATAAGTTACATGGCGTGTAGCTGGCTGATACATTTCCAAACAAGGCGATGGGAGTTCATATCACGTGAGGCGAAACCGAACCTGATATGAACTCTCATCGCCTTGTATGTGAATGTATCTTACCCCCTACAAGTATCTGGGAATTCCGTTGGTTCAAAGACGTCACATGCAGAGACTGCATATAAGACCATATACTGCCTGTCAACATCAATATACTCTAACAGTTATGTGTAATCTCCCTTTTGTTCATTGATTATTCAAAATGGCGGCAGCCGATAAACGCTTCAAGTTGAAAGATTGAGTGTTGGAAGCCCATATTTGGTCTGAAGTGCAGGTTAGGCAACTTAAAAGTCTTCATATTCTGTGGATGTGAGTCATGTTACCTTAGGCAACTTAAAAGTCTTCATATTCTGTGGATGTGAGTCATGTTACCTTCGAAATGAAACTGTTTGGTATGTATGGATTTGCCTTGCTGCAATTTATGGGAGAGTGCTTGTAGGCAACAGTACCAAGGCAAAGACACGTGAACACATTGTGAGAATTCTCTCATTTGATTTTGATAGCTGTTGTTATTAGTTCTGTGCATCGATGCAGCAGTCGGTAAGATATATTCGTTACACAGTTTGTTGGTGGCCTAATATGGTGTATATTGTGTCATTAATATGGAAGTAACTGACACCATATATACCATATTAGGCCACCAACAAACTATGTAACTAATAGTATCAGCCGGCTACACGCCATGTGCCATAGTTATTATGTTGAAAGTCCACGTAAATCAAGGAATTATTCAATTTTCACGAGAAACAAAGAACAGCCGCGCAGAATCATCAACAGTAACAGACACCGGTATGTACTTATCTTGACAGTAAATAATCTTCGCTGTTCGAAGTGCGATATTCCGTCTATCTATCTATCTTCCACTTATGTCGAACCCATCGCGGGGACATAGACATTCGGCGCGTCAGCCACAAAGAATGTTTGAGAAGTATAGTAACAGGACTAAAGCTATATACAGATAAGATCAGAAAAATTTGGTAAAAAAGTAAAAGCTGGAGGAAGCAAGGCGACGGTGAGACATGATCAATATGACTAACAGCCATATTGAACTGCTCAAGGGTAGGGAGGGAGGGGATATGAAGTGGGAGGGCATTCCAGTGATATATAGTCCTAGGGAAGAATGAGAACTTGTAGTAGTCTGTGGTTGCTGAAATTTGTATGTAGCGCCATGGGTGGTTATGGCGAGATCTTCTTGTTATTGGGGTTAGATAGCCGTCAATGGGGATAGCAACTAGATTGTGTGTTATTTTGTACATGAGGGACAATCTAGAATCAATACGCCGGAGGTCCAGACGTCACCATTTAAGTGTCTTGAGCATTTCTGTGACACTAGATGTGCGTCTAAAGTCAGACTTTGCCCAGCGCACAGATCTTCTTTGGACTGTTTCAAGTTGGTTGATTTGGGTTTGGGTGTAGGGAGACCAGACTTCAGAGCTGTATTTCAACTGGGGTCGAATCAGGGTTTGGTAAGCCATGGCTTTAAGGGGGCTCAGATTTTACTTTTAAGTTTCTGCGAAGAGAACCAAGCGTTTGATTTGCCGTTTTTGTTGCTCGGCTTAGGTGTGTACCCCAGAAGAGAGCGTCTGAGATGTCCACGCCAAGGTATTTAGCCGATGAAGTTGATTGTAACAGGGTATTATGTAAAAGGTATTTGGAGGGTATAGGATGTTTCCTTCTAGTGACATGTATAACTTGGCATTTTGAAGGATTCTATGTGCCAGTGGGCATATAGAGCACATTGGAACTCAGGGCACGATTTGTTTAGAAAATAAAACTTATCGCTACACGCATATCTGAAATACCCCTTACATGCATTTACTGTCATTACCACCTGAAAAGGATTAAAAAAGCAATTTTTAATGTTCAAAAAATCGCTTTCAATCTACTGAGTAAACTGTAAAGAAAATGTTCGCTTCAGCATAAAAAATCGATAGACTTTGAAGATTGGTCGGTATTGGCTGGAGTTGTAAAACCAACAAAGAACTTTTGGGGCAACAAATAATATTTTCTATCCATTTTTTTAAATATTTAATGTTTAAAATCAATAAATGCGGTACCTTGAAAATATTTTGGTACTTAAATTCTCTTATTTTGTTTCAATTAAAATTTTGAAAATTCGAAGCGAGTGGAACTCCTTCAGTTTGATCAAAAATAGTAATGGCTGCTACGAACATGATATCAAATAATATCAGGTGAGTTACCTGGTACGGCGGAACCCTTAGGTAGTATTCAAACGTTCTGATTGGACAAACTAACTTTGAGGCATAATAACTAAAAATGTGGTACCGACCTGGGAAATTATGAACAACTCTGGCTTCACTTTTTACTGACATTATTGGCGTGACGTCACAAAAACGTTTTTGCCGATTTTCAGGAAATTTTACGAAGAAAAGAGTTTTTCAATCAATTAACACCTACAGAGAAACAAATTGCGAAAACAAAACAATAGCAAAAGCACAATGAAACACTCAAAAGAAAACGAATATGTTAAATTACATAACAACAGACTATATATTTCAACAAGAAGAAAAATTATTTTATTTTGGGAGCTCAGATCTCCTATGTTGAAAGAAGCACCGGGTCATGTTACAGATGTGATTACATAGCTGGAGGATATTGTTTCTCATTATCAGATTAAATGTAAGGCTATATCCAAAAAAGCAATGCAAAAAGCTATTCAAGTTGAATGAGCATGCGAAAAACAACTTTAGCATTCTGAGTGGTAGTTTTGGTACCACATTTGAGGTAAATGTTCATGGAACATAAGTGGGAGGTTAACCATTTCAACACTGGTGGTATCGTCTATGTCAGCCCAATGACAGCAATTGGAAGAACCCATGTTCATTATTTGGGGGTAGATTAATAAATATTTTCAACGTGCAGCCGTGGGGCTGCACGTTGAAAATATTGATTGGTCTACCCCACACATTTACTGAACAGCCATCCTATATAATGACGTTATGACGTATTATGTTCCCTGCCGAAAAAAAGGTCGCAAGGGTTCAAAAGGTTAAATAAAAATTTAAATGTGTATTTTCATAGTTTTTGAGACGTCGAAATAACATTTTTCGATGTTCTTGTTGCCCCTTGGAGAAATGGCCGGTGAGATAGGCCACAAAATCAACTGCTATTACTTACGTGATACGCATGTTAGCAAACAAGAACAATGGAGACGCGTGTACTCCGATGTATTTAGCAAGTTAGCAATGGCTCTCACTGTTCCTCCCCAAACACGAAATTTACGTCATAGGATATTTACAATTACAAAACACCCCCGATCTTTAGTGACGATGAGAGACATTTTCAGCCCTAAGATTCATTAAAAGGGTGAAGATTTGATTTAGAAAACAATCAAAACACTTACATCGTATCTTCGTAAGATATTTATTTATATTGCAGACGATTCGGTTTGTAATTTCTGATTTTGATCATTGAGCAAGCCCTGGCTGACAATTGTCGCCATATGGAAGAGATTTGCAGGAATGTTAGCTCCCTTTAATTTTCTACAGTTGTCGGTAAATTTGCTACAAAGGATATGGGAATTTCATATAAAAAATAAAATTTCGAAATGTTAGCGAAGGTGTGTCATCGGTGTGCGCATTATTTCACAAATCTGAGGCATTTTTCCTGTAGAGTGGCACAACAATACAAAACTTGGCTTTTCACAATTTGTTCCCCAATTAATTTGAATGTTTGACTATTATTCTATGCTTACACCTCTCTAACCCTTTACCCAACGTAACGGACAAAACCGGCCAGTGCTATTCACAAAAATCGCCAATTAATTTTCATTATTTTTTTCATTTTTTGTCTCAAAAACATAGGTTATGACCCCTCGTTGGAACGAGCTCGTCGAGCTCGTTCCACCGAGGGGTCATAACCTATGTTTTTGAGACAAAAAATGAAAAAAATTAGTTATTCAAGAATTTTTTTGCAAGTGTCGTCTGCTTTTCATGTTAGGTAAAGGGTTTACGTTCATTATTTCAACAGTGTGTGCATCGTGAAATATAATATAGACACTATCCTGTCCAATAATATAAAAGACCAGGAGGCAAGATTTACCAATTTCTTTCCTGGGAAGAATAAAAAACTTGCAAATTACTGTCAAATTCTAATTCGCTTGCCACAAAATGTCAAGTTTCCTTTTGAACTTCTAATAAACGAAAACAACAGACAGCTCCCAGATCTGTCTGCTGTTTTCGCTTATTAAAAGTAACAAAACGGAACTTCGTTGTATTTTCTACTGATGTCATAGGTGTTTTATCGACAATTCCATGCTTCTTAATTGACCCGTAAAACTGTTACCGACATGATATGACCCTGGCTGTTAATGTGTCGTTAAACCCTAATGAAAAAAATAAAAAAAATAAAAATAATTGGACCTTCTTCGCCCGTCTAATGATTTCAGGGGAGATAACGTTATCGAAAATCGATTTTCATGACGAGATAAGCCAGGGATGAGGCTTCCCACGCGGTAGACTGTTGCCGCTATAAAAAATTACATACCCTGGACTGCAAAAAATTGCCGACAATGGTCCGCATATAGACTAACTTACTACTGAAACTGGCCATATCTGTATGTTTTCACCAAAAGTGATCCCGGAAAAAAAACGTTTATATGTTCTTTTTGACAAAATTATAAAATTATTTTATTCTTTATTGAATGCAAAAGTACGTTTTAATTACTATGGGGAAGTTTGATGAAATAAAACACTTGTACAAATCAGTTAATCCGATTGTTACCATCGTGGCACGAATCCCAAAATTAAAACTGTTAAGGGCCCGGTTCAGAGTTTAGAAAACAATATTTAATCCACTGATAGCTGTTATCGGTTTTTATATGCGTGGGTTTGAGTGTGTGTATTTAGTTTGTTAGTAGATGAGTTACCTGTGTTTTGGAAATCCAGTGACTTTCGGTCAGCTTCAGTCACATTTAGTGTATAGGGGGGTCTCCTATTAAAAAGTAATTATAAACACACACGAAAACCAAAACGGCGATTCACAGAAAAACAAATTGTAGGTGTGGAAATTTTTCTTGATGGGTGCCTGCTGTTGCCATGTCAACAGATCTGATGCCCTAGCTTTGTTCTCGATTATTTAAGATAACTTCAGCCAAAGATCACATTGGTGCAACTTGCCTCTGTATATATTCACGGCAAATTGCGGTATCGGAGTTTAACCCTTTACCCAACGTAACTGCCAAAACCGGCCAGCGATATTCTCAAAAATCGTCAATTAATTTTCAAAATATTTTCATTTTTTGTCTCAAAAACATAGGTTATGACCCCTCGTTGGAACGAGCTCGTCGAGCTCGTTCCAACGAGGGGTCATAACCTATGTTTTTGAGACAAAAAATGAAAAAAATTAGTTATTCAAGAATTATTTTTGCAAGTGTCGTCTGCTTTTCATGTTAGGTAAAGGGTTAAGGAATCACCGAAACACGCCTCTACTAGTTTAGTAGTCGACATTTATCCATTCGGATTCTGTGCAATACAACCCTCATTTTGATGTATAATATGCCCGCAATACTTTAATTTTAGTCGAAATTCAGAAATCAAGAGTTTTTGTCAAGAATATGTTTGCCTTATTTCGACTATAGCCTTAATTTTCTAAGCGGGCGTTGATAGTTTTTCACGGCTTTACTTTCCAGGTATTATAATTTACAGTCATTTTAGAGTATTGATGAGTTCATAAAAGTAAATTTGGCTCAAATGACGATCAATAGTTGGCTTGAATGGCGCTATTTTTAAAGCCAGAGTGTGTGTGTATGTGGGTGTGTGGGTGTGGGGGGGGGGGAGGGGGGGGGGGTGACTGCCACACAAACGAATCCGACCTCGTACGTTTATGTTCCAACCCATCGGGTATGTACACTGGTTCTTGTATTTAGTCTCTTGAGTGCAACACGGCGCCATCTACAATGGTTTAGCCTTTCTGTTGGTGCATTGTTGCAATGAAGGCCAACTTGTTGACATGTGCTGATGTAACGGAGTCCTGTGGACCAACCATATCAACTCGCGAGTTATTGTTCTGTACACTGTATACTTGGTCGGAAATATTGACTGTGGTGTCAGGTAAGTTGAACACAATATAAAACCTTTAACTAACATGAAAAAAGGACGACACTTGGAGAAAAAAAGTCTCAAATAACTATTTTTTTTGGCTCAAAAACATAGGTTATGACCCCTCGTTGGAACGAGCTCGTTCCAACGAGGGGTCATAACCTATGTTTTTGAGACAAAAAATGAAAAAATAATGAAAATTAATTGGCGATTTTTGAGAATAGCGCTGACCGGTTTTGGCCGTTACGTTGGGTAAAGGGTTAAAAAGAACGAAGAATAAAATCAGTTGTATTCCTCATTTTGCAAACCTACTACACTTTGCTGGTACACGGAGTGACGCTGGGGGTATCTAATTCGATCATTTGTTCTCTAGCTTTTGTATTGCCACATATCATCAAACTCCTAAACTCTACAAATTAATTCTCGCGCATCTCGGACACCGCCTCACACAATACAACGCAAAAATAATTGAAGGATTCTTCTGAGGGTTTTTACCTCTCGAGTTTTCTTCTCCCCGATGACACATACTCCCTCACCCTAACCTTATCCCCAGTCCCCTATATATTTTTTCCAATTGAAATAGAGATAAAAGAAAGTCAAAATGATGTACTTATAACAGAATGAACTCTATTATACCCTAGCCACGTGGGAATGTACATAGATCTGTAAAATCGTGGCACGTCAATACCACAATGAACAATCGGGAAAAAAACCCCGACAGCACTAAAAAATCAGTTGGGTTAAAAACTAATCCAAATCAACTGTGTTGAGCGAATGTGAAGAGCTGATTTGGGGTTAAGTTTTAACCCAACTGATTTTAGAGTGTAGGTCTACATTCTTTTTCCTGTTTCTCTTTTGGGCAGATGCGCAACTCTCCCAATGCTGCCATCTTAGTTTCGCCCCCCCCCCCTCCCAGACTATGTAAGCATGGTTTCTCTGTCTCATTTGAACGCGATTAAAGTGACAATACTCTCCTAAGAATTTTGCTTACACCCCAAGCTCTGTTCATATCAATCCGTTCTACCAGTAACCATGTACTGTGTTACGAGACAAGACTTCATACGTCGACTTATATTAGAAAGTCGGGCAATATAAACGGACGGCTGTGGTACCCGATTCGGTCCGCAGCTTGATCAGTTTGTTGTACGGTACGTGTTAATTAAGAATGCGTCACAGGTATATTTTATTTATTCACAAACAAATTCCAAGAAGTTTTCATTTTTAACTGCATTACCGAATGACCTATATTCCAACTGCACTATCAAGACATGCCTTCCACGAAGGCATGCCTTGATGACGTAGTTGGAACATTTTATCAGTTGGTACTTGAGTTACCTCAATCGAGACAAAGCAGTTAACCCACCTTCCCAACCTAATCGAACATATTCGCGACTCCATTGCTCTACCCCCCTTAAAAATTTGTGCACCCGCTACTGATTTTACCCTCCTTAACCCTTTACCCAACGTAACGGTCAAATCGGCCAGCGCTATTCTCAAAAATCGCCTATTAATTTTAATTATTTTTTTCATTTTTTGTCTCAAAAACATAGGTTATGACCCCTCATTGGAACGAGCTCGACGAGCTCGTTCCAATGAGGGGTCATAACCTATGTTTTTGAGACAAAAAATGAAAAAAATAGTTATTCAAGAATTTTTTTTGCAAGTGTCGTCTGCTTTTCATGTTAGGTAAAGGGTTAAAAAATTGTGCACTCGCTACTGATTTTGGTAGAAACCTCGAGTTCCCTTGGAGTCCCTGACAACACCTCTGTTCTATAGATCAAGCTGTGAATTGTTTTACTGTTCTGTGACTGTCGCTTCTTGAGAAGTAGCTCGCTTAAAAGCTTTCACCAAGTTAGGAATGAAATAAAGGAGTTGTCCGAGGCTAAAAAGAAAAACTATAGAAAAAGACTGAGTACTTACGTGATAGGCCTAAAGATTTTTCTATCTCAAACAACCGGCTCGGTCAGTCAGTCAATGTGAAGACCCGTTCAGAGCAATAAAAAAGCAGTAGAATGAAAAAAGACCGAACGTATACCAATATATACTATATTCAAACAAAGGAGAACATTAACCCCTCTCAAACCATACTGTTCAATCTGCCAAGACAGTATGTTGCAACTGCGTAATACACAAATCAATCTTTTTATTTAAAATTTAACTCCTGCCGCCTCTGTGGACCGATATCATATTACCAATTCGGGTGAGGGGGCATCGTACTACCAATTTGGGTAATTTTAAGTTTTGTGGTTTGTTTTACAATTTTAGTAATAAATAAGCATGTAAAGATATTGGTTTCGAAAACTGTGAACTGTAAGGGTTTGAGAAGGAAATAGGATATTTCAAACCATTTGCAATATCAGTTTTACGATCTCTAAAGTAGCCAACAAAACTATTTAATAACAATTAGTTGCTTGCTGTAAAATGTATTTGTTATGGAGACACTATTGGCAGCAATATCCGATTCAAAACAGAAACGGACAGGTTGGTCTATTGTCGGGCCAACTTTACCCTTCTCTGCCAGAAAAAAAACAGGAAGTACTCAAACTTCTCTGAAGTATTATTTCTCTTCTTGTGTTTGCAAATTACTGATCTATTCAACTGAAGTGATGAAACGTCGTAACGCAATCCACGCCACCCGGGATGAGATGGGGTGTGTGCGCGGATGATCGTTGGGAGACTGGATTTGTCCCATGGCTCACACTTTTCTCTTCATTGGAAACGATTTTCAAGAAAGTTAACACTCCTTAATGTTCTTAAGGTGTCAGAAAATTTAAACTAAGGTCTCGTTACAGTTATTCAGGTGAAAATGTCGGCTTTTCAAGAAATGTGCAGCTTCTGATTAACACAGCCGGGGATATTTCGCATTTAAATTACCTCCCCTATTCACAATACTCACAATGATAGTTTCTGGAAGCTCTGAATATGGCCCTTTCTGGAGACAACTGTACACAACAAAAATCTTACAATATCACTCAAATACACTCAGCTGAATGATACAGTTGATGGCTAAAAAAATGGCTCAAAATGGTCAAAATTTTCTCATTTTAGGGATAAATCTCCAATTTTCGTGCATCGATAGTGATAAAACTGTGTTATAGGAATTCCTCATTCCTCCACTGAGGATTTTACAGCATAACATGATCATTCTGACAAATAAAAAACATATGGGTTTCTTATTCATTTTTCAGAAGGCTTTGTCAAAGCAAATTTACACAAAAATTGTCCCATTTGTAAACTGTAAATTGTCAGGTCCCAAACAGGTCTGGGTTAGTCATTTAACACTCCCATGTGACCTTGACCCCCAATTGAAATGCACTTGACAATATACAGTTTGAATCAAGACCATCAACAGATTATTTTGGCCATATCACCATTAATGAGAATTATTTACTAAATCCACACCACCATAAACTAAAACTGTAGCTCAAAATAGGATATCCAATAACCTCGGAAATGACCTTATAACCCTTTACCTAACATGAAAAGCAGACGACACTTGCAAAAAAAAATTCTTGAATAACTAATTTTTTCATTTTTTGTCTCAACAACATAGGTTATGACCCCTCATTTGAATGATCTCGATGAGCTCGTTCCAATGAGGGGTTATAACTATGTTTTCGAGACAAAAAATGAAAATTAATTGGCGATTTTTGAGAATAGCGCTGGACGGTTTTGGCCGTTACGTTGGGTAAAGGGTTAATGGAAACGAGACCTAAGGGTGTGGGAATTTCATATAAAAATTGAAATTTCGAATTGTTAGCGAAGTTGTATCATCGACGTGCACATCATTCCAGAAACTGCAGGTATTTTCCTGTAGAGTAGTAGAAAAATACAGAAGCTGGCTTTTAACCATTTTCCCAATCAGTTTGAACGTTTGACCATTATTTTCTGTTAAAATCCATTTAAATAGAGAGTAATCGTTTGACTGGACTGGTTACGTGAAATAATTCATGAGAGGTGAGGGACCTTGTACAAACACGAGTGTGCGAATGCGCACGAGTGTTTTACAATATAGTCCCTCGCCTCGAATGAATTATTTCACGTAACCAGTCCTGTCAAGTGATTACTCTGTTTATTACTTTTCATTATTAACGATAATTATATTATTTAACCCTTTACCTAACGTAACGGCCAAAACCGGCCAGTGCTATTCTAAAAAATCGTTAATTACTTGTCATTATGTTTTCATTTTTTGTCTCTGAAACATAGGTTATGATCCCTCATTGGAACGAGCTCGTTCCAATGAGGGGTCATAACCTATGTTTTTGAGACAAAAAATGAAAATAATAGTTATTCAAGAATTTTTTTTGCAAGTGTCGTCTGCTTTTCGTGTTAGGTAAAGGGTTAAAAAAACAAAAAACAATGAAGTCCCCATTGCACCCACGGCAAAGCGTCTTCGTTTGCGCGCACGGATACATGACCTAATTGTTGATTGTATAATTCACTTGTTAAGTTATTGTTTATAATCAAACCCGAAAATCCCAGTAAATCACTCATTGGAAAGTAATAAAAATAAGAAAACGCCGCTTCTGCCATCTTTTGATGTTCTGTTATTTTGTTTCTATTCATTATATCAACAGTGTGCGCATCGGTTTTGGTATTTAAATGCATTCATGGCTCGGCACCTAAGTACTTACAAGACCTCCTGGCAATTAAAAAACCTGAAAGGAACTCCTCACAAGTCAAGCTTCAGATGCCCTTCTCTGGGTCCACTTTTGTAAATAACAGAGCTTTCTCTTTCGCTGGACCCACACTTTGGCATAATTTACCAGTTCAGGTTCAGGGATCGAAAGATCTCAACCAATTCAAAAAAAAATTAAAATCACGTCCTTTCAGAGAGGCTTTTGACAGTATGTAACCTGCTAGCCTTCACACCTTTCTCAGTCTGAATATTGCCTTGATAGTCACGAGCTCATTGTTTATTTAACTGTTCAGCGTTTTAGAGCACTTTGTGATTTTACGTTTTATAAAATTTCCTTATTATTATTATTATCGTGAGATCATAATACAAAAACTATCTTTCCATAAAACTATCCTTTTTATTAGGGTTTAACGACACATTAATAGCCAAGATCATATCGTATCGGTGACAGTTTTACGGGTGGAGGAAGCCGGAGTACCCGGAGAGAACAACCGAGCAACGACGAGCAGCTGCCAGCTCCCCAACATCGTAACTCCGCACTGCAGCACAGGCAAGGTTAGATTGGTTGAAGACATACGCATCATCGGCGTGCAGTACGCCTTAGTACACGGCATCATCGTGCCCCCATGTGAACAATCGGGGTGAAGTACCTTGCTCAGACGGTCACCCATCCAAGTACTAACCGGGCTCGACGTTGCTTAACTTCGGTGATTTGACGAGAACCGGTTACCACAACGCCGCCGCCCCCCCCCCCCCCACACCCCCCTATAAGAATAATAGCCTAGGAGGTAAGATTTGCTATTTTTTTCCCGAGAAGAATAAAAACTTGCAAATTACTGTAAAAACACAGTTGTCAATTAAAGAGACAAAGTCGACTGTTAGTAAGCTGCTTCTAGTTAGCTTTCCACAGTTAAGACAAGTTTCCTCTTGTAACTTTTTATAAACGAAAACAACAGAGACCTGTCTACTGTTGTCGCTTATTAAAAGTAACAAAATGGAACTTCGATGTATATTCTGCTGATATCAAAGATGTTTCCTCAACAATTGCATGCTTCTTAACCCTTTACCTAACATGAAAAGCAGACGACACTAACAAACAAAATTCTTGAATAACTCATTTTTTAAATTTTTTGTCTAAAAAAACATAGGTTATGACCCTCATTGGAACGAGCTCGTCGAGCCCGTTCCAATGAGGGGTCATAACCTATGGTTTTGAGACAAAACATTAAAAAAATATTGAAAATTAATCGGCGATTTTTTGTGAATTGCGCTGGCCGTTCTTGGCCGTTACGTTGGGTAAAGGGTTAATTGGACCTTCCTCGCCGGTCTAATAATTTCGGAGAGGTAACTTTATCAAAAGTAGATTTTCATGACGAGATGAGTCAGGGATGAGCCTGTGATGATTTAAGTTCCGACTGATAAAATATTCCAGCTACATCATCAATGTACACCATCGTCGAAGACATACCTTCATGATGCAGATGCAATATTAGTCTGCAGGGATTGCAGTTAAAAAAATTCAAGACTTTTTAAAAATTTATTTGTGGATAAATAAAATATACAGGACTGCAGTGGTCGTGACTCAACTTATCATTTAATTAACGCGTACCAGATCGGTACTCCAAATTGTCATGCTGGACCCCCAGCAGCCCGAATCGGGGACTACAGACCTCAATTTGTATGTTCTTCTGTGTGTACGATACAAGTCTGAGTATCAAATCTGTTTTTTTAAGATATGATTACTAACAAGAGAGAATCTATATGTAAGACTACAATCCAGACGAAAATATCTCAACTGCAAAAATTATTGGGGGGGGCGGGGGGGGGGGGTTACACTCCCTACTCCTTTCCAGTGAGGGTCTGTGCCCCAATCCACACCACCCAGAGGACTCCACCCAAAGGTGGCGTCAGGTAATCAACTGGGTAACTCCTCCCATCTGTGACGTTTCAAAATGTGACAGCTGTTACGCTGTTACTGCAGTCACAACATAACAGCTTTCACATTATCAAACATCAAACGGAAGCCTTGCACGAAAACTAGTAACACAGTATTATTTTTTCAATATCAGCTCTTGCTTTTTATCAATAACAACTGTTGCGCGAAAAATGCTTACATCACTAATATTGCGAATTCAAGGCGTCGAAAAAAAATAAAACCTATAGAAAAGGTAATTTTTGCTGGCTATTGCCTATTTATTGCAATAACTGCCACACCCTTCTACATCAGGTGGCGGTAGGTAGGACACTTTTCTATTGCGACCAATGAGTGTTCCACCAATTTAGTTGCATAAAGACCAGTGGCGTAAATCATTGGGAGTGGAGAGAGCGGAGGAAAGAGACGACTCCTCAATAAATTTCAAAAAAGGTTAGCGGGGCATCATGTGCACTTTAAAAATAGGTGCAGCGATCGAGGATTATATAGTAATCTGCCTATGTCTCACAGGAAAGCTTATGCAGGGGTGACGCTAGGATTTTTCCGACAGGAGGATCTGTGCTCACCGACAGGGTGGCTAGTGTATGAGCTCCCAATAAAGAAGACAGTTTCCGCGACAAGGATGCAAGACCTTCACGACAAGTGGGGCGGGGGGGGGGGGGGGGTATATATCTCCGATCCACCAGCGCTTATGTCATTTCTCATCTGGACCCTATTGAATAATGTGTACCTCCCGATGGCAAATCGTGATAAATTCAAGGCGTGACGCACCACTTTTCAAGCCTGGAAATAAGCAATCTGTCATTTGCAGAATGAGGTCCCCAGAGGGCGAATTTGCTGATGCTATCCCATCCAGTGGGCCGATTTATCCTCAGGGTACCTCTTAGGTAGGCCTGAGACCTTGATTCAGATTGACGTTCACGGAGAGTAAATTTAATATTGCTACCATACTGTGCATGGTAGCATCACAAAATTCCCCCCTCTGGGGACCTCATTCTGCAGATCACAATCTGCTTATTTCCAGGTTTGAGTTTTTCATTTTCATTCTTGCGGAAGAGTTTCAAAATTTCTACCTCCTGCTTTGCGACAACAAAGCAGTGCATATATACGGCAGTAGATCCGAACTTATTGTGTTCTCACTAATTTTAGAGTTAGTTCCCTGTTTGTCAACAAAATGGAGTTCGTGCTGTCAAACTTATGCCCACGTAGCTGTATAGCTGTATAGTGTCGTTATACTTAACTCTTTACCCAACGAATCGGCTGCTTCCGTCCGCGTAATAGACAAATTCAGTAGTTGAAAAAAATGTTTTAAAAAATTGGAACATCACTATATCATATGACCCATCATTGGGACGAACTCGCCGAGTGGTCACATCATATAGTTTTGTTGAAATTTTGTGAAAATTTCCAATGGGGAGTCACATGATATAGTTTGGTTGAAAATATGTGAAAAGTTTGAAAAAGTAACATTTAAAATAATATATTTTGATATCGTCTGCGTTGGGTAAAAAGTTTAATGATAGCAAGGTAGTATCACTAAATTTACCCTCTGTGAACCTCAGTCTGAATCAGGTTCTCAAACCTAAACAGAAAGAGGTACCCAGAGGATAAATTGGCACACTGCATGGGATAGCATCATCAAATTCACCCCCTGTGTACCTCTTTCTGGAAATGTCAGATTGCTTATTTTCAGGCCTGCAGGTAACACAATGCGTATATGCTCGAGTACCTAAACAAAGACAAAGAATCCTCCACCAATACTTTCTAAATTATTTGGTGTCAAAAGGGTTGGTTCTGAAAGGTACAAGTAAACTGAAAACACCCAATGTATCATTTAATTATACATTAAACTTTTATTGCAAAATGTAAAATCGATGTGGTTGGTTGCTTACATGCACAATGAATTGTGAAACATACATAAAACATACGTTTATAAGACTACAGAAAATGTCTAAAAAGTGAAATATGAAGTGTTGAATAAATTAAACACTTTAATCAAATAGTAGACGATACGTGAAAACAAATTTCTTAATTAACTAAACATTTTTATTCTTTGTCTCAAAAATACAGCTCATCTCGTTCCGATGAGGGATCATCAGCTATGTTTTAAGGCAAAAAATGAAAATGTTCAATTATTTAA
Source organism: Pictodentalium vernedei (assembly GCA_031216915.1). Lineage (NCBI taxonomy): Eukaryota > Metazoa > Mollusca > Scaphopoda > Dentaliida > Dentaliidae > Pictodentalium > Pictodentalium vernedei. The sequence continues at coordinate 295,924,529 of CM062292.1, read as the reverse complement.
TCACCTTTGTCGTCTGCTTTTCAGGTTTGGTAAATGTTGACTGCACAAAATAGAAAACCCAATCTGCAATTTTGCGTCCTCGTCTATGGCGCCAAGGCTGGCTGTCATTTCTCCACTCCTTTGCTATGACCCCGGTACTCTTTATTTTCAGAGAAATATTGGCGGAGAAGATATTGATCAAAGGGTTCCTTTTCATAGCTTGTATTGTTTCATCCATCGCAGATTTTAAATGTTAACAACTTATTTTAATTTATTCTTACTGGAATGTTATCCGAATTTTTGCTTGCAGCGACGTTCGCTGTAAACAAAATAGTTGGGCCGAGAAACGCATCAAGGGGGACAACAATAGCTTGGTACATATCGACCGAGATCGGTGTCATATCAGCTGAGTTTGAAGTCATATCACCCGAGCTCGTTAATGAGCAATTCTGGGAAATAAAATCATATCTAATCAATAAGCAGTTTTATTATATGCTAGCCTGTGAATTATCGCAAATTATCTAAAAGATATTTCTCGATATCCATCGACTCGATGGATATCGAGTAATATCCCTCAGTAGCTTCCCAAATGACGTCACGCTCTGCCGCATCACGTCACATTGAAGGAACGATCAGTTGATCTTTCTTATTGTTTTGAAACGTACGCATTTGGGGGCGAATTGGGCTGAAAATTGTGTCTCGTAGCATATAATAAAAAAAATCTACTCTATTTTAGTCAGTATCTGGAATTATCGCAAGAGTGTGGACCTTAAAGTTTTATTTTTCTCGAGCGATTGAGCGAGTGAAAAATAATATTTTCAGGTCCTCAAGATGAATTTTTTCAGTAGCGTCCTAAATGACGTTACGCTTCGGCGCATGATGTCGCCTTGAAGGAACGATCAGTAGATCTTTGGTATTGTCTTGAACTGTTTGCAGTCGAATTGGGCTGAATATTGCACAGTAAAATGTCAAGTAGCATATAATAAAACGAAAATCTACGCTATTTTAGTGATTATCGGGAATCATCTCATTCGTATGGGCCAAACAGTTTTTATTTTTCACGCGCGCCATCGCTGGTGAAAAATAAAACTTTCAGCTCCACATTCCTGAAATAATTCGCGATATTCACTAAAACAGCGTAGATATCATCTATGTATTTCTGCGCGAAATAATAATATTTCACAGTGAATCGGGGACGAGGAATTAAATAAAAACACCTCGGGGACATCATTTAATGAATTTTGAAGCGTTGACTTAATAAAATTCTACCAGTTTATGCTACAAAACATGTACGCCATGCAATGGGGACCATTTTTGTTGCCGTGCCATACAACCTCCTTCTTTGACAACGTTACTCGATGCCTTGTATTAATAGTCTACTCAGAATACGTACAATTTGCATATCCTAGAAAAATACGAAAGGAAATGATTTATACTCTTTTCGTCAGCGAAAGAAATTTGTGAGACCATAATGAAAGTACCAGTTGAAGGTATGATGCAAAACCTGTTTTTCTGAGGTATTGTAAGTGGCTCTCGATTTCAGTCGCGCGTGATAGTGTGTGTTGGGGTGGGTGGAGGGTTGCAGAGGATAAATGAATTACTTGATCTGCAATCATTGAAACCACTGAAAGGCACATAACAGTTCAGACTGGAATAGTTGTCGTATTAACGAAGCACTTGTTCTGACTTCCGAACTGCCTAGCCTAAAGGACAAGCGTCAAGAGGTCAAATTATTTGTTCAAAAGGGAAATAAGACAAATGGGATCAATGGGTGGAAAATTTCGATTGCAAACATTGTCATTGTATGCTTTTCAATGACTGGTTTAGCACATATTCCACATTTTTTGTATTCACCCGAAATGGGTGTTTGTTTTAGTCTGGAATATCCGATGCATTTGTTGAAAACAATTGCAGTCAAGGTGACCGCAAAATTACACCCAATTTGACTGGTGGTCAATTATCTGATGAGATTGCCAGACAAACGTTTTCTACTCTACAGTTTAGTCATAATAAATGCAGAAAAGGCATTCTGTCAGAATAGATGTTCAGTATTAGTTTTCCAATTTTTAAAGCCAACATTCGAGAAGAAATCATGCGCTATTTAATTAGTTAAGTATACGAAACAAGCAACACGGCACAACGCCGGTGTGATTTCCAACATGGGTATATTCTCCGTGGAAAAGTTACAACCACTTCTCAGTCGGTATCCATCGAACTTTGCCAAGCATTTTGAAAGCTCTCTTCCCTGCATGAGGCACACACTGGATTGCTTTCCAGACCGACTTTCTTACAGTTCACTGCGAGGATTACCAGCCTGTTTTCGCTTCTACATTGGACTGCCTTTAGCGGATGTTCTGAGGCAGAAGCCATATCTATCATATGTGGATAGAGAGCACTATCTCTCAAAACCCAACCGCAATTAGTTGCAGTCATGGAATCTAATTCCTTCCATTTGTGGATCTGAATCTATGCCCATAAACTGTGATACTTCGTTGAAGATGATATATGTGGCAGAGCTTTAGGGTCAATAGCTGTTGATGATTTTTCAGCTATTGCTACGACGCAAACGATTGCGTCGTAGCAATAGCTGAAAAATCATCAACAGCTATTGACCAAACGATTCTCAGAAAAGGTAGCAAAATCATCCAAACTTTTTAGATATAATCTCAGCTGTCTACAGTTACACCCTTGTGAAAACATGTCAGTGAAGGTTCGCTCTCCACAACAATGTTTTATTTAGAAACTTCACTTATTGGTCTGTTGTAAACTTCGATTTCAACATGCATGAACTCTTGAAACATTTTGCTCTTTTCGAAGCGTTTTAGAGTTGTAGCTTTGACGACACCAAAAGCGTAGATGGCGTCTCACACTATATAATGGAGTACAGGAACAGATATTTCCACAAACATCGTTTTCCGTTTTTGGGGGTATCTTGAATGTGACAAATATTCTGTAAGTGACAGCCTTTGGCGCGATGTATACATGCTTACAATTTGGATGAACTTGATACAATAACAAAACTGTGAAACTGGTATCATTGGCAACCAAACAGACAGTCGTTCTTTGAACACAACACAGACGTTCTAGCAATCAATACATCAGTACCTGTCTCTACCTCTACATACAAGGTAGACATGACGACAGATATGCTTTAGATAGTTATTCAACAAATTCACGAATGATTGTTTGTTCTTATTATTAACAAGACAATTCTCTCCTAACACTGAGCAAATTACGTCTGGTTATGATAACTTTTGCACCTCCTTTCAATTCATCCCGTCTGAAATGGGTATTGTCCTTTGGGGACAGGCCTCTGTCTTAGCCATCGAAGACATATTTAGATTTGATGAAACTAACAATCAAAAATATGACAAAACGTTTCATCTTTGGACCACAGGAGCCAAGAAAGCAACAGTTCACCATCTACCTACATACTGCACATACCCTTTCGTTACCCTTCACACGAAAGCTCGCTTTTTTCGGGCCAGGAACTCGATACGTTTCCCAAAGTAGGATGGCTGATGAGTGAATGTCTTGGGCAGACCAATCAATATTTCCAACGTGCAGCCCCAATGCAGCACGTTGAAAATATTAGTTGGATTACCCCCATATAATGAATATAAACTCTTACAATTGTTGTCATTAAACTCACATGAAATTCATCACAAGGGTCCAAAGGTTAAAAAGATGTATCTGGTATCACAGGTGAATGTATTGCCCCTCCTAAACGTGGCTTATCTGCCGTTCTGAACAGCTCAGGAGATTCGAATAAGGAAGGTGGATATATGCGTAACTCAGAATCGGAGATGTTTGAGAATTCATTCCGGAGAGTGTACCCTTAGCATTCGCCATCAGTCCTTGGAACAGCAATTGGACATCCCTTTTTCAACATCTTCACCGACTCTGAGTCCAATCTTGTCATTCATTTCTATTGTTAATCTGTTTTCTTAAAAATGCATTCATTTGGGTCCTTTCTATCATTTCTAAAACTGTGACTTCCCCAATGCTTTGGGCTTTGTCAGCATTACTTTTGACAGACCCAACACCAGTTTAGATGCTTCTTAATCTATCAATCTTATTGAAGGGCTTCCTGTCTCAGAGATGTCGCACAACAACTATTGTATCTTTTTCCTCTCCCATTTTTTCTTTTTTTCGCATTCTTTGTGTTGCTGGCTTGTACTATAATTATATAGTGTTAGATAAGACTTCGGAGCATGCCTGTCAACACACAAGCATCTCGTTGATACTCTGCAAAGCCAGTTTCTCTAGTTAAACCATCATTTGTCTTGTGGCTCATCATTAATTGCTCTTCAGTGACCAGATCCGTTGACAACCCGCCTCGGAATCGATCATCATCATGTATTGTAGAGGCCTGTTCGGTGTGGGGCCAATTTAATTGTCCATTTCAAAATGTATCAAAACGGTGACAGCAATAGGCAATATAGACAATAGTGATTATAAATGGCAGCGCAATGAGTGTAAATATGTTATAAATGACAATAAATTGAGAATAGCAGGTAACAATTGTAACAGATCAATTCAGACTAGATATTAAGAGAGAATCAGGCGTGTGACTGAATAATAGACCGATTTGCTGCTGCACCGAAAAAGGCCGCTGGTCTTAAATATACATTGTGTTTGCCTATGTGGTGTGAATTCAAGATAGGGCTAAGCTAGCTTTTGCAGCGTAAACACTGTGATTTTCTATTTTTTATATTTCCTGTGACCTTTAATTCGCCACTATGATTCTAGAATGCTTACAGTGTTCTTGCACATAACATAATGGGATAACATGGTTTCCCTGAACATTTTTGATGGAACATATGCATACAGCAGGGTGATGTTGAAGGTAATTCCTTAATCCTACCCATAAAATTAATTCGCTCATTATTTCGAAACGGGTCATCCTGTTGGCCCTAATTTGTAGGAAAATGCATCCAATTTCGAACTTGGTCTTTTGGGAGGCCTGTGGTAAACATAACAGACTTTCGTATTAGGCCTGTGTTAAACAAAACACTCTTTCGAATCCCCCAGAAATAAGATTCCGTTCCAATTTTTTTGTAGGTGTGACCATAGTTTTATTGGACTAGAAGAGCTGCCTGTTTTCCCATCCATTTAGGCATATTTAGGTTCTTTGTTTTATGCTACTTTATAAGATAGCCGGAAATCTATTATACCAAAGGAATAAACCGGTTTTCTTCTTGGATCTTCTTCGCTATTTGGGAGGCATATACACCAGAAAATGGTTTTAAAAGTTGTAGCACACTTACAGTAGATGGGAATTTTCAAGTACCAGATGTTGGAATTTACTTTTTTGTCAGTTAATGGAAAAACCCACCGCTGCGTAACAGGTGTCACAATTGCACCGGTGTAACAGGAATGGAAGTCCGTAGGAAAATTAGTCCTTCTAGACTATTATTCCGCGGAATTATAGTCCTAGGTCTAACATTTCTAGGAATAGTAGTCCGCCGGACTACTATTCCTAGAAATGTTAGACCTAGGACTATAATTCCGCGGAATAATAGCCCAGAGGGACTAACGTTCCTACGGACTTCCATTCCTTTTACACCGGCACAATTGTCAGCAGTCACATCGTTGCTTCATGTGATGTACTCATGCTTTAGCATTGAATATGGCACTTTGTTGCCCTCGAGGAACGAACTATTGATTCTAGTTGGAAAATCACAAGTAATATGGTTTAAAAAGTCACAAAATGCCTCTTAGAAAGGGCCACAGGCAAATATAAAATGTCACGAAATCTACTACCACAGGGCACGAAATTTCCAATCGTTTGGTTTGAGGCTTAAAAATTTCTAACTATTGAAAATATTGGCCGGGATTGGGAGCCACATTCATGTGTATTAGTGTGTCGCCACAGCCCTATGTATAAGCGTGTTGTGACCCGATCGCTATCTGATCGAAATAATAGTAATTTTGTAACCATGGTAATATGAATCTATTCAAGTGTAATCTGATATATCAGTGGTGCAACAATGTTGTCGAAGTTATAAATCTATAACGCAATAATAACCGTCTGTGGGAACTGACAATAAAATTCTTTTATTAGCACTTGAACATTTTCACACGGTGTAACCGGGTTTTTTTGTTTACCAAGATATATGTTGGAAGAAGTCTTTATTTGGAGCACTATAAATATGAAATAGTATCAGTTATTTTGTAACAAAACTTCTGTTAGTGCATTTGAAGTTTATAGGGTTCAGCATGTTTGACTTCCGTTAACACTTTGCCCAACGTAACGGTCAAAACCGGCCAGCGCGATTCTCAAACATCCGTCAATTAATTTTCATTATTTTTTTCATTTTTTATCTCAAAAACATAGGTTATGACCCTCATTCGTACGAGCTCGTTCCAATGAGGGGTCATAACCTATGTTTTTGAGAAAAAAATGAGAAAAAATTAGTTATTCAAGAATTTGCAAGTGCCGTCTTCTTTCCGTGTTAGGTAAAGGGTTAATAATATGCCGAAAGCTAGCAACACCGTCCACGTTGCGTAATGAAATGCGTTATGGAAAGATGCATTGAATGAGTTGCACATGGATACTCAACGGGTACGATACACTAAATTTGTTGTTATTTATAAAATAATTAGCAGTACACCAAAGAACAGCCAAGGTCATATCAAGTCGAACAGCCTTACGGTTAAAAAAGAACCACCTTGCAGCGGTAAATGTCTAAATAAGCTGGGTTAAAAATCAACCCACATCAACTGAGTTCAGTGAATACGAACCCATATGGGTTCATATTCGCTCAACACTGTTGATTTTGGTTGCTTTTTAACCCAACGGATTTTAGAGTGTATTAATCCATCTTAACCCTTTACATAACATGAACAGCAGACGACACTTGCAAACAAATTCTTGAATAACTATTTTTTTTATTTTTTTTGTCTCAAAAACATGGGTTATGACCCCCCATTGGAACGAGCTCGATCAGCTCGTTCCAACGAGGGGTCATAATCTATTTTTTTAAGACAAAAAATGAAAAAATAATTAAAATTAATTGGCGATTTTTGAGAATAGCGCTGGCCGATTTTACCGTTACGTTGGGTAAAAGGTTAACCAGTTTAACATACTATGCATATCCATTTTGCTTTCGTAATGTTGACGCATGCATAAACTTGACGCCTCATCCACCGCAATATTAGTATAGCATACGGCTGTAACTCCGTTTTGTAGGATACTTTCCCAGACACTGAAGGTGACGTAAAACGTGTGGGCAATACCAGGTCGAATACGTAACTCAAGAATAAGAAGACCTAATGGAAATGAGAAAAACAGCAGAAACATTTGAAAATAACAACAAAAGGCGAATTCTCTTCTAAGAAAAGTTCTTCTTCTCTACCGGAGTACACTCCAGAACACTCGAATAGTAACTAGAAGCAATTTGATACCCGCAAAGTAGGATAGCGTAGGGGGTGGTGGTGGATTGTTCACTTAGGCCGATACTATTAAACTACCACAGTACTATCGTTGAATCGAACACACCCAACCTTTCATACTGTTTTGATTCTACAATCACGCGTCATCCTGCAGATCTTCGATGGCGGTCGTCTCCATTATCCAAAATGAACAATGTAAACACGAGTTATCCATTGACTACACGTACCGCGCAAGTTCACGAACTCCAAACAGGCAACGCTGGCATTAAGTCACAATATGGTCAATCTCGTGCGCGCCATCACAACCCACGTGATCCTACCATGCACCACGGAATCATGTCACACCCGTGGTCCAAAAACGACGATTTATTTATTTATTTATTTATTTATTTATTTATTTATTTGTTTATTTATCGAGGTTCAATAGCGATTCCAACAGCCAGAGTCATAGAGTGCCGATAGCTTTACGGGTGGAGCAAACTAAAGTACCCTGGCAGAACCACCGAGCAGCTGAGAATAACCATCGGATTCTCCAACTTACTAACCCCGCACAAGCAGAGTTTTGTTTTTCTTGAAGTTATGTGTATTATCTATGTTCAATATTCATTCACACTAAAATCAGTTGGGTTAAAAATAAACCCAAATCAACTGGGCTGAGTGAATATGAACCCAACTGGGTTCATATTCACTCAACCGAGTTGATTTGGGTAGATTTTTAACACAACTGGTTGTAAAACGTTAGCGCACTGCGCTACCGTGCTCCCGCTTAGGCAATAGGAATTTAATGTCTTATCAAGGTACACAACGATTATGACACGGGTTAGGGTCAAACCTACGACCTTTCGAGCTGAAGTCCAATATTTTTGCTAAGTAAAGCTTTCAAAACGGTATGAGGAACAGATTGATTAACTTTTAATCCAACGAATAGGTCGCACCCGACCGCGTGATTTACAAATTGAGCAGTTGACAAAAAAATATTTTTTCAAAAAATTTTAACAAAACCATATCATTGTTACACATCATTGGAAGGAGAGCGCTGATTGCGTTCCAATGAGGGTCATATGATATGATTTTGTTAAACAAAATTTTAAAATTTAAAAAACATTAATTAAAATAACAAATTTTTACATCGTGTGCGTTGGGTAAAAGGTTAAAACTTTCGACCTGCAACATTATGATTGCAGGTCAAAAATATTAACTGACCTTTCACTTCAAAAATTCATGCAAGTCAGAACTATAAAACATAAAAATATCCTATAACAAAATACATAACTTTCGACATTTTTATGAAAGAAAATTTATTATGCGTCACTCCATTATGAATAATTCTACTCTTGAGAAGTGATTTTTTTTTCTTTTCTTATTCAGAAACATAAAAGGTCCCTCACAAACGCATTTCGAAAGCCTTTAATGTTCTATATTGAGTAACATAAACAAATCGTTACCAAGCACGCGCTTGTATACTGCAGTTGCAATGTACATATTTAGTATCAGAGGCCCCTGATACACGCTGTATTCGTTTAATTACGGACCCAATAATACTTCTAAGATAAAATGCCGCACATTTTGCGTTTTAATCAGTTGGTTCAAGTCATTTTCCACATAAATCTGATGACCTATAGACCGTAAGCTGGCCATTAGTTGAGTGCATATACAGTTACCTTGGTAAATGTAGATATGGGGAGGAATGAATGGGATTACAAAGCACCATTAGGAATAAATTGCTGAAATGCTTTGTTGGATTGATCAGCATAAGATAAACAACCCACTTTACTTTGTGGTTACGTGCTTAGTGCCGAGAATGGCATCAAAGTTTCCTCGACAGCGGGGATAATTTTTAGACAGGATTGTAACCTATCTGCAACCTCAGCAGTAGTGGGGGGATCACTCCCAAAAACAATTCACGATCTAAACGTATCGCATATCGGGAGCTGTCTACGACTTTTCACAATGCGCGGGGTGTTTAAATATAGGCAGGATATCCACTACCATTAGTGGCTTTCTGGTGCTTCTCTTCGTGGAAAAAAGACTGAAAATATGGCGTGATAGAGCCCCTGGGATGCATTTGTGTACACGAGTACTGCAGACATGTGCCCAACATACTGCGCAATTTAATTAAAATACCCAATACGACTAAAAGACAACAATTCCAAAAAAATTCTGGAATAACTAGAATTTCTCATTTTTTTGGTTTCAATAACATAGCTTATGACACCTCATTGGTACGAGCTCAACGAGCTCGTTCCAATGAGTGGACATAAGCTATGTTGTTGTGACAAAATGAAAAAAATAATAAAGTTTGACAGACGTTTATTTTGAATGGAGGCATTATGGAGATGCCGCATAAGGACGTTACGTAAGGTAACAGTATAAGGGATGAAGAACCGAAAAACCTTACTTTGGAGGAGCATTGAAATGGAAGAATCTACAGATTCCAAATATCTTATTATCTACTCAAAAATATTCCATCCAAATAAATCAGAATCAATGAAAAGGGAAGATAGCAGTAGGGGAAGTAGGGAATATAGGCCAAAGAGTTTACTATAGGATTTTCTACACCTAAAAGGGATAGCATAGAGCAAACATTTATTGGTTGAACACCCATAGTTTGGGATAAATTATTTAGAATTTACACTACAAGAAACATTAGTTCAACTTTCAACCAAATAGTAATTTCGTAGTCACGATGGTTGACTGCGGCGGATACACTCCAAAGTAGGTACGGAAAAACGCTCGTTGTTTTTACCACAACGGTTACACCTGGTCGACACACAATGCGATATTTTTTAACGTCTTGTGTCCGATGTAAAACCACCATTTTCGCTTGCGACAGCTGGTCTCCATGAAAAGTATTGCACTCAATCGTTAACTACACTACTTGACCTTATTTCATCCATCAATTCGGTTAATGTAATAACGTTGCGAAGCACTGCCCTCCCCCCCCCCCCCACAACCCCACCCCGGATTAACAAGATACCATTGTCCTGTATATTTAGAAGCTGATTTTACAAAAAAGTGTAGTTCGCAACTTCAAGCCTCATATATGGCTTTATAATAATGGTAATTATACTGCACTCAAAACCAAAATTTCGAATGCGCGATTGGAGATTATCTTTAACCCTTTACCCAACGTAACGTCCAAAACCGGCCAGCGCTATTCTCAAAAATCGCCAATTAATTTTCATGATTTTTTTCATTTTTTGTCTCAAAAACATAGGTTATGACCCCTCATTGGAACGAGCTCGTCGAGCTCGTTCCAATGAGGTGTCATAACCTATGTTTTGGAGACAAAAAATGAAAAAGAATTAGTTATTCAAGAATTTTTTTTGCAAGTGTCGTCTGCTTTTCATGTTAGGTAAAGGGTTAAAAACACCAACCTAAATTCCATGGTTGAGAACATGAGTGTGTTACTTTTAGAGTTGGCTTCTTAATGTATCCCAAACAAGTTGTTGGATGCATAGCACTAGTATGTCATGTACCCGGATATATTTTATTGAACCCACCGTTGACTTCGGAAGTGACGCCGTTGTGACCTGATCCAGTTACGCCATATGGAATGGTCTTGTTAGCCGGCCCTGCTGTGGCAGCATTACAAACGGTGATGAGTGGCGTTAGTGCGCATGCGCGGTGTATGTTGCTAGTGTGACGCGTGTTTCCGTCGAACATTTTGTATATTGGAGGATTCTTGGTTTCTATGTTGTCATGTGTTTGCTTTGAGCCTTGAATGTCACCAATAGGAAAAGGGTGTGTTCTGAGGGTATATTCGATTGGATGGCGGTATATCTAATTACAGCAAATAATCCGACAACGAACAAGAATCACCAAAAACTACCCTTTTAACCGAAACAGACCCGACAAAGACAGCAGCGGGGCCCTAGCTTTAGTATAGATTCGTTGTTTTGTTACTATCTTACTTTTTACTGGTCTGTTCTGCCTAGTTGTTTCTAACCCTATTCTGGGTACTTCTCTTCTTGTTCCGATTATCCTAAGACATGCACCGTTTAACGCAGTTAAACAACCAGATCGCTCGATTTACCTACGCTCCGCACACTGTAACACCATCATCTGGTAAAATTGCCCCTAAGAATCAGTTTAAGAGTCAATCGAGTAGTGAATGGAACAGTCATTGTTCGGATGACTTGAATATTGTCGAGCAAATAAGCTATCGAGCAACTACGCGAACGAGTGACTCCTCAAACAACTCTTCGACCCATGTTGGGAAAAAGGAATCCCGGGACTCCGTATACGAAAGAGACATTCTGTGGAATGGATTCATTAATCAATACTGCCTTGATTCTAGTATCTCCTGTCTGACAGGTATTGATCGGATAAACGACTCGAAGCTTTTCGAACAAACGAGCTATCGAGCAGTGACTGGAAGAGCCACTACTCGGACGGTTCGAATCTTATCGATATGTGGTGGGGTGCCAAAGGCGAGGAGCCAAGAAACGTGGATTATGGTTTTGTCAAAAGAGCCTAATAGCAACGTGAGCAGTGACTGGAACAGCCATTGTTCAGACGACTCGAAGCTTATCGAGCAAACGGGCTATCGACCAATTGCTCGAAAGAGTAACTCGTTGAATCACCTTGGAAAAAGGGTCCTGCCACTTGTAAGACTGGGGTTTCGAAAGTGGGGTGCTGAAAGTGAAGTGCTGAAAGTGGTGCTTGGTAAACTTCTTCGCGATAAGAAGCTTATCAAAATGTCGTTGGACGTTTCAGTCTGCAGACATGGTTGCAAAATACGTTAGTACGCAATGAATGCAGAAATATTTCTGTCAGCTTGTTATGCGATCAATTTACATGAATCTGATGGGAACGGAAGTGAAAACGAGAGGGTCTCGGTACTTTTGCAGCAGTTGTACATGGGTGAAGTATATTCATGTTGATTAGCGATGAGCATGAGAATTCGACGACATACATATAGAGGTTTTTTCCCTAACAAAGGGTAAAGAGTGCAAACGTATGACATTGATATCAACCTCTGCCACCCAAAATCAACAATAGTCCAGGAACATTTGGGTTGACTATGGACTGTGGAAATGGATATGCTTAGCCTTTTACATGACATGAAAGGCAGACGACACAAATTCTTGAATAGCTATTTTTTATTTTTTGCGTCAAACATATAGCTTATGACCCCTCATTGGAACGAGCTCAACGAGCTCGTTCCAATGAGGGGTCATAAGCTATGCCTTCAAGACAAAAAAAAATAATGAAAATTGAATGGTGATCTTGTAAATACCGCTGGCAGTTTTTTTTTTTTTGGTCGTTACGTTGGATAAAGGATTAAGGTGCTATATAAGTAAGGACATTTAGTTGAGCTTGAAATTCCCAAGTCCGATATTCCATAAATATAAACTAAATATTTACAATTTATCATATGACTCGTCCGTTTTGTTCACTTTAAAACATTTGATATTTTGTTTTCATATCAATCAGTGATAAATAAAGCCTCCCGTCAATTCCATTGGTCAATTTCAAAACTAGACAATTTGATTGGCTGAACAAAATAAAACTGGGCCACATTTTCATAATTTGCATAATTAGAGTTGGGAGCTTTCATTGGTCAATTTCAAAACTGGACAATTTGATTGGCTAAACAAAATACAACTGGGTTACATTTGCGTAATTCCAGTATGGAGAATTTGCGTTATCTGTCCTATTTAGGGTTGGTTATATTGTATTAATCTTTTACCTACAAGAAAAACGCCATTCATTTTTTTGTGTATATATTTTCGCTTTTGGCTTCCAAAACATAGGTTATGACCCCTCATTGGAACGAGCTCGACGAGCTCGTTCCAATGAGGGGTCATAACCTATGTTTTGGAAGCAAAAAATGAAAAGTTTTAGTTATAAGAGGATGTTTTTTCCAAGTGCCGTCTGCAACTCAAGTTAGGTGATCGGTTAAAAAGTCATACTAAGTGGCAAATTTGTGCGTGTGTGTGTCGTATGATAAATAGAATATGAAATGAGTGTTTTTCTCACATAATATTTATGAAACTCGTCCGAAGTTTCCGTTTGCGCTCGCCAGAGGCTCGCCAAAGGCTCGCCAAAACGGAAAATTCTTAGACTCGTTTCATAAATATTATATGAGAAAAACACTCATTCCATATCCTCTATTTATGCATCAAAATTAAGGTTATTGTGTATAAAATACGCAAAGTATATGCAATCAACCAATCAACTCACAGAGTTGATGGCAGGCATCAGTGCTTCCTGGAAGTTAGGTACCACATTCGTACCAGAACAAATAATCAAATAATATTGATCAAAAACAACTCGTGGGTATATGATTTGTTCATTGATATCTGAAGCATATTTGGACACAAGTTGTTCGCGTAAAGTATTATTTCATTATCTGTTCTGGTGGGAATACAGTTGGAGACTTCCATGAATCATTGATGTTTGCTGTCAATTCTGTGAGCTGATTGCATATATTTTTCGTGTTCTATTCATCCCAACATTCATTCCAATGTATAAGCACCTTCAGTTGGCTTTCTCGGGATTAGTTTAGTTTATGGTCCTGAATCCGAGTTGAGCTTTCTGAGAAAATCCATGTTTTCTAATTTGGAAGATAGGAACCTGGAATTCAAAAGGCTATATCCAAAAACAGAGCTCGACAGCTGAATTTGTCCCTAACATCGACAAAAAAATCCATTCAGGGAGATTGAGGGCATATTTAAATTGGAGGAGCAATCGATACACAATACCGGTTAGCCATTGTGCATACGAAAGTGACCTTAACACCAATAAATAAATAAATACCGATTGTCAATAGCGTGGACTTTAACACGACTTTTCTTCGGAATGGCACACTCGGAACGCCCGACGATTCAAAGACAATTGTGTGAAAACAAGCCAGGAAATAAGCAGACTGTCATCTGCGATATGAGCTCCCCAGTGGGTGAATTTGGTAGTGCTACTCTGCACAGCAGGGTAGCATCACTAAATTTACCCTCTGTGAACCTCAGTCTAAATCAAGGTCTCAAATCTAAATAGAGAGAGGTACCCAAAGGATAAATTGCCCCTCTGTATGGGGTAGCATCAGCAAATTCACCCTCTGGGGATCTTATTCTGTAAATGACAGATTGGTTATTTTCAGACTTGCCTGAAATATGGTATTATTCCAGGTGTAGATTTTATTACACGCCTGTTCTATGTAACCCCTATCTACAGCAACACTAAACCACACGGAAAATAAAAATCTGTTCCACGCATATGTGCGGAACGGAAGTCGTTGACGTATTATTTTTAAATAGAAGCGAAATTTCACTGGAATTTTCTACAAATCGTGCAACGCAATTACAATTTGAATCGCTAGCGATAGCCGAGAATCGTCCCCTAAGATGGCACATAGAACACATTGGAACTCAGGGAAGGTGAGAGTAACACGGGTTCTCGCAAATTTGGTTGGCGATAAAATGCGCTCTTTGTTGTTGAAAGTTGTCAAATGAATTGCTTAGTGTCCTTCTAATAATTGTTTTCATAGACGTGAAGGCTGGTAATAAACACAGTACGACACATGCGTGTTAACTGTTTTATTGATATGGCACTTGGGCCATCGCGGAAGGATGAAACTCGAGGCCTTCCGCGCCGACACTCGTGCAAAATCGATTAACCCATTCGCGCTGTGTGTGTACGTCATAACGAAAGAATTGCGCTGGCGCAAAACTCACGAAGCCGATCGTGATTCAGCCCCGTGTGAGGAAATTCTGATTTTCAGGTCTGAATCCGGTGGATTTTCGGGACCGAACAGACACCAAATTCTTGCATCAGACTTTTATCGATGTCCTGAGTTGTGTGTTATAAGGAGATAATTTTAATGGCATTGAACCCATGGATCTGCCACGTGTGGAAAATATTCGTTTTCCCGGACGGAAAAGACAAAAAATCCTGCCGTCTGAGGCATTTGTCGACACTCTTGGTACTGTACGTAAAACGGAAAGAATTACCCTGCTGCTTAATTATGATCGGTCCTGTGGCAGGAACTTATTAATTTCAGGCTCGAAAAGAGATAAAATCATCGCATCTGGGCTATTTATCGATGACACGAGTAGTGTGTAACTCTCCGGACCGACAGACTACCAATCCTTGTATCTGAGATATCAGTCGATGTTACGAATTGCGTGTTATAACACAAGAATTTCAATGGTGACGAGCCCACAAGGCTGAACGTGGTTTGGCCCTCTGGAAAAAAATATTAATTTTTGGAGACCGAAAAACGAAAAATCCTTGTATCCTGAGACATTTGTTGTCCCACCGACTAGTTTCTACTAACGGAAATATTTCCATTGGATATACCTTGGAGCCCAGTGGGACTTCGAAGAAAGGAGACCCACCGGAAAATTTCGCGGTGGTGTTTTCGACCAGTTCGTCTCTTAAGTGTGCGGACAGTCCCATGAGTGTTTAGAAATGCTATGGATTCTAACTTTTGTAGGAGGTAAAGGGGTAGGTAAGCTAATGCGATATCTATGAGGTTCCAGAAGATGGCAGCACAGGTATTCCAGGTTGGCAAATCACAGTATAACAGATGAACAAGTATTATTGCAAAAGTTTACTATACTTTGACATTTGAATTTGGTTGTGGCATGCTGAAATAATTTTACATGATTTTTCCCCACGTACCTGGTTTGGAGGGGGTGCAACACCCACCCTCCCATGAAGCGGCGGATCTGTATCACTGTTAGCAATAATACTTTGAATTCTTGATATAAAATGGGTGAAGAGAAATTTAGAAAGACACTGATTCGAGGAACTCATATAAAGTAAGCCTTGCGAACATCATCAGAAGGCCTCGGTACTACATGTATCCAACTGGAAGATTCTGATTATGTGCACAGGTTGTCCTCCCAAGCTAACTTATTCCCTCGCATGGAGTCTGGGTGAATATGCCTTCTTTCTCTGCAGTTCTTCACGTTGTTCCCCTTTTCGTTGTGGGTGTGGGTGGGGTGGCATCCCGGCACGTGCTTTTGTCGAAGACAGACCTTTTTACACAATCATGGCCTACAATGTTCGTCATTAGAAGAGATTTATAGGAAAGTTAGCTCCCCTCAATTTCCTAAAGTCGTCGGTAAATTTAAGACTAAGGGTGTTGGGATTTCATATTATGATTGGAATTTCGAATGTTAGCGAAGTTGCATCATCGATGTGCGCGTCGTTTCACAAACTTCGGGCTTTTTCTGTAGAGTAGTATAAAAATATAGAAGTTGGCTTTTTGCACATAGAATAAATATACTCTCCCAAAAAAGAAAGTGTGCATGCTAAAAAATAACACTAAAAAAAGATATATATCATTTTCATTCATGGAAATTTTATTTTATTCAGGCACAGATGAATCAATTTGTGATCAACACGAGAAATTTCATTACGCTACGACGAATACTCTTGGTGCCATGGAGAGTCAAAGACACTGAGGGTCAAACACAAAAGTCACACACTCAATATCTGGTATGACCTCCGTCTGCATCGACTACTACTGTGCATCTACGCCTCATGGAAGCGAACAAGTTAGCATGGACGTGTTGTGGGATGTTGTTCCATATTCTGATAAGCTGTCTTTGGAGTTCCACAAGCGTTGACGGTGCATGGGAAAGCCGGCGTAGGTGACGTTTCATTTCGTCCCATGAGTGCTCAATGGGTGGGATATCGGGCGAATTTGCGGGCCAGGGAAGAACATCCACTTGTTGCTGCTGCAGATACTGTTGAACAACACGAGCTGCGTGGGGTCGGGCGTTGTCCTGTTGTAGAATGACGCCGGGGCCGTGACGTTGCAAAAAAATGGGACAACAACAGGTGTAAGCACTTCATCACGATATCTGGCTGCATTGAGATTGCCATCAATAATGACCAGCTCAGTTCTGTTACGGGCAGTGATGCCACCCCACACCATGAGAGACCCTCCCCCATAACGGTTTCGCTCCACGTCACATGGATCTGCGTAGCGTTCGTTTCGACGTCTGTACACTCTCTGGCGGCCATCTGATGATGAAAGATGGAAACGACATTCATCTGTGAATAAAACACGTCGCCACCAGTGTAAGGGATGCCTGAGATGTTGTCTACACCACTGCAGTCGAGCACGACCACGACGTAACGTCAAAATCGGACGAATTGCAGGTCTTCGAGGACGTAAGCCATATTATCTCAGCCGGTTGATTACTGTTTGGGGATGTATCCGTCTCAGGTTAGGGATGTTCCTGGCTGTCGTCGTTGCCGTTTGTTGCCGGTTCCGGAGATGGACGACACGGATATACCGATCTTGCGCAGGGTTAGTAACTCGGGGTCTCCCGGAGCGGGGTCGGTCTCGAACGTCATCATGTTGTGCATGTCGATGGACTAGCCTGTCTACAGTGTTACGGTGGCAGTTCAAATGCTGGGCAACCTCTCTGTGTGTTCTGCCAGCTCTAATCATACCCAGGGCAAGGAGACGTTGATTCATTGTCAATCTTGGCATGCTAATGTGGAGTCGTTTTAACAGCAGCGCAAGTTTGAATGTGAACGATAGGAAGGCCTTACTTTAGTGTTTAAATACCCAAGGATTCACACTGCTGCATGAATTTTCATACTCTCCACGTGCAAAGCATGCCTTTTCACAAACGTGCAGCACGTCATTTAACGTTAATGCAATTTTAACGGGGAAAGCTGTTTTTGTGTTTAATATAACTTATTCATGAACAGGTTAACACTCTTTACACCTACGAAATTATTTTTTTTGGAGTTTGATCAATTTATGCAATGCACACTTTCTTCTTTCGGCGAGTATATAAGTACTAGGGTCGGTAATCAGGTTTAAACCACGAGTAGTATAAGGTTTTTAACCACTCGGCTTGCCGAGTGGTTAAAACCATTATCCTACGAGTGGTTTAAATCTGATTACCGGCCTTGGTAACTATTTGTTTTATTTATACTACGCTCTTAATAAATAATCGACTTTGTTACTTAAAATGGAGAAAAAAAGACACTTTCTATCGCAAACACACGGGTTTGTTTTGTTCACATCTGCGCCGGTGGGCAGTACTACCCGCTGTACGTGAATGCTTGATTGACAGTAAGACACATCGCCAAAGTTGATTGAATTTGCCTTGCTTTTTTAATCAAAATATCATTAACAATTCTTAAATTTTATTTTAAATATTTAATTGTAGGTATTTTAAACTTAATAAGTCATTGCATGTAGTTGATAGTACCGCAAAATGTTGTATGTTTGAATGAAACATCGCGAAGTGTGAATGTATCGAAGTTGGCAAATTGTGTCCTGCCAAAGGTCAAGTTGGATGAACTTCCGACCATAGGTGTAATTTTTTTTAACCGCAGCAGAAGCGTAACATCGGTAGTGGGGTTAAAAGCTAAAATTTAACATACAGGCTTTTCACAGGTGAGCATGTTATAATTTTTTCTCCACAATCAGCTTGAACGTTTCACTTTGATCCCTGTTTAAACCCATTTAAAAACAAGAAACGGCTCTTTAACCATATTTTGATGTCCTGTGACTTTATTTTCCGTTATTATATCAACAGTGTGTGCATCGTGATATAAAAAAGAATATACACACAGTTGCTTGGTGTACCAAATGTTCACCACGAGTTGTGAACATTTGGTACACCAAGCTACTAAGGATACATTTTATTTATACCATGGTCGTCACATTATTAAGAGTCGCTATTATTTTTTTCTCGATTTTACCGAGCAGCAGACGTACAAAACGTGCAAATTTGTTTTTGTTTACATGAGCAGCTGTTGGCGGTACTTCCGCTGTCAATTTTATCGCCGAAACGAAATGACATAATAATAACATAATAACATATTATTTCGAGTTATGGATGCTTTATTAACGGGAAACAATGCATGTTTGTTAATTTTTGGCATCTTATGAGGTAAACCCATTTAAAAACGTAATAAATAATTGCCACTTTCATTTCACTCTTCGTGAGGCGACGTGCGATAAATTTAGACAAGTTCGCATTCAGGCCGACGTGACGAAAGGTCAACTAGGATGTAATTCCACTGTAGGTGTAAATTTTAACTACTGAATTCCCATTGCTGGCGTTTTCACTTCGATTGGTGTATAAAGCTAAAATTTATGCCATAGGGTTTTCATATATAGTAGAATAGGTAATCATGGTATATAATACAGGCACCATCTTTTCATTAATATAATAGTCTATGATGTAAGATTTGCTAATTTTTTCCTGGGAAGAATAAAAACTTACAAATTCGCGTGAAAACTGTGAAAACACATTCGCGAAACAAAGAGCCAAAGTGGACAGATACTTGGTATCCGTACATTTCCCCATCGGACATTTCACCACCTTTCGGTTTTTGAGAAAACGGACATTTACCCACCGCGGAAATTTACCCACCGGACATGTTTCCACTTTCCAAAAATAAAGACGGACATTTCTCCAGGGGACACTTACCCGCCAAAGGGGGTAATTGAACTATTCAGCATATAGAATATAGCTTTATTTGAATGAAGAATTAAATGATAATATATAACAAGAGAGCAAAAACATATCAGTGCTTGAGCTGCTCATAGATCCTGTTCCCCCTGTTAGGGAATTTTGAAGGTTGTGAGTTTCTGAACTTATTCAAAATTCTACAATTTGCACCAATGTTTGTCATTTGGGGTTGGGGCATTACTGGGCAATGCTCATGTAAAGACAAGACCTCGGGTAAACATGTTTAACTGTTAACAGTGTTAAGGTTCTCTTTTAATCGTATTATACATTTAATCGGTAAATACCTCTCTTAACCCTTTACCCAACGTAACGGCCAAAACCGGCCAGCGCTATTCTCAAAAATCGCCAATTAATTTTCACTATTTTTTTCATTTTTTGTCTCAAAAACATAGGTTATGACCCCTCGTTGGAACGAGCTCGTCGAGCTCGTTCCAACGAGGGGTCATAACCTATGTTTTTGAGACAAAAAATGAAAAAAATTAGTTATTCAAGAATTTTTTTTTGCAAGTGTCCTCTGCTTTTCACGTTAGGTAAAGGGTTAAACTCCAAATAAATTGTAGCAACGTGAAAGTGTCAATGACACTGCAGCTCAACTTGCACAAGAAGGGGCTAAATTGAATAGAAAGCTCCAGTAATGCCAACTCATTTAATCAAATTTCTACAGACAAAAAACATCACACCAAACTGCATATGAAATTTGAGAAAGATCGGATGAGAGATGTGGCCTGTAGGGTGTGCCAATGGAATTGTTGATAATTTATATGCCAAATCTAAGGTGGCCTCTGGCGGCCATGTTTTTCAACAAAATTCAGAAAAAAAATGATAGCTCTCATCTAGACATTGCCTTAAGGCCTCTATGACATTTGGAACTGATCGGGTGAGAACTGGGGCCTGTAGGATGTGCTAAAGGAATTGTGGACGGACAAAGAAATGTACGGACGGACAGGCGGACGTACGGATGGACGGACTGACAGACGTACGTACGTACGGACGGACGGACGGACGGGACGGACGGGACGGACGTACCCACTCAGAGGACTTGTGCATATTTTAACTTGTGGGGTGCGGGACGTAGAAATGGTACTTGTGGGGATCGCGTTTTGTCCGAGATTGCGAGTTGCATTTGTCCATATAGTTTGTGAGGTGTCTGGTCCTAATTGTGGGCTTACACGGCTGAAAACGTCATAGTGCACTTATTGTGAATTATGTGTTGAATTATGGGTTCCAATTCGCAGATACAACTGATGGAGGTCGGCATTTTATCAAAATATCTGAGTAGAATATGCAAAATATAAATGCAAGGAGGTACCACTCAGTGGACTTGTGCATATTTTAACTTGTGGGGTGCGGAACGTAGAAATGGTACTTGTGGGGATCGCGTTTTGTCCGAGATTGCGAGTTGCATTTGTCCATATAGTTTGTGAGGTGTCTGGTCCTAATTGTGGGCTTACACGGCTGAAAACGTCATAGTGCGCTTATTGTGAATTATGTGTTGAATTATGGGTTCCAATTCGCAGATACAACTGATGGAGGTTGGTGTTGTATCAAAATATTTGAGTAGCATGTGCACAATATAAATGCATGGAGACCAGTTAAAACCATGGAGCTTTGTAAAGTGTGAAAATAATATTGAGTTGAGCCTTGCAGTGATATCTCTCACTTAATTCCAACCCCTGACTTCATTTCTTGGAAAACTAACCACGTGATGCCACTGGTTGGAGTGACGAAGAACAGAAAAATAAAACACAGAAATGTTTACTTCATCAAATAGGACCTTTCAACCAATGGCGATGTCGGGGGGGGGGGGGGGGGGCACGTCCTTTGTTCTCAAATTTGGTCCTCCAAATACACACCTGAAAAATAGTTGAGCACCCCTGATACTTTGGCAATGTGTTGTGCGCTGACCCAAACGATATGGCATGGCCATCACAACATCCGCGATATCCTGACTAAGTAATTCCTTGTCGATAGTTTTGGACAAAAGTTGTGACAGTTTAACCCTGTTTCTGTAACCCTGATGGATATTCCCTTGTGTATTATTGACACAATAATACCCGACTTAGGAATGGGGCTGTAGGCCGCGATTGGCAGTCGTGTCTGATGAGTTTTTGCTAAAATGGCGGTTATTACCCCGACAGAAATTCCTGTGGTGCAATGGTTATGTTAGATGTTATCAGCTATCCTCCGTGCGCAATGCATTCCGAGACGTCACCCAAATGTAAATGTAAACTTGGCAAACAAGTAAAGAATAAATCGAGTCATAATTATACATAATTTTAGTTGTTGAGTGAAATGCATAACCAACAAGATTTATTTCAACATTTATCGGCTGAAATCTCGGTGTTCACCGTCGGCTTATTAATATTATTATTCAACGATCGACAGACCGAAACGCACAGATAATAATATTGTCCAGCGAGTAATTTTAATTCACGTTCGAAGTCAAACGATGTTTTTGTTTTACCTTTCCTGTTCAGTCCTGCTGGCAGTGTTGCAAGTAGCATGGCCATGAGGCCCCCAACGAGCAAGCCCGTCAGACACCTACCACTTACCTGTGTCAGTGGCTGCAAATGAGCGTTTTTTTCAAAACAAAATTTGGAAACCGGTTGCAACTGGAACCTGTCCATCAAATGGATGGAAGGCTTGGGAAGGTTGTCCACAAACCAAACCCGCGTCTTTGAATATTAAGTGGTAAAAAACCCAACTAAATGATGGTATCGTGGGTCCATAGTCAAAAGTTGTTAGAGGGGTACATGGCCAGGTGCCCCAAAACAAAAAACATAAGTGGAGAGTGGCGTGAGATTATGAGATAGTCCAAATTTGGACTCACAGCTCATAATATTAATTTTGGCTTTGTTACGTCCCGTGGACGTACCCAACAAAAAACTATATTATAGATCGTGGGTCCAAGCTTAGACTAGGCTTGGGGTGGGAATGGTCCTTCCCCCACATTTAGGAGCCTGGTGGTCTTGGAAAGTCTTTTTACACCCCCCCCCCCCCCACATCACATTACATATCCCCCCCCCCCCCCCCCCCACACACACACACACGATGTGAAAGTCAGGTAGGACCGACTATATCAAAGTCTCACATATACTATGTGACTGGGAAAATAGTGAAAAGGCGGGGGGGGCTGATTTTTTTTTTCGAACACTGGACGGGGGTGGGATGGGGAGGGGGGCAGCAGCCCAGAACACATTTTTTCCTGGCTCTGCAAATTTTTTTCCCTGCGATCATTTTTCTTTAAAATGACTGAGTCAAATTGTTCAGGCATGCTTCTCTTGTGTTTACTGTTCAGGCATGTATTTAACTCTTCCGAATGAACTTAAGACGATGGGTAGGGTGGGGGTAGTTCACAATCCATTAAGAATGAGAGTTGATGGGGGCCGGATCGAAAAATCACAAAAAACTAATCCTGACTTTCTGTCAAGTACAGGCAAGCTAAAAAAAATTCCTCACATTGCATTACATCAAGTACCCCCCCCCCCCCCCCCCCCCCACACACACACACACACACACATCATATTACATATTCCCAACCACGATGTGAGAGTCAGGCAGGACCGATTATATCTAAGTCTAACATATACTATATGACTGGAAAAAGTGAAAAGTCGGGTGTGTGGGGGGGGGGGGGGGTGGGGGAGAATTTTTCAAGTTCCAACACTCGGCGGGGGGATTCAGCAACCCAGAACACATTTTTCCTGGCCCTGCAATTTTTTTCCCCATGATCATTTTTCTTCAAGATGACGGAACCCAATTGTTCAGGCATGCTTCTCTGATGTTTACTGCTTAGACATGTATCTAACTCTTCCGAATGAACTTAAGGCGGTGGATTGGGTTGTGGTGGGTGGGTTGTTAACAATCCTTTAAGAATGAGAGTTGATGGGGATTGAAAGATCACAAAAACTTCATCCTAACTTTCTTACCGGTAAGCTGAAAATTCTGACTGGTGCTGATTTTCCAAAAATAATTCCTCACATTGCATTACATTAAACTTTGAGCCTTTCTGAATGCAGCAATACACATTTTATGGAATGTTGGCGTGACGAAATGGATAAAACAGCCATTGCTTATGGCGTGAGTCCCTGTCTGATCTGAAAATCGGAAAAAAATTAATACCCCCCCCCCCCCCCCCCCGGGAAAGTTGGGGGGAAAATCATTCAGTGTATTGTCTGGGTTGTTTCGGTCAATAATCAGAATACACTGTTGGGTGTTAAAAAAACACCATTGTTTATATCCAGAGAAAGGTTTCTGTTGATATTCGTATACACTTAAAAATCGCGACATCGACGCCGTAGACCCCACGCACCATCTTCCTCTCCGGTCGCCCTGCCATGTAGTCTTATTTTTTGTCATTATAATCATATATCTGGTTTGTTGAACTTGTATGTGAAGCATCCAGTTTCTGGAGTGCGACTCATAGGTTGAGTTGACGTAATTTATCTTGCCCAAAGCATTAATTATATTGCGGTGTTCAGTCACCAGTATCAATAATCTTGAAATATCGCAGTTACCAGCACGGAAGGCATATTCGAATGGTGTGCCGTAATGCTACTGTTCAGAGACTAGATTATGTGTCAAAGTGGTTTGTTTTGGTAATTTGATAGCGACTGTTACAAGTTGTTGACATCTGTCAAGCGCGATATGGGCCCAACCCCCAATTTATACCATCAACAAAATGCTTGTAAATATACAGGTTTTTGAAGGTTGCTACCCAATTAACAAACCTAAAATGCTTTTTTGAGCCCTAAATCGTAAAGAAACTGTTCATTCAACATGGCTGTGTGCAGTCCAGGTGCGTTTTATGTTTATGTTGTTCACCCCGCCCACCCAATCAAAATGGCTCTAGCAAGACTGTTTGCCCCACCCAAATTGCTTCGCGATGGCCACTCCACTGCTTCCAACAACGTACACTCCAACTAACTGAAATTGGGGCGGCGTGTCTAGCCCTGGGGACAAGTGTACATACTGATGTGGGTCAGGATCGAATCTACAACCTTTCCCGCACTGACCAATGAATAAAGCGCTTCACCTTCTAATTATGGACGGACTTATCCAACATCCACGTACTGGCATCAACAGAGAGAATAACAATTTTTCAACAATAACCCTTTACCTAACGTAACGGCCAAAACTTGCCTGCGCTATACACAAAAATCGCCATTCAATTTTTTTTTTATATTTTAATTTTTTGCTTCCAAACCATAGCTTATGACCCTTCATTGAAACGAGCTCCTTCCAATGAGGGGTCATAAACTATGGAAGAAAAAAATGTTCTGTTTGTTTTTTGTCTAAAACTAGTGTTGGATAATGGGTTAACCTTTACCTAACGCTAGTAGCAGACGACACGCATAAAAAAGTTCTTGGATACATATGTAACTAAATATTTTCATTGTTTCCTTCAAAAACTCAACCACAATCTGCGATCGGAAAATAACCACCGTGTTCCTTTTTGCCACACCAATTTATATAAGTCCTCGTTTATCCCGCAAGTTACCGACCAGTGGAATGGATTACCCCCCTCAGTAAGAGAAAATTGTTCCCTCATAAACTTCAAGACGTTTATAAATAGTGCGAACCTGCGACCACCAATTTTCTACTATGGCGCCAAATCTCGTGCTGCCCAGATTTATCATTGCAGGTTACGCCTGCATTGCAGTAATATCAACGCCCACTTATACGATAACCATCTCTCAACATCCCCACGTTGCCAGTGTGGGGATCTCGAAAATACTGAGCACTTTCTTATGCATTGCCCAATCTATGACGATGCTCGTGATTTCACAATCAATACATTGCCGTTTACTTATGAGCTCTCAACACTTTTATTTGGATCCGAACATTTGAATAACAATGAAAACTTTCTTGTCTTCAGTGCTGTGCAGGACTTCATCATGGTGAGTGGACGTTTTAATACGTAACAGTGAGCCCAAAGACATTTTGGTATTATTTGCCACACATATGGGCCACCGTTACCGATTTGTTCATTGAGGCTGCCCTATTGAATATTCTGTGATACCCAACATTGGATTCAGATTGTTTCCCCATTTCCTAGTTAACCCTTTACCCAATGTAACGGCCAGTGTTATCCAAGAAAATCACCATTTAACCCCCTTTATATTTTCAGTTTTCGTCTCGGGAACATGGCTAGTGACCCCTCAATGGAACGAGTTCGATGAGCTCGTTCCGGTGAGGGGTCATGGGCTGTGCTTTTGAGACGGACATTGAACATTTCTAGTTATTCAAAAATTATTCTTCAAGTGTCGTCTTCTACACGTGTTGGGAAAGGGGTTAAGTTCCTTGTCCCTTTTTATTCTTCTATTCTCTCTATTACTCTCCTTACTCTCTCTATTTCTCATGTTTAAACAATATTTTACTTAGTGTTTCCAGCTACCTTTAAATTTCGTCAGTCTTCCCAAGGAGACAGCTTATACAAGCTAAAAGCTTAATGCTGAATCCTTCCAACAAATCTCGTTCTTGACACATAACTTTAATGCATACCATTGTATTACGTATACTGTGTAACAACCATCTTGTAGATAATGATATGTATGTATCATATTTTCTCATGAATAAATATTGTTTAAACTAAAAACATAGGTTATGACCTATCATTGGAACAAGCGTGACGCGCACATTCCAATGAGGGGTCATAACCTATGTTTTGGAACCAAAAAATGAAAATATAAGAAAAATAGCCATTATGTTAGGTAAAGGGTTTTGGACGTTATGTTAGGTAAAGGGTTAATCAGTGAATGATTTGATTCTGGAATCAGAACATCAACATTAGGGATATCCGTAATGTAAAAGCCTCTGTTCATTGTTGAATGGTATAGCCCAACCAGCCCCTACAATTCAGGGAATTGGACTCGGCAATCAAAATGCCGAGCCAAAAGCAGTTGACGTCAGCTAAAATACAGTTTGCGTCGGCACTTTTTATAAATCAGAATTTTCATTCAAAATAAGCCGAATTGCTGTGGATACGTTTAAATAACGCAGGCCCCATACTTCGACTGATAAATCTTTGTAAATAACGATGGACTGGGGTGACCCAAAACATGAATAAACAAAGTCGGTAAAGAAGACTGAAATGGGACTGACCTACATACATATACATATACATTGTCGGAAGGTGAGATGATCATTCAGCGTAATTTTCACACTTCTCAAATGATGCCAATATAGCCACTTTAATGTTCAATGCAATCGAGAAGTGTTCATGAAAAGATTGTGTGATGTTTGTTTAAGTTTGTGACATCAATAAAGAAAATAATCCACTCACATAAATTACAAAACACTGCTTTGTTTTGTTTGTTCCTGTAACTTCTGAATATTAATTAGGAACAGTCTGGACTGCATGAGGTTCAGTGCGGTTTAACAAAATCACAGCATTGTACTTTGTCTTCTATTTCGGTTCAGGGTTGTTTCGGCCTCAATATTTTCCCCGGTAACTTTTCGTCTTAGGTTTAAAAAAATATCGATGCCGAAACGTTCCGGGCTGAAAGGTCCCGGGGCCGAACTGGTAAAGGGCCGAAACGTCCCGCTCCCTCTACAGTTAAAGCTAGAAGTCCTGTCATGAACTGTGCGCTTATCTGGCCTTAACTGCGCGTAGGAATTTCAAGCAATTTCCATATTGAATGGCAATCAAACCATGGTAGATTCTCCTGCCTACCCATAGCAAGCACAAGCAATGTTTCAGCCAATGGACCTCCGGGTTACCCAGAGGTCCATTGGCTGAAACATTGCTTGTGCTCAGGCCATATGTACAGAATTTGACGCCCAAACTACGAAAAAAAGCGCGCAGATCAACGTGCTATTTCCGCGCAATTCATGACAGGACTTCTAGTTTTAACTGTATTTCCACACCAGACTTTTCTGTTTTCCCCACCATGAACCCCTGACACACAACTGTTTGGTGATTTTTGACAACACGTGCTTGTCAATTAATGTTTGAAAAGAAAATTTGTTTATCTCTAATGGACTTTTCAAAACCACCAAAGGTAAATAAATCAACTAAAGTGATCACTTTGCTTCTAGATTAAAGGGGTCTGGAATAAAAAAAAAATGTTGTCAAAGACAATGTAGTCTACCATAATTTTTTATGTGAGTTTTGCCACGTAACAATTACTGAAATTATTCAATTGTTGGGCTAACATTTTCAATTTATATGTCGGCTGGATTGTTCAGTTTCTGATTTTTACATGTATTTGTGATCATCGAAAGTGGAGTTTGCATTGGCAAAAATTTTGTCTATGTACCAGGGGGTGGGGGGGGGGATCTTCCAAAAAATTCCGGACACAAGGCCTAAAATATTTTTTTCCACCTTTTGACCACCCACCACCCACCCACCCACGTGCAAAAAAAATATTTTTTTTCTCTGACCACTTGGACACCCACTCCACCACCTATATTTTTTCAGTGTATCACCACGGTGGGTAATGAAAAATTATTACACTGAGCTTCCAGTTGTCAATCCTTGCCTTAATTTGAATCCTTATCTGATAACTGGTTTTTTTTCACATCTTTATGTTCTGGTGGTTCAAATACCTGATGACAGAACTTTCAGTTGGGCATTTGTAATTCATGCATTTCAATAATATGCCTATATGCACTATGGCATAGTGTATACTGGCATATTATTGAAGTGCATGAATTACAAATGCTGAACTGAAAGTTCTGGCCTCAATGCTCTCATAATAATTATCATTCATGTGTTAAGTTCCGAGACTGAAGAAACAGTTTAAATTTAGTGAAGAAGTTTTAATTTTAATGACCTGACTACAAGCTAAGTGTCTAGGTTTGAGGTTTCAGCCAATTGTCATTACTCAAAAGATAGTTGATAGCGTTGGAAAGCTGAAAATCTGTCACCTAACACTATTGTAAATCTCACTGTCCATCCTGGTCCGTCTCCGAAAAAAATGTCAGCATTGATTTCTGCATATAACAGCATATAATGTAAGAATTAGACTATTTTTGTGAACATCAAATAGAGGATTAAAATAATCTTCTTTTGCTGCATAGTATTATGCTCAGCTACTCATCTATGTACTCTGCTCAGTCAGGGTCAGTTTTCAATTCAAATATTAACTGTAACTTTTGTTTCATGTTTTCACGAGATAGCCAGACAAATCCTCTGTGAAAACCCTGGTACTATCACTATGAGCTTGAATTGAGTAAGTGAGGTTTTATATCAAAGATGCACAGTGAGAATTTTCATTAGTTTCAGGTTACAAGAGCTCTACTCAGAGAAACTGGGCATTTAGATTGCTTTCCATAAATTTTTTACATTATTTTAGATGTTCTGCTAAATACATTGCTACTCATTGTAAAATCCAAATTGTGCCGTGATGATTCAGCTATGAAAATTATGTTAACCATTCCCAAATTAAAATTCATAAATTTCAACTGATTGTTTTTAGTCAAACTGGAGTACACTATTCTTTAATGCATCTAATTTAATTTACAAAAAAAGAGAACAAATCCCCTAATGAGCCTAGTGGGGCCTTATTCACTAACCCTACCCGACAAACAGGTGCCTATTAGACTACTAAACAACAATATAGCCTTGTTATGTGAAAATAATTTGAAAAAAAAACCACCAGGAAAAAAATTGCAACTCCAGGAGAAAAGGTGTTTTGGCCCCCATCCGACCACCCACCCACCCACCCCGGCCTTGTGTCTGGAATTTTTTGGAAGACCCCACCCCCCCCCCCCCCCCCCCTGTATGTACAACGCAATGTGCGTCTGCTTTACGTCGGCAACGAATGTTGACATGAATTGTCTGAACCGTCCCCAAAATGTTATGGGGTTCTTTCTATTGGGATTTTTGAAACATTTTGTTAAAAAATACAACTTTTGACATTCAAAAAAATCAAGAGGTTTTTGCTTCAAAAGCTACCAGAATGTTTCCTTTGATTGCCCTTTTCAAAAACTTTTCTGGGGGGCAGGGTGAGGGGGTAAAACCCCCACACCCCATCAAAAAGCTTGTGCCTTCGGCACTCAAGCCAGATGTGGCAGATGTGTTCGGCATCTGGATACCCCAATACCCCTTTAGTATAGCCAGTTCACCCAAATTAGCAATATCAGCCACCCCGATGTAAATTTCTTAACATTGCCCCCCTCCCCCCCCCACCCCCCCCCCCCCCCCCCCCATTTTTGAATTTCTTTCTCAATGGACTGGCGTTGACCTGTTAATCAGATTTTAAAAAGTGGCAAGTCATTTTTTTTAAATTTAAAATATTTTCGACGGAGTGTCCAAATTAAAAATTTTAAGTTCCACCGAACTGACTTTCCGACGAAAAGTCCAGACCCCATTCCAATCGGTCTGTCGTTTCGCCCAATTACACACAATTAATACACAGTTAATAAAAATGCCAAAAATTTGTTTTTTGGGGTGAATTCTAGGAACAAGACTATAGTGCGCCGATCGAACCCATTGTGTATTCATGACATACGCGATAACAGAATACCTACCTCCCAGAGACCGACCAGGACTGTCTAAAATACACACCAGTCTTGGAGCCTATTTTTAAAATTTACTAGCCAGATTCTGACATGTGGAGTTACACTGCTGTTTGTAACATACACTGCAGTTTTATGATAGCTGTTCTCATCATTTTTATTTAGTACACCACAGCAAGCATTAATCTTCACATTAGTTTCTGATCAAGTCTTGACTGCCTATTTAGGCAGCCAAGACTTGATCAGAAACCAATGTGAAGATTAATGTGACCAAGACATTGATTGAAGTGCTAAGGTACACAGAAACCACAATAAGTTATAATCATATTTAATAAAAGCACCTCTAGATTATCCATGGAGAGAAAATTAAGACATACCAAAATTTGAAATAAGACCTTAGAAGTTAAGCGCCAATTAAGAAGCCTAGGCCTGAGATTTAAGAGCCAGGTCATGAAGCCTGGTAGCCAAATTTGCACTGACGTGTGTCCAGGTCGGTCTCTGCTACCCCCCCCCCCCTCCCCGCTCACCCCCCCTTCCAATATGATCACATTGACTGTGTGAGATAGAATTGGTTCTAACAAAATTAGCAACATAATGCTGCCAGCGTCGCTGTACATTTTATATGTTGAGATAGTGTGTATTAATGACATACGCGATGATACACCCCCCACCCCTCCACTACCAATATGGTCACATTGATCGTGTGAGATAGAATTGGTTCTAACAAAATTAGCCTCTCCAAATTATGTTACAGACTACAGGACGCCCCCTCCCCCCACCACCCATATTGAGCCACATCCCAATTATTTATTAGAGTAAGAATAACACTAGTCCACACTAGGAACAAAAGTCAGAAAATATGTTTGGGGTTTGGTACATCCTTTTGAGTCAAAATTATATACAGGTAACAGATTTGGGTCCAAGTTTGGACTATGGTAAGACGTGTGCATGTACTCCCTTTCTGGAGTTGCATATAATATTGCTGCATATTTGTGCCATACGCGATGACAAAGTGTCCTTCAATTCCCACCCCTCCCCCTCACTATCGTACCCTTAATAACATATTTTCCATCCTACACCTCCGTGGTTATCTGGAAAAAAATGGAGCCCCCCCCCCCCCTCTTTCACAATTTTGCTGCATTATATTAAAACAGCTTATGGCTCCCCTCATTGTAACAAGCCTCTTGTGTTCGTTTCAATGAAGGGTCAGCAGCTATGGTTTTGAGACCAAAAATGGAAAATTTTAATTCTGTAAGAATTTTTGTTGCAAGTGTCGTCTGCTATCAGCATTGGGTAAAGTTACTAAAGGGTTATGTTGGGGGGGGGGGGGGGGTATTTTCTTAGTTTCAGGTTCATGTTTAAATATTATAATGTTGTTTAAATTTTCTGTGGCAGCTTACCTCAAACTGTCCGACGAAGTAACGGGTTCGATCGGGCACTATAGTCTTGTTCCTAGAATTCACCCCCCAAAAAAAACAATTTTTTGACGTTGTTGTTAACTGGGTATTAATTGGGTGTAAATTGAGTGAAACGACGGACCCCATTCCAATAACTGTGGCCTTCCTGATGAATTGGCAAAAATTCCAGGCCGGGAGGGAGCCGCAGCTCTTCTGACACCGTTGGCGCCACCCCGGATCTGGATGGGATCGTCCAAAAATTATCTGGTCTGAATCTTACATGGCCCGATTGTCCTGTATTCATTTGATCGCTTTCGTCATTTGTGAAGGTGTGTGTGGTAATTAGATAGCGCTCGATCCTAGCTTGTGACAAGTTGTGTACATTCGCGATGTTACGTCATCGTTGGCATCAACTGAAGGCTTGTTAATAAAAACACATTATTTTCAAGGTTTGCTGTTCGACAAACGAACCTAAAATGCTTTGGTCGGACAATGACTACTAACGACTTTTCAACTTACCAAAGTAAAATTATACATTCATTCGGCCCTGGTTAACATTTCCAAAATTACGTTCCGCATGCGAAAATCTCCAGTTACCAAATATGGAATACTGATCACGCCCTTTTCCAAACTGCCCCTTTTCATTGGCTCATTTAGCAACACTGTTTGATTGGATACTCGTACCACGTGGTAGAATAATGATTTTCAGGATTCTCGCTTACGATCTTAGCCGTTTCAAAGTTGGCCGTCCGTTTGTCCGAAAACTTCTGAGCTGCAGTTGAAATTTGGAGTCTTGTGGGGTTATTGTGTTCACAGCTGTTGTCTTTTTGTGAGTTGCACCTCACAACTACGAAAAACCACACAAGTCCGGTTTGTACGTGCAATTCACCTCACAAGTCCTCTGAGTGGGAGCGGACGGACGGACGGACGGACGGACGGACGGACGGACGGACAACGGATCGCAACCCATCCCAATGACTCATACTTGACGTTGTCAAGCTGAGCTGAAAATATGATTTTGGGGGCAAAACTGTTTTAAAAATTACCGTTATATATCAATGTCAGATATAAATAATAAATATAAAATAACTACTGCAATGTCAATGCAGATAATCTGGAGATCTGATAAATGATCGGCTATGGGAAATCAGATTTCCAGATTATCTGCACTGACATTGCAGCAGTTATTTTCTTGGCATTTCCTACACACATTTGAACAGGTGTCTGTTTTTTAGCACCTACACCATGAAATCTCACAACTGTGACACAGTTAGCCTACATCTTCTTACCATTAGCAAGGACTTTGGTACAGGTGGATGGTCACTGGTTATTTCGATCTAATTACCACGGAAATGAGTATTGTTTGAATTTTTTTAATGAGTATTGAGCAAATTCCAATTTTCGCAGATTTTCAGGAATTTTTCAATGTTTTTCCCCCAAAATAACCATTTTCCCGTGTTAGGATTAATGAGGATTTTTCATATGTTATTTTGCATACTAATTCCTGTCCCAAAACAATACAAACATTTCTATAGCAACTTCTTGGGTTGGGGAAACATTTGACTTGATTGACTGGACAATTTGTCCTTGGTTTGTATGTAAATTAGGGGCGTTTTCATCATGACAACACAACAAACATGTCTTAAAATGTTTCTTATTGGACTTTCAGAAAAGTCTGGAAAATTCCCTAATGGGGAGGGGGGGGGGGGGGCGTGAACATATACTGGCTCATTTTGTGAAACAACTGTAAGTAACATGTCTACATTCAATTCAAATCACTTGAGGGACTGTGATAAAAATACATGTGGAGTAACAGAGAACACTTCTTATTGAATTGCCCCTAATCTCATGACATAAATCTGACTCCTCCTTGAAATCACCTTCGCTGTCAATACAAACGAAGGAAAGAATCTTTGAGGCCACTCCAAAATTTATTTTAAGGAATAATCGATTTTAGCACTGATTGCCCTGTGATATGTGGTTTACCCCTTTTTACTGCCACGCCCACTTTAGCCACATATGGAGGACCTCTATGTACGCCTGTGTGCGAGGACGTTTAATAAAATTAATGACATACTTGAAACTCTATCATCTGACTAATTGTTGGAAAGGGCTCGGAGCGATTTTAGCACTGACTGCCCTGTGATATGTGGCTTACCCCTTTTTACTGCCACGCCCACTTTAGCCACATATGGAGGACCTCTATGTATGCCTGTATGCGAGGATGTTTAATAAAATTTATGACATACTTGAAACTCTATCATCTGACTAATTGTTGGAAAGGGCTCTCCGAGCCCTTTCCAACAAGTAATCAGATGGTAGGTTTGATCTGCACATACCAGAACGTACAGATAATCATCATAAAATAGGTGACAATAGTCGCTTTCAGCAGAGTAAGTGTTAACTGGACTGTCCCAAGCATGTTCATAACATTATATAACATTCTGCATAAAGCAAACAAGCGAACACAACCTTAGAAAAAACAATTGCACAATCGAGACAACAATATCAATTAGTTCAATATATATTTGATTATGTCAATGTTCGTGATTTTTTCTCGTATTGTTATTCGTCCTTCATTATCTTATTCACTGTGCTGCAGGGGACGCGGAGGCTCAGTAGGTAGAGATGCAGGCTGCAAACCGAGAGGTCCTTGGTTCGAATCCCAACCGTGTTGTGTCCTTTGACAAGACACTTCACCCCCACTGTCCAAGTGGGGGCACGGTGGCGTTGTGTACTAAGGCGTACTACACGTTGATGGTGCACTTGTCTTCAGCCAATGCTAACCCTGCTTGTGTGGAGTTAGTATGTTGGGGACCTGACATTTGCTCGCAGTTGCTCGGTGGTTCTCTCCGAGTACTCCGGCTTCCTCCACTCGTAGAGGAAGCCGGAGGTCATGATTAGCCATTGTACAGAAATATGTGACCTTAAACACCAATAAATAAATAAATAAATAATTCACTTTCCTTCCGGCTTCCTCAACCCGTAAATCTGTCACCGTCACGATTAGTCATTGTGCATAAGTATGTGACCTCAAACACCAATAAATAAATAAGCTCTCTTTCCTGCGCAATTCTTAAAATCTCACCTGTCACTTCACTCGTGCCCTGACATCGTCTTTCCCTTAGAAGATAAGTTTACAAAGTTAGATCCTCTTCACCTGTTACTACTGTTATACTCACAAAATGTTATCATAAAGATTGTATTAGCCTAAAAAAGTGTTTTGATTTTCAGGCAATCCCTCATTGAATTTGAACCCCCTCATTGGACATTTTTGTTGCCTTTCAGTGCCTTCTAATTAGTACAAACTCAGGGAGATCCGAAACTTCTTACCTTTTTTTGACTCACGCATACTTATTTAGTTGCGTCTCTAATATGTTTGCCTTGTTACAATTTATGGGAAAGTGCCTATAGGCACTTTCCCATAAATTGTAACGAGGCAAATCCCCATAGATTGAATACCTGTACTTCAAAGATAATGTGAAGAGCACCGAATGAGTATGAAGCCTTGGAATTGCAGTACCGACAGTTTGTTATCAGAGGAATGATTTATTTTTCAAATTAAAAATGAATTTATTTCTATGAATATTCATTTTCTATATTTCTGTGTTTAAGAAGACAGCCGAAATCCTCTCCATTTTTGCTAACTTTTCGCTAAAGAAAATAAAAAAATCCTGGCAATCAATTAGTTTATTTTGTGTGAGTTTATTTTGTGTGGCCTTAATGTTTTCTGGTGAAATATTTATTTATTTATTTATTTATTGGTGTTTAAGGTCACATATTTCTGCACAATGGCTAACCATGACCGTGACAGTTTTACGGGTGGAGGAAGCCGGACTACCCGGAGAGAACCACCGAGCAACGGCGAGCAACTGTCAGCTCCCCAACATACCAACTCCACACAAGCAGGGTTAGCATTGGTTGAAGACAGGTGCACCACCGACGTGCAGTACGCCTTAGTACACAGCGTCACCGTGCCCCCACGTGGGCAATGGGAGTGAAGTGTCTTGCCCAAGGACATAACGCGGTTGCCGCAGGTGGGATTCCTCTCGGCTTGCAGCCTGCACCTCTACCAACTGAGCCACCGCGCCCCCTCTGGTGAAATAAATACTTAATTAAACTAATAGAGATTGGCGTACGGACTAAATCGAACATATAAAAATGAAAATGTCCGCTTTGATATTTAGAAAGTGGGGAAATGTTCGCTTTAGCAGGTGGGGAAATGTCCGTGGTTCTAGTTACTAAGTTGCTTCAAATTAGGATGTCACAAAAAAGTCAAGTTTCCTTTGTGTAGTTTTTTATAAACGAAACGAAAACAACAGACAGCTCCGAGAGCTGTCTAGTGTTTTCACTTATTAAAAATAAGAAAAGGAAACATGACTTTAATTTTCAACTTATGTCATAGGTGTTTTCTCAACAGTGACGTGCTTCTTAACCCTTTACCTAACGTAAAACCGGCCAGCGCTATTCTCAAAAATCTCCATTTAAGTTTCATTATTTTTTTTCATTTTTTTGTCTCAAAAACATAGGTTATGACCCCTCGTTGGAACGAGCTCGTCGAGCTCGTTCCAACGAGGGGTCATAACCTATGTTTTTGAGACAAAAAATGAAAAAAAATAGTTATTCAAGAATTATTTTTGCAAGTGTCGTCTGCTTTTCAGGTAAGGTAAAGAGTTAATTGGATCATCCTTGCCCTTCGAATAATTTCAGGAGAGATAAACTTATCGAAAGTCGATTTTCATGAATAGATAAGTCAGAGATGCCACAGAGAGTGGACGGAGAGTAGACGGAGAGGGTTCACTTATATTAAAACTCCGAATAGTTCTTGTTTTAATTGAGGTTTTTTATTGTCCAAATCTACAAGAACGTGCGTGTTTTTAATGATTTATTGCGGCCAATAAATTTTACTTCGAGTAAATAATGAACCATTCTTTGTGTATTCTACGTCCGTCAAATGGTGCGTGCCATTGTTGGATCGTATCGCAAAATGTAATACTTGACTATTGTGCCAAATTACTCCTATATCACCTCAACATAACATAATCTTTGGTTCGCATGTTAACCAAAATAATGTTCTCTTGTTGCTTTTGACAACACAAAATTTATGATTTGTCTCATGCTGTGAAAATCGTGGTGGTTCAGCTTGGCGTTTCCAGGGGAACCGCTAACAAACTTTGAATAGTAAGTTGAAATCCACACTGCGACATGTACGTGCGAGCAAGTCTCAATGGATTGGTAGGATTCGCGATTTCGCGTCAGGAAACCGGTAGGCCGAAGTATGCTTAACTGTTGTGACTTTTTAGGATGAAGGGGCTTCTCATACAGGGGCAAATGTACTGTCAATCGCCGATATCTGTTGTATCTACGAGCAAACACTGCATAATTTATTTATTTATTTATTGGTGTTTAAGGGCACATATTTCTGTACAATGGCTAATCATGACCATGACAGTTTTACGGGTGGAGGAAGCCGGAGTACCCGGAGAGAACCACCGAGCAACGGCGAGCATCTGTCAGCTTCCCAGCATACTAACTCCACACAAGCAGGGTTAGCATTGGTTGAAGACAATTGCACCATCGACGTGCAGTACGCCTTAGTACACAGCGCCACCGTGCCCCCACGTGGGCAATGGGGGGTGAAGTGTCTTGCGCAAGGACACAGCGCGATTGCCGCAGGTGGGATTCGAACCGAGGACCTTTCGGCTTGCAGCCTGTACCTCTACCTACTGAGCAATCGCGCCCCCAAACACTGCATAAACATTCACATTTAGAACAAGTTGTTGCAGCAGGTATTTCCAACAAGCTTTAACCCTTTACTTAACATGAAAAGCAGACGACACTTGGAAACAAAATTCTTGAATAACTCATTTTTTTCATTTGTTTTGTCTCAAAGACAGAAGTTATGACCCCCTCATTGGAACGAGCTCAACGAGCTCGTTCCAAAGAGGAGTCATAACCTATGTTTTTGAGACAAAAAATTTAAAAAAATAATGAAAAGTAATTGGTGATTTTTGAGTGTAGTACTGGCCGGTTTTTACTCTCAAGTATTCCACTATTTCACATTCTAGTGTTGATTGTTTCCAACTCTTTTGCAGCAAATGTGGTGTCCCTGAGTCCCAGACGCGGAATCCTCTGCAAATTACAAGGTCAGTGGCTTTGGTGGGCTCAAAACGTTTATCCTGCTAGGGAATGTGTCATACGGCAGCTTATTAGCGCCACGCGATTTTTAGCTATTAAAAATTGCAGCTGCAATTCAGTAAATTGTACCTACAGTTTAGCGTCTTCACTCTCATTGAGCTCCTGCATGAAGCCCGCGTATATAAATAGGCCCACCTCTGGTAGCCAAGTTGTCAATGGAGAGCAGAGATGGCCCGGCTGTTCACATCGCCGCCTCTATGTCCTGATATGGCACATTCTGAAGAATTTCTTATGTTGGGATATTGAGATGTTGAGATGTATGTCTGGATGAGCTTGTTAGTACCTGATGTACTTCTATAAGTTTTTCTTCAGATGCCACATTTACCGAGACCTCAGTGACTGTGCCCATCTGGAAAGTAAATGCACTGAAAGGTTCCTGTCATTTCTGCTCATGGTAACCAATGAGAGTGAAAACACTAAACTGTAGCTACGATTTAGCTAAATTGCAGCTACAGTTTATTAAATTGTAGCTACAAATTAGCTAAACTGCAGCTGCAATATGACTAAATTGTAGGTGTAATTTATTAAATTGTATGCATAATTTAGCCAAATTGCAGCTACAATTTATTAAATTGTAGCTACAATTTACTATATTGCAGCTGCAATTTAATAACTAAAAATCACGTGGCGCTGATGTGGCGCCGTCGAAGTGTCACAACTCTCACCAAAAGAGTAAAACGCAGACTACACTAAGACGCCAAAGCAAGTATTATCGGTAGCTGATTCCACTGAATCTACAGTATCTCAGAGCAGTGCGTCTGCTCAGACAAGTTGCTTTTCCAATGTGCCCCAACATTTCCTGTTAAACAGGTGAGTAAATGTTAAGGTGATCCCTGCTGCTACCATGGCTATACTGTTTCTGTGGTTATTATTAACCAAATGCTCCCATCGTCACAGGCGCATAGCCACGATCTGTATCTGGGAGGTGCGGTAAGTGGTGATCGATGATCACTGGCTTCATCGGGCGACCAGGGATCGGCAACAAATCTGCTAAATTTGTTACAGATAAATCTAGATTCCAAAACTACAAAAAGCAGCTCCATTCGATGGTATGCATATCATTCAGAAGGTTTCATGGCCAACTATCTATTATTTATTTATATTGCTGGTAACAAGGATGACCTGTCATTTTATTTTTGGTGAAATTGTGGAAACTTTCGAGTGTTACGTCCATCGAAAAATGTATCTACATGAACCGCTTGCCTTTCATGAAGAAAATTTAAGTGTAGAATGCATTTTAGTTGAGAGTCAAGCTCAACCTGAACCAGAATGTTCCAACTCTTGCCATCGACTTTTTCTGTCCTGTCATAAATTTATTTATTTATTTATTGGTGTTTAAGGTCACATATTTCTGCACAATGGCTAATCATGACCACAACAGTTTTACGGGTGGAGGAAGCCGGAGGAGTGCTCGGGGAGAACCACACAAGCAGGTTTAGCATTGGTTGAAGAAAAGTGCACCATCGACGTGCAGTACGCCTTAGTACACAACTCCACCGTGCCCCTAATGGGCCACTGCGCCCATCCCCCGTCATAAATAATTCCTCTCGACTTTGATGCGATTCTCAGGTAATCATCACGCCATTCAACATATACGTCAAGCTCGAGTTAATAAGAGGTCGTATGCTATGTTTTCAACTGGTTGCGGGCCACATTATTTTTGATGGTCTGAATTTGTTCATCAATTTTGTTTTATTACAAATTATTGAAGAGTGCCTCCAGGCACTCTTCAATAATTTGTGATAAAACAAATTTATATAAAAGCCCTGATATTGGCTTCTCGAACTCAACGAGTTAAGGCAAAATATGAAATATGTTTTTTATTCAAAAAACGTTTTTATATATGTTGATCAAGACCAGTTTGTTAAGGGTTAAAATGGCCACAAAATTTGGAGTGGTGTGGGGTGCTGGAACAAACATATTACAAAAAGACGTCTCAGCCAATCACATGAACAAAGTACGACAGGCATGACATTTTATGTTGTATTGAATGTGTGTTGGAACGTGTATGAATAATGACGGCCTTTTGTTACCCTCATAAAGTCTTGGCAGCAAAGCATTTTGTTTGGCATAAAGATACCCCAGTAAAGAAATGTTTGATATGCACCGACACTGTTTGAAAGATTTCCTGTATGTTTCATATAATAAAAGGAAGTTATCTATTTGCAACATATAATGTTGCTTTGATAGGGTGTGTTGGGAAGGTGATTGCATTTATAGTTCATCTTGCAGCAGTGAAGAGGTGAACTGTTGGTGGTGGAGGGGTTGCGTTCCAGTCTCCTTTTAGATTGTGAAGGCCATCCTGAAGACATTCGTTTAAAATGGGGCATTTTCGGGACAAACTAAATCCATGCCAAAAACATAGTATAGGGCCTAGCCGTATTACTCTATCCCCTCGTTCTCGTTATCCACGGTACGGAGAAACCGGAGTGTAGATATGGACAGGAAAAATATAGCCATACAAATATAATTCTTTATTTAATGCTCAGGCATCAATTCACGCTGAAAAATTAAGTCATATTCCCCTGTCGGTCGGCAAAACGAAATATCAAAATGATATTTAGAAATCGATATTTCATCGTAGGTTCGGATGACGAATCACA
The DNA here is from genome assembly GCA_031216915.1 of Pictodentalium vernedei. Taxonomy (NCBI): domain Eukaryota; kingdom Metazoa; phylum Mollusca; class Scaphopoda; order Dentaliida; family Dentaliidae; genus Pictodentalium; species Pictodentalium vernedei. The sequence goes on along the minus strand of CM062292.1, from coordinate 295,884,032 downwards.
TGTACTTTAAACGAGTCAGCACATCAGTAATGAATTCCAGAGTCCCAAATACAAACGAATTCGAATAATTGATAGTGACAGTGACTAAATCAATTCATTAAATCAGCGGTTTCAAAGTTTGACTTTCTCATTCACCTTCCAGCGAAAAGCCGAAATCACTTTCAAATTTCTTCAGTTCAACTTCACACGTCTTCAGTGCATTGAGTTCAAAAAAAATAAAATGACGTGTCTTGTTATTGAAAATAAGTAAGTGGTGTTTTTTGTTATTGTTCTATTTCTTCGAAACACATTGCGATTATTTCAATTCGCCAGCCTCGGTAAATCGTAAAGTTAGGGGAGAAATAAGACGGGACTACTTTTTGTGCGGATATTCACACATTCCAATGGTTGGAGTTTGGTTGTTGTAATTTTTGTATGGACGCCGGTTCGGCACATAAATTTTGCGCCTTAATGGCAAATAAAGGCCACAAATTGGAGAGTTTGTAGTCGTAGAGCATTAAATAAAAAGAAAATTCACGAAAATTTGATGAATACCGAAAATATCTCGTTCGTGGCTACAAGAAATATGAGGATCTTCACGAGCGACTGCGTCGCTCGTGAAGATCCTCATATTTCTTTGTAGCCACGAACGAGATATTTTCGGTATTCATCAAATTTTCGTGAATATCCTCTATGTCTTCTGTCAAATCCTTTTTCGAATTTGTAGGGAGGGAGAGAAATAATTTAATCTTACCATTGACTGATATTTAGGCTTATTTTTTTCACAAAGAAATGCTGGGAGGTGTGTACTTAACTCTTGAATTCGACAGTGAAGATGTGGTATATGCTTGCGTGCTCACACATAACTGGTTCTGTCAACCAAACAGGTACGCCAGTAGAAGTGTATGTTCCCCTACAGGTGCCAGTTGGATGACCTCAGGGGATGACCTCGGTAGTGACGTCATGTCACGTGACCCAGTGGCGCCATGATGTGTTGTCATGGTAACCCACGTGAGCGGCTATCTTGTGGCGTCATCTCCATAGTGATACGTGGTCCCGGTGCGCATGCGCAGCGCGTGCTGTTAGGGTGATACGTGTTTCCGTCGTCCATTTTGTATACTGGAGGCCGCCATCTTGGTTTCTATGGTAGCACGTGATTGCTATGTTACCCAAAGGCCTACAACAAAACAGGGGTATGCTCGGCGGGTGTGTTCGATTGAATAGGAGTAATTTCCCGATTCGTAGAATTACCACAAACAATTATTATTATTTGAGGATACCAACTGGAGAATCCATTTTTTGTCATATGTGCTTATGTGAAAAGGCACAATGTGACACAATGTGCCTTAGCACAAAGGCACATGCTGGATGTACCGATATGTGCTTATGTGAAAAGGCACAATGTGACACAATGTGCCCTAGCACATAGGCACATACGACCAAAAAGGGATTCCATGGCCACTAGCGTTTTCCAAAAAGGGATTCTTAAAAAGGGATTTCGTAAAATGGGATTCTTATCCGACTCTGTCATTTCGATACGAAAACACAATTGTTTCTAGGGGCGGGATTCTTCTTCTGTCCGGAGGCGAATGAGTTAGCCTATTTCACGAAGAAGGAATCGTGATATTGGTTTTTCAGAGTCAATCCAAATTTGATTCGATTGCTGTATAATTATCGATTTTTGTACTTCAATTTTTTAGCAAACTGGACGTATTATGGTGTATGTCGGTCCACCCGTCCGTTAATATTTTCGTCTCCGCTTCATAACTCTTTTCTTGAATGAGATATCGTATCTCGTATAGCGTGTACCACCACTGAGCGATCACAACGGTGTGTTGCGTTTTGACATCAAGTCCGATCACCAAAGGTCAAGGTCTGGGATCTTAACTTTGGGTTCTTGGACTTGAAGTATAATAAATGATAAATAAAAGGGTTAAGGGAGGAAACAGAAATTACTTTTTCGTGTCCAGTCCATAACTTTTAGTGGAATGAGAGACCAGGATGAAACTTATACAACATGTGTATCACCTCTACTCGGCGTCCCACGTACAGACTTCAAGACTGACCTCTCAATGTTAAGGCCAAGCTCTTAAGCCTCAGTCCAATTCTGTAAGGAAAACGTACGGGGTATTTATTTATTTATTGGGGTTTAACGACACTTCCGACAGCCAGTGTCATCCCGTGTCGGGCAGTTTTACGGGTGGAGGAAGCCGCAGTACCCGGAGAGAACCACCGAACAACGGTGAGCAACTGTCAGACACACCAACGTACTAACTCAACACAAGCAGGGTTAGCATTGGTTGAAGACAAGTGCACCATTGACGTGCAGTACGCCTTAGTACACAACGTCACCGTGCCCCAAAGTGGCAGTTGGGATTGAGTGTCTTGCCCAAGGACACAACGCGGTTGCCGCAGGTGGGATTTGGACCGAGGACCTCTCAGCTTGCAGCCTGCATCTCTACCTACTGAGCCACCGCGATCCCAACGTGCGGGGTACGGTTCGGGTGTACCTGATGACCTCACACGGCCAGGATTAACAATGAAACTGATTTTGAAAGCAGTAGTCAAGTATAAACCACTTCTCACGAACTGCATATTTCCATTATATCACGTCCTTCCGTACCTTCAGTATCATTTCACGTCATCAATGCTGTAGATACAATGTCTCCCGTACATATCGCGACAAGACAACGATACTCGAAACAAAAATGTTACGGATAGTTAAAAGATTTTCATTTTTGCTTCCAAAACATAACTTAAAGTTAAATTTAATTGCAATAAAACATCCATATGGACAGATTGCATATCAACGATGAACATATACATATAGAAAAGAACATACATATATAAATCTTAATGTGCAAACTGTTATAAAGTACTCAGCAGCATGCCGGGTACCAAAGAACTGTGGGATTACGCTGCTAACTTTCCATACAATTTCTGGACAATTATTTGATATAATTAGATTCATTTGTTCATCTATATTAAATTCACCAAAGATCGTATGATATCTCTGCATGGTGTCAAATAATATAGTTCTTAATTCGACATATGCAGGACGTTTAATTATGAAATGTTTCTCATCTTCAATTTTTTGCATTGAACAGATACAGCATAACCAAGTTCAGTGGGAGGTTGATGATGCCGTCCCCTTTCGATAGCAAAGTAATGCTTACTTATTCGGAGACGGGGGAATATGGACATATCATCACTTGAATTCGAAAAAAACAAGATATGGTTCAAGCTCAAACTTGCTCTTCAAGAGACGATATGTTCTTAGTTTACTGTTATTCGCGTGCATTTGAACATTAAAGTCATTTGAATGCTTTGCGTAAAGTTCATTTCTGCATGCTGATGCATTTATATTACAGGATGCTAAACTACCACCACTAATATGCTTATTCATTCCAAAAGACTCCAGAGTTTTGAAAACTGATTTGTTTGAAGTTAGATTCATGTGTTCAGTAGCAGTATTTTGCAAAAGTGTGTTACTTGAGACTGATGATAATTTGTTAACGTAAGACGCCATACGACAAAGAATATCAATGCATAATGGGTAACTACCCAGTTCAGCCCTATCAGATAACTTATGATCTCTCATTAGAACAGGTTTTGTGAGCTCCTTTCAAAAAGTAGTCATGACATGTTTTGGAGGCCAAAACTGAAGAAAAAATAATTACATTTGAATGTAGATTTTTGTGAATAGCGCTGATGTGATGTGCCCCATTACGTCAGGTAAACTGTTACACAACACAACTTGAACTTGGTTCAGTTCTCTTCTCCGGGGATGTATAATTTGACTGCGTAATTTTTAATTTTACTCATCTGCGATCTATTGATAATTTCCAAGGTTTTAGTTAAAATGGACTTTATTTCTTCAGAGCGAGCCATGTTTAGGCATCAACTAGTCAACAATTTAGCTGTATATGCTGAGGTGGTGGGTTCAATTCTGAGAAACCACCACCACTTAGAGCTTTCACATCCAATCGAAACTGTTGTTTGGCGGGTGGTTGCCCCAAAAGGACATTGGTGATTTGTATATGAAGAACATCGACTCACTGTTAGGTAATGGGCAGAGAATTGTAGAACGACGTTATAAAGCTTTTGTCGTCAAAATGGGTGCGACAATTTTTGTATAGAAGTTGCACTGACTTAGTGTAAACAAATGACTGAAAGCAAAACTTCTTAAAATACGCTATAAAAGTTTTACGGCAATTTATAAGGACTTTAGCAAACAGTTCCAATGGATATTACTGAATAATTTATAAGTAATTTGTGAAGAGCCATCTAATTTCAGTGAAAATACTATTAAAATTTTCACAAACCCGTTGAATTCTTTGCACCATGTTTAATATTATTCAACATGTACTTTTATGGCTTGAGAGAAAAATAACCTTTCTGCAGTTAGATCAAATGAGTTGCGACTAAAGAGTTTTTATTTTCTTTAACCCGTTACCCAACGTAACGGCCAAAACCGGCCAGCGCTATTCTCAAAAATCGCCAATTAATTTTCATTATTTTTTCATTTTTTGTCTCAAAAACATAGGTTATGACACCTCATTGGAACGAACTCGTCGAGCTCGTTCCAATGAGGGGTCATAACCTATGTTTTTGAGACAAAAAATGAAAAAAATAGTTATTCAAGAATTTTTTTTACAAGTGTCGTCTGCTTTTCATATTAGGTAAAGGGTTAAAAACGTTTGTGAATTTCTTTTCTATTCTGACAATAAAAATTATCAACATCTGAAGAGACGAAATCAAAAGACTTTTCACTCTTTTAACCCCGTGAAAACTGATGTGAAAATACTTAAATTTCAGGTAACATTTCCCTAACCCATAATGTTGCTAAGAACATATCCAATTCAATAGGGACGGACTGGGTCAAAAAATGTTACCGGGAAATGCAACAATTGGGCCCAGGACCCGGAGATAATTTTGATTTTTTGAGCTGAAAGAACTATGCGTCCTGTCATCTGATCGATCAATGGCAGTCCACAGAAAAGGCATTTCGATGGCATTTTTGTATCAGCGTCGTCGCTCATTAGGCTAAAATGGTTGCAACAAAAGGGCCCCGGATCCATCGGGCCGGCCACGGTTCGGACCAATAGAAGAAATGTTGATTTTTCGAACTGAAAGAATGGTGTTTCATTCCCCAGGTTATCAATCGCAGATGAGATGGCTGGTGTATGAAATTGCCCTTCATGTGGACTGCCAATGACAGATCACAAAAAGGGCATTTAGATATACCGGATGTCTTTGCAATCAGATCCATTTCGCCTTTTGGTCATTTTCACGAAATTTCGTGTACCAATACGTGTTGGACTACATCGATTTTCGGGACCAAAGGCACCCCCAATAGCGGGGGGTGGGGGTATCCCGGTAGACCATAAGGACAGTCCGCCTCTGCGATTCAAGTGTGCTTGAGAGTTCACTGAGCTTCGTTAAACAAAACTGAATTTGAATTATTGCTGCTTGACATTTTGACCAGATTGTTCCGCGAGGGATTAAACTCAGACCTCTCTCAAGTCAATACAAGATTGTTCCGCGAGGGATTAAACTCAGACCTCTCTCAAGTCAATACAAGATTGTTCCGCCAGGGATTAAATTCAGACCTCTCTCAAGTCAATACAAGATTGTTTCGCGGGGATTAAACTCAGTCTTCTCTCAAGTCAATACAAGATTGTTCCGCGGGGATTAAACTCAGTCTTCTCTCAAGTCAATACAAGATTGTTCCGCAGGAATTGAACAACTCAGACCTCTCTCAAGTCAATACAAGATTGTCCCATGGGGGATTAAACTCGGACTTCTCTCAAATCAATACAAGATTGTTCCGTGGGGCATTGAACTCAGATCTCTCTCAAGTCAATGTAAGATTGTTCCACGGGGGATTAAACTCAGATCTCTCTCAAGTCAATACAAGATTGTCCCTTGGGGGGTTAAACCCAGACCTCTATAAAGCCATACAAGATTGTTCCGTGGGGGATTAAACTCAGACCTCACCCAAGTCAATAAAAGATCGTTCCGTCTTATCACTATGAATGGTAAAGAAATCCGTTATTTAACTAAAAAAAAGACTACTTTTTTGAGAATAGTTATCTGAATATGAGCGGTGGCAAGATGAATATTGTCCCAAAATTAATTTTTTTTTTTTTTTAAAAAATTGTTCCGCGAGGGATTAAACTCAGACCTCTCTCAAGTCAATACAAGATTGTTTCGCGGGGATTAAACTCAGTCTTCTCTCAAGTCAATACAAGATTGTTCCGCGGGGATTAAACTCAGTCTTCTCTCAAGTCAATACAAGATTGTTCCGCAGGAATTGAACAACTCAGACCTCTCTCAAGTCAATACAAGATTGTCCCACGGGGGATTAAACTCGGACTTCTCTCAAATCAATACAAGATTGTTCCGTGGGGCATTGAACTCAGATCTCTCTCAAGTCAATGTAAGATTGTTCCACGGGGGATTAAACTCAGATCTCTCTCAAGTCAATACAAGATTGTCCCTTGGGGGGTTAAACCCAGACCTCTATAAAGCCATACAAGATTGTTCCGTGGGGGATTAAACTCAGACCTCACCCAAGTCAATAAAAGATCGTTCCGTCTTATCACTATGAATGGTAAAGAAATCCGTTATTTAACTTAAAAAAGACTACTTTTTTTGAGAATAGTTATCTGAATATGAGCGGTGGAAAGATGAATATTGTCCCAAAATTAATTTTTTTTTTTTTTAAAAAATGGTTAACTCTCAGAAAGTTGAGATGAATCCATCAGGCGTAGCCAGGATTTTATAGCAGGAGCGTCTGCCATTATTTTCTCTTTTAGGGATGGGGTGGGGGGTCTACCAAAAGTCGATTGTGGGGATATGGACCCCCACCCCCCCCACCCCTACCCCCACTCACTGCTCTAAGAACAAATCTGAGGCATTGTAGCGTGTGTTGGTCCATACTGGATGCCACTTTGGGGCTCTTCGTTACATGAAACTTGCATTGGGCCAATTTTTTTTTCGGTGTGTGTGTGTTGGGGGGGGGGGTGCGGAGGCGGCGAACACTGCAGATAAAACCTTTTCCAGATCAGACAACATTCACAGGCACGGAGATGATTACTCTCCCGAGATGCACAAAAATCAAAGAAGAATTAATTAACCCTTTGAGACTTTAATTATTCTGACGTTCAAACGTCACCGGGAAGTCAGTTTCTTCAACAGTTTTCAAAATGCGACGTCAGACGTCGGAAAGTACAAATAACAAGATATTTTTGACATCAGTGATTATCTGGTTGAGGGCTAGATTATTTATGGTGGTCTGAATTTGTTATTTAAAACTAGTTTTATTACAAATTATTGGAGAGTGCCTGTGGGCACTCTCCAATCATTTGTAATAAAACAAATTTATATAAACAAAATATGTTTGTGTTTGACTGAATATGAAATATAAGCAAGGAAAGTGTTGGCTTTTGCTCTGGTATCCTCATATTTTTGAAAGCCCTGATAGTGGCTTCTTGCACTCAACGAGTTAAGAAGTCTTGACAGCAGGATTATACTAGTATTTTAAGCTGCGATAACATTTGGCTCAGCGGTTGTCGCTGAGAACTATTCGGGAGAACATAGGAATTGAGGTTAAAACTTTAAAAAATCGAAAAATAATAACAAAACAAATGACTACAAAGTATCAAGGCGCTGTTTGATTTCGTACGTCATAAGACGTACAAACGTTTCAAAGGGTTAAATGCAAAGTCAGAAAAGAACTGCCCGGCGTGTAGCGAAGACCATAATGAAGACGGCCAGTGGTGATTTAGTACATTGCATATTGTCTCTTGAGTGCAACAAGAGACAGAAGTCCATTAAACTCAAACCTCTCTCAAGTCAATACAAGATCGTATTGTGCTTGTCCCTTTATAGAATGTCTCCAGGATACCTGACTCAACATCCCTTGTAGCACCCAAGGGATGACATGTGATTGTTCCAAGAACCATTGGAATATAAACTGGGTAACCCATGACCAAATCCGAGAGTTCACCAAATTCTATGCAAGCATGAAATCCGGAGGATAACCTTGCCAAAGAATATAAACTGCCTGATCAGAAAAGAAAGCGGATCATTCGGAAAAGAGGATTTTGAGGGGAGGTTACTCAAACCGGTTCCACTGTACTGCGAGGTATCCATGGAGACATTCTATAAAAGGGACAGGCACATCACAGAATTTTCATTTGTGTTCTGACCTACAAAGAGAGCGGGCGCAATGCAATCCTGTCGCCATGTGTCACTTCGAAACTATTCACCAATGGAAGATTCGTAATATTAGGAATCGGAAAAATTTTAACCCAACGAAGAAGGCGACGTGGAATCTAAAGAAGGAGAGCCCGGGGGTCATTCTATTGGTGTAATGGGAAGTATAGTTAGGCGTGCGTCCAACGATTGCAAGAAAATTTTGAAAACCTCGTGAACATAAGGAACTTGAAGTGAGACATCACTGGGGGGTTTCCACATGACCCTTACGACCTCCTACGACAGAAAAAGGGTGTCGAAGGTTAGTCGGTTGTTAGGTAGGGTGCTAAAAGTGGAGTGCGTTTAATACCTGATGAGGATATGATCTGGTAAGGAGGATTACAAGATATGGTTAGTGAAAGTGTTTCCACTTTTGTTTCTTCTTACAGTGCTTTTCAAAAAGCGAGTAACAAAAATGAAATATCTTTCTCGGTCCATGTGAAGGTGAAAGAAAATATTTTGAAATTTAAACCTTTTACCCAACGTTACGGCCAAAACCGGACAGCGCTATTCTCAAAATTCACCATTCAATTTTCATTACATTTTTCATTTTTGTCACAAAAAACATAGCTTATGACCCCTCATTGGAACGAGCTCATTGAGCTCGTCCCAAAGAGGTGTCATAAGGTATGTTTTTGTCGCAAAAATGAAAAACTTTACTTATTCAAGAATTTTGTTGGCAAGTGTCGTCTGCGTTTCGTGTTATTTATTTATTTATTGGTGTTTTAAGGTCACATACTTATGCACAATGGCTAATCATGACCGTGACAGTTTTACGGGTGGAGGAAGCCGGAGTACCCGGGGAGAACCACCGAGCAACGACGAGCAGCTGCCAGCTCCCCCAACATCGTAACTCCGCACTGCAGCACAGGCAGGGTTAGATTGGTTGAGGACATGCGCACCATCGACGTGCATTTCGCCTTAGTACACGGCGTCATCGTGCCCCCATGTGGACAATCGGGGTTAAGTGCCTTGCCCAAGGACACAACGCGGAAGTCCGAATCGATCGCTCAGACGGTCACCCATCCGAGGACTAACCGGGCTCGACGTTGCTTAACTTGGGTGATCTGACGAGAACCGGTTACCGCAAAGCCACCGCGCCCCCCTGCGTTTCGTGTTAGGAAAGGGATTAAAAGAAATCCTCTAAATCTAAATTTAGCTTACAGTTAGCCCTTAGTACCTCTAACCCATCGAATGCATTATACCATCGAGGTTGTTATAGTCAGTGCATAATGCTTAGCCAAGCGTTATTACGAGCTAAAGTTGGTTGACCAGTGCGGTAGTACAGGAAAGACTTACAGTACCTCTTGATAGATCGTTATTTCGCAATATATCTGTAAAATGAATATAATATATCATTTCAAAAAACATAATCCACTATACAGCATGGAAATGGCATAGTCCGAAAGGCTGTCTTCCTGCCATTTCCGTAAAAAGAAAGACATTAATTCTCGTAGGCATCAGTGTGGCTAATTTCCTTCACAAAATAGGGTTATCTAATCTTTCACTTGTGATTCATGGGGGCTAGATGAAACTGGAGGATTATGTTTTAGGAAAAGATAGGTGAAACGCTGGATTGTCGCATTTAGAGTTAGGATGAGAATACGTATTCAAAGCTTTATCAATTAATGAAGTTTTGAATTTGGGTCCACTTGGAAATTCTGAAGAGAACTGTGTTATTGGTTTATGTGTTCCTAATTTACCTGTCTGCCTTGTATTCTGATATTATTCTTATATCCCCTTAGTTCTAAAAACCTATCTAAGGCGTTATGCACCCAACGGTTGGTACAGGTTGAGCGTAATGCTTGGTCAGGGGGATATTGTGGGGTGAGTTAGGGTGGGTTTGTAACGCATGGTTGTTTAGTGCGGTAGTGTAGGATGTACGGTCCGTGCCCCAGTTCGTCTTCTATCACATTTGTATTACTTACCAATTGACTGCATTATTCCATCGGGGTTTGTTATAGGTAGTGCGTAATGATAACCCAGGTTGTATTGCGAGGTAATGCTTGGTTGTCTGGCACGGTGGTATAGGATGTGCTGTAGATACCCCGTTGGTCTACTGTTATCACTTAGTACTACCAGCCTACCTGTTGCTCCTTTCCGTCGTGTTTGTACAAAAGCTAGTACGTAGTGCTAGATCATGCGGCGTTGTAGAATATGCTTGTTTGTGTGGTAAAGTAGTATATTTAAAATATTTAAATTTATATGACGTACTTTATATATATATACCATGTAGGTGTACTGTTATCCTTTAGTACTCCAAAACCACCTAATGGTTTTTACTATAGCATGGGGAGTTCTGAATGCTAAGTGATGTGGTTATGTGATGTATGCTTGATTTCTAGAATCGTAGTAGAGTATGAATAGTTTTATTGGCATTCTAAGACTTGGCCGTGAGCAGAGTCGAGGCAGGGTCAGACAGAGCCAGTAAGTCAGCAGTTGATCTGCAAGTTAGTAGTAATGGTACAAGGTTTAATTGTAATAATGCTGTCCCTTCTCATCTTATTCCTCTGTCTCTTCCTACCCCTCCTCCTCGGCCTTCCTCTTCTGGCTCACCTAGTGCTAGCTCTAGACATTCTCCCTCTTTTATCACTTCTGTTTCAACTTCTCCCTCGGGTTCTAGTTTGGTTAGAGTGGAGTTAATTTCACCAAAAAGAACTGACACCACTTCGACGTTCCTAAGAACACCCTTATGATTGACAACTCAAATTTATGATATTGAACGGGATCTCAACCTGGACATCCAGGTAGAATGTTGCATTGTCCGGCGCCAAATTCATGCACTTCCATAACTTGTTTTAATGTTACAGGGGCAAGCCCAGTCTCCTTAAAACGTTAAACACTGGCGTGAATCCACGCAACGAAAACCTGATGCTGCGCAGTAACGGAACATACTTATCAGGGAGGGGGCGGTCAGTGGTTCAGAAATTTATTTTTCCAAACTAAACTCTCATAAGCTCCAACGCGCAGAAAGGAAAACACTGAACGAGATCAATAAAGCTATTTAATATTTATCTATTTATTTATTAGGGCTTAACGGCACTTTACCAGCCAAGGTCATATCGTGTCGGAGATAGTTTTACGAGTGGAGGAAGCCGGAGTATCCAGTGAGAACCACCGAGCAACGACGAGCAGCTGTCATCTCCCCAACATCGTAACTCCGCACTGCAGCACAGGCAGGGTTAGATTGGTTGAAGACATGCGCACCATTGACCGGCGTGCAATACGCCTTATTACACGGCGTCATCGTGCTCCCATGTGGGTAATAGGGGTTAATTGCCTTGCCCATGGACTCAACGCAGGAGTCCGAATGAATCGCTCAGACAGTCACCCATCCAAGGACTAGCTGGGCTCGACGTTGCTCAACTTTGGTGATCTGACGTGAACCGGTTACCGCCGTCACCGCGCCCCTTGGCTATTCGAAATACGAAGAGAATTAAATTTATTCCAAATGTTGCAACATTTGATGTCGTTCATGATTTGGTTCATTATACTACAAGCACTGCCAATATTATGTTCAGCCACTGGTCGAACCATCTAAATGTAAACTAAGTAAAGGCAAAGGTAATGGTCGCCTAAAAGATGTGGAATTAGGAACTGATGGGGTTAGCCTGTCTGGCGCCGATAATCCAACACCACCAGAAAAATCCCTCCAGGATCGCGGGCAATCTTTTGTGGCAACACCAAACCCCAAAACTGATAACCTGACTAATTTACCATCCAATAACTGTGAATTTTCTAAGCAAATGAACTAAGCACATCGCTTCAGAAATTCCAGCGTTCGCAAACTTCCTTTTACTGGATTATCTGATTAGTCACCTCTGGTTAACCCTTTACCCAACGAATCGCCCGCATCCCTCTGCGTAATATGCAAATTCAGCAGCTGAAAAAATATTATTTTTCGAAAAATTTCAACAAAACCATATCATGTGACTCCTCTTTTGAACGAGCTCGTCGAGCTCGTTCCAACGAGGGGTCACATGATATGGTTTTGTTGAAATGTTTTGAAAAATTTGAAAAATGATATTTAAAATAATAAATTTTGATATTGTCTGCGTTGGGTAAAGGGTTAATGTTGTAGATCCCGAAATGTTTCAGAGTAACACCAGAATCCTCGACAAAGTGTTTAGCATGAACGTTCCCTCCGATAAAAAACAACTTGAGTAGGTAACGGACAGCACGCACGAAACTTCAAAAGTTTGTCTTCAAACAAGGAACCAATACTTTAAAACTGTTACAGTTGTATTTTCTAGAATTGTATTTTCTTCCTATTAATATAATTAACTAAAAGGAATCATTAGCATTTTAAAAGATATCGCAATTTGCCACTTCTAGAAAATACAACTGTAAAAGTTTATAGTACTGGCCCCTGTAGATAAAGGCGGGGCCTGTTATCATGTTCTTTCCTGATAATTATATACAGGAAACCACAAGACAACTCAGTGAGGATTCTCTGTTGCTGTTCGTAAGTTGCTATGTTGGAATCGTGACTTTTTCACCCAACAGATACGGCCGCAGAGCAGATTTCTAGTCACCGGAGTAAAATGGAGGGGTATGTATCAACCCCTTTGCATTTATCAAGTAGCGGGGTTATCGTCTGAGGCTCAGTTGATCTGAGGGAGACGTAGGTTAAGTTTTAAGCAGGAAAATAGGCTGCACAAGCCTAGAGGGGTCTGGTAGAATGTCTATCTTGTGGACAATCAAGAGGATTTTTAACCAATTTGTAGGGAAATTTTTGGAATTTTAGCTGATATGCTGGAAGCGAAATATATTGGGAATGAAAACAATTTAAATTGGGCACCGAGAATCGATCGTTTAAAAATATGCACAATTTAGACGTCGGTCGGTATTGTCCACAATAAAAACTGGTTCAGTAGATGTTCTGTGGTCTGTATGGAGAGTTCTCAATGGTGCTGTGCTAAACGTTTCGTTATTTGGGGTTAAACCGTACCTCGAGTGCCAGCACTCACAAAAAGGCGTGCAAAGATTGTAAAAGAAGGCATGACCACACCAGGTTGAGGGCGGTTGTTCCGCGCTGTCATGGGGCTTTTAAACTCCAGTTTGACCACACGCACTTAGGAACTGTATAAAAAATGCAGTAAATATGTTTGGAAACACGTAGGCTATATAAGCTGTTAAGCACAAGGGTCGTCACTTTCAAGCATACCTTGCGATCCCCCACTGGAGCGAGCTAGGCACCAGTTAGTGACAATAACTTTAAAAAATAAAGAATTTTTTTTTTTTTTAAAGAAACCTCGACAAATGTTACAAAAAGTTCGCGCAAAAATCATAAAGAGTTACTTTATGAATTCATAATACCCCGATCAGAGCACATTACCCCCCCCCCCCCCCTCCCATCACCAAAACGAGGACAGAAAAGGAAACATACCAAGTGGCTTTGAGATGAGATGCAGGAAACATCAAAATTGCAGCGCAAGAAACAAATCAAGGGAAACAACTCTGAACATTCTGAACACTCAACAATCTGCCCCCAACCATAGTTTTGGGATGACGGCGACAAAAAAAAACAAATAGAAAGAAGTGTGGTGAACACCACTAGTGTCGGAGTAAGCGGGGAGAAGGGCATCCCAAAAGTAGGCTTTCCTCAGCACCTACTCCCATTCACACATACACACAAAAACTGCTTCCCCACTCGATGAGAATCTGTCCCTCATTGTCCCCATCCCGAAAAGCTAAAATTTACGGGTCACACTTCATACGTTTTGCTGTGCGTTCGCGAAGATCTGTAGTCTTTTGTCTCCTGGAGCTTATGTCCGCAACAGAGGCATTGCCATAGGTCAAAGGTGTGATGCGAAACGCATCTTCTGAACTGAGATGCTTTGGCTTGGGAAGGGGATATAAAGTGCATGGGGTGGATAATGCTCACAATCAAGATTATTTCTGCGCCAGAGATATATTGAATATAAACTATGAATTGGTATCCCCTTCCCTCAGTAATTACACTGTGATGAATAAAGCCCGATCAAATATTGTTGGCGTTGCTTTTAAGAAACGGAACACTTGGCCGAATGTAGGCATAATAAATCTGGTATGTCCCCTCCCAGTTGAAGCGTATGGAAGAATGCAAGGACATAGCGAAGGGGGTTGCAGGATGTGATAATATTTTTTCCAGTAGGGGCATTTTCGTAGGGATTGGAGTCTGAGATTTGATACTTGGACTTATGTATATGCCGGCGGTGGAGAGCAAATTTGGAATAGGGTACGTGTTAATTAACCCTTTTACAACGTAACGGCCAAAACCGACAAGCGCTATTCACAAAAATCACCATTCAATTTTCATTATTTTTTCATTTTTTGTCTCAAAAACATAGCTTATGACCCCTCACTGGAACGAGCTCGGAGGGGTCATAAGCTATGTTTTTGACGCAAAAAAAAATGAAAAAAAACTAGTCATTCAAGAATTTTATTTGCAAGTGTCGTCTGCCTTTCGTGTTAAGTGAAGTGTTAAGTAGGAAGTTGGGGGCAGTTACGTCACGATTACTACTACTTGTATATTTTATTTATCCACAAATGCTTTCCCAAGTTTTTTAACTATAATACCAACTAACTAATATCCCCGTGTATCGTCAAGGCATGTCTTCTTGGTGATGCAAGTGAAATGCTGCATCAGTCAGGACAGGACTCATCCCCCAATCGGTCATCTTCTTGATGCCCCTATTAGGAGGGAAATTCTGTAAATACAACAAATCTCTTCCCTATTCCGAGTCCAAACACCCTCTTTAGTCGAGCATGATTCGACCCCTTTTATCCCTTGTTTCAGGCAATGTCCGATACTTGGAAGCTTCGTGATAACCTTTTCTGTGTTGGATAATTGGGTGGGAAGCTTCCGTGAAACGGGAATCGTCGTTACCATGTTTGAAACAAGTCTTTTTCGCAGTGAGTTGAGCCACCGGAAAATATAACTTCCAGTAAAGTCAGATATTTGTAACTTCTTGACAGGCAGGGTAGTGGCACCTGGACAGTGTGGTGTCGGAGATTAGTGGCCTCGTTCCTCACTGTCATCGGGGTAAGCAGGTCAGCTACTTTCCGAGTCAGTTTGTGACCCTCGCAGACCTCGTTGTATAGATGTGTTCAACGCTTCTACCGTCATATGCTTATTTTCAAAAAAGTAATGTGACATTGATATTCGTTAGCAGATGTCTCCGCGTCATTAATGACAACAAGTTACACAATTCTGGTGAAACAGACTTACGCAATGAGCAGATCTATCGAAAAGTATCTAGAGAAAGTTGAACAACTTGCGCAGTATAACCATTTACCAAACATAAAAAAGCAGACGACGCTTGCAAACAAAATTGTTGAATAACTAATTTTTTAGATTTTTTGCTTCAAAAACAGCTTGACCACTCGTTGGAACGAGCTCGTTCCAATAAGAAGTCATAAGGTATGTTTTTGAGGTGAAAAAATAATGAAAATTGAATGGCAATTGTTGTGAATAGCGCTGGCCGGTTTGGCCATTACGTTGGTTCAAGGGTCAGGAAAGAACATGCTTACTGGCAAGACAGAATCGATATCTTAGAAATCAATCCCGAGGAAAATGTCCCGACTGGAAAAAGTATTGGCGTACCCCTCCCCCCCCCCCCCCCACCACCACCACCCCCATAATTCCCCTTCCCTCGTCCCTGCCTGCTCTCACAATGTTATGTCACCACTGTGGTACCTACATATATATGGTCTGAGTAAACGGTAAAGAAGAAGAACGAAAATTAGCTACATTTGCCGACTCAAATTTGGTTATTTTCCGTATTGAATAAAGGTCATCTCCCTTGATGTGTCCGAAATCGGAGTCGAAACTGCATTGGAGTCGACACTTCAGCTTTTGCTTCGTGTGTTGTCTGTGTCCTCTTTCGGTGAATCCAATCGAGATTGTTGATTTATTGATTGGCGTTCATCAAATATTACATGAAAATTTTGTGCACGCACAGGGACCATGAAAACACGTAGTTTGTGCACATGTATGTATCATGGAATCTGTTCGTATCAGGACAAAAATTATCAGGTCCTAATTTAATCATAAAAATAATCTAGAGAGTAAATATGGAAAGTTGCGACGGTGTAGAAAATGTTCGTGGCCTTACGCCTTACGTTGAGGGCCTTATGTTTTCTACATTACGTTTCAATATAACTCTCTTATTTGCTGTGTATAAAACCCAAAACACGTAACAAAAACTTACAGAACACATGATTGATTGATGATTTTATTCTACGGTATACGAATAGAACAATAAATACAGAAAGCAGTAGATAGTAAAATACATAAAACAGTAAAAACTATTACAAACTATCATCCCATGAAAAAAGAATAAACATATATAACGTCGTGAGGTGGCATAGCCAGATTGGCTGTCTACAACCCCCCCCCCCCCCCCACCCCCCAACCTAATTCAGATAAAAAATACTTTGTGTCAGACCGCGAGTTGGACTGCACCCAAATTAAATTATGCGTACTTTTCAACATGTATATAGAAGACCTGTCGATTGTTGAAAATGTATTTCCTCCTTGGTCTAAATCTCTTAAGTTTACGTTGATTAGGAAATACACTAACTCAATTACGAAGCTAAGGACGAGTCTCAGAGCTAAAGCCTATTTATTAAATAATATAGGAACTGTTGTAATTATTATGATAAAGTAAATTTTACGTAGAATAATGAATTAATCCTAAATTAATCGGTCGGGTTCCCAGGTCATGAAGGAAGATCGAAAACCAAATCTCTAGATCAGGAACCAAATTCCCAGTACGTTGGGCCTATAGCCAGATAAATAGAGCGTAAGTGTCCTAAACAAGGCCTAAATAATATTAGTCAATTTGCCAAACTAACCTAGCCTATATTCTACCCATAAAAGAAAGAAAGCCCGATTATTCCATTAAATTAACTGACTCTGTTTGCCAATGAACCAACAGAAATCACCGGAGAAAGTATTGAGGAACACTTTTAAAATCTGAAACACAGTTTAAATAAACCCAGTAGCGAAAATTTAACATGCGTAACCATCAGTTATCGCCAGAGCAATCTGCATTGTATGGGTTATTTCATTGCACACTATCAGGCCTGAAAATAAGCAGTCTGACATTTGCAGAATGAGGTCCCCAGAGGGTGAATTTGATGATGCTACCCCATACAGTGAGTCAATTTATCCTCTGGGTACCTCTTTCTGTTTAGATTTGAGACCCTGATTCAGATTGAGGTTCCCAGAGGGTAAATTTAGAGATACTACCCTGCTATGCAGGGTAGTATCACTAAATTCACCCTCTGGGGACCTCATTTTGCAGATGACAGTCTGCTTATTTTCTGGCTTGCACACTATCAAAATATGTGTTGCAAATTTGGTTTTCCAATTCATGCTGAAATGTACGCCTACGTCTGTAGTTTCGTAATCCTTCACCCAGACCGTTCCAGATTTTAGGAAACGCGCATGTCGGAAGGGTTTCTAGGGATTGGGTTCTCGATCTTTCTTCATGCAACATGTTAAACTGTCTGGTGTGTCTTCCAGAACTGTTGACTACGGTTTTGAAATAGTTGTTGAAGGATTCTGGCAGACTGTTGTTTCGCCAATCCCACATTAGAAGAGACACTTAGAGCGTAAAAAGATCGCCAATTTTCAGATTTTATCCTTTAAAAATGGAGGGCTGGTATTGCGCATTGTTATTATTCTGATGGAGCGTTTCTGCTGCATAAATATTTTATCTAAAGCTCTGCTATCACCCCATACCTGAATACCATAAACCATGTAGCTTTGCACGAGTGTAAAATATAGAGTTTTCATACAAGCATGTGGAAGAATGTGTTTTACCTTATTTAAGATAGTTTGCTCGAGCTATTTTAGAACAGATGTTTGATATGTGTATTTTGTATGAAAGATTATCGTCGACAGTTACACCCAGGAATTTTAGTGAGTTTTCAGTCAGATCTGATTCGACTCTAGTTACATTTTTTTTTTTTTTTTTTTTTTTTTTTTTTTTTTTTTTTTTTTTTGCTGTTTATGCTTATTTCGTTATACAATAGTTATACAACGGAATCTTTCTTATATTACTGGGATTTGTAATAATAAATTTTGTTTGTGTTGTATTAAGTAAGAGCTGGTTTGTAGAGCACCACAGGAGGATCATTTCAAGTTCCAAGTTTATATAATCTGTCGCCACATCCATGTTTGAACCAGATGGATACTAGATTAAAAGATGTGGCGTGACAGAAATCATTAACATATATATAATAAAAATAAAATCGGCCCAAGGTTCGAGCCTTGTGGCATACCGAAAGTGATAGGCGCATGCGCGGACTCGTGATCATTAATGACAACATATAGTAATCTATCAGACAGTTAGCTTTAAACCAATTCAAGCTAACTCCACGAATTCTATAGTATTCCAATTCATTTAATAAGATATTGTGGTTTATCGTGTCGAAAGCCTTAGAAAGGTGAGGAAAAACTGCCAGAGTGTTATTTTTGCTTTCTTCATTATTTTCTTCTGCGACATGCCATAGTAGCTGAAGTACAGGATAAATTGTGGAATGTTTTTTTTTGTGGAATGTTTTTTTTTTTTTTTGCGGAAGCCGTATTGTTAGCCATAATTTTCTCTAAACCCTTAGAGAAAGTAGGTAAAATACTAACTTGTCTTAATTATTAAAATTATGAAGATCACCAGATTTATAAATGGGGACAACTTTATCTATTTTCATTCTATTCGGGAAAACGCCTTGCTCAAACGAAGTATATGGACAATATGTGCCAGTGATGGCACTCTTATATCAATTGTGTGCCTGAGTAGGAACGGGGATATATTGTCGCAATCTTTGCTCTTTTTGAGTTTCATTCCCTTCACAATATTAATTACTTCTTGCACGAATGTGGGGTTCAAGAAAAGGCTATTAGGAAAGTTGCCCGACATGAAGTCTGAGAACGAATTATCTTGCCTTTCTATATTACTTCTAGTTTTGTTGACAAAGAAGTCGTTAAATTCTTGAACGACTCTATAAGGAACATTTTCGAACTTGTCATCTATTTGATAATGGGATGGAGATGTCGAGATCTTTTTGCCCTTTTTATAATATCATTTAATATATTACCGGTACTGTAAATATGATTTTGGTGTTCATGTAAAATCTGTTTATAGTATAAGACTTTACTTTGCCTTTTAACCTTGTTAAATATTTTACAGTGCCTTTTGTACTTAATTATGTTCTCTTCTGTGGTTCCCTTTATTTTACATTAATAAAATTTCAGTTTGTTACTTGAAGAAACAAGAAGATTTTTTGGCATCCAAGGTTGACGTTTAATAAACTTTTTATTCAGACGAATTCGTTCAAGGGCGGATGCCTGTTCAATTGCATTAAGAAAAATATTTGTAAATATACTATTCAAAAAAGTAGGGGATATCCAAACTGATGTTGATATTTTCGGAAAATGGTATTGGATACGCGTAATTGGACACATCAATATGTTACCAAGTTTAGTGTGGATCATGAATGTCTCCGGCCCACGAAAACTTCGTGCAGGTTTTTCGCACGAGCGCCGCCTTAATGTCTGTGGGGTACGTTTTGAAATTTTCATTTGTACTGGACTGGATTTTTCGGAGGTCTCACCGTTGTTTTGGTATAAACTCGTTCTCTAATAGTTTCTGGTCGAAACGTAACTTTTGAGGTTTGCGAAGACTGACACATGACGAACGTTTACGTGCCGTTGGCATGTTATCAGTAGCTCAAATCCTCAAAGTTACTCAATCAGTGATTAGCAGGTTGTAGTCACGCTACCGTCAGACAGGCAATGTTGATGACAGACGTCGGTCAGGTCGTCCAAGGGGGACAACTGCTAACCAGGGTCGTTTCATCCGAACCACAGCATTACGTAACCGCCATCAAAGTGCCTCCGAAATTGGACAGCAGCTGCACCGAGCGACAGATGTGCGAGTCAGTGGTCAGATTATCCGAAATCGCCTACACAGCTGGAATTTGTACGCTCGACGACCTCGAATAATTGCACGTTTGAGTGAACGTCACATCGCTGCAAGGGGTAATTGATGTAGAGCACAACAGCGCTGGGACAATCGTCAGTGGAGCAACGTCATGTTTTCCGAAGAATCGACGTTCACTCTCGGCTTCCTCGACAGGCGAAACAAAGTGTGGCTGCGGTGGAACGAACAAACGATACCATGACGTAACCGTTAGCAGCACGATCGCTTTGGTGGTGGATCGGTTATGGTGTGTGTGGGGGGGGGGGGCATAACCATGACAAGCAGAACAGCATTACATGTCACCTAAGGGCGTGTCACAGGGCAGTACTACCGTGACAACATGTTAGCAGCTCATGTGATTCCATTTGCGCCACGTCACGGCCGTCGATTCATTTTTCAAGATGACAATGTGCAAGAGCACGCATAGCTCGTGTCGCCGCAGAGTTCCTCCAGGAGCAGAACATCATTACACTGCCTTGGCCATCACCAAGTCCAGACCTTTCGCCAATCGAGCATGTCTGGGATATGCTTGACAGGCGCGTACGACAACGTCAAAAGCACCCTGCCAGTGTCCAGGACCTCGCCGCTGCACTGCATGAAGAATGGAATAATACCAGTCAAGCTGATATTAGACGTTTGGCGAGGAGTATGCCTCGTTGGATCCGCGCTAGTCTCGCGAACCTAGAAGGATTTACAAGGTACTGAGGTCTTCGTCTGAATGTGGTAAATTCTCTGACTGACCGTCCATGTCTTCTACAGCTCAGTGCGTGGAATATGTGCTTGTCAGACCAGATATCACAGCGCAATGCCTCAGTTGTCTTTTTGATGAAAATATAAATATATTTCTTCATATATCTCACTTTTATCAAATATCCCCTACTTTTTTGAATAGTATATATCATAAGTTGTATTTGGACATTTCGACGCCAGAACAGGTGAAAAATCGCAGTCTGCAAGTATATTAATAAAATTACGTATTGTTTCCTCATTAATTTTACGTTTCAGTATTGAGGGGTGCCGGCGGGTTTTTTGGGGCCCCTTTTCATAAAAAAATTGGTCAAAGTGGTCCAAGATGTCCGTAATTATAATCCCAGAGGCGGCAATATGCATAATATGATTTGAGAAAATATGATCAATCAATGTGGCCGAAAGTGGTGTTTCTCTCGTGGGCCTTGTAATATAAGGTAAAAATCCTTGACTAAACATCAAATCCGTTTAGCTTGCAGTTTTAGAATGCGGATCTAATTTTAACAGATCAGTATTTAAATCACCCCTAATCTAGAATGGCTTATTTTCCTTATTAAAGACGTCTGTAACAAAATTTAATTTGGAAAGAAAAAGATCTAAATCGGCTTCAGGGGGCGTATTGGTCTCTAAATAACTAATTTTAAGGTTTTACAATATTTGATCTCAACAGATTGCGACTCGAGAACATGTGGTATAAATATAGATAGATCATCTCTTGGTAACTAATATGATGTTTTATATATTAACCCACCCCACCTCGACCATCGTCATCGATAGGTCTAACATTTTTCGAAAGATTATGATCACCATCCAACTTATATGTAATATTTGGGGGCTGCTGGTATGACTCTGTGAGGGCTATAACATCAAATTTGTTTTTTCGTTCCTTAAGAGAGGATATATAAAGGATAGCTAGTGTTTTTGAGTGGATACCGAAAATTATCTCATGAGTGACCGAGACAAATGTTTATTTTTCGCTCGCGCGGCGAAAATAAACATTTGTCTCGGTCACTCATGAGATAATTTTCGGTATCCATTCAAAAACACTAGATTTTCTTTTTATTATACGCTTTTTATAAGAATCTGATCATTGCTCTCGATAATTCCACTCGTTTCAACCTTGAATTGATGCATGAAAGTAAACAGCTGATGCGCATTGATACACGGAAGTGATTTGATCGATACTCGGACCAGGTAGCGTCTTTCGATCTGATTTGGCTGGCGGGTTTCATGCACCAATTCAAGGTGAATATGTGGTGAATTATTGCTGAAAATGATCGGTATCCACTCAAAAACACTGGATTTTCTTTTCATTATACGCGTTTAGAACAAAGTTCCAGTGATAATTTGACTCGTATTCAACATTAGGTGATGCTTTGAAACCGCTATTTTAATTGATACCGTGAAAGTGAAATATTCGATATCTTCACAGTGGGGGATACGATTTCTATCCTTCCGCAATTTTTTCGATAATCTACCGTTTAGCGTATAATAAATATATATATTTGTACATTACCAGTCAAAATAAGTTGTAACATAAC
This sequence comes from Pictodentalium vernedei, assembly GCA_031216915.1. Classification (NCBI taxonomy): domain Eukaryota; kingdom Metazoa; phylum Mollusca; class Scaphopoda; order Dentaliida; family Dentaliidae; genus Pictodentalium; species Pictodentalium vernedei. Next base: position 295,861,531 of record CM062292.1, on the reverse strand, counting down.
TACATTAAATAAGAATCCTGCTGCTTCTGCTTCTACACTGACAATACAAGAATTTTACATCATTTTCTGGGAAGCTCTCTGTAAGGGATTCACAAAAAGGATGTCCGATTTTTGTGTTATTATTATAGGAAACATTACATTTGTAGTTTATACCGCTGGTGGTTAATCTTCAACTCATTTTGACTTGTACTGTGAACGGAGAGAATATTATTTTTTAGGCACGCGACACTGTTACAAGCAGACTACTTTCACTTTTCAGCCCCCCCCCCCCCACAACCTCTTATAGCTGGAACATCAGTGTGTTATGCTCGAAAAGATTTGTATTGATTGGTTGTTTGAATGTGCAGGGTTTGAATTTTCACTTACGCAATCATCTTTGCGTCGTTTGAGTTATCTGTCTATCTGCCGTTTCGTCTTTCGTCAACATAAAAAACATGATGCCGAGTGTGCCTTTGCTTATGTGAAGGGGTTCATTGCGGTATTCATTTGACGAAAAAGTCAATATTATTTTGTCCTGTCGATTAAATGAGGTGTTGAAAGTATGTTATTAGGCTTTTCACTCTGGAAAAGACTATTGTTTTTCTACGGATTATTATTAGGCTTTTCCTACAAGACGCGGTTCGAGAAAGTGCCTATAAACCTTAATTTTGACAGTTTTTTGGCACTTCTGGCGAAATAAGGGTTAAATCGAAAATTCCGCTTCGGTGCGTTTTTAGATTTTTTGCCCCTCTATGCGCGTGCAAAATTGTGTGAGAAACAGTTCGAACATGGCTTCTGAATCGTACAGACAAAATGTGTGGAAAAAAAAAATAAAAATAAAAAAAAAATATATAACTAGACTTTATGATTCTGGAGAATCATGGCTTTTCCAGATGAGATTCCATGATTTTTCATGACCACAGAGTGTCTGATGAATTGTTTTTAACTTTCTCACTTTAGTTCCTTTTTTGATGTTATGAGAAATGTGGGTATAGTAGTCTCAAATGACTCAGTTTGATAAAAAAAAATGTTTAGGTAAAACCATCATTAAAGATGGAGAGGGTTAATATCAATATCGTCGTCCGACAGGCTAATGACCGACAAAAGGAGTTACGTTTGTCTGCCACATACCCACTGAGTGCTGTGGCTATTTGAAAATGGTCCATTTTATCTCAAATGTATCCAAAATATTGATGTCTGGCAGCTTGTAGAGGGTTAACAAGTGCTAACAGGAATATTTTTCCATGCAACTTGTAATGTCACACCAAGAACTGCGAATCGGCATTTTTTTCTTAAAAATCTACAACATGTTTTCAGAGAAATCAAGGGAGAACATGAATTTTAAGCTTTTGATGGGTATCGTTGTTTATCCAGCCCAAAACGGGTTAAGGGTTGTTTTTAGAATACCCTTATTACTTACAAAAATAATTCTCAGTGAATTCTACTTCCACTTATGTTGATCTCTCCTCTTAACTTTGGGTGCAGCGGGTACGCAAACACAGCCCATTTTATCAAAATTTTGATGTTTGAGAACCTCTATAGGGTTAACAAATGCTTGCTGGAATATTTTGTACATGCAACTTGAAATGTCACACTAAGATCTGAGAATGACCAATTTTTCTTGAAAATGTACCATATGTTTTTAGAGAAATCCTCGGATAACGTGAATTGTTAACCTTTTGAAGGGTATCGCTCTGTAACCAGCCCTAAACTGGTTAATGCTTGGTTTGTGAACACCTTCATTACTTACAAAAATGATCCTCGGTGAATTCCACTTCCATTGAAGGGGGTTATGTTTATCTCGCAGGTACACATTGGGTGTTATGGGTGCCCAAGCATAGCCCATTTTCTCAAAATGTCTATGCTTCGCAGCTTCTGGAGGGTTAACAAATGCTTACCGGAATATTTTGTCCATGCAACTTGTAATGGCACTCCAAGACCTGCGAATGGTCAATTTTTCTTGAAAACTTACTAGATTTTTTTGGAGAAATCCACAGAAAACGGAATTTTAAGCTTTAAGGGGTATATCTCTTTATCCAGTCAAAAATGGGTTAAGACCTCGATTTTTGAATACCCTCACTGCTTACAAAGAATTTTCCCTATCAGTTTTGCGTCCGGTAAAGGAAGTTACGTGTACCTGCGAGATAAACATAACCTCCTTCATTGAGAGTGGAATTCACCGAGGATCATTTTTGTAAGTAATGAAGGTATTCACAAAACCAAGCATTAACCCGTTTAGGGCTGATTACAGAGCGATACCCCTCAAAAGGTTAAAAATTCATGTTATCCGAGGATTTCTCTAAAAACTTATCGTAGATTTTCAAGAAAAATTGGCCATTCTCAGATCTTAGTGTGACATTACAAGTTACATGTACAAAATAAGCCAGTAAGCATTTGTTAACCCTATGCAGGTTCTCAAACATCTCCTTTTGTCGGTCATTAACCTGTCGGACGACGATATTGATATTAACCCTCTCCACTATTAATGATGGTGTTTGCCTTAACATTTTTATCAAACTGTGTCATTTGCGACTACTGTACCCATCTTTCTCATAACATCAAAAAAAGGAACTTCAGTGAGATAGTTAAAAACAATTCATCAGACACTCTGGGGTCATGAAAAAGCATGGAATCTCATCTGGAAAAGCAATCATTCTCCAGAATCATAAAGTCTAGTTTTCTACTATCTTTATTAGTATTAAATCGAAAGCGCACATTTTCTCGTTTCAAACGGAACACTTTGTTTGTTGCTATGGCATGTATGATTGTCTTGACAGATGGGCTGATCGAAGTATTTACCCGAAGCGACCTCTGACTTTGCATATCATTAACGTTAAACATGGCGAATGGGCAATCCACCTATTATATCCATCTCATTTTTGAATTACACACTTCGGAACAACTCCGTGTAAAAACATCTAAAAATTGCCAATTTTTCTACGTCACTCTTTCTTATAATTCCTATGGTAATTTATCCCCATCCTCCGGGCTTCACCACAGTCACCCAAATGCTTCTGTAATGTAATAAATAGCCTGATGTAATCATTTATCCGATATTAAAAATGCATTTCTAATTTACAGGGCGTTAGTTTCAACACAGTCATCATGGCCACTCTCGCAAATGTGCGAAACGCGGAGCGATCCTTATGTCAAGCACTTATTAACTTCGTGTACATGATTTATACAAAGTTACAAACCAATATGTAGAGAAATGTATAAGTACGGCGCTCACCAAGATTTTCACATACTGTTATAAGGGTAGAACCAGCAAAGATTTCGAAATTCAGGAGTGGGGTAACGGCCTGCGTCGCGCTCTGGTCATGGCTGCGCGTTGCGCGCCCGTCGGAAACGGGCGCCCAACGCGCAGCTATGGCCGACGCGAAACGCGTTGTTGGGAGAGAACGCGAGACGAGGTATTTCCCTGTCGTAGTAGGGGGCCCGAGGGTCCAGCACCGATTAAATTTTTAAATTTAGTACCCAAAGCTCATCAAAAGGTGTGGGCATTGTTGTCTGGGTGAGACTTAACGAGTTACACACAGCTAAAATGGGTTTAGTGCGGCTAGGAAGTCAAGTGGGTGCTCCCTAGAATGGAACAGAATAGGCATCGAAATAATTTATTATTAGCAATTAACACCTTCGTGGAGGCAGATTGCAACACTGATAACACATAATACAACATATATAATATACACAATATATATTATCCCTATTATATATATCCCTTTGTTGGATATTCGTGATGGTCAAGCCATTCCATGCCTTGAAATTGTAAGAAAATCGTGTCCTCACTCAGACAAAGGAACTGGAGCGGTGCTCCCTCGCGTTCCCCATGAAATCACCACTGGCTAAAGCTTAATGACAGTACCTCTGCAATGCTTAAACATGCCTGGAACAAGTTTGTCTTCGGCAGTGCAGTTAATATTGACTATGTATTCAAAGGTAAATGTAACTCACTCCACAACATTTTATTCTGCTAACTCGGGGGTGGGCGGGGGGGGGGGGGGGGGGGTGGAACTTCCCCAACTATTCGTCAAGTTTACAATAGCTGGAAATTCGAAGCCCTAAATTGGAATGTCTAGAATTTGTTCAAAATGTGGAATTTAGACAGAAAAGAGTCTTGCATTTGTTGACAGAAAAGTAGTAAAAATCCCAATATTGATTTGTAGTTGGAATTTGTGACTATAGAGAGCCTCAGTTGGTTAAGTTAGAGTTAAGGAGGTTGTAAAAATGCGACTCTGCGTCTTAAGACCTGAAGATGAAAAATTTTGACTCAATGTAGGAGAGGGAGGTGTGGTGTTATTGGAATTTCCAACTTGTTGCAAGTTATGTATCGCTTGTCTGAAGTTTGCCTACCAGGTGGAGGTGCAACGAAAATCTGGAGGTGGACTCTCTCCCATCCCAGACCCCTTAGCAGCATCCCTACCAATTAACAGAACTTTCAAATGCATTAACTCTGCAGTGCTTGGATTAAGCCGCACTTATATCACGCACAATTGCACATGGTGTTGATCATGCATGTGTGCTGATATAGAACTTTTCGCTCCACAAGATTTCTCCATATTTTTACATTAGAAACCAGGGGCACAAACTTTGTAACACTTATACAGAGCCACAGCAAATTTATGTCACGCACATCTGCACGTGGTATTGATCATCTAAACCCAATGTCGAACCAATATCTTAACCCTTTACCCAACGTAATGGCCAAAACCGGCCAGCGCTATTCGCAAAAATCGACAATTAATTTTCATTATTTTGTCATTTTTTGTCTCAAAAACATAGGTTATGACCCCTCATTGGAACGAGCTCGTCGAGCTCGTTCCAAGGAGGGGGTCATAACCTATGTTTTTGAGACAAAAAATGAAAAATATTAGTTATTCAAGATTTTTTTTGCAAGTGTCGTCTGCTCTTCATGTTAGGTAAAGGGTTAAGAAATGTCGAGTAGTTTGCGCTACAAGATTTCATCTCAACTCAAAGAATGTCTGTTACTATCTGATACTATTATAGTCGCAGAACTCTATGATAATAGAGCCACAACAAATGTATGACATGCACATCTGTATTTGAAGTTGATCATGTACACCTTGTTTCAAATCAATATCTTAAGAAATGTAAACGTAGTTCAACACCCCCTCCCCCCCCCCCCCCCTCCCATCGACTGACCAACTGTCAGCCACAATGACTGCAGTATACCCCCTTAAACAATGTTTGCTGGAGTTTAATACTACACAGTACAGTTGCCGTGGATTGGTCGTAATACACGCATGGGCAGTGATGTCCACGCACTCTTTAACATAGTAGTAAAAATCACCATCAGCAAAATATTTTAATTAATGAAGCGCCTGGTTGTACCCGGTGCTTCATTAATTAAATTTTTGATGGTTATTCCTATAAGTAGTGTATGGAAAGTAATATTATTGCGTCCGTGGAAATATTGCCCATCCGTGGAAAGTGACCAGTCACGGCGGCCGAACTGTAAGCTGTGTCCTTTGGGATTTCATTCGTGGTCTCTCTTAAATTTGATGTGTTCAGTTTAGAGCTCTGCAGTTTTCAGGAGCAGGCTCAGAAGTTATGATTGAGGAGGGAGGGGGGGGCGTGAGTGCCCACCACAGATCTTCAGGGTTGGGGGCAGCTGAACTTTCTGACTGGAGAGGTTCTGCGAGCGCCTCCGACAGAAATATATTATGGTACACCGTGGTATTGTCCCAATATACCCTGGTGTACCCGGCGATTAAGGTGGTATACCAGGCTATTAAAGTGGTATCCCAGAGTATTTGGGGAAGATATGTAGTGTACTGTGGTACTCCATTAAATGGTTCAATGCTGCATGAACGACCATTGCCTTGCACGTGAGTTCAATGGTATTAAAATTAGTAGGGATAAAATTTTGTTTGTAAAATAACTGATTACGTTGTTTACTGGAAGAAAAACAACATAATCTGGTGTGCCCATATGTGTGCACTTAGATAAATAGGGGTCACCGGGGTCCACTCCCGCCTAAATCCACCAATGCTTTTGATATGTTTTGATGAGGCTTCGGTCTGGGTTTCCCGATTTGGTAAAAAAAGATCGGTTTCGGTTTTGCTTTGGTATGTTTCAAATAATGGCATGATTTCTTAACATTGCCAGAAACACGACAAAGGCCCAACGGTGTGAGTAAAATATGTATCAACACTGGCGCCCTGGCAGGTATCATTTCAGGAAATACTGTCAACGGCGAAATGTGCGATACCATCCTGGTCTGTTGTTCATTAATAATTTAATCCAACAGCTCTGTCGAGCCTATTTATTGTTTATTTATTGGTGTTTCAGGTCAGATACTTATGCACAATGGCTAATCATGACCGTGACAGTTTTACGGGTGGAGGAAGCCGGAGTACCCGGAGAGAACCAGCGAGCAACGACGAGCAGCTGCCAGCTCCCCAACATCGTAACTCCGCATTGCAGCACAGACAGGGTTAGATTGGTTGAAGACATGCGCACCATCGACGTGCAGTACGCCTCAGTACACGGCATCATCGTGCCCCCATGTAGACAACAGGGGTTAAGTGCCTTGGCTAAGGACACAACGCGGGAGTCCGAGTCGATGGCTCAGACGGTCACTCATCCGAGGACTAATCGGGCTCGACGTTGCTTAACTTCGGTGATCTCGCTTCAAATTTTTTGCTCTTTATATCGTTTGCTTGCCCACTACCATTTTTCTCTTCCCGCAAAAAAATTATGCACACCGTTTGAAAGTGTTAACAATGACTCTTTTTTTCCCGAGACTTTTCCAAGAAGCAATGTCAGAAGCAGAGGTGACTAGAGTGTGGGGGTTACAGGGGATTAAATCGCCCCTTGAATGGAAGATAGTGTCATCTGCAAAGATGAAGTATTGCGTATGGAGCCTTATTCCACCCAAGGAATGAAATGTTCAAGATGAACCAAGCCGAACCGAAAACCGCGGTGTGAGACAAATCGATAAACTGCTCCACAAAATGTTCTTAATCCTAACAGTACGGTCGCCGTAGAGTGGTCACTTTACTCGGGTGGGCAATATTTCAACAGACGCAATGATATTAGATTTCAAACCCACACCTAGCAAAACATGTAACAAGTTTATGGTAAAGCGCGTGCGTGGAGTGGTGGCATGGGGAACGTGACCTCTCGGTCCCTAGTTTTGTCACCTACGATCATATTACAACTTACTTTAACCCTTAATATGCGACAGGCAGACGACACTTTCAAAATACATTTCTCAAACCCCTTTTTTTCATTTTTTGCCTCAAAGACATAACTTATGACCCCTTTTGAAACACGTACTAGGAGTTTGTTCCTATGAGAGGATAAGCTATGATTTGAAGATAAAAAAAAACTTCTTTAGAAAAAAGTTTGAATGCGATTTTTGTGAGTAGGCCTAACGCTGTCCGGATATGACGGCGGTAATGTTTGGTGAAGCGTTTACGAGCTCTATACCAACTTTACATATTAGAATATTTTATTTCTATGGAGGTATAATGCATGGATTAACCCTTTGAACTCTTGTGGTATCTTTCAAGCTAGTTCAATGGTAGAAAAGTCCATATTCATTATTTGGGGTAGACCAATCAATATTTTCAACGTGCAGCCTCGGGCCTTCACGTTGAAAATATTGATTGGTCTGCCCCACACATTTACTGAACAGCCAGCCTATTTAATGACGTTGTGATGTATCATGTTCCTGGCCGGAAAATGGGCCGTTCGTGTTTAAAGGGTTAAATATATCTATACAAGAGGGCTTTCTTCTGTACAACTGCATATTTTTATTAACTTTATATGGGCGTATACTGCTCTTCTCCATTTCTTTCCACGTCTGTTCTACACTTTGAAATATTTTTGAGTGTTGTACACAATTCTGCAGCTTGAGAGGCAAATATGTAGGTGGATCGTCTGTCTTTCCGCTCTTTATTCTGGTTCCTTTTTCAGCATGGTCCAAAGGGTCCGTTCGCGAAGAAGGTTAAAGTAAACTTCAATAAAGTGTAACAAAAAACCAGATGTTGAATACGGTTTGAATTTTTCGAGGGTATTGTTTCCACACAAAGTCAGTGGCGTGTAGCGGAGTTTACTAAAATGAAATGTATTACTGGATGAATGAACACTTATCCCAGCGCAGCTGTCCAATCCAGTCAGTTGAGGGAATCCCAAACCATGTCAGAATATAAACTAACATATTTCCAGTTTCGAGGCCGGGCTGAGCCTATACGCTTAATTTTTAAGGCGGCAAATATTGCATTTCAAGACGTGATAATTGATCGTTTCAAAGAATGGACAGACTTCAAGAAGTGTATGTATTCAAATAGATTATAATTAGCACGCAAAGGCGATTGTTGTTGTTGTTGTTGTTGTTGTTGTTGTTGTTGTTATCATTATTATTTTTATCATTACTAATAATATTAGTTGTAGTAGAGTACTGGAAGTATGTCAGAGCAAAGCCAGTCTAAAATGGAGGAGGCCCCCTCCCCCTACTTTCATGTTCAGATATATGTATATAGTTCTTCTCTCTGCGTAGTAAGCACACATGTTTTAATTAGATAATTAGCCTTAGGCGATTCACAGTGGGATACTTCTCTGGCATATAACTAGTCAGAATAAGATGTCTTCCTGTTATCATCGACTGGCACTTATAAATGAACTCCAATCATCACGGCTACCACAAAAGTTTTCATATCTGGATCTCGGCATTCTGTGATTAAATCAATATGGCGGACGGTGCCATGCTAAACATAGGCTCCCCCAGTCGTAATGAATACGAGGAGGCAATTAATCATCTGCGGATGTACAATATCTCTGATATCCCAAAGAACAAATCGTCTGGCAGAGCTAAAGACGCACTCTATGAAGAAATAGTTCCAGATGTGTATAAACCTGCAGCTAAAATGGCATCTTTTCGTCTTAGAAATGGAGCGGCGAATATTTTAGCCTGGATACGGGCTTTTTGTGTACGATACTTCATACAAGCTGGCGAGGAGGGGAACCTGTACTGTGAGTGGCTAGACGAACTCGCCAGAGATAGTGACAATACAGATAACATTTCTAGCATTCACATACAGCTGTCGGATGACACAAAAACCCTTTTCACTATCCGTGTGTATCTACAGGCTCACCTAGTCACATTGCAGGGTAATAAGTTCAGAACATGGTGTAAATACGAATTCCCAATTCTGGTTGACATTGTGAACTTCATTTCTAGTCTTTCGGAGGAAACTCAACTTAAATGCGCAGGAAAAGACTCAAAATTTGTTTCACCTGTTTCGGACAACCCAGTGACAGAGACAGTTAACCCGTTACCCCTGCAACCACAACACCAAAGCCGCAAATTACAGATACCAGCCAATTCCCATGAGAATTGAACAGACAGGACGACCCAGCCCGCACAGAGGAAGACTGCAAGTCAACTCGAAAAGCAAGATATTTTCCCTTCTGACTCTCTTGAAATGCTCATGTCAAACACGCAAAGATTAGACGTGATGGAAAATAATCTTATAAAGGTGATAAACTGTTTTTATACCATGATTACCTATTCTACTATATATGAAAAGCCTGTGACATAAATTTTTGCTTTAACACAAACCGTGGTGAACACGCCAGCAATGGATTTTCAAAAGTTAAAATTGACACCTACTGTGGAACTACATCCAAGTTGATCTTTAGTAACAACGCCCTGATGCGAACTTGTCTAAATTATCGCACGTCGCCTCGCGAAGAGTGAAATGAAAGTGGCAGTTATTTATTACGTTTTTAAATGTGTTTACCCTATAAAACGCCAAAAATTAACAAACATACATTGTCTCGTGTTAATAGGGCATCCATAACTCGAAAGAGTATGTTATTATGTTATTAAAATGAAAAAGGCCCTGTTTCTTTTTCTATCTCGTTTTGGTGATAAAATTGACAGCGGAAGTACCGCCCACCGATCTTCATGTAAACAAAAGCAAATTCGCACGTTTGTACGGCTCCTGCTCAGTAAAATCGAGAAAAAATAATCAGCAACTCTTAATAATCTGACGATCATCATCATGGTATAAATAAAATATACCCAAAGTAGCTTTGTGTACCAAATATTCACCACGAGTGGTGAAGTGGTGTTAAGCCCGCGCCAAAGGCTCGCGGTTAACACCACTTCACCACGAGTGGTGAACATATGGAACACCAAGCTACTACTCTCAAGTGCCTAATAATAGTACGGGGCGAAAAAATAATACAGGGTGCAAAATGTCTGAAAATTAATAATAGTATAGGGTCGAATAATAGTATAGGGTGGAAAATTCCAAGATGTGAGCCAGCCGCTATGCTCAGAGCAGTTTTTATAACACAGATGTCTGATGCTCTTGAAGTGGTGAAGGGCTAAATTACTTTCTGTTATCATAATTTTTCAAATGGATTTGACTTGTTGCAATTTATGGGAGAGTGCCTATAGACACTCTCTCATAAATTGCACCAAGGCAAAACCTTATAGACTAATTAATTCTGTTTCAGCGATGGTATGAAGCACATCCACTGAATACTAGGTCTTAAAGTTATGGTGACAGTACTTCAGAATATAGCCTGAATATATGCTTCAAGATCGATAGCAGTTAACATTTCCATTGCATTCTGTGTTGCTTGTACATGTACCTTACTAGTTTGTTTTGGTGAACGTGTTGAGATAAGCGGCTGCTCTGCACATTCGATTGCTGAAAATTAATAATCATACAGGGTCAAATAAGGATCATACAGACGGGAATTTTGTTCAAAAAAGAATAATCATACATGCATGATTATTGGGCATTCAAGAGTATGGGCATATTCTATATATCAGACATTATGTCTACTCTCAACTGGAAGGAAAACTCGGAAAAAACAGATAAGAAAGTCGATAAATTAATAGAGAATGTCAACAAAGTGATGCAATCCATCGATAGAAAAGAAACACTTGTGGCACTGATTGTAATAATGCCCTGCAGGCAAAGGTGTCGGACATCACAAAGGAATTTATTATGCCAGTAATTGTTATTGACCAATCAACTTCAATATCTAGTGACCGTATATGAGACTGTGTATCATCGAACTGACCGTATATAGAGCTTATATACGGTCAGTTCCAACATTTTGTGTTTGACATCAAACTCTCGATTCGATGTTTTTCCTAATTTCGCGTCTTCAACGAACAGCAAATGAGTTCGCGTGTGTGTCTGTTGAGCAATGTACAACTATAATACGTTTCTTCCAGTCATTGATAAATTTTAATAAACAAATGTAAATAAATACAATAAATAAACCACTAAAACGACTTGTATAGAAGCCAATTGGCACAGTCTGAGGCGAATGATGAATGAATCTGTTCCCACTTACCTTCTTGAAAGAATTGTTAATCCATTTGCTCCAGTTGTTTTATTTTTTTCCAGTACTTAACACTGAATTAAAGTTGTGAATTGTTAATATAAATTCCTGTTTATTGAGAAGAAAACTCTGTTGTTTCAGCGCCTGCTACTAGCGTGACCTTCACATGACGTAAAACCAGGAAATTCCCTGATAGTGATAACAGAACGTTTGCGCTAGGAATCTGGGTACACTTATGGTTGTGTCTCTTTCAAAGGACTGTTATAATTAATACGTTATGGGGCTTTCAGTGGGCGGATATGGTATGATATAAGGCGAAGTGAGATCAATATTAGGCTCGGCCGAAGGCTTTCAGTGGGCGGATATGGTGTGATATAAGGCGAAGTGAGAGCAATATTAGGCTCGGCCGAAGGCCGAGCCTAATATTGCTCTCACTTCGCCTTATATCACACCATATCCGCCCACTGAAAGCCCCATTCGGCCGAGCCTAATATTGCTCTCACTTCGCCTTATATCACACCATATCCGCCCACTGAAAGCCCCATAACTTATAATGAACTTAAGCTCAAAGACGCTGAGTGTAAATATTACCGAATGGCAACAAAAATAAGATAGGAATACTCTAAGAAATGTGAGAAACAATCACATATCCACAAAAATGAAATGGATAGTTTGAGGCACCAACATCAGAAGGAACTAAAAAATGTAATGAACTGAATGATCAGATATCAACACGGTGTTCTGAGTTAGAAATACATGTTGCTAAGGCGGAAGAGGAAGGACCTGCTTATTGCTTCGTTACGTGATAGACTATCCACAATTCACAGTGATCTCACCGGTAGTGAATAGTCTACCGTTCCTAAAAGGCACCGGTCCAACAATAAGTGACTCAAACAGCGAACGATTCGAATATTCCTAAGGAAACAGATGTGACCCATGGAGCAAACAAACTCTTACATAATCACCGAGTCGGACCGGCATCCATTTCACAGGCAGACAGGGATGCAGCAGTGGACATAGAGAGTAATCGCTTGACTGGACTGGTTGCGTGAAATAATTCAAGAGAGATGAGGGACGTTGTAGAAACACGAGAGCGCGAATGCGCACGAGTGTTTTACAATATAGTCCCTCGCCTCGAATGAATTATTTCACGCAACCAGTCCAGTCAAGCGATTACTCTATTTATTACTTTTCCTTATTAACAATAATTATATTATTTAACCCTTTACCTAACTTAACGGCCAAAATCGGCCAGCGCTATTCTAAAAAATCGCCAATTTTTTGTCTCTAAAACATAGGTTATGGCCCCTCATTGGAACGAGCTCGTCGTTCCAATGAGGGGGTCGTAACCCATGTTTTTGAGACAAAAAATGAAAAAAATAGTTATTCAAGATTTTTTTTTTTGCAAGTGTCGTTGGGTTTTCATGTTAGGTAAAGGGTTAAAAAACAAAAAAAATAATGAAGTCCCCATTACACCCACGGCAAAGCGTCTTCGTTTGCGCGCACGGATACATGACACAATTGTCGATTGCATAATTCACTTGTGAAGTTATCGTTTATAATCAAACCCGGAAATCCCAGTAAATCACACTTTGGAAAGTAATTAGTTATATTCCTACATGACTCAATTGGCAAACATATTCATCCACATAAAATTGTAAAAAATTCAAAATCAAAAGTATAAAGGCTGAAGCGGTGTACACCATCCCGAGTTTACGTGGGAATGTTGAATCTCTAAACGAATGTCATACCATCATAACTCATGTCGGGATCAACGATTTGAAAGACATCAGATATGAGGATACGGACAAACACGATAAAGAGTTTGCTAACATAATTGCAGCAGCTAGCAGCTGGGAAATGTCTTCTGGCAATCACCTGCAAACTGAAGCAATTTGATACTGATGAATTACAAGCCTCCTATTATTCAAGCGTCACGCCATTTCTCCACGCCATGTATCTTATTAAGTAACCTAGAGGCCGGAATGTTCCACCCTGTTCTATCCAAACGGAAGTTAAGGCAGGGAGAAACGTCTGGGGAAATTCTTACAATCAAGACGATCGTTTTCTTTTATGGCACTCTCCATAACTACCCTAACTAGTAATTCCCTCTCGAATCACATTAACCCTTTACCCAATGTAACGGCCAAAACCTGCCAGCGCTATTCTCAAAACACGCCAATTAATTTTCAAAATATTTTCATTTTTTGTCTCACAAACATAGGTTATGACCCCTCGTTGGAACGAGCTCGTCGAGCTCGTTCCAAAGAGGGGTCATAACCTATGTTTTTGAGACAAAAAATTAGTTATTCAAGACTTTTTTTTGCAAGTGTCGTCTGCTTTTCATGTTAGGTAAAGGGTTAAAAGCTACAATGTACTATTCATCAGTGCTTTATCGCACGATCGATCTTACATGGCTAACAGAGCCTGTACGCTTCAGATACAAAACCGTATCGGTTTAATAAATAAATAAATAAATAAATAAATAAATAAATAAATAAATAAATAATTTCTCGGGATACGCTTGATAGCATATGCGTTGGCGCGAGGTGATTTTATCTTCAGAAATGTCGTGCGCCATGTTTAGGCATCTTGACATTGCTATCTGACCATCACAAGACAAGATATAAAGTGTGGGGAACAAGCTATTTCAGAGAGACTTGGGTTCCGACCGTTTAGGAGTGAGACTTGGTTTCGGCCGAATAGGACACGCCATACAGGGTCTCGTAAGAGTGGGCAATCCACTAAGCTCCGTTGTACGCCGCTATTATCAGATTAGGTGGACGTAGGAGATCTACAAGCCCGAATTTAGAGTAATGGCTAAGTTTAGATGTCATTAGCGAGGATCGACTCGCACCTGTCTCAAAGTGTAGGCTATTGTATTGTGGGATTTACCCTTAGGAACGCAGAGGTTGGTTGCGTAGTAGCCTGTTTCAGTATCACGGTGCTGTGAATATCGACTAAAGGTCGACAGTGACAATTCGCACAAGCTCGAAAGCTCTTTTTGAAGTTGTGCGTTCTGCATGAACTGTGTGTATTTCAAAGGACAGAAACATTTAAGGAGGGTTGTATCAAAGGACACACGTATAAGATATGTGACGCAGACTTGCTAAACTAGCTGACAGAGTGGATAAACTGAATCTGAATCTAAATCAGAACTATGTTGCCACAAGGTAATTAACATTGCTAGCCGGGATCCCCCGGCAGTCAGAGCTGCTGACGCGCACTGACGCGAAGGATTAAGACTCTGTGTTTTAAGCTCCTTTTGCGGGCCCGCGACAGTGACATTTTGAGAACGTACTCTAGCGCCAGTACAGGGCTATAGATAGACTGAATTGACGAAAAACTATTTAACCCCTGTGATAAGTCTTTGATTTGTGTTGATCAAATTGTTAAATGTGTTGAATATGGAATGAGTTTATTTTAAATGTAAATAAAAGAATCGTTGTTACTGTAATCATTGTTTCCTTTCCGCAGCCTGAACCTGAACTTGCCCTGAAGTGATTAGGAATCACACCTAACGAAGAACGAACCTATATTTCGAGTTCACTCGGCAGGGAAGAAAATCATAGTGCGGTCCGAACTGCGAGCCGAGTTTGGCCCGCACCCGGATTCTGACCCTCCTTGTTGGCTCGTCCCCCCAATATATTTAATGGCGAGGCAAACAACCCCATGTCACCCATCCCGCGTAGATAGAGGTGGTCTGACATAGTAGCTTCCAACAACCATGGAGTTTACATTGTACAGGGCCGTAACTAACATAAATTGGGGGTGGGGTGTAGGACGTGAGTGCCCAACGACTCGGTCATATCTAATGCAACTCTTTAAAGTGGCCCATAATAAAAGAGGAGATGACTGCAAGAGCTACTTACCGATACAATCGTTGAAATTCATTGAAGCTCATTTTTGTGTAGGAGTCGTTCTTAAAGGCTCATGGCCACACAAAATTTACAGTAATTGATTGAATGGTACCCGTTTTATATTTTTTTTGACAGAAGAGTAAAAATGTTGTCTCTAAATATTTACCCGAACTGAAGTAAAAAGTGTCACCGGCTTGCATCAAAACACGTCAAATTGACACTCCTAACAATCAGAGTCATCATTAACAACCAAATGTATATCGTTCGTAGGGGAAATAGAGAGTCAGTTTAAGACATGGAGATTATTTTGTTTGAAACGAATTGTCAAGGTGCCAACATTATAAGTTACTGTTGTGGATTGGCGTAACATGGTCTGGGGTTTGCGGTTCGCTGTTTACGTTCAATCGGGACGCAAAGCGTTTACTGGCCGTTTAGTGAATAAACCTGTCGTGTACCCCGGCGATGTCACTGGACAAATAGTCAATAAATCAGATAACGTTCGAAGTCACTCCACCTTATTTCAAATCATAAACCGATGGTAATTTAAACACCTCTCCATTGGGAACATCGACTGCGGCATGCGTGAATAAATCTACACAAATGAAGCGGTTTGCAAGTCACGCCGTAATTGTGAAATGAACAATCTCATTTCCAATATTTCGCCTGGTGACGTCAGACGGTAACATATGCTTCTGGAGACGTAAACATACGAAAAACTATGCGAGTTGTCGTCCAATTAGAGGGCTATGATTTTAGTCTTATAGGCAAGCCAGAAAATAAGCAGACTGTCATCTGCCAAATGAGGTCCTCGGAGGGTGAATTTAGTGGTGCTACTCTGCACAGCAGGGTAGCATCACTAAATTTACCCTCTGTGAAACTCAGTCGTAATCAGGGTCTCAAAACGAAACAGAAAGAGGTACCCAGAAGATGAATTGGCAAACTGTATGGGATATCATCATCAAATTCACCCTCTGGGGACCTCATTCTGCAAATGTCAGACTGCTTATTTCCAGGCCTTCTTATTTTCAGGCCTTCTTATAGGGACTTTGCTTTTTATATTCTTTGAGACATAAATAACATTTACTAATATACGATATATTTTTCTTTTCTAAATCCCACGGAACTGTATTATGCACTCGTACTAAAAACCAGAGGCCAGGCCAAATGAAGTGGTATAGATAAAATATAAATTATTGCGATGAATTGACGGTAATATAGTCTGAAGTTTGCGGCTCAGAGCTTATGTTCAACCGAGACGCAAAACAATTACCCGTCGAGTGCCCGACGACGTCCCTGTCTGAGAAATAATTGGAGGGGGTGACACCCCTCCCCCTTCCAAGGTTTAAGGCCATGGAGTCGGGATACGTAGATTTTGTATAATGGGATGAAAATATGACGTTTGTACTTTACCGCAACCTCAGATCTCTCGCATTACATCATTTCATGCGTAAAGGTAGTAATAACTTTTAACGCCCGCGCGCGTCTTTTGATGTGGTGTGGGTGTTATAGAAATAGCAAGTACTCCACACATGCTCGAACAAAGAACGTTAAATAGTCTGAGGCAGGCGATCACAATTACACCATCGCATTTTTAAAGGTGGGTGAATAGAGTAATTGTGCATTGAATTGTTGAAATTAATTAAACTTTTCGCTTTAGAGAAACTTCCTGTTCAAATGCTAACCTTTTACTTCATGCACACCTATGACAGGGACATAGAAATAATTTCGAACTAGAGGATGGTAAGAACCCATTGGGTCTAAAATATATCATTTAAAAAACAATACTTCCACGGATTCGTACAAGAAAAATACATTTCATTGGGGAAAAACTGCGCGAGTGCGTCTATTTTCCCTAAAACACCTCCACCACCTCCACCACCGCCCTCAACACACACACATACACAGACCTACATCTACATACACACGTACCCACCCTCCCTCATGCACAAATCGTTACTTTTAACATCTTTCAAAGCCAGAGGTGGCGGAAGCTCCAATAAAGTGCGTGTGTGGGGTGGGGGCGGGGGGGGGGGGGAGTCACAACAAAAAGTGGCGGTCGCACCATTCTTGTTACCGCTAGGGTGTAGGATGGAAAATAATTTTTCTTCGGGACGGGGGGGGGGGTGGGTGGGTGGGGGCAATGGTGGTGGGGTGGTTTATTCATGCAAAACATATAAATTTATACACACTCCCCCACACCCTTGTTCCCACCCTATTTAAAACACTAACCTCAGCGACCTCATCCTTATTGTCATTATTTTTGCGATATTGGATATTGACGGGTCAATATTGAATCGTGTGGCATCAGCTGTCTTCGTGTTGCTTTGGTTGTCTTCGGGTGTAACCACAGATTAGGGTAGAGGTTGTGGATTTATTATTTTACTAGTAGGAGAGGGATAAACCGGTCCTTATTGGGGGGGGGGGGGGCAGCGAAGACCCTGGAAGTGACGTCATGTCTCGTGACCCAGTTACGTCATGTTTGGTTGGCATGGTAGCCCGCGTGAGCGGCCATCTTGTGACGTCATCCCCATATTGATGCGTGGTCCTAGTGCTCATGTGCAGCGCGTGTTGTTAGGTGATACGTGTTTCTGTCGATCATTTTGTATACTGGGGGCCGCCATCTTGGTTTCTATGGTAGCACGTGGTTACTATGTTACCCAAAGGCATACAACAAGGCCTGGGGTATGTTTGGATGGTATGTTCCTTTGTACAAGAGTAATTTCCCGATTCGTAGAATTACCCTTCCGGGGTTTACGGCCATGGAGTCGGGATACGTAGAATTTGTATAATGGAATGAAAATATGAAATTTGTTCTTTACCGCAACCTCAGATCTCTCGCATTACATCATTTCATGCGTAAAGGTAGTAATAACTTTTAACGCCCGCGCGCGTCTTTTGATGTGGTGTGGGTGTTATAGAAATAGCAAGTACTCCACACATGCTCGAACAAAGAACGTTAAATAGACTGAGGTAGGCGATCACAATTACACCATCGCATTTTAAACGTGGGTGAATAGAGTAATTGTGCATTGAATTGTTGAAATTAATGAAACTTTTCGCTTTAGAGAAACATCCTGTTCAAATGCTAACCTTTTACTTCATGCACACCCATGACAGGGACGTAGAAATAATTTCGAACTAGAGGATGGTAAGAACCCATTGGGTCCAAAATATATCATTTAAAAAACAATACTTCCACGGATTCGTACAAGAAAAATACATTTCATTGCGGAAAAAACTGTGCCAGTGCGTCTATTTTCCCTAAAACACCTCCACCACCACCCCACCCCCCCCCCTCACCCCCGCCCTCAACACACACACATACACAGACCTACATCTACATACACACGTAGCCACCCTCCCTCGTGCACAAATCACAGATCGTTATTTTTAACATCTTCCAAAGCCAGAGGTGGTTGAAGCTCAAAAAAAAGTGTGTGGGGTGGGGGGGGGGGTCACAACAAAAAGTGGGGGTCACACCATTCTTGTTACCGCTAGGGTGTAGGATGGAAAATAATTTTTCTTCGCGATGGGGAGGGGTGGGTGGGGGCAATGGTGGTGGGGTGGTTTATTTATGCAAAACATATAAATTTATATACACTACCCCACACCCTTGTTCCCACCCTATTTAAGACACTAACCTCAGCGACCTCATCCTTATTGTCATTATATTTGCGATATTGGATATTGACCGTCAATATTGAATCGTGTGGCATCAGCTGTCTTCGTGTTGCGTTGGCTGTCTTCGGGTGTAACCACAGATTAGGGTAGAGGTGGTGGATTTATTTTTTTAGTAGTAGGAGAGGGATAAACCGGACCTTATTGGGGGGGACCCTGGAAGTGACGTCATGTCTCGTGACCCAGTTACGTCATGTTTGGTTGGCATGGTAGCCCGCGTGAGCGGCCATCTTGTGACGCCATCCCCATATTGATGCGCGGTCCTAGTGCGCATGCGCAGTGCGTGTTGTTGGGGTTTTACGTGTTTCCGTCGGTCGTTTTGTATACTGGAGGCCGCCATCTTGGTTTCTATGGTAGCACGAGGTGGCTATATTACCCAAAGGCTTACAACAAGACAGGGGTATGTTTGGATGATATGTTCCTTTGTACAAGAGTAATTTCCCGATTCGCAGAATTACCTCAAACAACCCGACAAGTTGTACGATTTCGAATTCGTTCAAAATCCTCTGCTTCTATCTATCTATATAATAGTTTTCGTCCACCCAACCATGTTCGTTGGTCCTGGAATATACTCCAGTAGAGTAGAAGAGCCCATCATGTGGAACATCTTTGCTTATTGTTGCTATATTTAGCTTTTCTGGTCTGCTGTTGTTAGTTCTGGCCCTATTCCGAGTACTCTTGTTGTTTCATTTATCTTGATCACCCAGTCAATTCACTTTACTGGCGCGAGCTAACCAATCAGATTGCTTCATCCCCCATAATCTTTATGCTGAGTTATCTCCCCTTATTACAACGGAATCCTGTACGATTCTCATCACCTCTGTATCCAATGGCCACGTCCCATGGAATCCCTTTTTGGAAAACGTCTCTGGTTATGGAATCCGCCGCCCCTGTCCCAAGAACTCATCAAGTCCTGAAAATCAGGGAATGTTTTTTCTGTGAATGGATTTTTCAAATTCTCTAATTTTCAGTCACAGAATCACCATAACGGCTTGGAAAAGCATGAACTTCTGGTAATGCTAGTGAAGCCGACACTGAATCACTTTGACAGTACCGAAGGCGTAGTGACGCGCCGAAGTGTGACGTCATCTAGGAAGCTACTGAGGGATATTCCTCGTTATCCATCAAGTCGATGGATATCGAGAAATATCTTTTAGATAATTTGCGATAATTCACAGACTATCATATAATAAAATTTCGGTGTTTACTTATGGTCCTATTTATGTTTCCTAATTCACGACACCCGTTCTTTTAAAATATTTTTCAGCAACACCACTGGGGCAACTGCCACTACTAGAAATGAACGGACAAATTTTTCCACAGAGTCTTGCTGTAACTCGATATTTAGCGAAACAGTTCAGTGAGTTTAGTAATATTTATATTATACTTTCAACTGTAGATTACAGAAACAACGCGGGAAAATATTGATCGCATTCCCCACAGTGAAGATATAGAAATGTTTATTTTCACTGTATTGAGCACGTTACGAAATTACTTCCGTGTATCGAAGCTATTGATGTTTATAAATGGTGAAAATATGCATATGTTATTAATATAGTTATATTAAATATACCATATGTTAAAATTGTATACAATTATGAGGTATAGCAACTGAAGTAAAAGGGAACTATATTTTATCACGGCGGACTATTAAAAGGGGAAAGGACAAATAATCAGCTGTGGGCTTTCGTGCTTCTATTCGAAGCAGAATCAAGCTGAATACGGCCGATCTATCTCTGAAACACGTTTAATGAAAAGATCTTGTGTTTTTGAGTGGATACCGAGAATTATTCATTTGTGATCGCGATAAATGTTTATTTTTCGCTCGTGGTAAGCCAGGAGCGAAAAATAAACATTTGTCTCGATCACTCATGAGATAATGTCCGGTATCTACTCAAAAACCATGAGATATCCTCTATTTAACACTCCCCATATGCATTTGACAACTTGTTACACCATTATATTGACGTATTTCAGTTCAGGATTTGCTGATGCTATCTCATACAGTAGGCTAGAATCCCCCCCCCCCCCCCCACAAATATATCCTCTGGGTTCCTCTTTCTGTTTAGGCCTGAAACCTTGATTCCGATTGAGATTTACAGAAGGTAAATTTAGCGATGCTATCCTGCTGTGCAGGGTAGCATCTCCCAATTCGCCCTCCGAGGACCTCATTCTGCAGATGACAGTCTGCTTACTTCCAGGCTTAGTCAGAAGTCATCTGACACGGCAGGGAAATTGTGAACAAAAACAAGTAAATAAAAAAACAATATGCAAATCACTCTAGTTCGTAATTCGTACTGATAGTAAATCAAAGCTGAAAAGTGAGGAAGGAGTTGACTGAGCGACATGGATACACTTTTATAAAATAAATACACAGAACGACACACGTGTGTGAATGGGTTAAGCGATATGGCACGAGTGCCAGCGCAGAAGGATAGAACGCGAGGCTACAGGTCTCGAGTTTTATCCTTCCGTGATGGCACAAGTGCCATATCGATTAACCCATTCACTCACGCGTCTCGTTCTGTGTTTATTACACGTCTTCGCGTCTATAAAACAATTATTAGAAGGACACTCAACAATTCATTTGATAATTATCACCAAAAAGAACACATTCTGTCGCCAACCAAACTTGCAAGGGGAACCTGTGTTACTCTTTCGTCCTCTGAGTTCCAATGTGTTCTATGTGCATACTAGCACATAGAACACATTGGAACTCAGGGGACGACTTTTGGCTATCGCTAGGGATTGAAATTGTAATTGCGGTACACGATTTGTAGAAAATTCCAGTGAAATTTCGCTTCTTTATAAGATAGTCCGTCAACGATTTCCGTTCCACACATGTGCGGAACAGATTTTTATTTTCCGCACGGCTTAGTGTTGCTGTGGATGGGGATTTCATAAACAGGTAAAGTATTTTCCTGCATTCCTGTACGGGAGTCGCTCTTTCATCATTTTTTTTTATATTTCACAAAAGTAAATCAACGACATTGTTCTAACATACCACTTACACAACACAACATAAAATGCAAGACAAATTGTCAAATAACTAACTTTTTCGGGGGCGCAGTGGCACAGTGGGTAGAGGTGCAAGGTGTAACCCGAGAGGTCCTCGGTTCGAATCCCACCTGCGGCAACCGCGTTGTGTCCTTGGGCAAGATACTGCACCTCTTCAACCAATGCTAACCCTGATTGTGTGGAGTTAGTGTGCTAGGGATTCTGACAGTTGTTCGCCGTTGCTCGGTGGCTCTCTCCGGGTACTCCAGCTTCCTCTACCCGTAAAACTTTCGTGGTCATGATTAGCCATTGTGCAAAAATATGTGACCTTAAACACCAATAAATGAATAGATATAACTTTTTTTCATTTTTCGCCTAAAAATCATAATTTATGACCCCGTCTTGGATCGAGCACGCCGAGTCCGTTCCAATGAGGGATCATAAGTTAATGTTTTGTGGGTACAAGCAAAACATAATTAAATTCGAATGGCGACTCTTGGAAATGAGCATGGTCGTAAAGCTGTTACGTAAGGAGTAGAGGGAGTTATTTACACCATTTTTGATATAGGGCACTCCCTGCAACAAAATTTAAGAATCCTGCCATGAACATGTATATACTGCAAATCCGGCACGTGGTCAGGAATCTAAAATAGGGGGTGCCTTAGCCAGTTTTCTGTGATTTTTTTTTTTTACTTCTTTCGTTTTTTTTTTTTTTTTTTTTTTTTTTGGGGGGGGGGGGGTGTTTTTTTTGTTTTGCTGTTTTTTTGGAAAGGGAAGTGGGGGAAGGGGGCAACGACCGGAGGGTCCTAGTTGAGACTAGACCCATCCTGAGAAAATTTTGTAAAATTTAGTGCTCTTCGAGCGAATCTGATGCATTTGTATCGTGTCTACGTAGCCTCAAAATTGGAAACCATTTTGGGGCTCAACGTTCAGTGAAACTTGCATCGTGCCAATGCTTTTTGGAAGCGAAATTGTAGAGAGCCAAGGCACCCCCCCCCCCCCCCCCCCCTCCGGCCACTTCATAGCTACTCCTACGTGCATATCAACAACCTGTCAATAACATTCTGAAGTTTCAACCGATGCTATCAAGAGAAAGTGGTGCGAGAAGTTGATAACACACAAAACACCAATTATCATGTAAGTAAAGGGAAGTAACTCCTGTAAAATTTAATACAATAACCCATCGACACGACACATAGCAACAAACCTCCAACAATCATGATATAAAGGTTCGATTTCACCATGCACGAACTCTCTTTCATCATAAAATTTCGATTTTTCGAAATTAAATAAGGGCAATAACAAAATATTACGAATCCTGCCAGCGGCATGTGTTTTGTACACAAGCATGTTGTAAGCCTGGCGAATGTTAAAATGTTAAATTTTAGCTGCCTGGCTAGCACATGAGCTAATCTGCATAATCATCCCGACTGCAGCATCTCACGCTGGCTCTATCGATTTCATTACCAGGAAAACATTATCACTCGTTGATAAGACAGGAATATATTTTCACCTAGGCATTCGCTCGTGGGTGTATGCCCAGATGATGATGATACCCGTGTACATTGAGAACGGGTTTGGTTAAACTGCGATGGTTTGGGACTTCTGGTAGCAGACATGAAAACAGTAAAAGAGTTTCAGATACATGGAGCATTTGCCACCAGAAAACATACCACACCCACACCCAACCCAACCCCACCTACACACACAAACACACACCATACAATAGCTACGTTATATTTTACCCCATTATATAAAACGACCATAACCATTTAACGCTATTTACAAAACAAAACAAAAATTCTTTCCACTTCTTTCTCCTCAATTTTGGGTTTCAAAACACAGCTTATGACCCTCCCATTAGAACGATGTCTGTAAGTGGCTTCTGCACTTCGTGTTGGGTAAAAAAAGTTCAAATATAGTGTTGGGCAAAGGATCAAAGTAAAAACCAAAATCCCCCCACCCCAATGAAGAATCCATCTCTTAATTACCTTCCGATAAACACAAAATCGTGCACGGCCAGCGTTCGATACGCTAAAAATACCAAATAATTAATTATTATATTATTATGGTGACATCAGTCATCTGCAATAAGCGGTCCCATCATGGATTTAGTTTGGGAATCCCGCGCCATCCAATCGTAATTCTTAGATTCTTCCCTGGAAGGGTTAAACTTAACACCAACCATTGATCAGTATTTTGATAATGGGTACCGGGTAGTTGAAAGTCTTCTTTTAACCCTTTACCTAACATGAAAAGCAGACGACACTTGCAAAAAAAATTCTTGAATAACTAATTTTTTTCATTTTTTTGTCTCCAAAACATAGGTTATGACCCCTCACTGGAACGAGCTCGTTCCAATGAGGGGTCACAACCTATGTTTTGGAGACAAAAAATGAAAACAATCATGAAAATCAATTGGCGTTTTTTTTAGAATAGCGCTGGACGGTTTTGGCCGTTACGTTGGGATAAAGGGTTAAATAATTCAGGATCAAATCACAATTAATATGGCTTCCATGAAACTTGATTATATAATCTAATCAAGACCTTGGAATGCCAAACGGAACTGCCCAATACGTTCCGTACTATACAAAATGGATTGTGGAAACAGCCTGGTGTAAGCATCCAGCTTGTTGTTGAATCTAATTCCATTAATGTTTTGTGCTCGCTGATTCTTGTAGTGTTATCGTACTTGATTTCTGTAACTTTTTTTTTAAACTTTGGAAATAAATATTGCTTAAACTAAAATTATTACAGAATATAAAATGGAATACGATCCTTCACTGGAATGAGCTCTTCGAGATTAATCCTCTAAGGGTTAATACATCACGTTTTAGAAGCAGAAAAGTAAGAGAAAAATTCATTTTTGTGTCTCAAAAAATTACCTTATGACCACCTTATTGGAACGAGCTTGCTGAGCTCGTTCCAATGACAGGTCATATGCCATGTTTTTGGCGCAAAAATAAAAAAATTAATTATTCAAGAATTTAGTTGGCAAGTGTCGTCTGCGTTTCGTGTTAGGTAAAGGATTAATAGACCTGATGGATGCTCCCCGAAGAAGAGTGCAAAGCAGAAGACACTACAGTGATATTTTGTAATACAATGGATAGAAACTCTATCAAACAGGTGTTGCTGTCAAAATTTAGTGAAAACATATTTCGGACACTTCCTCAAATACGTTTTGTTTTGGTGTATGCTGTGACTGGTGAACAGTCTGTGACTTTGATGTTATAAACCTTGAGTCAAGACCAGACACACACCTGTGTCAGGAGCAAGCCTTGTGTGAGATATGAACAAGACCTGTCAATCGAATCGTTTTTAAGGACCGGACAAAGTTAGAACAGACATACAGCGTGTGTCCTCAACCTTGACTTTAGATCAAGGTCATGGCACACTCTCCAAGCAGAAGCAAGTATTGTCTAAAGTATGAATTCATTGAATCTTTTTTTATGGATCTGAAAATTTAAAAATATTCGAATGATCTGTGACCTTGATCTTGGTGTTATGAAATTGTAATAAGCAATGCACGAAGTATGAACAAGATCTGTCCATTTAATCAGGTTCATGCACTCCAAAATATCAGAACAGATGAATGGTCTGTGACTTTGACCTTTGAATTATGACCTTATGTGAAACTTATAACACACCCCAGTGTCATGGGTAGGCATTGTATGAAGTGTGAGCAAGATATGTCAATTGAATCGCTTTTTTATGCAGCGGATAATGTTAGAACACACGACCATTTTGTGATCTTGACTTTGAAGTTTTAACATTGGATCAACATCGTGACACCACTTCGGTCCATGAGCAATGATTGTGAGAAGTGCGTCCATTGTGTCAATTTATATGAACCAAACAAAGGTAGTTTATATGATCAGTATGTGGTCTTGACCTTGGATTTATGACCCTTGCTTACACTCTTGACTCATGAACAAACATAATGTGAAGTATGAACAAGATTTGCCTATTGAATCAATTTTTATGGACCAGGGAAGGTTAAAACACACGAACATTTTGTAACCTTGACCTTGAAGTTATGACATTGGATGAAAGTGTTGACACGCCCCTGCGTCATGGTGAATTATTGTATTAACAAGGGCTGTCCATTGCACCAATTTATATGGACTGCACAAAGTTTAGAACACATGAACCAGAACGGTCTGTGACCTTGATCTTGGAGTGCTATGACCTTGGGTCAAGAACATGATACCTTAAGTAAACAAGTACAAACAAGATTGTTCATTGAATCGGCATCTTTAATCGATTTAGCCTGCACTCGTTGGTAGTGGCAGAGACTCCGAAACGCCATTGGGGTGGGGTGGATGGGTCGAAAATTATGAAGAGAGCTGAGCAGCGGTGGGTTCAGGGAAAGAGTTGGACTGTATTGACTCAAAACACCATCGTCAATTTGCATGCTCATTCCATGTGGTGACCTTGACCTTGGTAGGTTCCATCGTGAATCTTTACACGACACACCGTCAAGTGATGGCATATACGTTCTGTATGTTTCATTGTGATAAACGAATTTTTGAAAATAGTGTTTTTGTCGGCCATCTTGGGCACCATCTTGAATATCTCGAGTTGTCCAAGGCTTACAGAGTGGAATCATTCAGATTCGGATTCAGTGCAAAATGTTACCCTACAAATGACCAAAAATCTTTTTACTTCCAGACATTGCAAGATTAGCCTTAAAATGGTCATTTGGATGCAGTGGCGGCGCCAGAGTTACAAAAGTGAGGGGGTACAGTTGGGGATTATGCAGCGCCGAGCTGGGGTGGGTTTCGGGGGGGGGGGAGGGGTCCTCTCCCTGAGTTCAGAAAATTTTTAACTGTTTTACAACCAAATCATGCGAATATGGATATCATTGGAACCGGCTGAACAAGCCGGTTCCAATGATATTCATATTTGCTTGATTTCATTGAGTTATACCTTTGAGAATTTTTCAAAAATATTAAATTTTATTTATTTTTTAAAATTACTGTAGGCTGAATTCCAACGGATGCCTTTCACGCTCTCGATTCTAGCATTCGTCGAATACTCTTAAGCACTATGTTTCAGTCCGTTTAAACGCGGCATGCCTTGTTGCTATTTGGAACCTCGACTCTTGTTTGTTGTTTGCAGCTAGCGTGTGTGTGGGGGGACGGGGGCAAACATAATTTCAAAACTTCTCTGATTTAGTGCACTTGGGAATATGGGATTAAGTATACCGACCATTACACCGCAACGATCAATACAACAAAAATTAAAATGATAGTATTGTTTTACTACGCTTGGCGAAAAAAGTGGAGGGGTAAGTACCCCCACATACCCCTCCATGGCGCAGCCACTGTTTGGATGCCTGACCAGTATTGCAGACAAATTATCATGTCTGATAATCAGTTAGAAAGAACTAATTTCGTTTGGTGCTTGAATACGTTACATGCCCACGCATATCACTCAGGTATGTCGCTAGAGAGTTTCCGCTGGGAGGTGCCACCGGTGTAAATTCCAACTGTGAGTGATTTCGATAGGTGGTTGCACTGCAGCGCTGGGTGATATCTTTTAACCCTTTACCCAACGAATCGCCAGCATCCGTCCGCGCAATATGCAAATACAGCTGCTGAAAAAATATTATTTTTCGAAACATTTTAACAAAACCGTTCCATGTGACCCCTCTTTGGAACGAGCTCGTCGAGCTCGTTCCAAAGAGGAGTCACATGATATGGTTTTGTTTAAATTTTGTTAAAAATTTAAAAAAATGATATTTAAAATAATGAATTTTGAAATCGTCTGCGTTGGGTAAAGAGTTATGAACCCTTCTGAAACTTTTCACTAGTCCTGAAACGGAAAAAGCATCATTTATAATGTGTCTGGGTCAGAAAATTTACCGGATTGATGTCAGAGTCGAAATTTTGAAGCCATGTCAATTTTAGAGTAGGAAATTTGAAACTCAAGTTTCCAGTTGGAAATAAAAGATCAAAATTTCTCATCATTAGTTGGAATTTTAATATTTTCCATGAACAATGTTAATTTATTGAATTTCCAACCATTTGATTTTTGACCTCGGAATTTCCAACTATTGAAAAAAAAATATTCCTAGCTGGGGGATGAGACCCCCCCCCCCCCCCTCCACCCCACCCCCCCCCCCCCCCCCTCCCCACCGTCGCCACATTCCTGATGTCATTATTATACGCCTAATGTAATCGGAAAATAATTCATAACTCTCCTTTGTACTTTTTTATCAAATGTATGAGGATTCATATTTCCAAGGACGTGTTTGTGTTGTTTGTTAAAATGAAAGATGTACCAACAGATACGACATAGTTTACTCATAAACCATAAAATTTTATTCATATAACTTTGATAATATTACAGTTTTTTCAATGGAATCTTTACGTCCTTTGAGTAAAGATTCTTTTATCATCTTTATTCGTGTCGTGAAAACTGATAAAAAGTTTGTAAATCAACATTTTTTCTCGGAAAACCACGATTATTTGTGAGGATTACCGTGAGGCGTGCAACTAATAAATAACCTTTTTACCAATAGATTTCCGATTTACCATTTGGTCCACGAGATCAGAAACGAGCATTCCGTTTAACTATTTATTATATATTATATTATATTTTTGGTTTTTTCTCGAAGATACAAATACCACTTTGTCGGGGCCATTTGACCGTTCTAACACTGTCCGGTCCATAAAAATATTCACTTGACAGATCTTGCCCATACATGGGGTGTGTCATGACCTTGATCCAAGATGATATGGTCACATTGGTCGACAATCTGGACAGAATTGGTTCTTACATTTTACTACATTAGAATAATTTGCTAAGTGACTTTTGATTAATTCTTTTTTAAAGCAGCTTTTAAATTTGAGATTTCTGACTGTCTGATCTGATGAATTCCAGACGGTTGGAAAAAAGTGTTTTGGAAGGCCAGAGGAAAACTCCGTTCTTGGTATAGATGTGTTCAGGTTTCCAGCTTGTCGAGTATTCATTGCAGCTTTGTCGTCAAAGATTGTTTTAAATGATTCGGGTAGTATAGGTTTCTGCTCTTCTAGACCAAAATCGAACCTATAATTTTCGACCTGTTGTCTGTTGCAAAGGCGAATGAGCTTCCCCCTCCCGAGTCCCCGATATGACGCTTGTCGATCGTAGAAAACCTATCAGCATTACGTTAACCCTTTACCTAATCTGAAAAGCAAGCGACACTTGGAAAAAAAAAATTCTTCAGTAACTAATTTTTTTTTTATTTTTTGTCTCAAAAACATAGGTTATGACCCCTCGTTGGCGATTTTTGAGAATAGCGCTGGTCGGTTTTGGCCGTTACGTTGGGTAAAGGGATAAATTTGCACTTTTTGACGGTTCGTAAATCTCAATCGCCACATCCCGACGACACTGCGCGAAGATGACCAAATGTGGCGGAGGGGAGTATAAACCCAATTTGTCACGACTGTTATGACTCAAGTCCCGACAGATAAAATATTCCAGCAACATCATCAAGGCATGCCTTTAACCCTTTACCCAACGCAGACGATATCAAAATTTATTATTTTAAATATAATTTTTTCAAATTTTTAAAAAAAATTAAAAAAACCCATATCATGTGACTGACCCCTCGTTCGAACGAGCTCAAAGAGCTCGTTCCAACGAGGGGTCACATGATATGGGTTTGTTGAAATTTTTTGAAAAATAATATTTTTTCAACTACTGTATTTTCATATTATGCGGCCGATTCGTTGGGTAAAGGGGATGCCTTTATGTCGTGGTTGGAATATTTATCGTTCGGGATAATAGTTTAAGAACGCTTTTTGAGGATATAAGTGTTAACGAATAAATACATGTAATAGTGGTGACGCGTGGACTTTGCCAATTTCTTGCTTTATTTTCACGTACCGGATTCAAAATTGGTCATGCGGGCATCGAATCGTCCACAGTCCTCCATTTGCATGAGACCGACTGTATGTCTCACTAAGTCCAAATAGCAAATCCAGTCTCCCGAAGAGCGAATCGATATAAAAGACTTCAATCCAGACGAAAATGTCTCGACTGGAAAATTATTGGGTGTGAAGGGGG
The DNA here is from genome assembly GCA_031216915.1 of Pictodentalium vernedei. Lineage (NCBI taxonomy): Eukaryota > Metazoa > Mollusca > Scaphopoda > Dentaliida > Dentaliidae > Pictodentalium > Pictodentalium vernedei. The sequence continues at coordinate 295,831,625 of CM062292.1, read as the reverse complement.
GGGGGGGTTAACGCCCCATGTTTAGAACTTGTCCGTAAAAAAGTAGATATCCTCTAGATATTGCTGGAATATTCCACCGATTCGCTTGGTAAAGGTGAACCCCAGTTCAATATGATTTCTCAAATTAAATGACATTTTTTTTCTCTGTCCAGATTTGAGTGGTGAAAGTGATACAGATAATCTTCAGTGTGATGTGATTGCGGAAACCTGCAATGATTTAAGAGTGCCGTATCTCGGCGAGGCTGCGGCAGCCGTGCACTTCAAATCCCAGGACCAGGTTTGTATCTTTATATAGTTTACTTAATTCGCAAGTACACCCAATAGTATACCCAGGTTGCGCATGTTAAAGGACTTCCACCCCAGGCATAGGTGATCGGGCCCAATATTACCAGTACAATAGAGCTTGTTTACCACAGTAAACGGGTTTCCACGGGGAGTTTTCCCATTTACCAACATTATTTAATTTATTACGAACTGGAGGGTGCATTGCAACCCTAAATATGAAACCAGGAAATTGATTTGTGAATTATCGATACCTATTTTTCATATTACCAGCTGTTACCGTTGTTAACATCAGGAGGACCTATGGCACTCCTAAAGATCACCTAGGGGTTTGATTTGAACAAACTTGTAAATCATCAACAGAAAGACGCTGTACACCAATGCTGAGAACATTTGGAGCAGTGGTGTACATTGCAGAGAGTAAAGTTAAGACATGCACAAGCAAGCTGCGGAAAGGATGACAACACTTTAAAATTCTAGTCACATTACCGTGATTTTTATAAAATATCTCACATGTATAAAATAAATGGGAAATCTGTGATTACGTTACTTCAGCATTCCGTCCAGCTAGAAATTCAGGCTTTGGTTATCTTTCTCTTTCCAGATATGCAATACCATACAATTTTCCGCCGCGCGGGTGGGGGCTTCCCTTCCTGGGACGGGAGGGATCGCTAGATCGAGATATCAAGACATTTACGTCTCGGCATTATATCTGTGTCCCGCAACACACAGTGTCTGGATGCTGAATTTATAGAGTTCGAAAACATAAAGCATTATTGATTCCCATCGCCATCGCTACAAATTTGGGTAAAATCCCTGTTTTGTGGGTCAATATCAAAAAGTCCATTTTCAGTATGAAATTTGTGTTATATGATGTCATAGTTTTTTTGTGCGACGTTTGGTTTACTCTTTAGGTTTGATTTATTTCTCGAACTGTTTTATCAAACAAGTCTTTTCTTGGCGCGATAAGGGTGGGTGGGGGTGCATTTTGCACTGTTATCGAGAGCAACAAAGCCACGGGCAAAGCGGAGCAACTGTGCCTATTCTTTCCGGGGGGGGGGGGGTGAGGGATACAAAATGGGCTCTTCTTGGAAAACAAGATGAAGGGATGATAAATGCACGGAGAAATGACACCCGTTTCTTTTCTGCTAACCCGGCACGCACGGATGTGGCTAGAGGGTTTCAGCTGGGGGGGGGGGGGAGGTGCCACCGGTGTAAATTCCAACTGTGAGTGGTTTCGATAGGTGGTTGTACTGCAGCGCTGGGTGATATCTTTTAACCCTTTACCCAACGAATCGCCAGCATCCGCCCGCGCAGTATGCAAATACAGCTGCTGAAAAATATTATTTTTCGAAACATTTCAACAAAACCATATCATGTGACCCAAAGAGGGGTCACATGATATGGTTTTTTGAATTTTTTTTCTAAAATTTAAAAAATGATATTTAAAATAATGAATTTTGAAATCGTCTGCGTTGGGTAAAGGGTTATGAACCCTTCTGAAAATTTTCACTAGTCCTGAAACGGAAAAAGCATCATTTATAATGTGTCTGGATCAGAAAATTTACCGGATTGATGTCAGAGTCGAAATTTTGAGGCCATGTCAATTTTAGAGTAGGAAATTTGAAACTCATGTTTCCAGTTGGAAATAAAAGATCAAAATTTCTCATCATTAGTTGTTTAATATTTTTCATGAACAATGTTAATTTATTGAATTTCCAACCATTTGATTTTTTACCTCGGAATTTCCAACTATTGGAAAAAAAAACTCCTAGCTGGGGGGTGGGGGGTGTCGCCACATCCCTGCGGGCACGGTTCGCTAAGGAGTAGACGTGAAAAATGTATATTAGGGCATATCTATTCATGATTATTAGAGGGCGCTAGAAGTGAATCTGGACGGCGGTGGGAAAGAGAAATGTAAAAGGGCTTCGGTGGGACTTGATGTGGCAACATCCATCACCACTACCATCCACGTTTAAAGTTTTAGATGGTACCGGCTCATACACCACAGTCCATGGTGAAATGGGCAAACCCGTTCTGCATTTGTGGAGAGATTTCGTATTTGTTTTAATCCCACATCTCCGCAGAGCTGTAGGATTAAATTATTACTGATCTTCACTATCGATTCATTGTTCTCTATGTCGTCTGCTCGTCCACTGCCCAATGTTTCTTCATGCAAAGAAATTAGCCATACCGATTTGAAAGAAGTTAAACTGAGACTCAAAACGAGGCTATATCTGGTCACTTTCCTAATTTTATTTGCGACTGTTTTTCCTATAAGATTAAGCGTTTCAAACAGGTGAAGGAAAACTCGGTGGTGAATGAGTAAACAATATCATGAACAAAAAATTGTTAAGAAGGATCAATAATAATTTAATCCGACAGCCCTATTGGGCTATAGCAGGCCTGCAACCAGGGGGGGGGGGGGGCAACATCCCCTGGAAACATTTTCGCCCCCCCCCCCCCCCCAGAAAAATTTCAGACAGTGTTTTTCAATTTTCACCATTTTGATCTATTTTATCTACCAGTGAATTAACTCAGAGTTGTCAATTTACACCTGCAATTACATTGAATATAATCCCATGACCGAGTCTCTATTGTTATATTTGGGGTGTTTATTCAACACACAGATTATACACAACTATGACAATAGGAAACATTAACTAATTAACAGAAAAGATTATCTGTCTTCAATAACAGGTTAAATTTCAAGTGATGAGTGATTACTGGTAATTGAAAGTAGGAGAAATGCTCTCTCAAACCGAGGCTTTCATGGGACAAAGACAGGAAATTGCTCATTTTAATGCCAAATTTTAAAATTTTTACCCTAGTCGACCCGGGGCCATGCGCTTGGCAAAGAGTATCTAAATTAGTGGAATTTAGTGACTTTGATGGGGTGGAGGGGGTGGGGGGGGGGATAAAATGATTCTGAATGGTCCTTCGAAAGTTAGTGGCCAGAAATAAAAAAAATTGTAAATAATGAATCTTGTTATTTTAGCAGAAAAAATAAAACTTTTTGGGGTATGCTGAAGCAGGAATTGATCCTTCAGAAGACAGGAAATTGCTCCTTTTAATGCCAAATTTTAAAACTCTTCCATGCCGGGTTGAACCATGGTCGACCCGGCACACATGTGCTTGGCACGGTGTATCCAAATTAGTGCAATTTAGTCACTATCGTGGGGGGGGGGGGGGAATGATTCTGGATGGTGGTCGTTCAAAAGTTAGTGGACAGAAATAAAAAAAATCAAATAATGAATCTTATCTGTGCAGAAAAAATAAAACTTTTTGGGGTATGTTGAAGTAGGAATTGATCCTTCGGAAGACAGGAAATTGCTCCTTTTAATTCAAAATTTTGGGGTATGTTGAAGTAGGAGTTGATCCTTCAGAAGACCCTATAGAGTTAATGTATTACTGAACCCCCATACAAATAGATTACTGTAGCCAATATTACATACGGCGATCTGATTCAGGATTTCTGGGTTCACATGGTTAATGCACGATAATAGGCCTACATGCGACATTTTTTTTGTTTTGGTCGTTTTGGGGTTTTTTTTTTGTTTGTTTGTTTTTTGTTCGTTTGTTTGTTTTAAAGCGATCGTTATTGTGTGAAGATATTAGTAAATTGCGTCTTGTATCAAAAGGGCATCTTTCTGGCCCGCATGCTCCCATCTCTTCCCTCCGCAGACCAGGAGCGGGAACTCGTTAGGCAAATTATGCTTCCCAGCAAAATTATGTTATATGTGTCCAAAAACCCCTGTTGAGATTCTTTATTACTGGTATGATGATATATCAGAATAGGGTCCTGCGAATCACTCATTTTCGATTCGAATCGAATCTCGAATCGAATCATGTCTGTTATTCGAAATCGAATCGAATCAGTGGCGTCTTGAAGATGAGCGATAGGGGTTGGGGTACTATAAACCTGATTTGTTCCGACTGTGATGACTCAAGTCTAGACTGATAAAATAATCCAACTGCATCATCAAGGCATGCCTTCGTCGAAGGCATGCCTTGATGATGTATTTGGAAAATAACCCTGTAAGGATTATAGTTCATCGTCGAGATTGCTTGGAAATCCTGTTAGGATTATAGTTCATCGTCGACATTGCTTGAAAACCTTGAATTTGCATTTAACAGTGATAGGGACGATTTGTTTATTTATTTATTTATTTATTTATTTATTTATTTATTTATTTATTTATTTATTTATTGGTGTTTAAGGTCACATACTTATGCACAACGGCTAATCTATACCGTGACAGTTTTACGGGTGGAGGAAGCCGGAGTACCCGGAGAGAACCACCGAGCATCGACGAGCAACGGTCAGCTCCTCAACATTCTAACTCTGTTCAAGCTCCGATCAAGCAGGGTTACAGGGGTTGAAGACATGTGCACCATCGACGTGCAGTACGCCTTGGTACACGGCATCATCGTGCCCCCATGTAGGCAACCGGGATAAAGTGCCTTGCCCAAGGACACAACGCGGGTCGTCACGGACGGGATCGAACTCGGGACCTCTAGCATAGAAGTCCAGCAGTCTACCACTGAGCCACCGCGCTATCGATAGGGACTAGTGATATTGGAATTAGCATGGCTGCTGGCAAAAGTACAGATGTTATTTATGTTAACCCTTTACCTAACACGAAAAGAAGACGACACTTGCAAATAAAATTCTTGAATGACTAATTTTTTACTTTTTGCATCAAAACCATAGGTTATGACCCCCTGATTGGAACGACTTCAACGAGCTCGTTCCAATCAGGGTTCATAAGCTATGGTTTTGAGACAAAAAATGAAAAAAATAATGAAAATTGAATGGTGATTTTTGTGAATATAGCTGGCCGGTGATGTTTACAATTATTTACATCATTAATTACCCTTTGTTGATACTTACAAAATATACCTGAATTATTTCTAGGTTGTTTAAAACACGCGAAATTGTGATTATAGTGGACTGGGAAGAAACTTACTTGGCGTGGGGGAAAAGAGTTTCCAACTTTTCGACACCCACGTCCCAATCCCCACCTTTACCCGGTGTCTTACATTTTCCTCACCCCAATCCTGACTAAAAGATGATTTGTTGTGTGGGACCCTTAGATCCCTGGAGCACCCTATCCCGTATCGATGCCGTAAAATACCTGGGTACATCTATTCTACAAAGAATGTGGTGGCATATCCTCAGCACTACCCCATTACATTCAGTTTTCAGTTTTATTTCATTTTTGTACAGGAAGAGAAAGTAAAGAAATTAATGGAGGTGTGTTCATCAAAATATTTACCTGTTATGGAACGGTTTTTGACAGACTATGGACAAGATTCGGGCTATTTCGTAGGAAAGAAGGTATGTTTTGTACATATAGGCATTATGTGGTATGTCAGTTTAACCCTTTAACCCTTTACCCAACGTAACGGCCAAAACCGTCCAGCGCTATTCTCAAAAATCGCCAATTAATTTTCATTATTTTTTCATTTTTTGTCTCAAAAACATAGGTTATGACCCCTCTTTGGAACGAGCTCGTCGAGATCGTTCCAATGAGAGGTCACAACCTATGTTTTTGAGAAAAAAAATGAAGGAGAAATAGTTATTCAAGAATTTTTTTGCAAGTGTCGTCTGCTTCTCATGTTAGGTAAAGGGTAAACTTAGAAATCCTTTCAGTAGTATATTATGTGGATCATTCCTTTCCTATCTGATTTTAAAAATATAGCAGATCAGTCGATGAAACATGATTTTGAACAGGTGTGGCAGTGAAGCTAAATGAAAATATGTGTGGAAGAAGGGACGCGAATGTCCAAGACCATCCATTTGGATAACTGTTGTACCAAGACCCAGATATTACATTCAGAAGGTATAGTTCAACGAATCAGTGCATCACTAAAGTCGATGGATTTGAGACAAGATCTCTGTACTGGGTTCTGACCTGGTGCTAGCATACCATGGCTAACGTACAAGCTGGATGGACAGGAAATAACATCGTAATCACTGCGCTGAGCCGAAGAATATTCCTTCAACCATTTTTTCTGATGACATGGACACTGCCAAATCCATATGAAAGGGCAAGGATGTCCCTAATCAACAGGGTTGAGTGAATTTTTTTTTTATTAGGGTTTAACGACACATTAACAGCCAGGGTCATATCATGACGGTGACGGTTTTACGGGTGGAGGAAGCCGGAGAACCCGGAGAGAACCACCGAGCAACGACGAGCAGCTGTCAGCTCTCCAACATCGTAACTCTGAACTCTGTACCGCGGCACAGGCAGGGTTAGATTGGTTGAAGACATGCGCACCTTCGACGTGCAGTACGTCTTAGTACACAGCGTCATCGTGCCCCCATGTAGGCAATCGGGGTGAAGTGCCTTGCCCAAGGACAAAACGCGGGAACGCGAATCAGTCGCTGAAATGGTCACCCATCCAACTCCTAACCGCGCTCGACGTTGCTTAACTTTGGTGATCTGACGAGAACCGTTTACCGCGACGCCACCGCGATCCCTTGAGGGTTGAGTGAGGGTTGAGTGAATATGAACCCAGTTGGGTTCATATTCACTCAGCCCTGTTGATTTGTTTTAATTTTTAATCCAACCGATTTTAGAGTGGGGATAAATGATTAAAATAACTCAAGGGGAGAAGTAGGGGCGGCTTGAAGATGACCGATTGGGGATGGGGGTGGGGGCAATTTGTACCGAGTGTCACGATTTAAGACCCAACTGATGATATATTCCAACTACATCATCAAGGCATATCTTGTTCGAAGGCACGCCTTGATGATTTAGTTGGAATATTTGCCGATAGAGATAAAAGTTAATAAACTCGGGGAATTTGTTTGTAGGTAAATACATATAGTTATCGTGATTTATTACACGCCTGTTCTATGAAATTACAATCTACTTCAACCCTAAACACTGCGGAAAATGAAAATCTGTTCTGCACACATGTGCGGAAATGAAATCGCTGACAGACTGTTTTTAAAAAGAAGCGAAATTTCACTGGAATAGTCCACAAATCGTGCACTGCAATTACAATCTGAATCGCCAGCGATAGCCAGTAGGCACATAGAACACATTGGAACTCAGGGGACGAAATAGTAACAGTGGTCCCTGTTACAACCAGTAGTGTATAAATTTACCAGTAATGTCGAAATCAACCAGTAATGTCGAAAAAATTAACCAGTAATGTCGAAATCAACCAGTAATGTCGAAAAAATCGACCAGTAATGTAAAAATCCGTAATGTCGAAAAATTAACCAGTAGTGTCAAAAAGTGACGACCAAAATGACGATTTTTCGCAAAAATTTCAATATTTTTTCGGGTTGCTCAAACTGTACTTTTGCCTATATTTATCGACTTTTAACGATTTTCGCGCAAGTTTAAACACATTTACCCCAGTAAATATGGAATTTTATGTTTAACAATTATTTTCCTCTTTCATATGCACAACATATCCCATCCTATTTGCTCTCTCTCTCTCTCTCTCTCTCTCTCTCTCTCTCTCTCTCTCTCCATCATTCTCTCTCTCTATCCCCCTCTCCGTCTGTCTTTGTCCAGCTCTCTTTCCCCATCCCTCTCTCTCTCTCTCTCTCTCTCTCTCTCTCTCTCTCTCTCTCTCTCTCTCTCTCTCTCTCTCTATCTATCTACCTCTCCCTCTCTCTCTCTCTGCCTCTCTATCTATCTCTCTATCTCTCTCTCTCTATCTATCTATCTATCCCTCTGCCTTTGCTCCTACCTCTATCTCTCCTTCTTTCTCTCTCTATCGATCTCCCCCTATCGCCTTTTCCCTCTGTCTTTGTCCAACTCTCTCTCTCTCTCTCTCTCTCTGCCCCCCCCCCCCCTCTCTCTCTCTCTCTCTCTCTCTCTCCCTCCTTCCCTCTCTCTCTCTCTGGATAGATAATGAATTGATACGACGCTGAAATATTTAGTCTAGTATTTAGCGCTCGCACAGATAGACATACAGTCACACATGTAGGCTGGCAAGTGTGTAGGCAGGCAGGTTAGCAGCATCCAGGCAGACGGACAGAAATTCAGACAGACAGATAGCAATATGGCGTGTGAAAAATAACCCCTAGACGTGGATAGACAACTGAAGGACGGAAAGACAGGCAGACCTACATACAAAGATTGATTGGTTGGTTGATTGATTGGTTGATTTCGTTTACGACACTTAGTTTAAAGCACGCGCACCATACACGTGTCATTTCGGCATGTGGCTTGGCACACGAAGTCAACGTGCACCTGGGATAAAGTGTCATTCTCAAGGACACAACTTAACTGACCTCGTTAGGTATAGAACCCGGATATTCATCAAATTGAATTGTGAGGCAAATTCTCGATTGAGCTAATAGTGCTCCCCGCGTACATGCGGGTGACGCAGACTGACTGATTGATGGATGTAGGTAAAATGACAGGTAGTAAATTGGTAGAACTAGATGATAGACATGTAGCAAATATCGGGTAGTGACTGACATTATAATAGTCAGTCATTAAAGCACACGACCAGGGATGTCATCGGGGGAGGGGTGGTGGTGGCTATACCCCCCTCCCCCGTCAGCAAGTGTTAGTGCTCCTCATTTTGGTCGTCACTTTTTGACACTACTGGTTAATTTTTCGACATTACGGATTTTTACATTACTGGTCGATTTTTTCGACATTACTGGTTGATTTCGACATTACTGGTTAATTTTTTCGACATTACTGGTCGATTTCGACATTACTGGTAAATTTATACACTACTGGTTGTAACAGTCCCCCTCGCAAACTTGGTTGGCGATAAAATGTGTTCTTTTTGTTGATAGTTGTCAAATGAATTGCTGATTGTCCTTCTAATAATGTATTTTATTGACGTGAAGGCGTGTAACAAACACAGAGCGACACGAGTGTGTGAATGGGTTAATCGATATGCGACTTGTGCCATCGCGGAAGGATAGAACGAGATGCCACACTGGCACTCGTGCCATATCAATTAACCCATTCACATACGCGTGTCGTTCAGTGTTTGTATGGGCTTCCCAACTTCTTATTTAATGAGCACTCAAAATTGGTCATGCTGGGACCCCAACATCCCTAATCGTCCACATACCTACATTTGCAGGAGACCGGTTGCGTGTGTGGCATAAGTCCAATAAGCATCAATCCAGATGAAAATCTAACGACGGGGAAATTATTGGAGGTGTCAACCCCTCCCCCCCCCCCCCCCCTAGTTACGCCCCATGGGAAAAGGTTAGTATAATAAATCGAAGAAACTAACCACTAACTAATCCAATAAGTACATTAATACTATTTTTGTTTTTCAGTTAACATGGGCGGATATTATGGTGTATGAGGTTTTGGATACTCCAGTCAAACTAAATCCTAAATTATTAGAGCCATTTCCAAAGCTGGCTACACATAGAAAAATGATAGAATCCACTCCAAGGATAAAAGAGTATCTTGAAAGCAGACCACAAAGTTTACTTTGATGCAGACTGTACCTAATTCTTCATTGAACATTTTCACAGTGACAAATGGGGATACACGTGTTCTGGATGAATGAGTTTATAAAACATGAACAACACAGTATATATGAGAACAAATCGTAAAAAGGATTGTAAAATATGGCAACATATTCTTACTCAATACAAAATGCAATGGTGGGCAATACTCTTGGGATCCAAATAAGCACACCCGTCTGTTTATTCAGTTTTGAACATTCTGCCACCCTCTGCTTATTTCGGTTTGTACTTTTATTGAAAATTGATCTTTGACAAACTACAGATCATGTTCATGTTTTCTGATATAATTTGGTTCTCTGGATCCCCAATCCAATTGAAATAACTCAGTATTAAACAAAACTATAACGATACCCAAATCACAGGACTGGTATTTGATTTCTGAAGATATTTTGTGAGTTTTATTTTTTCTGAAAAATATCAATATTGCCTCTCTGTACTCTTCTTCCGCACTATATTGCCATTGAGTTTGGAATAATTTTCCATTCTGTGTTCTTATTTAACCCTGTTCTGTCACTGAGTTTGGAATATTTTTCCACTCTTTACTTTTATTCCGCCCTGTACTGTCATTGAGTTTGGAATATTTTTCCACTCTGTACTCTTATTCCGCCCTTTACTGACATTGAGTTTGGAATATTTTTCCACTCTGTATTCTTATTCCGCCCTGTACTGTCATTGAGTTTGGAATATTTTTTCATTTTTTCAACTCTGTACTCTTATTCCGCCCTGTACTGACATTGCGTTTAGAATATTTTTCATCTCTGTACTCTTATTCTGTCCTGTACTGTCATTGAGTTTGGATTGAGTTTGGAATATTTTTCCACTCTGTACTCTTATTCCGTCCTGTACTGTCATTGAGTTTGGAATATTTTTCCACTCTGTACTCTTATTCCGTCCTGTACTGTCATTGAGTTTGGAATATTTTTCCACTCTGTACTCTTATTCCGTCCTGTACTGTCACTGAGTTTGGAATATTTTTCAACTCTGTACTCTTATTCCGCCCCCCCCCCCCCCCCATTCTTATTTGATTCCCGAGAGTACCTTCATAATGCCATGGAAGGTAATTTCACACGAACAGGTTTTTTATGACCAGTAATTTTGCATCAAGCACAAGAAATATACACTGTCCAGCCTTTTAACCAGGGAATATTGAAATTTAAAAATCTCTTGATTTGTCCACTTGTTATCAAACCGACTGCCTACCGTCTCTCCAAAGTCCATTCTATTTTATGTGGTAAAAATGTGGCATAGTATATATTACTCACATTTTCTTAAGGGTCACTCCGACTCGTCTTCATATTTGTGCACAAAAGGTAAAATGTGTACATTTAACTCTTGAGCCGCACAGCATTTTCAAGATATTTTTCATCAAATATAGTCATGGATGCTTCTCAGCAGCCATGACTAGATTTGATGAAAAGTTCATCTAAATTTAACTCAAGGAATCATTGGTGAAAATATCCATGCAACTTACCGAGGAACAATTTGGTTAAATGTCCAAATTATATTTATTTCAGTGGCAAAAGAAATAATGTCCTGGGCGGAAAAATCCGCGAGCAGCACGCAAGAAGTAAAATGTTAATTTATTTGTTCACTGCGGTTTATCGACACTTTCAACATCCCAGGCCAAGTCGTGTCGCACAATTTTTCAGGCGGCGGAAGACACAGTTCCTAACAAGAACCACTTAGCAACGGCGAATAACTGTCATACTCTCCAGCTTATACGGGCACAAGCAGCGTAAGCATTGGTTAAACCCTTTGCCCAATGTAACGGCCAAAACCGGCCAGCGCTATTCTCAAAAATCGTCAAATATTTTTATTATTTTTTCATTTTTTTGTTTCAAAAACATAGGTTATGACCCCTCGTTGGAACGAGCTCGTTGAGCTCGTTCCAACGACCGGTCATAACCTATGTTTTTGAGACAAAAAATGAAAAAAAATTGTTATTCAAGGATTTTTTTTTTTGCAAGTGTCGTCTGCTTTTCATGTTAGGTAATTGCTCGCGTAGCGAAGACGTGCTGTACGTCTACATTCGACACGTTGTGTGCCCACAGTACACACTTGCCTTTATCAATGATAACACTGCTTGTGCCAGGATTGAAAACTGAACAGTCTGACAGTTACTCGCCCTTGTTCAGTGGTGCTCACTGATACTCCGGCTTATACAGTGATAATCATGTATACTAATGTTGAGTCGTCGAATTTGATGCCTCTCAAACTCGACATTGTGTTAATTATGCATGCTGGGATAGACTTGACACATTTTTCGCGAATGAATTGACATATCGCTTATCGTAAACGATATTTATTTATTTATTTATTTATTTATTTATTTATTTATTTATTTATTTATTATGTCTCCCCTTCCCAGAAGGGAGACATATTGTTTTAGTGCATATTCTTCTTCTTCTTTCTTCTTCTTCTTCTTCTTCTTCTTCTTGTCATACAAACTTTGTCCGGGGCATAACTTTTGTGTCTTTTGACCTAGACCTTAGATATTTGGCATGTGGATGTACCACCATGAGCCAGTGTGTCGCGTACCATAGTGACCTTCATGTGACTTTGACCTTTGACCTGAAGGTCAGATTTATGTGCTTTTTAAGGGAAATTTTGTCCGGCGCATAACTTTTTTGTCTTTTGACCTAGACCTTAGATTTTTGGCATGTGGATGTATCACCCTGAGCCGGTGTGTCACGTACCATAGTGACCTTCATGTGACCTTGACCTTTTACCTGAAGGTCAGATTTATGTGCTTTTTTAAGGGAAACTGCGTCCAGATCAGAACTTTTTTTGTCTTTTGACCTAGACCTTAGATATTTGTCATGTGGATGTATCACCATGAGCCGATGTCTCGCGTATCATAGTGACCTTCATGTGACCTTGACCTCTGGCCGGGGCATAACCTTTTTGTCTTTTGAGCTAGACCTTAGATATTTGGTATGATTGTCAATGTTATTCATGTATATAAAATTTGCAGTGCATTAAATAGAAAGGAAGGGAAGACATATGTTTTATTTATTTATTTATTTATTTATTTATTTATTTATTTATTTATTTATTTATTGGTGTTTAACCCTTTACCCAACGTATCGGCTGCATCCGCCCGCGTAATATGCAAATTCAGCAGTTGAAAAAATATTATTTTCAAAAAATTTCAACAAAACCATATCATGTGACCCCTCGTTGGAACGAGCTCGTTCCAATGAGGGGTCACATGATATGGTTTTGTTGAAACTTTTAAAAAAATGATATTTAAAATAATAAATTTTTATGTCGTCTGCGTTGGGTAAAGGGTTAAGGTCACATATTTCTGCACAATGACTAAGCGTGACAAAGAACGATATCATTATCGTATATCGAAACTATACAACTTCTAATTCAAATCACGTTCCAAAATTCGACGATTGAAGTACACTTGCAAGCATGGCACGATAATATCTCGTCTTAGCAAGGCTAAATAATGTCGTCACGGGTCACCTCATTGACCTCAGAGTCTGAATGTAGCCTACACCCCGAAGCTCTAGGATCTAAAACTTTTCCCATAACGCAACTGGGAATTTATTAACCAATTCAATCTTGTTTGACAGAACTCAGTGTGTTTTGTCAAACACGTTTGAATTAGTTAAACTCTTAACTGCATTTGCAGCTTGATATTTCGACATGCGTAATGTTTATTAACCACCTGCACACTGATGTCAAAATATCTAAATTTTAGACAGAAAAAAATTCCCATAATGCAACTAGAAATTTAACCAATTCAATCTCGTTTGACAGAGCTCATTGAGCTCTGTCAAACGAGATTGAATTGGGTAAATGTCTAGATGCATTATGGGAAAAAACACTTCCTGAAATTTGGTATTTTGACATCAGAGTGAAGGGTGTTAAAAAGGTGATAACAGAACATAAAATGGGGGCATGATCATAAAATTAGATTACCTACAGATCTCTACAGCATATATGCAAACCAAACTCCAAGAGAATCTGAAATCCTTCAAAAACTGAGTCCCGGTTTTAAATGTTTTGAAAGAGTGACATTCTTTTCGGGCGTTCTACGTTTTTGCAAATGGAATGTTTGTTTGTGAACAGAAACTGATTGTTGGTTTGAAGTTTCAGCTACCGATCCTTGAGGCGTCGTTGAAATGTTTCGGTTATCAATGTGTGGCATTTCACTATTACATCGTGCGCTGGTCTCCGTCTCCGTAATAATCGATTCATCGTCAGCAGGTAGCGGTACTGTCACTCTAGTTTGCTTAATATCTTTCTGTAAGGTATCGACAATGAAAACGCACGAAAAGAAAAACAAGAGTCCAACAACTAGACCAATTATTGCAGCCACTATGTTTTCAGGTGATGTGCTGTTGTTTTCCTCACCTCGAGTGATATGACAAGAACAATGTCTATATTGAATACCTGTACATGTCTGTAAATAGAAAGTGACGTGTAAAAAGTGAATGCACTGGCAGCTCAGAGACAGGGACATTTCGGAATGGGGGGGGGGGGGGTGTTGGGGGCACCGTTACAGAAGGGTACCCACACACTAATATATATATAGGAGACGGCTTATAAAAGCTTACTGCTGAATGCTTTCAACCAATCTCGTTCTTGACTCATTACTTTAATGCATACCATTGTACTGCGCACTCTGTATGACAATCATGTTGTAGTTTATTATATGTATGCATCATACTTTTTCATGAATAAATATTGTTTAAATTAATATATATATATATATATATATATATATATATATATATATATATATATATATATATATATATATATATATATATATATATATCAGTAATGTGTCTTAGTGGCATGGTAGGGATACAATACACAACGCTGTGGTTGGGACTAATACGCCTCTGCTGTTAAAAAAATTCCCAACTTTGTCTCCATATTTAAAACATTAATTTTATTAACCGGTTGAGTGCTAGAAGCTATTATCAGGGGCTTTTAAAAAATTAGGGTACCAACACAAAAGCCAACATTTTCCTTGGTTGCTCACTTTCATATTCAGTCGAACGCAAACAATATTTTGTTTATATCAATTTGCTTTATTGCAAATTATTGGAGAGTGCCTTTAGGCACTCTCCAATGATTTGTAAAAAAATACATTTTTAATAACAAATTCAGACCAAAAATAATCTAGCCCTGAGCCAGTTACATATGCAACCCAATATGTGCACTTAACAAGGGGGCGCGGTGGCCTTGCGGTAACCGGTTCTCGTCAGATCACCGAAGTTAAGCAACGTCGAGACCGGTTAGTACTCGGATGGGTGACCGTCTGAGCGATCGATTCGGACTACCGCGTTGTGTCCCTGGACAAGGCACTTAACCCCGATTGTCCACATGGGGCACGATGACGCCCTGTACTAAGGTGTTCTGCACGTCGATGGTGCGCACGTCTTCAACCAATCTAACCCTGCCTGTGCTGCAGTGCGGAGTTACGATGTTGGGGAGCTGGTAGCTACTCGTCGTTGCTCGGTGGTTCTCTCCGGGTACTCCGGCTTCCTCCACCCGTAAAACTGTCACGGTCATGATTAGCCATTGTGCATAAGTATGTGACCTTAAACACCAATAAATAAATAAATAAATATGTGCACTTAACTCGACTTTAAAGGACAGCATAAGAGACAAACCGTGCGAAGGAATATCTTTTTACATATCATTTTATTTCCCAGAATTGTTCATTATCGAGCATGGCTGATATGACTTCAAACTCGGCTGATATGTTGTCGATCTCGGCCGATATGAACCAAGCTAGAGTTATACCCTTTGATGCGTTATTAGGCACAGTCATTTTGCTTACAGCGAAATCCTCCCTTGTTATTCATCGAAAGCAATCAATTAGTCAAATTGACGTTAACCCTTTACCCAACGCAGACGATATCAAAATTTATTATTTTAAATATCATTTTTTACATTTTTTCAAAAAATTTCAACAAAACCATATCATGTGACCCCTCTTTGGAACGAGCTCAACGAGCTCGTTCCAAAGAGGGGTCACATGATATGGTTTTGTTGAAATGTTTCGAAAAATAATATTTTTTAGCTGCTGAATTTGCATATTACGCGGGTGGATGCGACCGATTCGTTGGGTAAAGGGTTAAAGGACAAAAGGGAGTAGTTTTTGTATGGTGAGGAGTTAATGATGGCAATAAGTAAGTATTAGGTGGATGAAGGGAAGAACGAAGAGAGTTGTACAGAAAATTCATCACAAACTAAAATTCAGTGGCAGAAGAAGTAGTTCAGATATCCACCGGGGGAGCCGAGACTTTCGGAAAACTGAACTAGGAGTAAGAGAAGAGGAAACTTCGGACTTTGTGAAAAGAATGAAAAACAATAACACTGTCAGAAAACTTTAACAGATCTGAGAATTTTTGTAATTATTTGTTTTGGTTTAATATATATTGGTTTAATAAATAAAGGGTATTACCTTGGATAGTTTCATATCGGCCTCGGGTAACTTCACATCAGCCTTCGACCTTCGGTTTGGGGCTGATGTGAAGTTACCTCGGGCTGATATCTCGACCGATATGAAACTATAAAAAGTAATAACCCCCAAATATTCAGTCACATCTTAAGGATAAATTTATTGGTTATTATAATTATGTCAGTCGAAATGTTACTATAGGGTTCTGATTTTTTCGTCTTCCACAGCAAGCAGGGTCCTCCAGGTCAACCATAGATCTCTGTCTTATGTCTCCGTCTCCACATGGCTTTGGTCCTAGTATTTACGATAGTGTTTATGCGCGTTTTCGCCGATCTAGTTTCACTTTCACAGTTCAGCTTTAAATTCACGGGTCTTGCCCCCGCTGCGTTAACTTTGCCTTCACATTTCACGCAATAAATTCACGTACAAGTTCTTACAACATATTATCAACGACCAATATCTTGTCTGTTGAACGCTCAGTTACATTATATGAGGAATGCTCCGTTCGCTAATGATTGCCACACTTCTCAGTTTTTATGTTTATTGATATAACCGATTAAGCCTGTTGATGGCGTCTTCACAAGCTGATGATGTATTCACAGGCTAACATTTTGAGTTAGTTGCATGTGCTCTGAAAGATAAACTTGGGTACGAAATTTGGCCAAATCGTGTCGTTAGAGAAGCATAACAGCGGACATCATTTTGGCAACCATCTTTTACACAGTCATAATATGTACTAAGTACTTGCACAAATTATCCTTCAATGGTTGCACTGCTGCGTATTGGTCACAGGGTCTACGATGACCAATATACAACAGTTGGTTCATTTGATATAGCTTAAAACATAGAAGCTTAAAATCCATTTGGCTACCTCTAGTTTATCACTTCGTTTGTCACTACGTGGTTTTACACGACTCTGTTGCTTAATGTTATGTTATTTTTGCGGTGGGAGTGGGGATTGGGGAATCCCCCCCACTAACACCACCACGTCTTTGGATATTTCCATGGGAATAAGAATATTTCAGAGTCTAAATGTTTACGCAAAACGTGGAATATCGAAAGCGTCTGAATCATCCTGAAGCGTATCTAATTTATGCCTACTTGTGTTTTTATTATAAAGTAAATTTGAGAGGGAGTTCACAGTAATAACTGCCCAAGGATTCAATTTATTATCGCCTCGTAAATGGGTAATAGAGAAAGAAATAAAATGCACAAAGCATTGTGTTCATGAATGCGCGCGACAAATTTACTGTTGGACACCTTTTCCATAATCTTTGACAGTTAACCACTCAGAAAGCTCAGTATAACACAGTATTATGCCAGCCAGGTGGACAAACAAATAAACGGTCATAGCTAGTGACCCAGGACTGAGGAATACACAGATAATAATCGTCAACATAGTTCAGGCACATTAGACATAAAAATGAGAAAGTAAGGAAAAAAATCGGAGAAAGCTGATTTTTTTATATGTTTCCGGGACACACATTGCGGATAAAGTGTGAAAAGTCCCCGCGAATCCGAGTTGAGCTTTTTTAGTTATAGCGTTTTTTTGATGAAAATTTTTTTTTTTTAAAAATTCGACCCAGCTCCATATTTCTCATTCTTATTCGCCTTAGTAGGGTGAGAATCATAAATATCGTGCTGAATTATATTGAGAATACATATCCCCAACAGAAAATGCCAACTTTGTACCAATCCTCACACTCAATGGTGAAATATTCACGAAAATGTACAAAATTACGAAAAAAAATTTATTGTTTTTATACACACAACGGTACACAACGTCCATAAAATCAAATCTACGACTACTTTGGGAGTTAAATTATATATCAAAAATTGCAGAAAAGCAGTGGCTTTATAATGATAAATAACAATAGTCATTTATTCCATAATGAACTGGTGAAACGTGTGAAATATTAACCATACCCCCTAAACTCAAATTCAAACGGCATCGACTTTTCTCATTCAAATACCGTATTATAGCATCATTGTTTCAATTTCCATGTTCGATTAAATCACATAACTTTATATCAAAGCAGTGGAGATTGTGTCTTCGTCAGATAAGTTGACAAAAGTTTTCGTTAGACTCGGCGGCTTCCATATGATTATGTCATATTTAGGGGCAATTGGTTCGATCATGGCTGGTAGCGGCTTGGATGAACTTTGGGGGACTGTTTATGCTGGTGGGTCAATCCATCATTTGATCAGTGGTCATGCATATTCAAGAGCAGTTCGTGCCCATTTGCTAACACAAATTGCCATTACAAAACTTGTGTTTGAAGAAAGCCGAACACTAGATAACATAGACTGCACAGAAGTCAATGAAATATTCTGTGGACTTGACAGAGGTGACTGTACAACAGCTGACGCTGTCAATCAAGAAAGTGTCAACCATCTACTGTCAAAATTACACGAACTGCTCCAGAATGCGTCCCTAGGACGCACAGGAAAGCTTTGGATACAATACTACGAGCAAATAGGTCTTCTCCAGTTGTTCTTGAGAGCAGAGCGCACAGGCGACTGGGAACTCCACACATATTGTGTTCGCAATATGATTCCAGTATTTCACGCAGGTGGTCATTTTGCATACGCAAAAAGTTCTCATCTCTATTTGCAGCAGATGAATGAGCTAACAGAAATAATGCAACAGGATGATTTGAAGTTGTTCACTGAGAAAGGTTACTTTACCATAAGGCGCTCAGATAAATTCTGGGACGGGATATATTCTGATCAGACCATAGAGCAGTGTTTAATGAGAATGTTCAAGCTCCCTGGTGGTCTAACACATGGCAGGGGAATAACCGATAGCACTGTTGCGAAATGGGTACATGGACTACCTCTTTGCCTTCCGATATGTAATGCTCTCGAAAATTTTGTTCATGTTCACACTGGTCATGGCGAACAACATCGGGATCTCCGTCAAAGTTCACAATTGACTGATGCCAATGATATCACCAAATTATTGAACTGGCTCAGAGTGCATTCCCCCTTTCAGAATAGAGATCCACTACAATTAGTCTCTATAGCGACCGGGCTTGTGGCCGACGAAACTGTGAACTGTGACCAAGTTCGCAAAATTGGTGAATGTTGCGTATCGAATGTTGTAAGCAAAACGTTCAACAGCATCAAACTACGACGTGTTGACACTGTGAAGTCTTTCGCATCGATGGCAAATAGCATCAAAGTCCGTGGAAGTAAGGTAGTGATTGACCCCACAATTCTGTTCAACCGCATCACATGTGTTATTCAGTCACAAGCAGAGATGGAAGAGTATCTCAAATATGAACTCGCCCCGAAACCACCAGCATTGTTTGATTCTGCTGGAATGAGGAAGACACAGAAAAGCACGCTCGGTAAGATCCTCAAAACATACGGTTCCGAGCAAACTAAAATCCCAGAACATTCTCTGTTTGTTGTAGATGGTGGATTTTTATTGAGGGCAGTTGTATGGCCTAAACAGTCGTCATATAAGGACATATGTACATCATATTCCAATTATCTAGTGAGACATTTTGGGGCGAACGTCGTGGTTGTTTTTGATGGTTATGCTTGTACAATGTCGACAAAGGGCATGGAACAAGCCCGTAGATCTAAAGACAGGTATTCCATTGATATCAATATCTCACCCGATTTACCAGCCACCACACCCCAATCCGATTTCCTTGCAAATGCCAAGAACAAAACCCAACTGATCGATCTTCTAATGCAGGAGCTATCTGCTATCAATATTCAGTCCAAGCAGGCCGAGGCTGATGCTGATGTACTAATAGCCGAAACTGCACTTGATATCGCTCAAGATGACAACAATGTTGTCGTTGTGGGAACAGACACAGACTTGTTAGTCATGTCATTCTTACCTCTCGAGTTCAACCGGGATGTAATATTCACATGATGTATTCCATTACCCCAAACTTACTAGTTTCAGTTAGTGAAATAGCAACCAAAATGGGTGACCATAGAAGCAACCTCCTTGTAGCACATTCTATAAGTGGTTGTGACACTACTTCTGCACTCTTTCGAGTTGGTAAGAAGAAAGTATTCAGTACAATTGTCTCCGATGTTACTAGCGACTCACAACAGTATGTCGACACAATTTTGGCGGATGACAGTACACCAAGTGCAGTAGCCGCTGCCGGGGAACAACTTCTCCTGATCTTATACGGGAGTAAAACTGTTTCCTCTCTCGACCAATATAGATATGTCACTTACAAGCGTTATGTAGCAAAATCTAAACTGAATAAACCCATCGACCTAGCCTCACTCCCACCAAGCAGCGATGCTGCACAACAACATGTCTACAGATGTTATCTCCAGGTCCAACAATGGCTGGGCACTTCGCTTCCTCCGACGGATTGGAGGTGGTCGCTAGACAATGGACTTCTTGTACCGACTGCAGCCACAAAGCCATGTGCCCCCGATAACCTACTGAATCTGATCAGTTGTGGTTGCAAGAGTGCTTGTACAAAAAGGTGTGGGTGTAAGAAGGCAGGACTCTCTTGCTCAGGTTTGTGTAAATTGCAGTTCGGATTCTTGTAACAACCACAGAAACACTGTCCTGTCGGAAATTTCTGAGTTCGATGAATAATATGTATATAGGTCATGTCATTTCTGTATATAGCGTTGATAATAGTCAATGTAACTTAATCCATGTTGATTGATTTGTACATTCTGTAAATATTATTTATTGATTTTTGTACATTCTGTAAATATTATTTATTGATCTAATGCTGCCAGACACAGACGTGTCTGTTCGGTCCCAAGCCCGAAAATAGTTGAGTTCTCATGCTGACGAATTTTATGCCAAAAGGGGAACTCGGCCAGAAGCAGAGGGGGGTCTTCCATAATGTCTATTTTGTAAGCAATGATAAAAGTCTTCAAATGGTGGTGGATTTTTTTATCGTCTGTCCAACTAACATCCCGTTCTGTACTACGACCCTTTGGGCAAATCCGATAGGAAAATCGTCATTTTTTGCGTAAATCCGATACTTTTTTGTGAATTTTCAATAATTTTTCGCAGAAATTGTCACAGAATGCACATTTTCCTCTAGGTAAATGTATATTAGACATTATGTAGCTCGAAATACGCGTAAACAAAAAATACAGTTGGATCAATTCGAGGTTACAAAGTTCGTGTGATTTTTTTTGATTTTTTTCAAACGCGTTTTCGAAAAAAGGCTGTAGAAAAAAAGCTCAACTGGGATTTTAGGGGACTTTTGTCTAATCGTTCAGTGACATGTACTCGACATTCCCTGAAAAAATCAGCTTTCTCCGATTTTTTTCCCTAGTGAAACCTAATGTTCTTGGGCTAAACAGTGGCCATGTATTAATTCACTATACCCACAATAGCGGTATATTAATTGTCAAGGTCCAGAATTTTGTTTCTATCGCAAAAATTGCAGTCTGAGGCTAATTGGCACTTCAGAAAATTTGTTCTCAGTCCAAAGTGTCGCATAACAGGCATAATTGTAAATGTGTCTAAAATATCATAGGTAATAGGTCAATCACTTTCTTGACGATCAGAGAGATGTTCGGTTACTCCAATTGCATTGTATCACAACTCCTCTGCTTTTGGCTATTCTTCAATGGAAGAGCTTTGGAGCAACTGGTTCACTTCTTCATAACCTCTCATTTGGATTATTGCAATTCTCTTTTCCTTGGCCTGCCACGTACATTGCTGCAGCAATTGCAGAGAATCCAGAATTTTGTTGCTCGAATTATCAGTGGTACTAAACGCTTTGGCCATATCATTCCCATCTGGAAGAATCAACACTGGCTTCCAGTCAAAAATCGAGTGCATTTTAAAATTCTCATGCTGGTATTTAAATGCGTTCATGGTCTTGCGCCTGCATTCCTATGCGGGCTTCTCTCTCGCCGCATACCTATGCACAGTCTTCGTTCTTCTGACCATCTGTCATTGACCGTACCTTTTACGCGATCTGACTTTCTCGGTTGCTGGTCCGAGACCCTGAAATGCATTTCCTCCGCATCTTCGATCACACCCAAGGTTACTTGCTTTCAAGAAACAGCTTAAAACTCATTTATTCAAATCATTTATTTCATAACTTGTGTTCTACAATCTGTAAAGCGTTTTAGAGCACAACTGGTGGTTTCACGCTATATAAAATTAAATTATTATTATTATTTTTGTAAACAAATGAATGACGACAGGACAGTTTATTGAAACCATGAAATAGTCTGCAAACACTATTACGGGAAGTTCAGTTGGAGTATCCGCCAACTAAACGTTCGTTACTTATAACATCTGTCCACTGCTCTTCAATATGCATATAGAGATAACCTTTTAGACTTGGTGAAGCAGCGGCAAGAGTGTTTGCATTCATAACCAGGACAACAGTATCATGTTTTTATGTGTACTGTTGAATGGTTAGAGGCTAAATAGTCCCTTGAGTACAATAAGACACCATTTGCAATGCTGCAGCATTGCAAATGGTGCCTTGTTGCACTCAAGGAACTACTCTGTCGGGCTGCTGTATATAAAAATTTCAAGTAAACGTGGAATATCTACGATACTACCTGGCATAACATGAGCCATCTTAAATTTGCTATCAAATGTGAAAAGCTGCGAGGAGTTGTGTCTTGCACAAAATGCCCCACGAGAAATTCTAACTATCGGATTGATGTATAAGTTTACCTTGTTACTAGACAGCTTCTTGCTGCAGTTCTCTCCACCATATGACTGTGGGCAGATACACTTATAACTATGGCCATTTGGAATACAGATTCCTCCATTCTGACATTGCTTATAGTTACAAATGTTTATCTCTAAAACAATAAAGAAAAGGTTACTTTAAACCCGTTGCCCACTCATGGGCGGGTCCCCACCCCTTTTGTCAAATTTTATAGAGACTCATTCAGATTTTGAAAAGGGAAAGCATACTTATAACGGCTCATTGGAGACTGGGGCGGAAGCTATATGCATAGGGTTTTATGGCAACTTAATTTTTGTTCACAAGCTCCGAGACCAGTTCCTCTGGCCGTGGATGTTCATTGTTAACCGGTATCACCAATAATACCGTACCCCATGCAAATAGCTTCCGACCCGGTCTCCAATGAGCCGTTATAAGTATGCGGTCCCTTTTCAAAATCTGAATGAGTCTGTATGAAATTTCGGGATTTCTTCGGCTAGAAAATATTATGGTTGTGTGCGAAGGCAGAGGCAGACTGGTACCCACAAAATTGATGCAGCCCAACACCTGCTGCTGATTAAAAATATCGTGAAAATGACCAAAAGCGAAATGGGTCTGATTGCATAGTCTGGCGGTATATCGAAATGCTCTCCATATGGACTGCCATTGGCAGTCCACATAGAGGACATTTCGATATGCCAGCAACCTGTCTGTCTTTGATCTTTCAGATGCAAGGAAACGGTGTTCTTTCATTTTGAAAAATAAAACTTTTCTCCCATTGGGCCGAACTATGGACGGCCCGGTGGGTCCGGGACCTCCCTTGATGTAACCCTTTTTTGCCTAATGAGTGACGAAGATGATACAAAAATGCCATCGAAATGTACTCTATGTGGACTACTACTGACCGCTCAGATGCAAGGAAGCAACGTTCTTTCAGATTGAAAAATGTAAATTTTCTCCGGCTCCAGACCCCCTTTTTATTTGTAAATTTTCTTGACCCAGTCCACCACAGTGCAAAGGTGCCACAGGAAGGACACATTTACCTTCCATTTTCCAGATTTTGTTTCCAGGCAAGGCTTCCGGACACAGACAGCGAGTGTGAGATACGCCCTCTCGTTCCTCGCCCCCAACTTACCAATATTCACATCGGATGATCCTTCACATCATGACCCATGATTGAAATTAGACGCCGCCTGCATACTCAGAATCCTGAATCTGACAATACCACACTAGCCTACTTGGTTACATCATGCTAATATCGTGCACATAATAAATGCGGTTCATTAGTAAAGACTTTGTACCAGTCATCCTAGACTTTTGGGATATCTTTATTTTCCATTCGACATTTCATGTGCAAAAGCCAAAATAATTGCCCGGAGTGTGCTGCAAGATGGATATTACTACGTGACCCCATTTTGTAAATTATTCATATTTTTCCAATTCTAAGATCTCTGGAAATGTGTGAATAAAAATAACTATACATAATTATTGGAGTTCTTCCCTTTAATTTACTATATCCATCTACGGCTATTCATGAAAATCGCCTTTCAATTTTTTAAAAAAAAATTTGCCAACCTCGTTCCAATGAGAGACACCTAAGCTTGGTTTTAAAGGGAAAATGAAAATTTTCATAAATTTCAAATTTGGATTCTAAGAATCGTCCTCCAGCTGTGTATAATTATATCCTCCCAACAAATTCAAAACAGATTAGCACAAGTCGTGAAAAGATGTAGACATACTATACACTGACCGTAGAATAATAGTATAAGTTATTGTGATGGTCTGAGGTTTGCGGCTCGAAGTTGGACATACGCTCCGATCGGCAAATCTCAAACTTCGTTACCGTCAATTCATCACAATAACTTATATGTTCAATAAGACCCTATATACCCAAAACCCAAAACCTACATCGTGAAATGAACAAGGCAACTTCAATGAACAAGGCAACTTTAACCCTTTACCTAAAGAATCGCCAGCATCCGCCCGCGTAATATGCAAATTAAGCAGTTGAAAAAATTTAACTTTTCACAATATTTCAACAAAACTATATCATGTGACCCCTCATTGGAACGAGCTCATTGAGCTCGTTCCAATGAGGGGTCAAGGGGTCACATGATATGGTTTTGTTGAAATTTTTGGAAAAATTAAAAAAAAATGATATTTAAAATAATAAATTTTGATATCGTCTGCTTTGGGTAAAGGGTTAACGATAACAAATTTAGTAAACAGTGGCGAAGCTGGGGGAGGGGGTGGGGAGGGGGAATTCAAACCCCATTTCAACTATGTTCACACATCTATCACAGGTTACACCAAGATTAGGGCGAAAACACTCATACAGTGTTTGGTGTTGGGGAACGTTTATTCCTGGCACAGATAATTACCTCCAATTGGAAGCAAATTTTACCCCAGATTCACTCTCAGAGCACTAGATGTTTTAATATTTTCCCAGGGGAGTAGGACATCCCCTCAAGACCCACAACCCGCTCGGCTCTTCGGACATCAGGACATGCTTATGGCATGTCATGCCGTACCCCTCACCCCCCAAATATTGTTCAAGCCCCTTTTCAAGAATCCTAGCTCCCCCACTGTTAGTAAATAAAGCTCTCGTGTATCCACCCCCACGACGTCAGTGGACAACAAAAAATCAATAACTTAGATAACCTCGACTTTTTATGAGTGGTTTGTGAGTATACATTCAAAGAATGATCACTGGCCTCGAAAAATACGATTTTATAGGCAGTATGCACTTTGAATTTCCTCCCATTGCTATCATCTTTTTAAATATTTCACTTGGTGACGTCAGACGGTAACACTGGAGCCATAAGCAGAAAAAAACTAAACGAGCTGTCGTCCAATCAGAGGGCGGGGATTTTAGTATTATTGGAACATACTGTAGTATATTGTAGTCGATTCAAGAGTTGCGGAACCAATAGGCAGGAGGGATCACTACTCCATCTGCTCTTGACCCAGAATGGCAAAGGGATCATGCAGCAAAGAGAGAACGGAGTATTCCGTGTGAGAACAAGATGCAGTTCTGCTCGAACAGTGTGAGCAGTGAGGGCAACGGGAGAATGTTGCATTCCGTGTGAGAACAATATGCAGGTTGAGATCTAGGTGGGAACCGGTGGCAGAATTGCATTGCATTTCTTTGGGGGGACAGAGGGAAGTTGGTGTCCTGTTAAAGCCTCCACATGTACGTCTGATTATATGAGGCTAAGGTATTTTAAGCGATATTACAGCTTTGTAATTTCCTCTCTGTAGACGTCTTCGCAGGACCTCTGCAAGATGGGTCCCTTCCCCGTTGACGCCTTGTCAGAAGATGGCTGAACTGGACAGTTTTTTAAGTGGTTTCATGGGAATCGTCAAGACACCATTTGGAGAATTGTAACACAGGGTGAGAAATAGGTTAATTTCTTAGATCCAGTGGCAGTTTCTGTAGCATCAGAAAGTGGCTTTTAAATACACCCTAATTCCCTTTACTCTCTTGATCTTTATTGTCCCCTCTGACTTCTGTCGCTTCTCAAAACTCAAATCACACCTTTTGAGATTTTGGGTTTTTTTTAAATGTGGACATCGGTGCTGTGGAGGCCTGCTTCTGGGGTCAAATTGAAGACTTCTACAGAGAGGGAATTATTATAGTGGTACACTGCTGCAATAAGTTTGTGGAAGTTCTGGGGGATTATATTGAAAAGTAATATGGAAAACATTTTTGATCTAGCGTGGCTATCTATGTGAGACGACAAATGTTTTGATCCACCCTTTTCTATTATTATGTCGTAAAAGTGACTAAATATGTAACGTGACTCTCGGCGATTCTTTAGAAACTGAGAAATTCAAAGTGCTTTCCGAATAGTCGAGTCCCCAATATTTATTTTGGCACCGAATAGGCTTGTCTTGGTAGGCAGATAAATACACAGAACGACACGCGTGTGTAAATGGGTTAATCGATATGGCACGAGTGTCAGCGCTGAAGGATAGAACGAGAAGCCGCAGGCATCCAGTTTTATCCTTCCACGATGGCAAAAGTGCCATACCGATTAACTCATTCACACACGCGTGTCGTTCTGTGTTTATTACACGCCTTTACGTCTATAAAAAAACAATTATTAGAAGAACACTCAGCAATTCATTTGACAACTATCAACACAAAGAATACGTTTTATCGCCAACCAAATTTGCGAGAGGAACCCGTGGTTCTATTTCGTCCCCTGAGATTCAATGTGTTCTATGTGCCTACTGGCACATAGAACACATTGGAACTCAGGGGAAGATTTTCAGCTGTCACTAGCGATTCAAATTGTAATTACGTTGCACGATTTGTAGAAAATACCTGTGAAATTTCGCGTCTACTTAAAAATAGTCCGTCAACGATTTCCGTTCCGCACATATGTGCGGAACAGATTTTCATTTTCCGCATGGTTTAGTGTTGCTATGGATGGGGATTAGAACAGGCTTGCAATAATAAAACATACTTAATAATACCATTGCTATAGCATCTTATAATAATAATATCCAGATACAACAAAAAAAAACAACACATGGTCTGAAACCAAAAACATGAAGTTGAAGATGCCTTAGGCCTTTACACGTCATTCTAAGATGATCCTTTTCCTCTTACTTGGTCAACAGCTGGCCAAATTTACCGACTTGTCCATCAAGAAATATTAATTTTCGATCAACCAGTCCTTGGATGTTACAAGGTCAAATTGTGAGAGAATTTGGTGAACTGATAGGAGATGAACCCAGATGAACACACACCAATGATAACTGAGTTATTATAATAAGTGAAAATAATAATTAAAAACTTACCCCACACTACAATAAAGAAACAATGCGATTCACTTGATTTTCTGAAAAGAGAGAGTCATGATTTCAAAAGCAAACATATTACTGCCCAAAGAGGAAGAGCGAATGCTTTAAATATTTACAAAAAGACAAACGAACTTCATTGTATGTACGGTGCAATTAAGGCCTTAGAACAGGTATCGAATATTGGTATGTGTTCACTTTACCTCCTCAGCGCATATTTTTAGAGAATGATAAAGTTACGAACGGAGAAATGAGGAATACAGAAAAATATATTTATGAAATATTCAAAATCAGTCAGGTTGGGAAAATACGATTGCTAAAATTTAATAAATGAGCCGTTGGATGAGTTGACTGTTGTATATTACTAATTACTACTAGCGGGGGAGGAATTCGTCACATACAGGTGAATTGTGCACTTGGTGATACCTTCTTGAAATTTGGCACACTGTTAGTGTAGGCTATGAGGTTCTCAAAAACGATCGGCTACAAGTTGACACCGACCGGTGGCGACCAGTAGCGGCACAATCCAAAATGGCCGCCAGCGGCTGAAGGGAACCTCCTTTTCGACGGTCTACCGACTATACATCCGATTGTAAGGGCGCGAAAGTGAACTCTGATCCACGCACGTGTTGGAAACAGACGTGGGAGATGATGTAGAATAAAACGAGATTCTCTATACGGACGCATCAATTTCTTGGAACTTGAAAAGAGCGTTGTTTCTCCGGGATCAGCGTCATTCAGGCAAACCTGAATGACGCTGATCCCGGAGAAACAACGCTCTTTATGAAGCAGTCTCTTTGCCATACAATCTCTTGTTTGGCGTAATTCCGCAAGCAATTCTGATTTGTCTGTCGAAATTAATTCGAGAACGCGATTGTTCACAAAAATCATTCACAGAATGAGTGAGAATCCTCTTCGTGTACGGACTAGTACTGACTGGGAACGTTGTTGCTTTTGCCAGCAAGACAGTTCCAAGAAATTGATGCGTCCGTATAGAGAATCTCGTTTTCATGACGCCTATAAAGCTATTGAGGAAGACATAACGCGCTTCCTAGATAATGGCGTTGAGCTTCCATATAATTTGACCATTGATTGTTTGATGAGAGAGAGTGATGAGTGTATGTCGATGTCACTGTTGACGAATAAGGCAATATATCATAAGACATGCCGTGACAGTATTCGGACTCACATCGTACAGCGCGTGCTACACAAGCGAGAGCGAAATGAGGCAGTGGCATCCTGCTCCACGCTGAGTCCTAAAAGAACACGGACAAGTTTTGAATCTGGCTGTGACAGGAAACTGCCCCAGTGTGTTTATTGTCACAAACGCGAAGGTGACAGCAGTGAGCCTATTTGCAGATCAATGTCTGATAACAATAAACTCAAAATTATGGCAAAGGAAGCCGAGAACTGGGTTGTTTTTTCTCGGGTCAATGCAGCATTTGATTCCGCTGCTAGTGATCTTTACTATCACAAAACCTGTTATTGTAAGCTTGCCAATGAAGCACGAGCGGCTAAATCTAAAAAGTCGAAGAACGCCGAACATTCCGCGTCAGGCCTGCCCTATGACCCTCTCGTTATGGCAGAGCTCATAACATTTGTTGAACACAACGATTCCGCGATGAAGCTTGTCGATCTCAAGAATCTGTACAGTCGGAGGTTGAAGCAAGTCGGTTCTGATTGGCTTAGTGAAGAAATACATTCCACTCGATTCAAAGAACATTTGTTGCAGAAATTGGGCGATGGCTGGGACGCCTTCACACAGGGTAGAGATGTGTTTATTTCAAGTAGGTTTCGAGTTGGCTCCTTGTTGTCCGAATCTTTAACTCGTATAGTGTCTGAGGAAGAGGCAAAAAAGATAGTTGATGTGGGTCTTCTTCTGCGTAAACACATACTCATATCTCAAGCTCCTTTCACGGGATCATTTTCATCTTATTGCTTGAGCGAGCCTGTACCCAACTCACTCCTGACTCTTCTTAGAGTTCTACTTGAGGGCACATGTAGTATACAGAACTTAGGCGATGATGAGACTGTTAATGCCAAGACTCGAGTGGCTTGTACTATTTCACAGATGTTGATCAGCAATTCAGCGAAACGCTCCGAACATGCACAAAATGTTCACCAGAGACGTGACAGAGAAACTCCAATGCCTCTTTATGTGGGTTTGAAGTTGCATGCCCATGATCGTATGAAAAATCTTATCAGAGATTTTCATCAAATGGGACTCTCTGTCTCTTATGATCGCGTAATGGATGTTCGCAGGAGTTTCGCGAGAGCTGTTTCACTGCGGTTCAAGAACGAAGGTGTTGTAGTCCCAGCTAACTGCAAACGTAATGTTTTCTCGATAGGAACCACTGATAACATTGATGTATCTGGTAGATCTGATATGTATGGTACGTCCATCACACTCATTGGTCAACTGAGCAGGGACAATGTGGGTACTGATCCCCCACCACTGAGTTTAGATGTTCCAGAAGACACACAAATTGAACTCCCAGACGACTATGCATTTGTTCCTTTCGTTGAAGACTTTGGTGGGGACATCAGGCTTGAATCTCCAGATGAATGTAATGTACGGCCCAATGAATATGCAGATTTGAACGTGGGAGAGAATGACTGGTTGTCTCATGTGTCACAGATCAGCAATAAAGGGAAGGTTGATGGCAGCTGGCAGCTTGATGAAGTCCCTGTGACCTTTTCAGGCTTCTTTTCAAAACATGAAGATCAAGACAATGTCAAACCTCGTGCAGTTATTGGGGTATTCCCTGTTTTCAGTGAGCAGAAAGCGGACTCACTCAGTATGCAGAAGCATGCTATGTATGTGGTCAGGGAAGCTACTGCTTTCGTAAACCCCGGCCAGATACCTGTCATTGAAGGTGACTGTCCGTTGTATGCCAGGCAGAAAAAATGTCAATGGCTGTTCCCAGAGGAGATAGGTGAGGATCGAATGGTGTGTATGATTGGATTCCTGCATCTTGAAATGTGCACCCAAGAAGCTGGTGGTAAGCTTATGGGTGGTTCTGGTTGGGAGCGAATGTTTCACCTCGCAAAGATATTCACACCCGGTGTAGCATCATCCCTACTTGGTGGGAAACATGTCAAGAGGACGCGACAGGCATATCTTCTCACTCTAGCTTGGCTTGAGATCCTCAGAAAGAATGCTTATGAGATTTACTGTCAGCAGACTGGGCCCCATGAGTCATTTGAAATGTGGGAACAGAGGATTCTTTCACAATCTCCAACTGCGCGCTATTGGGGTGAAATCGTTCGGAACTTTCTCTTGACAAGCTGTCAATTCGTTCGGAACCAACGAATCGGTAACTGGCCTGGTACACTGTGTTCTATCGATGAGTTGTGCAGTTACTTTTTTGCCCTAGGACATACAAATTATTGTCGGTGGGTCCCCGTATTTCTGAGAGACATGTCTCAGCTACCCAGGCGGCATCCTTCAATCCACAACAAATTCATGGAAGGCCATTTTGTGGTCCAGCGTAGTGAGAGGAAGTTCAGTATGATGGGTTTAGATCAGAGCCAAGAACATAGTATCCAACTACTCAAAGAAGACAGTGGTCCAAAAGGTCTCTATGGCCAGGCTGAAGAGAAAGTCGTTATTGAGCTTTCAAGGTCAGAAGTTCTGCGTGTTATAGATGAGTATGAATATGCAAGTTTCCACACAACATCATCAGATAACACGGAACACCCGGAAAGTTCGGTATCAGAGCAGAAAAAATTTCTGAATCAATTGAAATCTCTCCTCGATCTGGTGAATCAGGGACTCATTATCAACCCTTATGATGAAACTAGTGGTCAGCTGGTGACATTAGATACTGGTGAATATATGGACCCCGAAGTTAGTAAGAGTTTACGGTCATTACCCGAAAGGGGCAAGCATTTATATTCCACTTTCTTGAAGGAAAGGCTTGTGGAATGCACCGTACCCCTGAATGATGTTATTCCCAAGGCAAATATATATACCTTCCTTAACCCACCCCCAGCCAACCTGGACAAAGGCCGAGACAAACTCATGTCAAGTAAAGCAGCTGCCGCAATAGTTACCCAGATGTTCGTTTCACTGCAAGCCCGGCCTGATTCAAACATGGATGAGTTTTTCATGCACGAGAATGCACGTGATCCGCCAGCATTATCCGATAGAGGTAAGCTACGGAGTGGGACAAAATCTCAAATTCTCAATTGTTTACCAGCTATTCCTGCACAAG
This sequence comes from Pictodentalium vernedei, assembly GCA_031216915.1. Lineage (NCBI taxonomy): Eukaryota > Metazoa > Mollusca > Scaphopoda > Dentaliida > Dentaliidae > Pictodentalium > Pictodentalium vernedei. The sequence goes on along the minus strand of CM062292.1, from coordinate 295,799,756 downwards.
GGAAGAATTCAGCAGCTAGACAAGCTTCAGTTGTCATCTTGGATATGCCTGCTGTAGTCCATGTAATCAAACCACAGAAAGCGGATCTGTTTGGAGAATATGCTCGATTGCAATTATTGCCATACATCGAATCTCTGATTAACACGAACACCACAAGGGTTGATGCGATCTATGACTGTTACCCCGAAGGCAGTTTGAAGAATCAGACGCGAGCAAAACGCCTCGGTGAGACAGCAGTTAGGTTGATACGGGTGTCCGAGAACGTCCCTTTACCTAAAGGGAAGAATTGGCAGGCATTCTTGAAAGTTAGTGAGAATAAAGACGAATTTTTCAAGTTCCTGTCTGCTGAACTGCTGAAATTAACATCAACATCCGAGTACCAGTTGTTAACGACATCAGGAGAATATGTACTATGCAATAAGGATGTTAGCTTATGTGACATATCTCCATCGAACCACGAGGAAGCAGACACGCGCATGATGCTTCATCTCAACCATGCAGTCTCACAAGGTCACAAAATAGCTTTTCTTCGCACGGTTGATTCTGATGTCGTCATTCTGTCTTTGCACCATTTCGCAACATTCCGTGACCTTGGACTCAGTGAGCTGTGGATTGGGTTTGGAATTGGAAAGGCATATAAAGATATGCCAATTCATGAGATAGCTTCACAACTTGGACCTGATTACTGTAAGGCCCTGACTTTCTTCCACGCCTTCACAGGTTGTGATGTAACATCCAGCATGCTCGGCATTGGGAAGAAGACAGGATGGAATGCATGGATGAATTTTCCCGCATCAACTGAAATGATGATAGAATTGACTGAGAATCCGCAAGTCTTTTCAGAGGATTCCCCTCATATGCAGCATATCGAAAAACTCACCATACAGATGTACAGTAACAGTTGTGTCAGTACACGTGTCAATGATGCGAGACGGCATATGTTCACACATGGCCTTAAGTCTATGGAAAACATCCCGCCCACCAAAGCAGCTCTGTATCAACATGTAAAAAGGGTAATTCTTGTGTCATCTTTCATTTGGCATCGTGCTCTGCAGAAACACTTATGTGTGCCAGACCCATCACAGTACGGATGGGAGTGGAATCCACGTCTCAATATTCTGGTCCCATTTTGGACTCACCTAGGAGACGCAAGTGCTGCATGTGCACTGATGCTCCACTGTAGTTGTGCCAAGGCCTGCAAGGGCAATTGCAAATGCTTGAAAGCTGGATTAAGGTGCACACCTTTGTGTAAGTGTGAAGGTGGCTGTTGTAACAATATTGAGTAGTATACTGTCATGTTAGGACCAGTCATCTCCTATTCTGGTATTTTTTTTTCCATTTTCGGCCAGTTAACACATGTCATGTTGATTTTGCTAACAAATGTTCATCCCATGTGGCTTGCTACATTGTCCGGGGTATAGGAATACAGTTTTAGATTTCGGAAAATAGTCTGTTATTTACTGCACAAGACGGTGTTAATTCATGCATAGCATGATACAATATCCCCAACTATTTTGCCTCTGTACAACAGTTGATACCTTCGTTCACCCGTGTGTTCATCTATGGTATCCTTGTCTTTCTCTGGCCATAGGCCACATGTGACTAGTCAGTTCCTACTCCATAGCAAATCAACTTGGAAATCCTTCATCTTGTAGCGCACTCATGTCTCAATGAATCCATACCTGAGTTGATCTAATAAATCTAACGTAAGGTATCAAATTGCCATACCGGATCATATTTCGATAAGTTATTCGCTAAAACATTTCGACCACTCATCGACATCAAAGGTCATGTTTTGGCTCCCAGTGGTGGCTATATCTCTATATCCCTGGTAAAGTAGCATACCATGAGGGATGGGCATTAAGTGTCGGCAACATTAATCCTGACTTGGAACACACCACATCTTAACTGGCCGAAAATGAATACTACTTGTAGTCAAAAAATATTCCTGTACCTCGAATGACTGCAAACATACACTCACCCCTTCTAGTCCCATTTTGCCAATGTTCTATACTGGCAAGATAACATTGTATAATTAACAACGGGAACTAATGCATCCCGAGTTCATTCCAGCACTGCCCTTGCTGGCAGACGTGTCGCTATGGTGTTGAGATTGAACCAGAACTCCTCTAGAAATTTGATAGTTTTATTTTCTTAGAAAATAAATCTATCGAAAATGCCGGAAGTTGAGAATAGACTGTCACTTTAATTGGATTATCAAATGTCCAAGTATCCCCACTGCTGCATACTATCGAGTACCCTTGTTCATGTGTTGACAGGAATCTCTCATACCATGTTCATTTGACCATTGCATTCCCGAGAAACATTCAACACTAATTTATCTACGGACGGACGATCATACTGACAGTCAGACACACAGACGCACACATCGACGGAAATTCTGATCCCATTATCCATTAATCTTCCCCCCAACTTGTTCCAAGGGCTTCACTCCATCATTCACATCAATTACAGCACATGTATGGTGTTAGGTTTGGAGCTTCAGTTGTGCGATCGGCGAAAATAGCTTTTTTTCGATCCGCTTGGCGGCCATTTTGGATTTCGCTGCTAGTGGTGGCTAGAGGATGGTGCCAACTTGTAGCCGATCGATTTTGAAATCTCTGATGCCTACCCTTACATCATGCCAAATTTCAGGAAGGTATCACCAAGTGCACAATTCTAGCGAATTCCTCCCCCGCTATACATGGAAGAGATAAATTGGAACAGTATTCGTTATTATCTACATTAGATGATTTCAGGGACGCAAATAAAGTGTGGAGCGGAGAGGCAGTCATTTTCCAGTGGGGAATTTATAGTTTCGTACTTGCCAGGGGCGGACTGGGCCGAGAAAAGTTACCGGAAATGCACCGTGGGGGGGGGGGGGGACGACCCGAAGGAAATTTTGATTTTTCGAACTGAAAGAACACTGTTCCCCTGCATCTGAGCGATCAATTGCAGCCCATATAGCGGGCATATCGATGGCATATTTATATCATCTTCGTCGCACATTCGGAAAAAATGGACGCACGGAGGTGGGGGGGGGGGGGTTCTTGGATACATCAAGCAGACCACAGTTCGACCGAAAGGGAGGACATTTTTTTGATTTTTCAAACTAACAGAACGTTTTTTCCTTGCATCTGAGCGATCAAATGCAGACTAGACTGCTGGTATATCGAAATGTCTCAGGGTGCACTGCCAATAGCAGCCCACACATAGAGCATTTCGGCGTACCGGCACTCCATGCAATCAGATCCATTTCGCCTTTTGGTCACTTTCACAAAATTTCATGCACCAACACCCAATAGCAGGGTAGCATCACTAAATTCACCCTCTGGGGGCCTCATTTTGCAGATGACAGTCTGCTTATTTTCTGGCTGGACTGTGGTACTCGGTTCGAGCTGTTAGGGCTCAGTATGAACAACTTGGACTACGGTACGTGCGAGCTGTTAAGGCCCAGTATGAACAACTTGGACTACGGTACGTGCTAAATTAAATAACAAGTTGTGAAGTCCGTGAGTCGAGACTAGCACATGTATATATCACCAGATAATTTCAAAGAACTCTTGAGTTCTGAATTATAATCCCGATTGACTAATATTTTAACTGCATCATGAAGACGCAGGCACGCCTTGGTGATGCAGCTGGAATATTTTATTAGTCCAGACTTGAGCCGTCAAAATCGGGATAACCCGACAAAATTACCTTTTCGACACGTCAGCATCCAAAGGATTCCTCAAGGCATGAAGTTTATTCTTTCTGATGTGTGTATTTATGTTATCCGTTCTTTGAATTTTATGAATTAACCCATCACACTTAGCGTAACGCTAATTCTATTCACACAAATTGTCAATCAGATTATATGTTTTTCAATTTTTGTCTCCAAAATATAGTACTGATAAATGCCTAAATCTGATTTCCGGCGGATTTCCGAAAAAAGAGCCCTGAAAATACGCGATTTTCTGAAAAACTGAACGGGGTATGGATCCCAAGAATTTGCTTTCCTGATCCGTCAGGTGATCACGGTTCAAAAAATGTTCACAAACCTTTTGGCTACGATAAATGGCAAAAACGGCTCTCGGACTGCAGTGTATGGTAATTGTTAGATAGCTATATCAAATTTCAACACTAGCCGCGTTAGGTAAACGGTTAACGTTGGAATAATACTTTGACTTTAACCCTCAGCACTCTGACGTTGAAATTCCTAAATTTCTCCAACAATGCAATGGGGGGGGGGGGGGGGGGGGGTTAACCAATTAAATCTTGTTTGACAGAGCTCAATGAGCTCTGTCAAACACGATTGGATTGGTTAAATTCCTATAGTTGCGTTATGGAAAAAACAGCTTTAAATTTAATATTTCGACTCAGTGAGGACATGGCAAAACAGAGACGTGTAGCGGTCAAACGAAATCTTACCCTTCGTCGTCATATGCTATTCCACACACTAGATGCTGGCCTACTTGTTTTTTGGTTGGATTCCACGATATTTCGCAAGCAAATACAGCTGGTCGTTTATCTGGAAATATTTGTGACTGCGTCATTCCCTTTGGCATAGTTAAAAATATCGATTGTATTCTGAAGTTAGAAATACGTAAACATTTTCTCAGTTTCTAGAGACCATAATTCTGAATGCAATAATATTCCTTTTGCTCCTGCAAATCCAAAAAGGTAAGATATTAAATTTACCAGGATCTGTCAATTGTTTAACCCTTTACCCAACGTAATGGCCAAAACCGACCAACGCTATTCTCAAAAATCGCCAAATAATTTTCATTATATTTTCATTTTTTTGTCTCAAAAACATAGGTTATGACCCCTTTTTGGAACGAGTTCATCGAGCTCGTCCCAATGAGGGCTCATAACCTATTTTTTTAGACCAAAAATGAAACAAAATTAGTTATTTAAGAATTTTCTTTGCAAGTGTCGTCTGCTTTTCATGAAAGGTAAAGGGTTAACTTTAGTAAGGGGTATAATCGTTTTACAACCTTCATAAAATGTTAGCATAAAATAATAAGAAATCTCAGAAGGTCGTCAGGCGATGTTGCCAATGATTCAGCTTTCGGCGGGATACCAGACACGCACATTCTAAATTCGTCTAAAACATGATTTTGTCCTTCAAAATATACATACACTGCAGGCCCCTTCAATGTTTGCCTAAGGCCAGCCACAGCACTTCCGTTGCACAATAGCAAGCGCATTTCACGCACGCTTGTTCGTAGCTATCGTAAACATGTGTGTACCAAGTAACCATTTAACGTTTCGTGGAGCTGTCGTGAACACATGTGCACCAAGTAACCATTTGAGGCTTCTGTGTAGTTGCCGTAAACACGTGTACCAAGTAACCATTTAACGCTTTTGTGTAGCTGCCGTAAACGCATGTCTACCAAGTAAGCATTTTACGCTTCTGTTTAGCTGCCGTAAACACGTTTACCAAGTAACCGTTTAACGCTTTTATGTAGCTGCTGTAAACATATGTGTACAAAGTAGCTGCCGTAAACACATGTGTACCAAATAACCATTCCACGTTTTTTTGTGTTGCTGCCGAAAACACGGGTACCAAGTAATCATTTAACACCTTTGTGTAGCTTCCGTAAACACGTGTACCCAGTAACCATTTTACGCTTTTTTGTAGCTGCCGTAAACACGTCTACCAAGTAACCATTTAACGCTTTTGTATAGCTGCCGTAAACACGTGGTGCACCAAGTAACCATTCTGTGTAGCTGCCGCAAATACATGCGCACCAAGTAACCACGAGCTGACGCGTACAAAACTCGAGTCATCGGGGCTTTTTACGTTTGTTAGTCTAGTGGTGTAGGTGTTTGACTCCTGATTTTTCCAGACAATGTTGCCGACGATTCAGTTCCTGTTGGAAGATTAGAAACCTCTAAATTCGACTAAAACATAACTGTGTCCTTTAAAATATGCGTACCGACAGACCCGTTTCAATATTCGTCTAATGCCAGTCAAAGCACGTTCGTTGAACAGTATCAAATAAAATACAACCCACGCAATCCTAGCCCCTTCGGGGTAAAGTAATGTAACCTCGTGCTAGAACCAAGATAGCTGCCTTCAATAACAAAATGGGTGGCAGAAACATGTGTAATCCTAACAACATGCATTACGATTGCGTACTAACACGCATATCACCATGACGATGACGTAACAACATGATCGCTCAGGCGGACTACGATTACATGCCATGTGATTCCCAATGCACCGCGAATTGGTGTCACATCTCAGGTTCCCCATCGAAGTCCCCCATATCATACCTACTTCCAACATGCTATACTACTAATCTGCCTCTCACATGAGCTAACCAAGTTCTGGCACTGCTTGGAGGGTGGAAACAGAATGCGGCAACTAAGGTATACCGAAGTCATTAAAAAAACATTACCGCCACATTTCATATATGAAATAGACCAGCTTCCATACTGAAAATAATGTAAAATACAGTTAATGTCCAGAATCATTTGGGCCACGATTCGAAAATTCTCAATACCAGTTAATTCCCGCCCTTCCCCCCTCAGGTTTTTACCACCCTCAACTTCTTCCGGTAAACTCAAGAGATTTCACAATGTTAATAGCAATCTGAAATCGTTCACCGTTTTTGATTAATTCGATTGACTTTTAGACTTTAGGGTCTAGGCATACACCCACCCCCTTCAACGCCTGTTTTCTAATTCTGATCTGCTCGTGGCTTTATGGAATACAAGGGAAATCCTCCCAAATGCTTACAGGTGAATAGTTAATAGCATTGATAGGGTAAAATAAAGCTATTGTATCATTTAAAGGTTGAATAATTGAACTCTTTAGCCCCTTGTGGTATATTTTATTCCAGTTCAGAGGCATCAAGTGGCAGAGTCAAGATTCGTTACTTGGGGGGGGGGGGGGGGGGGGAACACTCAATATTTTCAATGTGCAGCCTTGAGGCTGAACGCTGAAAATCTTGATTGGTCTACCACACAAATTCACCGAGCAACTATCTACTATAAATTTAGGCCGTATCACGGTGCAGGAACGAAAATCGGCCTTTTGGGTTCAATGGGTTAACGTTTGTGATGTGTCTTGAATTAACATGATTTGGAGGGAGGGGAACAAAAGGGTGTTTTTCAAAACAAGCTGCCCTTCCCAAATGTCCAACAATACTTTTCGTACTCAAAAGATATGTAACTATTAACAAGTAGCAGTGACAACCCCCCCTCCCCCAAACTTGTATTAATTATTCAAACTTTGGTTCCTATGATAGCTCAAACGTCAATGACGTCCTTGAACTTCTATAATGTCGTTACAGTGCAATGCTTCCAGTATAGTAGAAAACGATAAAAAGTTGAGATTAGGCCTATCAGGCTTCCAGCGTAAAAAAATTATCTCGTGACTGTTGATTTTTTTTTCTCACAGGTAACAAAACATTTGGAGAATAAATAAAATACATATTAAGTGGGCCCAAATAATCTTCTTATCCCATGAATAGGCCCAATTACTTAACACACACCCCATAAATTCGGCACATGATACATTCATTCTATATTTATGTCATAATTAGCCTCTGCAGTGGGAATAACAAGTCTAAGGTAAATTCCTGCTTTATTCTCGTACTGTGGTAACACATTTCCACCTTAGTTTTAACACCAAGAGAGTTTATAAATACGTTTATTATATACTTTATAAATAACCACATTCCTGTTGGCTGGATCTTATACACGTGACTGGTACTCAAAATTCCTTGTCCACCGAGGTTGTCCAGTGAATATCAACTTTCTAAATATAGCTTTTCGAAATCTCTTCTCTAGTTCTATTTCAGTTCATGTAATCTCTATAACATTGTTTATTTTTATATATTCTACAGATGATAACTATTTTATTGTTAAATAAAAGTATTTCTGGTTGATACAATTGAAATTTTAATTGACAAATATAATATTGGGGGGGGGGGGGGGGCTGAGGATGGTGTATATAATAAAACAGTTATGGAATTTTGTGGTGGTAAATACGATGTGATATGAACCTAAAAAACTTATATTGACCGAGGCTAACGCCTCGGTCATTATAAATTTTCTAGGTTCATATCACATCATATTCACCACCACAATAGTCCATAATTGTATAATAGAAGATGTGACGTCTTTACATTATCGCAAAGATGTTACGACGCAAGACTTCCATTATAGTGAAAAACAGTATTTTATTTAGAAACTTCTTGTCGCAAATATTAACTTGTCGACAAAAAAGCTAATGAGGTAAATACAATAAATACACAGTGTGTCATTTTTTTCATCTCCCGAATGCGATTAATTATTTAAGCCACGAGCTAAAGCAGATAAGAGGGTTGAATGATTAATCTTTCACGTGGGATAACAAAAATAGTTTTACGCACTATATATTTCTGTTTGTTTACGCCTACACATGGATTAGTATTTGTATCGTTACCACGACTGTTGTCTATTCAACGTTACCCGACACAATACATATGTATTATCACCATTATGTTTATGTACAACATGTTGTATCAGAGTCGAGCTCTTGTTTTTAAGGCCATATATATTTATATATTTATACCACGATTGCTGTGCATTCAACGTTACCAAATACAATATATACATATTATCACCATTATGTTTGTGCACAAAATAACGAGTTCTTGTTTCTTAGGCCATATCTCGACGAGTCGAAGACTCGTCGAGATATGGCCCTAGAAACAAGAGTGGAACTCTGATACTATTTATTTATTTATTTATTTATTTATTTATTTATTTATTAGGGTTTAACAACACATTAACAGCCAAGGTCATAATTGTGTCGGTGACAGTTTTATGGGTGGAGGAAGCAGGAGTACCCGGAGAGAACCACCGAGCAACGACGAGCAGCTGTCAGCTCCCCAACATCGTAACTTCGCACTGCAGCACAGGCAGGGTTAGATTGGTTGAAGACATGCAGTACACCTTAGTACACGGCGTCACCATGCCCCCTTGTGGACAATCGGGGTGAAGTGCCTTGATCAAGGACACGTCGCGAAGTCCGAATCGATCGCGAAGACGGTCACCCATCCAAGGACAAACAGGGCTCGACGTTGCTTAACTTCGGTGATCTGACGAGAACCGGTTACCGCAACGCCACCGCGCCCCCGACTATGATATAACATTTTGTGCATAAACATAATGCTGATCATAGATTTATTTTACAATTCTCACCTGTAATAACTTGATTAGCTATAGCATTTTAATTTCAGATTTCATCTTCAGACACATAAAATGCTTGTCGTTTCGGTCGATACTGTTTGCGACTGCCTTGAACTTCTATAACCCTCGTATAAACTTACTGAGTGCGTTCAACATTCCAAAAAAGCCTCTGCGCCGTAAAGTGTAACTGCCAGTTGTTTCAACATGAATGCTTCTTGTGATTCAGATACAATAGCCTAAACGCAAATTTGGTTCCATAATTTAATAATTATACTTCTGAGATGGGTGGGTATAAAGACTGTACGTGCAAGGTCCCGCAAACGCGTTTCGGAAGCTTGTAATGTTCTGTAAACAATGACGTAAACAAATCGTAACTGACCACACGCTTCTAACCTGCAGTTGCGAGATTTTGTTTCTTAATTCAAGTTCAATCATGGTATAAATACCGAACTCAACTCGGGAAGAATATGGGGGTCGGAAATCAACGACACTTGTTGTAGTTTTCCAACACTTGAATGAAACATTTAAAAAACTACAACTCCGGATGTTGATTCATGTTCCCCGTACTACACCCTCGTTATATTCTGTCTTAACCCTTTACCCAACGTAACGACCAAAACCGGCCGGCGCTACTCAGAAAAATCGCTGTTCAATTTTCATTATATCTTTCATTTTTTGTCGCAAAACCATAGCTTATGACCCCTCATTGGAACGATCTCGATGAGCTCGTTCCAACGAGGTGTCATAAGCTATGGTTTTGACGCAAAAAAGTCCAAAAAAAGTTATTCAAGAATTTTATTTACAAGTGTCATCTGCTTTTCGTGTTAGGTAAAGGATTAAGAGTAACAATTTTATTTCTATTCATCCTAGCCACGTTTCACCCACTACTTTTTTTAACATCGACTCTCTGATTTTATGTCTGCCTCAAAACTGTTTCTGTATACGGTCTTGAAAAGATTAATAAATCTAATGTCCAAATTCTCTTCTTAATAACCTTCTTAAGCTTTAAATTTGTATACAAAATGTGAATTCGCACTTCAGTTTTTCTCAGTAACGGCTAAAAATATTAAATTTACAAATTTTATACTTCACGTTCAAAAAGTTATGTTGAAACTTACGCCGCTGTAGGCCGTAATGGGTTCGTCACATACAATTTCTGAGTCCATATTTCGTTCGTCGGTATCCTGATAATGCTTCCTGTTGACGGGGTGTTGTTGATGAACACTGGGAGCGAATCACACGACACATTCAGACTTGGTGTATGAATCAATATCTACAAAAATACACATCTTGTCTGATCATTCTGAATTAATTTCCTTCGGAGAGAACAGCAGATTTTTTACATTAGGCCTAAGCTTTATCACTGAATTAGGTTTTCAATGTTATTTATAATTTCAGTACCGGGTGGTTCTTTGACGTAAAACAAAATATTCCTGCAGAGGTATTTTCACCATTCCATATTGACTTTCGAGAAGGTTCACCAGTCTTTACTTGACTTATAACGCAACCCGACGTTCCGGGGTGGCCCCCACCCCGCGAGGGGATATTGCCTCCTTTATTGTGTGATTGTCTGGCCATACCCTTGTCCTCTGGCAAGACCCCTCTCCCCACAGTTGGGGAAATTCTCTTGCCGGCACTGCTGACATTATAAGAAAGCGCAACAACAGCGTCCATTTGTCCCTTTTGAATGATAACGCAAGAAAGCTGCGATTTTATGGAACAAAATTTACAAGCATTCAGATATGCAAAACTCGGTAATGAATAACTTATCACACCTGGAGCGAATACTATAAAACTTTTACAATTGTAGTTTCTAGAATTGTATTTTCTATCTATTAATATAACGGACTAAAATGAATCATTAGCATTTTAAAAGATATGGCAATTTGCCAACTGACAAATCGCCAGATCTTTGAAAAATGCTAATGGTTTATTTTAACCCATTTAAACTCATAGCTAGAAAATACAAAATTCTGGGGTTTTTTGCAGTCGTGTTAAAAGAAAGTGTCATTACTTTCACGCTATCTTTCAGATGGCCAAAAGTGACTGTATGCGAAAAGAATGGTCTATTGACTAATGAAAGACAACACAATGGCGCTAATTACACATATCTGTTACTAATGTTCTTGATGGAAAAATGTTCTTGACAAGCATGGTGCTGGAACGGTCCATGATGAAATAATGCCAGTTAATTACTGACAAAAAAATGTAACTTGTGATCTCCTGAACACAGTAGCAGTGTCTGATGTCAGTAGCGAGAGTATACACCACTGGACCGGATGACAGCCTGAATCCTCCTCCTAATGCTACCAGAGAGCCTTCTGATTATATTATTTATTTATTGGTGTTTAAGGTCATATACTTAATCACAATGGCTAATCATGACCGTGACAGTGTTATGGGTGGAGGAAGCCGGAGTACCCGGAGACAACAACCGAACAACGACGAGCAGCTGCCAGCTCCCCAACATCGTAACTCCGCACTGTAGCACAGACAGTGTTAGTCTGCCCCCATGTGGACAATCGGGGTTAAGTGCTTTGACAAGGACACAACGCAGGAATCCGAATTGATCGCTCAGACGGTCACCCATCCAAGGACTAACCGGGCTCGGCGTTGCTTAACTTCGATGATCTGACGAGAACCGGTTACCGCAACGCCACCGCGCCCCGAGCCTTCTGATACGGTCCAGGGGAAACTGCTGCCACGCCTCATGCAAAGCAGCTTCCAAATCGGCCAAATTCTGTACAAGCGGAACCCTTGCTTGCACACGACGTCCAAGAAAGTCCCAGATACGTTCTTAGGGATTCAAATCGGGGCTCATTGCAGGCCAATGTAGTGTTGTAATAGTGTTGTTCTGGGGAAATGCTCTCACAGCATGGGAACAATGTGGCCTTGCATTGTCGTCTATGAATACAGGGCGAGTAGCCGATGGGTGTCACAATGAGGCACGACAACCGGATTGAGAATGTCCCGGATGTACTGATGACATTGCGATTCCAACGAACAGTCACCATATCAAGTTTACAATCATGGGAGACGCATCCTCAGATCATTACTGATCCTCTACCATAAGGAACAGTAGATCTGATGTTTCTGGGCACGTAAGCAGTATTTCTATGCCTCCACACTCTCATGAGACCATTTGTGACGTGAATCAGGAACCTACTTTCGTTTGACCAATGGACTCTCCTCCACGCCCTGAGATCTCAATGCTGTGACATACACCACCCCAAACGTCATCTTTGATGCTGATCGGACAGAGCTGGACGTTTGATGACCCTTCTGGACCTTATAGATACCCAGAGCTTTGAGAAGGTTTCGGACAGTTCTGTTGCACAAACTCCTGTTGGGGAGCCAAAGGCGTTTCAAAACCCAACTTAAAGCAAAGGGTTCACGCCTAACGAGGGTACCAGACTTCGGTCTTCCCGAGGAAAGGACTTTTGGGTTTGTCCGCGCCTTAGTCGGTCCATAACATCGTTGGCTTGTTGATGTTTTCGAACAAGTCTGCTGATGACAGAATGACTATAGCCAAGTTGCCTTCCAATAGCTTTGAATGACACGCCTGTTGTATGCATGCCAACGATTTGCCATCTTAGTGCCTCTAACAGTCTCCTCTTTGCCATGTCAACATTTATCGATAAAAGAAGGGGCAACTTTTTTGTTTTATACCCAGATATTGCATGTGGATGATAGTGTTTTTTGTGTCATTCGTGGAAAGCATACTTCACGTGGACGAAAGGATGTGTTTGGGGTACGCTACCAACCAGAAACAACATGTTTCACTAGATGAAATGTACTGCAAGACATAGCAATCATTAAAACATAATAATCAGTAACAGCAACTTCACTGTCATGAAACATTTTGGGGGTGCTTAATATTAAGTTCCAGATGTATAGGTAATTCAGTTAGAAATCCTGACATGTTCTTCAAGAAATTTTTGTATTTTTCAAGCCAACATCAGATACTATATGCACAAGCCAAATAATAAGATGCAAAGATTTGGTAAGATTACCACCCCATTGCCTCTCCTTGTGTCAAATTAAGGTGGGCCAAAAATTACCCTTTGGGTCCATTTAAGGCGGGCCACCGTTTCTCTCCTCAGATTTTGAATAGGACAGGCCCGCCTTAAATAAATAATGCTCAAAACAGCAAAATTACTGAAGGTTTTAATTTCCCAACGCCACGCAATCGCCGGTCGCGTTTTAAAGATTATACTTTGATGTCTGCGAGAAATTAATATTTTGATGATCTGCACATTTTTCGCGGCAATACAAATTAAATGTTTATAACATATTAGTAATTATTGACAAAAAACAAGAGCCCAGATTTTTGATATGTCTTATACATTGATACAGTATTGTTATTCTCTTCGCGAAATGCGACACGATTCTCCTATGTATGTACAAAATAAATATTTATTCAACTGGTTGAGAGTTTTGATGGTCTGAATTTGTTCATCAAAAATTGTTTTATTACAAATTATTGGAGAGTGCCAACAGGCACTCTCCAATAATTTGTAATAGAACAAATGTGTATAAAAAAACTATTATTTTCGTTTCACTGAATACGAAACATGGGAGAGGAAAATGTTGGCTTTTGCACTGTTACCCTCATTTTTCGGTAGCCTAATTGTAGCTTCTAGAACTCAACCAGTTCAAAAACTCCTTATTATTTTTTTATCTCCATTTTAGTTATTCTATATTGATTTCGGGTTGTATGATCACTGTTACAAAAAAAACTATCAGTGAAATCAACATGGACGCTCTAGTATTTAATTTTTGGCTCTCACAACTGGATTTTAGGCATCGGCGCCCATTCCATCAGGAATAAAAAATAAAAATAAAAATCGCCCTCCCTCGTTCGGTTTTTTTAAAAAATGCTTGAGAATCAACTATTTAATTTTGTTTGGCCTAAATATTATCAAACTCCAAACAGTTGTCTCCTTTCGTAAACGCGAAAGATTTCTCACGCGTTTATGAAGGGAGATAACTAGTTGGAGTTTAATGTATAAAATGCTCTGTCTTGCATATACCGAATGCATGATTCCAGGATATTCCTTGGCTATTCTAATGTTTTGTTGCATAAAACTGCACTCGCGTGATTTGTTTTGCAAGTGCGAAGAAGGGAGGTCACTCCTTCAAAATTAGCGGTGTCTGAATACAACTTATGTGAGAAATATCCTGTAACAGATTCACCGCACCGCCGGTCTTCACAATATTACGACTGCAGGGTAAAACTTCCAAATCAGACTATGCTCAAGGGGGGTGGGGGGGGGGGGGGGGGGTGGGGGTCTCATGGGTGCGCTAAACGTGCGTTCTCAAATTATGCAATTTTTCATAATTTTCGGCAATATATCATTAGTTATATTTCAAACCGCTGAGGAAATGCTGTAAATCAACCCTAATAGGTTAACTGCAACACAGGGAGGGAGCCTTTATACGTCTTAATATGAGGTGAAATCTCTGCAAATGCCACAAATAATGCATGTTGGTGGAGGGGTGGGTGTCTGGTTCTCAGTGCAGAAAATATGCCGGACAATTTGTTTGGAAAATGGTTTATAATGCACCGTATACAACAGGTGTAATAAGTGTTAAACATATCATGAAATAAACCTTATTTTCAAACTAGGATATAATCCACAGATCTTGTGCACAATATTGACTATACCTATAATCATGCCGCCGAGTCATGGTCATCGAAGTGATTTCAGTGTCCTGTGTTCGTCTGGCTGTACTAAATTGAAGTCATATTATAGAATAGCATGCAAAGGGGGCTGTTGGCATTAGCGTAGGCGCCTGCCAAGCATATTCCAGACATGCTAGATTGGTGAAAGGTCTGGACTTAGTGCTGGCCATGGCAGTGTAATGATATTCTGCTCCTGTGGCAATGCTGTAGCTACACGGGCCCTGTGTGCTCTTGCATTGTCATCTTGTTAAAAGAATCGACGGCCGTGACATCGCGCAAATGGCACCACATCAGCTGCTAACATGTCGTCACGGTAGTACTGCCCTGTGACACGCCCTTGGATGACATGTAATGCTGTTCTGCTTGTCATGGTTATGCCTCCTCACACCATAACCGATCCACCACAAAACGATCGTGCTGTTTAACGGTTTCGTCATGGTATCGTTCATTCGTTCGCCTGACGTGGAAGTCGAGAGTGAACCTCGATTCATTTGAAAACATGACGTTGCTCCACCGACGATTGTCCCAGCGTTGTCGTGCTCGACACCAATTACGCCTTGCAGCAATGTGACGTTCAGTCAAACGTGGAATTATTCGAGGTTGTCGAGCGTACTAATTCCAGCTAGCTGTGTAGACGATTTCGGACAGTCTGACCTCGGACTCGCACATCTGTCGCTCGGTGCAGCTGCTGTCCAATTTCTGAGGCACTTTGATGGCGGTTACGTAATGCTGTGATTCGGATGAAATGATCCTGGTTAGCAGTTGTCGCCCTTGGACGACATGACTGACGTCTGTCATCAACATTGCCTGTCTGCCGGTAGCGTGACCACAACCTGCTAATCGCCGATTGAGAAACCTTGAGAATTTGAGCCACTGCAGTCTGTCTGTTGCCAGCTTCCAACATGCCAACGGCACGTAAACGTTCGTCAGGTGTCAGTCTTCGCATACCTCAAAAGTTACGTTTCAACCAGAAACTATTGATGAACGAGTTTATACCAAGAAAAGAACGATGAGACCTCCGGAAAAGCCCGTCTAGTACAAATGAAAATTTCAAAACATATCCTACAGACATTAACGCCGCGCACGTGCGAAAAACCTGCATGAAGTTTTCGTGGGCTAGTGACATTCATGACCCACACTAAACTTGGTAACGTATTGATGTGTCCAATCACGCATATCCAATACCATTTTCAAAAAATATCAATATCAGTTTGGATATCCCCTACTTTTTTTAATAGTATATTATGAAATTAACAAGGTTAGTACTTGGAGTCACTTATGGAATCAATTATGCCGACTCCTGCTAGAATGAAGTAAAATTAAATAAATGGATTAGAATGGATTCGATTTTTTGTCATTTTTAGCTTACTCCTATGGTACAAATCCGGGGAATAATTTAAACATATTTTATTTACGACCTCAAATCAAGGGAATGGGGTTGGGCATATCTTAGGCCATCATTCATACATTCATGGACACAGAGCTGTTCTGGGTGAGTTTTTTTTTTAAGATTTCTGAAGTCTCATTTTCAAGTACCTGGAATCACTGGTGGAATCAAACTAATCAGCGAACTGTACATCTTTCCATGCCTATCATGATGTTTGTCAAAGCAATTCGTAATTTCAATGGGAAAGCTGGGGTGTGTGTCTGAAAATGGCAGTCTAAAAATTGCACAAGTGGGTTGGTGGGTGTTTTGTAGAAAAGAGTTAAACCGAAAAACTGGACATGACGTCTGCTGATTTTCTTCGCCCCCTTACAATAACTAAGTCTACGCGAGTGCAGAAAACATCTTTTACCGAATGCCGATAAAGTGACTAAAGTTGACACAATAAACCACCTACACTCATTGAGCGTTGAATTTTAAATAACATTTTCATACTCTGCTTTTGAATAAAAAAGTGTGTTCAATCGCTCTACTTGCAAGTCAAACCCACTCAATTCTGAATTTGCACTTACTGACGCTTCTCATTGTCAAAAGGGTTTTGTTTCTGTTGTTGTTGTTGTTGTTGCTGTCTGGGAAATGACTCTACCAACTACTGATGACGACCGCCCACGTTTAAACACCACAATCAAATTAGATTTCTTACAAAGTCTGTTAACCCTTTACCTAACACGAAAAGCAGACGACACTTGCAATAAACAAATTCTTGAATAACTATTTTTTTTCATTTTTAGTCTCAAAAACATAGGTTATGAAACCTCGTTGGAACGAGCTCGGTCCAACGAGGGGTCATATCCTATGTTTTTGAGACAAAAATGAAAAAATAATGAAAATTAAATGTCGTTTTTTGAGAATAGCGCTGGCCGGTTTTGGGCGTTCGTTGGGTAAAGGGTTAAAAATAATATATCCAAGAACCAATTTGAGTTAATGGTGAACAAAGTGAGAAAAGTTTATTTCTAACGTAGAAAAGTAGTCTCTTGACAGTGGCCTTGACTTCCAGAATTTGAAATATTTCTTGCAGATATTCTATGGGGGTTGATCCAGATTGTGAGTGAGGCAAAGAAAAATCACCCTGTTTCCAGTTTACCGGCCAATCTGGGATAAATGGGTCCACGTGGACTTCTGATCGGTGATTGGGAGTCCTGAATAAAATTATCAGGACAAGAGTATATAGCAAATAAATAATTTTCCATGTCATTAGCTGGTGGCAGGTGCCATCTAGTCTTCATGTTACGACCTTGTGCACAACGTCATGACATACTGTTCGCATATCTCGAGGCCACAGCGTGTCGCTTCAAGTTTACAAATGAAATGGTCATCATTATTAAATTGATATTTTACCCTTGTGTACCAAACCCGAATAGCAGGCGACACCTGCAAAAAAATTTATTGAATAAGTAAACATATTCATTTTTTGTCTCCAATAAGGGGTCATAAGCTATGTTTTTGAAGCAAACAATTGAACAAAAAATAATTTGAATGATGAGCTTTGCGAACAGCGCTGGCTGATTGTTCGGTTACGTTAGGTAAAAGAGTTAACCTACTTAGAAGATTGTGAAAATCGAAGCCAGACGATTGATTAACCCTTTATTTAAAACGAATGGCAGATGAAACTTGCAAATACAATTCTTGAATCACTATTTCTTTTCTGTTTTGGCTGTGACGTTGGGCAAAGGGTTAAATTTCTACTCACACCCAGTCGACAGGCTTGCAGGCATCAGCAAGCACGTTTTTTGTGTGTAGTTCGCCGCTGCTTGCCTACGGCCTGTCCTGATCTCATGTATGCACCCGTTCTGGGAGCCATAATTGCTGGTACACCTGTTGATTGTATGCGCGTTAGGTCTGAGTATCCACACTTGGCCTGTCGGTTCAGTCATCAAATCGTTCCTGCGTTTCAGTTCAATTACATATAGTCATATAGGCCATACTAAAATACAGAGTTGGATAAAGGAGAGAATATATGTAAAATCGCAGAAGAAAGGGCGCGAAAAAGGGTAAAAAGAAAATTCAGACCTACCCGCATGGATATTTTGGTCATCAAACCAGAAACAAATGGCAGAACATGAAACAACGGGTTCTTTTAACTTACCTGTAATGGGACGCTAGAAAGAGCATCGTTTGGAGTGTGTATTACATTGCCTTGAAGTATGTCAGTCTTAGGAAAATCTTCAACCGTTATAGCAGCAGCATACCACCCGTCACCTGTATAACCATTCATTGCTAAGGTATCTAGCCGTATAATGCATCTTTCCTGTGATAAAGAATGAAGTTTGTATCATGAACTTTGAAGATACTGGCAGGAGTAGTAACGGGTTAGATTGTCCAGTCCCCCCCCCCCCCTCCCCACTGCATCATCACCACTACCCACCCACCCTTGTTTGCTATGTCCCTGGTTCTAAGTTGTTCTACCCTCATGATGTTTAGAAATTCCAAGCTCAAAATGTCATCCACAATCACAACACAAACGAAGTAAAATGGTATTCACCTCCCCACATCCGATCGCCTTCCACTTGCGGACTGTTTTTAGTCTAAAACATTTATGGTGTGCAGATTACCGTGATCCCAAAAGTTGTCTCTTTCTCCACCCTCATATGGTACAGGTTTCCTTAATAAAACAAGACAAGACCAAATCAAAAGGAAGCAAACGAAATTGCATTTGTGATTCGGTGTACTTGCATTATTTCTGTTTCACAGGCAAGATTCTAGGGCTGTGAGAAGGAAAGCAGACAGAGAATTTCGACCAAATCGCGATCCGCACGAAATTCTGTACGCTTTTGTAATCCTCGAGGTACGCTCTAAAAACAATACATTTTGGTATTCTGGGATACCAGCAGTATATAAGACATCAAAAATATCGAATATAGATAGCCTCCCCTATATATCGAGCGTATAATACCAAATAGGTGGTTGTGGAATACCAAACTATTAATAAACAGGAGTTACGCCCTCTACACATCCAGCACGTGAGCAACTTGCCCGCCAAGCGCGCGTCGCCTGTATCAACAATGGCGGTTTCGGTTGAAGTCTGAGAGCTTGAAAACGTGACTTAATTGCTCATAGGGAGTGGGTTGGATGACTTGGTTCAAACTGTATTGGATTTATGTGAGTTGCAGTGTATGTCTTCAGTATTATTCTGTTGAAGGTTATTAAAGGAACTGCATAATTCAATTTTTCTTCTTTCAGTTTTTTTCATAGCGACACGTTTTGTGGTATCTACACAATAAATGTAGGCCTATCCTGACCCATGACGGTGGCTGCACTTATACGAATTTTTATACTTCAGTCCGGTTCTTTGGATCCCTCAATGGGGTAATATTTAAGCCTACCCCCCCCCCCCCCCCATGTATATGTTGTGTGCATGAAAAGGGATGGGGGGGGGGGGAGGAGAGAGAACTAAGTACCAAACTTTTGGTTTCTTGGAGCACCACAGGATAATAGTACAGGTACTTGAGTTGAGTTCTCTGGAGAACCAGAATAAAGTACCAAACGTTTGGTTTTCCAGAGAACCAAAACGACGTACCAGACAGTTTGGGTTTCTTAAAGTACCATTACAGTATGGTTTCTTGGAGTACCAACAATGTTTTGGTTTCCTGGAGTACCATAATTTTGGTACCCCATACGGGACAAGTTGAGTCCCACATTTGGTATCACAGTGTACCTAGAGTTTTTAGAGTGTATGAGTTCACGCTCGTCCGGATGAATATTTGTAGGATAATATATAATTATTTCTTAATTGATGTTTTAAGCCACTTTCAGCAGCTGTGGTGTTATCGGTACTAGAGCACAACTACATTGTCAAGATGGACCAATTGTTCACGATTATTTAGTCTACTGGGTCATATTTTGGTAACTTCCCACCTGGTTTACTCGCAGTTGGTCTACTCCCATTTCCCCTACAATTATACCATTCCCATCTGGTCTACTCCCATTTCATCTACTGTGAAAAATGACACCATTCACAAATCGTCTACTCTAAATGGATAATAAGTAATGCCAAAAAATTTAACTGCAGAATAGTTTTTATTAATTGGTAGAGACTGCTAAATTATCTTTGGCCATCAAATCTTGAGCACATGTCTTCGCATTAATACAATTTATGGGAGTGTGCCTATGGGCACTCTCCCATAAATTGTAACAAGACAAACCCTGACAGACTAAATAATATCACCTCAAAGTAGACCAAAAAAACTCGTAAAATAATTTTGTTTTCCAAAGTAGAGCACAAAAAATATGTAGAATAAGTTTATTTTCTAAAGTAGACCAAATGCAACACACAGGATGTTTTTAAATGGACGAAATAGGAATGGACCAAGTAGGAAGAGACCAAATGAAAGTAGATCAGCTGGGAGTAGACCAATCGGGAATAAATCAATATTTTGCCAGTAGAGCACAACTTTTCTACTTCAATGAACAAGCCCAGTTGAAGTATTACTCCACTTCCAGGAGGTTTCCCACGAAGAGAAAAATGTATTACAAATATCAACTCAGCTGTTTCTCTTTGGGTACGACCAAGCCTGAATATAAGCTATCTGTCATTTGCAGAATGAGGTCCCCTGAGGGGGAATTTTCTGATGATATCCCATACAATGGACCAATTTATACTCTGGGTACCTCGTTCTGTTCAGGCCTGGGACCTTGATTCAGACTGAAGTTCACAGAGGGTAAATTTAGTAATGCTACCCTGCTGTGCAGGGTAGCATCACCAAATTCACCCTCTGGGAACCTCATTTTGCATATGACAGTCTGCTTATTTCTAGGCTTGGGTACGACTGTTGTAGTCACATCGGAAGTTTGGATTATTTCACTCCGTTTCTGGTTGCGAAAATCTCAACATTCTACTGGAGATTAATTAACATCTAAGGCCACACAAAATAAATTAACCCTTTACCTAACATGAAAAGCAGACGACACTTGCAAAAAAAATTCTTGAATAACTAATTTTTTTCATTTTTTGTCTCAAAAACATAGGTTATGACCCCTCGTTGGAACGAGCTCGACGAGCTCGTTCCAACGAGGGGTCATAACCTATGTTTTTGAGACAAAAAATGAAAATATTTTGAAAATTAATTGGCGATTTTTGAGAATAGCGCTGGCCGGTTTTGGCCGTTACGTTGGGTAAAGGGTTAACTGATTCTCAGGCACTTTTTTCAAATCAGTGAGGGGGAGGGGGTGTTCTTAATTTTTATTTTTATTTTGCAAAAAGTGAGCAAACATGGAGAGGATTTCGGCTGTCTTTTTACACACAGAAATATTGAAAGTGCATATTTATACAAATAAATTCATTTTTAATTTGAAAAATAAAACATTCCTCTAAAAACAAACTGTAGGTACTGCAATTCAAAAGCTTCATATTGTTTCGATGCTATTCATATTACCTTTAAAGTAAAAGTATTTAATCTGTGGGGATTTGCCTCGTTACAATTTATGGGAGAGTTCCCATAGGCACTCTCCCATAAATTGTAACAAGGCAAGCATATTAGAGAGGCAATTAAATAAATATGCATCAATCAAAAAATGTAAAAAGTTTCGGGTCTCGGTTTGTACCAATATTGGAAGACACTGAAAGGCAATAAAAATGTATAATGAGGGGGTTCAAATTCAATGAGGGATTGCCTAAGAATCAAAACACCTTTTTAACCTAAATCTAACAAGTTAACCATCGTATATATATTTTACCATATTTTGATTGCCTTATTTACATATTTTATTGTTATTTGGGAAGATTATTCATGGGCGTCGGGAGGAAAACGGTTATGTTTTTCCGTGGAAATCGGATTACGTCATTCCCCTATTCTTTTCTAGGAGCAAACGCCTTTCCCCTTCAATTTCAATACCTGCAACGGCCTGGTCTTGATACAACATAGCACACATTTGTCTTGCCAGGAGCACTAAACCGTTTGTTTGTTGTGTGCCAGCTAATTGCTTACCATGTTATGATATTTGGTCGGATATCAATTGGCAAAATAGCATGACAAAACGAAACGTGCATGGTGAGTTGCGCGCACATCTGTTTTGATTTGTAAATCTATCAAATCTCACCAGAGCGACATTCCAACTTTCTGTTCGATCTGGATACAGTTGAGAGAGGTAGTTCCAGTGGCGTAGTCGGGGGGGGGGGGGGTCCCTCCATTTGACATAACATAGAGCCCTAAAATGGTCAACAATACAGGGCAACACAGGCTACAAATGTCTCAGATTCGCTCTTAGAGCACTGACTTTTGCAACATTTCTCGGGGGGAGGGTGCGGGGGGGGGGGGGGCTAGTCATAACTAGGACCATCCGGTCGTTACCCTCTCCTCCCACTTCCCCGAGGTAGAGAGGGTAGAGACTGGAGGATCCTAGTGAGGACCAGGGGACCTCCCTCCCCTCACAATGGCGTTCCAAATATAATGTTTTGCCCCTCAAAACTGGCTAGGGCACCCCCTATTATAGAATCCTGACTACGCGCCCGGGTATTTCAGCTGTGGCAGCCACTACGTTCAGACAGTTGAACTATGAGAAAGGGTGAATCGTGCTAATTTTTATAATATCCGGGTAATGAAATTTACTGCATGAAATCAAAGAGAAGCTGAGTTTTGACTTTTGAGTACTAAATTTCATAACACACCCACCCCCCCCCCACACCCCCCCCCCCCACCCCCACCCCCACTCACAAAGACGAACACTCCCTCTCGACTCTAATCCAAAGATGTACCCCGATACGCGATGGGCGCCCGTTCCCCATCTTAATTTCAGAAAGCATCACCGAAGGAAACTGTTCCCGAATAAAACTGCTATAAGCTGGAATCATAGCGCATACCTCATCCAGATCGGTGTTAGGGAGTCCTTGACAGACGCTGCTACATTCATCTCCTCGTGACCATCGACATCGAACGTCGTCACCGTCCGGATCTGCCATCAGAATACGGACCCGATTAAAACAGCTGTGCTGTAAACTGAAGTATATTAAATATTATATTATTAGCTGGTGATGTGCAAGATTAATCTTGGTAGGAAGATTTAGTCTACCTGATATATGCACTCTCAACTAAAAGGTAACAAGGCAAATCCATATGCACAAGACATCCTCACTTCTAACTAAATTTGAAGCTTCGATCCACAGAATATACATGTATGACGGGAGCTTCTGGCACTCAACAAATTCTGTGTCTCGGCAAACAGTTTAATATTGGTCCGGCGGTACTGTTTCCGTATTTTGTATGTAACCTTACAGAAGCCGGATTCGGCAGTACTCCAATACCAGTATAGAATTTAATTTTCTCACAGTTAAACCAAAAGTTGATTGCAAGATCTGCATAAGTCATTGTCTTACACGAATAGTTTATTCATACTACAATAAGTGCAACGCAAAAATGTATAATTTCCTCAAGGGAAATTGACTTTTACTGAAATCACCGAGTACTCTTATCAATGAGTCAAAACCCAACAAATGTCAAATATTTGAAAATAAAAGGCATTTATGTCAATAAATGTGTTTTGTATATATTACTGGGCAAATTGTGTAAATTTTGAGTAATTTGATTCATTAATAAAGAAGTGGTGAAAAATCTAACTTTGGGGTCGGCAATTCTGGAGTCGGCGTACACGTTTTGGTAACCACCCACCCCAGGGCAGAGAATTTTCTACTCCACAATCGAGCAGTGTTGTCTCCCCTGCTACGCTCGATAAAAGTATACTGCACCGAGAAAGATTGTTCGATCTGCAATGTTTTTGCAGATTGTTTCACAGCGTGGTATGGGTTCTTCAGTTTCCATTGATCACATTCATATTGCTCAAGTTGAATTGCCCGAGGAAGAATTTGCAAAAATACTTCTTGAATCAATGAGAAATCGAAGAACCTGAAATAAATATAGCCTAGTCCGCAAGTGAAGACACCGTAATAACGTGGTATTTGAAAATAAATAAAAAAGCACATGCCAATTCTTCCAAAAATCGTATGGAGTTGGTGCGTGTACCGAGCGTAGAGAGGAGAGTGTGTGGCAGCCCTGCATGCAGTTTGGACCGAACTGGAAATACACGAAGGGAGACAATTGCATGAAATTTGTCGCTTAGTAACAGTGACACAGAGAACAGTGACCCAAAGAAGTCTAAAACTTCGAACAAAGTATTTGCCAAAAATTGTCAAATATAATCCCCGTACGCAGATTTCGTCAGGGAAATATAACAGCTATATGGCATTCTGCAAAATTTTGCTGATAGCAGTTAAAGCAAAATTTGCGTTGTGCAGTGCCAGATAAAAGGGGGTTTATGGGGCGAGGAGAGACTGTCCTAAGCGGCATTTCTTGGGGCGGAAAAATGTGTCAAGAAAGCAAGAATGCTTACATGAAAGCAGCCACCCAAAATACTTAGCGAAGCATGCGGTTAGGTCGGACCATGAGGTTGGTCTCCGGTGGCAATCCATGTTTGTCCGCCACAGACATTCTGTGGCTGATTATCGGAATTTATCTGTCTTGCACCAGTTATGGCTGATTGAAAATAAGGTTCATCACAGGTCTCATTTCGTCTTCAGATATATTTAGTCGCCCTTTCGGTGTATTCTAAGGTGCGCCACCGCCCTTTACTGAATTCCAAACGAGTTGTTACCGGACACAGATAACATCTGGTGTCGTAGGTACAATGTGAAAGTCGATGTAGGCCTATGACGTCTATTGTTGTAATTTTAAATACACTTACTGATAAACAGGGAGACCGACAGTCAGCGGGCTAGAGTTTGGGGACATTGTGTCATTCCGTATATGAATATCAACCACAGTTTCCAAGCGCCAGTCACCTTGAGCTGCCACTGCATCTAGTTTCATCCACTTTCCACCAGAATACCTATTGAAGATAAAGTAATTTTATGTGAAGAACTCTAACCCTTTACCTAACGTAACGGCCAAAACCGGCCAGCGCTATTCACAACTATCGCCAATTGATTTGCATTATTTTTTCATTTTTTTTTTTGTCTCAAAAACATAGGTTATGACCCCTCGTTGGAACGAGCTCGTCGAACTCGTTCCAATGAGGGGTCATAACCTATGTTTTTGAGACAAAAAATGAAAACAAATTAGCTATTCAAGAATTTTTGTGTGCAAGTGTCGTCTGCTTTTCATGTTAGGTAAAGGGTTAAACACCTTCTCACTTATAATGAGTATGACCTCTTGTTACTTTTCGGATCTCCATTTCTGTAGTCTTAGTCGATAACCTAAAGTTCTATACAATACCAATGATAGAGCACATCATGCAAGTGCGTAACTATGGTGTGTGGGGGGGGGGGGGAGGAGGGGGGGGGCGAAGAGGTGTGCCCCCGGTAGTTTTCCAGTTGGGACATATTTATCTGGATTGGTGTCTTAGATATCCATTCGCTCTTGCTGGTAATCATGTACTTTCCTTCGGGACCAGATTTGCTTTTTGGACTCGAGTCACACAGACAGTCTCTCACATGCAAATTGAGGTCCGTGGCTGACTGGGATTGTCGGGATCCCAGCATAACTAATTTCGAGTCCGGTACGTGCCAATTAAATAATAATGAGAGCAACACTGCCGTGTACAGATCTGATGAAAAATTCAACTACATTTTACTCAAGAAATTATTGGTGAAAAAATCCACGCCATTTACAGAAATTTGATTAAATGTGCCCAAATTATACTTAAATCAGTGGCAAGAGAAATCCTGGGCAAGTATATCTGCCAGTAGCATGCAAGGATATAAAATGACACGTTCAGCAACCAGAGTCATATCGTGCAGTATTACGGGTGGAGGAAGCCAGCGCATCTGGCGAGAACCACCCGAGCAACAGTGAGTAACTGTCGGACTCTTCAACTTATTCTAGTCCTGCACATGCAAGATTAGCAAAAGGCTGAAGGAATGTGTACTATCGACAGTACGTCACAGTGCATTCAATACTTGGGCAATTATGACTGAGGACAATGCATAACACAACGCAGATGAATCGATAATACAATGGAGCGACGGTGCACAACAACTCTGTGGAGATGTGCAAATACAGACTTTGATTAATAAAAACTTACGATATTGTAAATGGCCCCTTGTTTGGAAATTTGTATCGAAATGTTCGTTCTCCCTGTTCCCAATTTTGTTTTTTGTTCGCGGATATGCAGTAATAGTTGACGTCGCAGATATTCGTTACAAAACCACAGCCTTCTGAGCACTTCCAAAATTCAGCTCTAATGTTATGGACGAATTTACCAATTTTATTCTCGGTGCATCCTGGACCCCACAAATACTTCCATGCCGTTTTGAACTTGAATTCTACCTGAAAAGTGAGAATTTTTTTAAAGATTCTTTCGGATTTCATTTAGACCTGGGAGGTTCTGATTTTTCAGATTCGGTTTCGAGTAAATAACACTCCAGTCTTCTTAACTTGAACATAAAAATCCGGAATAATTTGCGCGAAAATATTAATTGGTCTACCCCACACATTCACTCAGCAGTCATCCTATTTAAGGAAGTCATGACGTATCATGCTGCAGAGATACAGCACAGAGTGAAAGGGCTCATATCAAGTTCTGCAAACTGATCTTAAATGTAGGTAAATATTCCTCCAACCATGCGGTACATTAGATGTTTTAGTACGATTCGCAAATTATACTGGTAAATTGCTTACTACTTCCCCGGGTACCATTCTAAATGATGCTTTTGTAGAAGCTAAGCAATGTAAACTCCCTGATTCAATAAGTGATTAACTTAAAGGACTTGGATTTAACAGTTTGAATGAAACTGAAATTTCCAAAAGTAAAATTAATCTTTTTGATTTTAATTGCTCGATCGAGCAATTACTCTAAAGCTCATTTGCTCGATGGGCTTCGAGTCATTCGAGCAATGACTTTTCAGTAACTGCTCGATAGCTTATAAGGGGTATTTGGGATAGGTATGCCTTGTGATACAGGTAATAGTATCCTTAGATAAGTATCCTATAAAAGGTATCCTCGATAGGTATCCTCAAATAATACAATACCGGGCCATAAGTATCCTCAAATACTGAAATGAGTCGATGAGCAATATGTGCGAGTCACTCGAACGAGCAACTGCTCAATAGCTCATTTGCTCGATGGACTTCGAATCGTTCGAGCAATATGCCGAGTCACTCGATCGAGCAATTACTTTAAAGCTCATTTGCTCGATGGGCTTCGAGTTATTCGAGCAATGACTTTTCAGTAACTGCTCGATTGCTTATTGGGTTTGGGAATGTTTTTGTTATACACAAGGGAGATAACTCTGCATAGAGATTACGGGAAATCAAGCAATCTGATTTGTTAGTTATAATTTATATAAATGCTCTATATAAATGAAACAACAAGAGTACTCGGAATAGGGTCAAAACTAACAAGAATAGGCTAGAAAAGCTAAATATAGTAATAATAAGCAAAGCTGTTCCGGTAGATAGGCTCTTCTACTCTACTGGAGTATACTCCAGAACAAAGGGACATGGTCAGGTTGATGAAAACTATTGCATATACAGATAGAAGCAGAGAATTCTGAAAGAATTCGAAATAATACAACTTGTCGGGTTTATTTGGGTAATTAAACGAGGATTCTGGGAGAATTCTAAGCTAGAAAAATACTTCTATTCAATCGAATACACCCACACCTCACCCCCTGTGCCCTTTGGTACTATAGCACTACGTGCTAAGCCGATAAAATGGGAAATCCATAGTAAATAAAGTCGTTTTTGGTGATTTGGAGGGATTGTCGGGTTGTTTGTGGTAATTCTACGAATCGGGAAATTACTCTTCTACCAAGGAACATACCCTCCGAACATACCCCTGCATTGCTAGAAGCCATTGGGTCACATAGCAACCACGTGCTACCATAGAAACCAAGATGGAGACCTCCAGGATACAAAATGTATGACGGAAACACGTATCACCCTAAACACGCGCTGTGCATGCGCACTCACACCACGTATCACTATGGAGATGACGTCACAAGATGGCCACCCACGCGGGTTACCATGACAACCAAACATGGCGTCACCAGGTCACGTGACTATGACGTCACCTGAGATCCAGCATGAGATCCATCCAATGAGGGCTGTTTACCACATCTACTAATACTGGTGTGGTATCGCTTCCTCACATGATGCATCTGGAAACAAGGTCCATGACTATTATAGTGATTCCATCTGGACCCCTTGGTAAAACTTGCTTTAAATGCTGCAGGTAATTTCCCCCTCCCCACTCCCATCCAACCCATTGCCCACACACCCGTAGAGTCGAAGTTTACAAAACGTGCTGCCATTTATTCTTCCAAGTTGAAATAATATATACAAAAGAAAGAACTTGGAATTCAAATGTTCAGTAATATATTTTTTCAACCTAGTGAGAGATACATGTGAAGACAGTGGTGGCGCCACGAGGGTGGGGTGCGTATGTGTGTGTAATGGGGGGGGGGGGGGGCTTAATGGGCCTCCCGCACTTTTCCTTCGCCCCCCCCCCCCCAATCAAACCTAAAATTGCTATCTGACCGTGGTTTTCCCACCCAATATCACACCCGCAAACGGCACATAACAATACACATCATGACAGGTGTTGTAGAAATGATCAAATATCGTTCCCAGGGCGTCCAAATATGAACATTTTTCATGGGGGAGACCCTCCAGACACCCACATACGCGAGGGAGACAGCCCTCTCCTACCATCCTCCAGCGAAGACCTGTGTCCTTTGGGAGATGCCTTCGCGGCATCTCGACCTTTAACCGCATCCCTATCTTACTTAGCCCCCATCCCCCCACCCCAAATTGAAATCCCGGCGCCGCCACTGTGTGAAGAACAGGTATTACAGTATCAACCTGACATTCACCAATCCGATAAAGATGAATTAAATTCTGTGTTGAAATGCCACTCTGCAAGTGTTTTAGTGACAATCCACTCTCCGGGTACATTTATGTTCAGTTAAGTGCATTTATTAACTTTTCTGATACGAATTTTGTGAATTCAATTGTTACATTTATTTTTATCGGATCGGTGAATGTCAGGTTCACATTAATTTTTAGTACCTGTTCTTTACATGTATACACACTAAAAACTAAAGTGTTAAAACTGACACTTT
The DNA here is from genome assembly GCA_031216915.1 of Pictodentalium vernedei. Classification (NCBI taxonomy): domain Eukaryota; kingdom Metazoa; phylum Mollusca; class Scaphopoda; order Dentaliida; family Dentaliidae; genus Pictodentalium; species Pictodentalium vernedei. Next base: position 295,770,404 of record CM062292.1, on the reverse strand, counting down.
CAGGGTGTTAAACCCATTCTAACTCCTAGGGTTTGATTTTAACACACAAAGTGCAATGCTTTAAGAACTTAGACATTACAATCGTCAGACATCTGAAACTTGAATGGATGGCACTTCCCATGTGTCTAACATTGGTGGTTCTTCCAGAATCGTCCATAATTTGATTTGCGCCTGGTGGGTACATAACTAAAAGGACACAACGCAGATGACGCGGATCAGGCTCGAGAGTTCGAGCCTGATCCGCGTCATCTGCGTTGTTTCCTTTTAAGTGTCGCGACATTACACTTGTCAAGTGGTATTGTTGTAACACCTGTCAAGTTCTGGGACATCTACACTTGAACATAGTGCTAGTTCAGCACTTAGTAAGTGTTAAATGCAGCACTTCAAGTGTAGTTTTTAACTCTTTAGTTTTTAGCGTGTATCTGAATAAGTTGAAAAAAAACATTATATTACTGAAAAATTGAATTCCAGGTTCTTTCTTTCGTATATTTCCTTTCAACTTGAAAGAATAGCAGCACGTTTTGTAAATTTCCACTCGACAGGTGTGTATATGCAATGGGTTGGGTTGCGCGGGGGTGTTTTGTTTGGGGGGGAGAGGTTACTGCAATATTTAAAAGAAGTGTGACCAAGGGGTGCAGTTGGTATTACCATAACAGCCATGGATCTTATTTTCAGATCCATCGCGTGAGGACGTGATACCACACCTAGAATTTGGAAATAAACATTTGAAAATCATGTTACCTGTACTTGGAAATTAGACCGGGATCTTCAAATAATCTGTGTCGACATTTATAACTTTTTTATTTTAAAGTGAAAAACTGTGTTATTTCGCCATGCCATATCATGTTGTACGAGAAGTTCCATACGTACACCGTCCGTGAGTGAGCCATACCATACCTCGGGGTGTGGGGGTCGGAATGATAAAAGCAGCTGTAACTTTTGCGACACGTGTAATTGGTGTGTGACGGGTGCCCCACGTAGTTTACGGCACAGTATGTTGGAATACTATGCCGCGCTCAGAAATAAACAGTTGAGATTGAAACATGATTAAAACACGCGTCAATTAATTTTGTTCAAGTCGATCACACAATCTCTCGAAAATAGATTGGGACAGAAATGGGTAAGATCTGGGCATTTTAACTTGCACAGCTGCACAATTTCTTCTCCTACCGAGAAACGTTTTTTATACTACTCTATCTATGGGCACCGCAGTCTGTGTTGAAAGTCCATTCTGCCAGAGTTTTAGTGACAATCCATTCTCCAGATGCATTCTTGTTCAGTGCATTTATTAACTTTGCTGATATTCTATAAATGCTATTTAACTTTAGCTGTCAAGTTGACATTTTAAGACCTGTTCTTTAAAAGTTTTTCTGAATAAGTTGAAAAAATGTTATATTACTGAATATTTGAATTTCCAGTTCTTTCTTTAGCATATTTTCTTTCCACTTGGAAGAATAAATGGGAGCATGTTTTGTAAACTTCTACTCTACGGGTGTGTGGGCAATGGGTTGGGTGTGGGGGGGGGGGGGGGGTGAATTACCTGCAGAATTTAAAACAAGCATAACCAAGGGGTGTAACTGGTAGAACTATAACAGCCATGGACCTTGTTTTCAGATGCATCATGTGAGGACGTTATACTACACCTGGAATTTGGAAATAAATATTTTGAAAATCCTGTTACCTGTGCTTGGAAATTGGACAGTAGTTTTCATTCATTATTGTCGATTCTTCTACCTTTTTTTATTTCAACCCTTTACCTAACATGAAAAGCAGCCGACACTTGCAAAAAAAATTCTTGAATAACTAATTTCTTTCATTTTTTGTCTCAAAAACATAGGTTATGACCCCTCGTTGGAACGAGCTCGACGATGTTTTTGAGACAAAAAATGAAAAAAATAATGAAAATTAATTGGCGATTTTTGAGAATAGCGCTGGCCGGTTTTGGCCGTTACGTTAGGTAAAGGGTTAAAGTGAGAATTGTATTCTTTCGCCATATATACCGCCGTATCACGTTGTATTTGTACGCGAAGTCCCATACGTCCATCTCCCGTGGTGACGCCTACCCCCCCCCCCCCCACCACCACCACTTCCAGGGGGGGGGGGGGGTCGAAAAGTTAAAATCAGCGGTAACTTTTGAACTAATTGTGGTTGGTGTCACAATGACGGGTATCGGGCGTACTTTCCGATACACTATGTCGGGATGCTATGCCGAACTTAGAAATAAACATTTGAGATCAAAACATGGATTATCGACGTGACTTTCGCGCATTAAAACGCGACGAAAGCTGTTGTTTGGCGGTGACATGCACTTATTGTTGTTCAGCTCGATCAAACGATCCCTTGAAAAGAGAATGGGACAGAAATGGGAAAGGTCTGGACATTTTAACGTACACAACAGCACATTTTCTAAAAACGTCTTTCTTCTACTTTATTTGATCCGCCATTTTAAAATGGCTGAAGCTGATAGCAGACCTCTAGGTGAATACCAAGTGGGCTGCGCAGGAGACTACCTCCCGGTGTGCGTATGTGCAGGCATTAATTGACAGGTGCTAAATTATTCTCGTCGTCAAAATTTGCTCATTTGTTTTTGCTTTGTTTCAATATACGGGAGAGTGTCGGGTCGTTCGCACCAATTCCCATTCGCCCCGAGTTCTTTCGCCCCGGGCCGTTTCTCCCCCCCCCCCCCCCCTTTATTGGGGCGAATAAAGTACTTTTCATCACCAATTAACATTAAAATGCATACAACCCAACGTTTTTGTATAATGTTTTCTTTTGAATTTCGGACAACACTTTACACTACCGACATTGTCAGTCTTTATAAAGTAAGAGTAAATTCATTTATTCAGCTTCTGTAAATTCAAACTACAGGCACAGCGAATATGTCAGAGTCATGTGTAGACTATAATAGAAAGGTGAGACGTGCGCAGTATGCTATCACTTGTGATGTTTGCGGGAAGTGGCAGCACAAATTGTGTGGAACCGGTTTCTCCTTAACTACGCACAGGAATGATATAAGTCAAGAGACAATTCTGGCTTGTACTCTATGTGTGTGCCATGTGGCGGACAAGAAAAGCGTCTTCAGAAAGGGAAGAACAAATCCTACTCACGTATGAGGAAATTTTAGCGCTGGAGGAATTCTCCGCAAATCAGCATATGGATATTGATAGTGGGGTTCCAGAAACAGGACTTATAGAATTTGAAAGCAGAGACACGGAGATTCCTGAATCATTTGATAAGACTTAAAGTCAAGGCACGTCAAGGCCACATCCGCCTTTGTTTTATCTTTTGAAATTTCGCTGTCAGATTTGGGGGGGGGGGGCGAACCTACCCCCTCCCCCTCTCCGTCTGTGGGACGAAACTACCCAGGGCGAAATGACCCGGGACGAACGGGGGTTGTGGCGAAACGACTCAGGGGCAAGTGGGAATTGGGATGAAACGACCCTGGACCTACGGGCATATAGACACTCTCCCGTAAACTGTAACAGGTCAAATCCATACAGACGAAATACATAGAAAATATCGAGCACACGAATAGAATGTGAAGGTTTTAAGTTGTATTACACGAACACCAGAATATGACGCTAGCTAACTTCACGTGTTAATGACGTAATAGCATAAATGTTCAGTAATAATTGGTAGTATTATTTATTTATTTATTGATGTTTTAAGGTCACATATTTCTGCACAATGGCTAAACATGACCATGAAAGTTTTACGGGTGGAGGAAGCCGGCGTACCCGGGGAGAACCACCGAGCAACGATGAGCATCTGCCAGCTCCCCGACATCGTAACTCCGCACTGCAGCACAGGCAGGGTAAGATTAGTTGAAGACATGCGTACCATCGACGTGCAGTACGCCATAGTACACGGCGTCATCGTGCCCCCACGCGGGCAATGGAAATTGGTAGTATTTCACCTTAACTTATTTAAAACAAACTATGCTTTTCATTAGATGCAGGCAAACCAGAAAATAATTAATTAGCTTGCGGGCAGATCGAGAGTTTTTAAAAGTCGTGCAGTCGGAAAATCAAGACATAACCGAAAAACAAAAAGCACCCAGCTCTTATCTCATTCAATAAATAAGTTGTCTCCCCTCTGGATTGGGTATTTTTTGTGCGGAAAAATCAGACCGTGTATACGCAAAAAGGGTAAAAATACTCTTAAAACATTTTTGAAATAACACACATTAGTACGGAAGCCCATTAGGGTCAAATGCGAAAAGTAACTTTTTTTTAAATGGGGAATGTTTGCGTTATTTCGCAAAACTTTTGCGTAATTTCGCAAATCTTTGCGTTATTTCGCAAAAGTATTGCGTTATTTCGCAAAAGTATTGCGTTATTACGCAAAAGTATTGCGTTATTTCGCAAAACTATTGCGTTATTTCGCAATAACTTTTGCGTTATTTCGCAATAATTTTTGCGTTATTTCGCAAAAGTATTGCGTTATTTCGCAAAAGTATTGCGTTATTTCGCAAACTATTGCGTTATTTCGCAAACTATTGCGTTATTTCGCAAAAGTATTGCGTTATTTCGCAAAACTATTGCGTTATTTCGCAAAACAATATTCCAGACCCGATCTTGTACCGATCTTGTAGTCAGTCAGTGAATTACAACCAGTGGTGTTATACCGTAAAATACAACGGCTATACATTCAACACCATGGTATCCAAAGTAAACGCATGATAAACCGAAGTGTATTATACTAAACTATGGTGTACCATAGTACTAAATCATGTTATTACATGGTACTATACGACGGTGTGCCACGGTAATCCATGGTGTCATGGCGTATCGTAATACGCCACTGTATGTTCCAGGTATACCATGGTAAAGTTTGTTTACTATAACATGATCTGTATGGTGGCAAATCATGTAGCGCAGTGGTGCTGTACATATGTACGCAAAAAAGTATTCCAGACACAGATCTTGTAGTAAGTCATTGAATTTCAAGCAGTGGTGTTATACCGTAATATACAACGGCTATACATTAAACATCATGGTACTCAAAGTAAAAGCATGATGAACCGAAGTTTTATTATACTAAACTATGGTGTACCATAGTACTAAATCATGTTATTGCGTGATAGTATACGACGGTGTACCACGGTAATCAACGGTATCATGGCGTATCGTAATATGTCAGTATACGTTCCAGATATACCATGGTAAAGTTTGTTACACCATGGTACTATAACATGATCTGTATGGTGGTAAATCGTGTAGTGCAATGGCGCCATATATATGTATACAAAGTCGTGCCCTCACCCCCACCCCACCTCCAAAGCACAACCCCCTGATAGTACCCCCCCCCCCCCCCCTTTATCCGAGAGAGTTCTCCGCACAGTACTCTTCCCTCGAGAGAATACCCCCAAGTATATTATCCACCGAAAATTCGATGTGCCACGGTAATCAACGGTATCATAGCGTATCGTAATATGTCAGTGTACGCCCCAGATATACCATGGTAAAGTTTGTTACACCATGGTACAATAACATGATCTGGATGGTGGTAAATCGTGTAGTGCAATGGTGCCATATATATGTATACAAAGTCGTGCCCTCACCACCACCCCACCTCCAAAGCACAATCCCCGGATAGTATCCTCCCCCCCCCCCCCCTTTATCCGAGAGAGTTCCCAGCACAGTACTCTTCCCTCGAGAGAATACCCCAAGTATATTATCCACCGAAAATTCCACTGGGAAATTCAAACCGGTATACCACCCTCACCCCCCCCACCCCACCCCGCCCCCCCCCCCCCCCCGCTGCCCGAGAGAATACCCACCCTGAGAGTACCCACCCGGAGACTTGTCACCCTGAATGTATATGTATGTATTTAAGGTTTTTAAGCCAAATACTGGAACTCGTGCTGGCCTGTTCTTATACCTACTTGCCGTACATATTGTAATGATTTATTAAAGCAATTACGCCCACCCACCCATATCACGTAAGAGATACGCGCGAATTATGTTGTGTCCATACTATTGGACATATAATACCACAGAAAAAAACAACATATATACTGCGTTCATAGCGTGTAAAAGGTTACAAAAAACACATAACAGCAAATTAAATTCCGATTACCACCACCAATATTGAAACTGTTTCGAAACAATGCGGTTGAGTTTCTTCAGCCAAGGAGAGCGAGAGAGAGAGAGAGAGAGAGAGAGAGAGAGAGAGAGAGAGAGAGAGAACACAAATCCTGAAACTTGTGTGGGTGGAGGTTTTTCTTTGTTCTCGCCGTGTATTCGAGAATAAAACACTGGATTAGGGACCCCCCACGCCCAAGAATACTAAACGATGATATTGTATGGTACTATATCGCGGTGGGTGTGGCACAGTAATCCATGATATGTGGTCGTGGTTAGCCAATGTGCAGAAATATGTGACCTTAAACACCAATAAATTTATAAAAAATGAATAATCCATTTTCCGCTCGAAGTAAGCGGCGGAAAAAACGAACTTCAACCAAGTCCAGTCGAACAACCAGACTATGGATTTGGTTCTACGGCGATTGCGTGTTTTTTTGCGAATTTATAGGTTCACATCAACTGACTCGTCAGCGTTGTGCAGACAAGGAGAGAGGCAGAGAGAGAGAGAGAGAGAAAGAGAGAGAACAGAGAGAGAGAGAAAGAGAGAGACAGACAGACAGACAGACAGACAGACAGACAGACAGACAGACAGACAGACAGACAGGCAGGCAGGCAGGCAGGCAGGCAGGCAGGCAGGCAGCCAGGCAGGCTGGCAGGCAGGCAGGCAGGCAGGCAGGCAGGCAGACAGACAGACAGACAGACAGACAGACAGACAGACAGACAGACAGACAGACAGACAGACAGACATAAATAAATAATTTATGATATCATACCCTGGTACGTCCAAGGTACCATGGTAAAGTTTGTTACACTATGGTACTGTGAAATAATCTGTATGGTGGTCAACCATTAGAATCAAACTCAAAACACAATCGTTCTCGTCGCACGGTCATAACAAGAGTACATGAGAACTTTCGTAAAAATCGACCCTTAAAGACGACCTGCAGCCTGGGACGTGTTAACGTGCAGACGGGCAAACGGACCGTCAACAGGCCATGGCAAAATTCTGCTTGACTTTCAAATTGAGCTAAACTTTATACGTAGTATAGCACGTATGAATCGTCCCTTATTACCCGGACTTTTGCCGGTGCAGCTAGTGTTAAATTCCATAGGAGCCGGACTTTTTTATAGCACGTATGAATTGTCCATTATTACCTGGAAGTAGTATGTCTCGTATGGTTCAGGGCCCAGTTGGAGGACCTCGGAAGTGACGTCATGTCACGTGACCCAGTGGAGCCACGTTTGGTTGCCAAGGTAACCCGCGTGAGCGGCCATGTTGTGACGTCATCACCATAGTGATACGTGGTATTAGTGCGAATGCGCAGCGCGTGTTGTTAGGGTGATACGTATTTCCGTCGTCCATTTTGTATACTGGAGGCCACCATCTTGGTTTCTATGGTAGCAGTTGGTTGCTATGTGACCCAAAGGCCTACAACAAGACAGGGGTATGTACGGAGCGTGTGTTGAACAGGAGTAATTTTCCCGATTCGTAGAATTACCACAAACAACCCGACAATCCCTCCAAATCACCAAAAACGACTTTATTTGATACGGATTTCCCCCAGAATCCTTTTTAGGGCCGCCATACTTTGGCTTAGAATAGTAGCACGTAGTGCTATAGTACTAAAGGGTCCCTTTTGATTATAGCCAGCTGATAGACAACCTCCATGAGAGCCTATATCATTCATAATGCAAAGAATCTATCGAGTAGTTACTGATAAGTCAGTACTCGAACGATTCGAATCCCATCGAGCAAATAAGCCATAGAGTATTTACTCGAACGAGAGACTCGCACATACGACTCTTAACCTCATTTCGGTATTTGAGGATACCTATGGCCTAGTATCGTATTATTTGAGGATACCTATCGAGGATACTTTTTGGAGAATTCCTTTTTAGTCGCATGAGGCCATGAGGACTATATGAAAAGCACTCAATGAGGCCTCATTTACTATCCCTCATAGCCTCATTTCTTTTGAGGGCATGAGGGCCATGAGAAAATCCCTCAATGAGGCATAATTTACTATCCCTCTTAGCCTCATCTCGGCATTTAACAGCCATATCTCCTGGCACCCGAATTTCAGCACCCCTTTTTGGAAAACATATGGCCCTCGGCACCCCTTTTTTGTCGTATGAGGCCATGAGGGCTATGTGAAAAGCCCTCAATGAGGTCAAATTCACTATCCCTCTTAGCCTCATTTCGGTATTTAAGGATACCTATGGTCCAGTCTGTCTGTCTGTCTGTCCTTCCGTCCGTCCGTCCGTCCGTCCGTCCGTCCGTCCGTCTGTCTGTCTGTCTGTCTGTCTGTCTGTCCCCCTCTCTTTCTCTCCCCTATCTCTCTCTCTCTCTCTCCCTCTGACTCCTGGTCTGCACAACGCTGACGAGTCGGTTGCTGTGAACCTATAAATTCGCGAGAGAACACGCAATCGTTGTAGAACCAAATTCATAGTCTGGTTGTTCGACAGGACTTGGTTGAGGTTCGTTTATACCACCGCTTACTTCGTGTTTCACAATGTCTTGGCGCTGTATATTGAAACTGTCGGACCGACACTTTCGCTTTTAAGCGGCGAGTGCGGAATCCGCAACAGTTCCATCGTGATGATTTGATGACCACCAACTCAGTTCCTTGGTTGTTGGGAAACCAAAGCGACCACGTTATCACGTCTGTTTTGTCTCTCTCTCCCTGTCTGAAGAAATCGAATCGCCTTGTTTCGAGACAGCTTCAATGTCGGTGGGGGTAATTGGAATTTAATTTGCCGTTAAGTGTTTTTGTAACCTTTTACACGCTATGGACACAGTACATATGTTGTTTTTTCGTGATATTACATTTCCAATACCATGGACACAACATAATTCGCGTGTATCTATTACTTACGTGATGTGGTGCCTGGGTGGATGGGCGTAATTGCTTTTATAAATCATTACAATATGTACGGCAATTTGCTCGCGGGGGTTGGGGGGGGGGGGGGGGTATATTTCCGTTTGAAATTTCCAGTGGAATTTCCGATGGACAATATACTAGGGGGTATTCTCTTGGGGGACGGGTACTGTGCGGGGGACTCTCTCAGAGGAAGAGAGCTACTATCTGGGGGTTATACTTTGGAGGTGGGGTGGGTGGGGACACCATCTTGTATACATATGTACAGCACCACTGCGCTACATGATTTGCCACCATACAGATCATGTTATAGTAAACAAACTTTACCATGGTATACCTGGAACATACAGTGGCGTATTACGATACGCCATGACACCATGGATTACCGTGGCACACCGTCGTATAGTACCATGTAATAACATGATTTAGTACTATGGTACACCATAGTTTAGTATAATACACTTCGGTTTATCATGCGTTTACTTTGGATACCATGGTGTTGAATGTATAGCCGTTGTATTTTACGGTATAACACCACTGGTTGTAATTCACTGACTGACTACAAGATCGGTACAAGATCGGGTCTGGAATATTGTTTTGCGAAATAACGCAATAGTTTTGCGAAATAACGCAAAAGTTTTGCGAAATAACGCAATAGTTTTGCGAAATAACGCAAAAGTTTTGCGAAATAACGCAATAGTTTTGCGAAATAACGCAAAAGTTATTGCGAAATAACGCAATAGTTTTGCGAAATAACGCAATAGTTTTGCGAAATAACGCAAAAATTATTGCGAAATAACGCAATAGTTTTGCGAAATAACGCAAAAATTATTTGTGAAATAACGCAATACTTTTGCGAAATAACGCAATATTTTGCGAAATAACGCAAAGGTTATTGCGAAATAACGCAATAGTTTTGCGAAATAACGCAAAAATTATTGCGAAATAACACAATACTTTTGCGAAATAACGCAATACTTTTGCGAAATAACGCAATACTTTTGCGAAGTAACGCAAAGGTTATTGCGAAATAACGCAATAGTTTGCGAAATAACGCAATACATTTGCGAAATAACGCAATTCTTTTGCGAAATAATGCAATACTTTTGCGAAATAACGCAATAGTTTGGGAAATAATGCAATACTTTTGCGAAATAACGCAATACTTTTGCGAAATAACGCAATACTTTTGCGAAATAATGCAAAAATTATTGCAAAATAACGCAAAAGTTATTGCGAAATAACGCAATAGTTTTGCGAAATAACGCAATACTTTTGCGTAATAACGCAATACTTTTGCGAAATAACGCAAAGATTTGCGAAATTATGCAAAAGTTTTGCGAAATAACGCAAACATTCCCCGTTTAAAAAAAAGTTACTTTTCGCATTTGACCGTAATGGGCTTCCGTACATTTCCCTCTAAATATAGCACCGTGATATATATGACACTATATAAATTATTTTAGAATCGCAGTGTAAAACCAATATCTAAAATAACTTGAGAATTTTCAAAGTTTGCGAGCTCTATTCGATTTGTTGCAAGTGTCAGAATGTTTGACCATAGAATGATTTTTTTTTTAAATTGTGTGGTGATTAATCCTTTGAACTCTAGTGGTATTTTCCATGCCAGTTCGATGGCAGCAGTTAGAAGAGTCCATATTCATTATTTGGGGTAGACCCATCAATATTTTCAACGTGCAGCCTTGAGGCTGCACGTTGAAAATATTGATTGGTCAACCTCACACATTTACTGAACAGCCATCATGTTTAATGACGTTATGACGTATCGTGTTTATGGCAGGAAAACCGGCCGCTAGGGTTCAAAGGGTTAACTGAAAAGATAAAAATGCCCACCAGCACTGAAGATTATCTTCAAGTTAAAGTCTCTGTTTACTTGACTCTCCCGGCCTCTCACGTGAAAAGAAATCAAACGAACACGCCAACAAAAATATACTCACCTCGTTTCCAGTGCCAGCATATTTCCAACTAATAGTCCCGCCCCTGAAGTGGTCACAGTTTACAATGCTACTCCACTGCGCAATTATCAGTAATAATACAGCAAAACACATATTTGTGTCTGAAAATAAAAGCGGTGAAGTCATATTTACTGCAGAGGCGATGGAACTGAGGGGACACAGCGTGCACTCCACTCCCCCAACACCACATATACATTCCACAGACATACCTCATGATAACACTCGGCATGCCTGACAATTTTCGTCATTGAAGAAGATTTAGGGAAAAGTTAGCCCCCTCTCCTTCATTAATTTCCTAAAGCTGTCAGTAACGTCATATAAAATTGAAAGCGAATTTGTATCATCGATGTGCGCATCGTTCCATAAACTTACGGCAATTTCCTGCCAAGCAGTATAAAAATACAGAAGTTGTCTTTTTAACATTTTTTTCGCAATCAGTTTGAACGTTTCAGTGTTATTCTCTGTTGACACCCATTTAAAAGTAAGAAACTGGTGTTTTCACCATCTTTTGATGTTCTATAACTCTTTTTCTTTCCAGTATATCAACGGTGTGCGCATAGTGCCATATAATACAGACACTGTCATTTTCATTAATATAAAAGTCTAGGAGGTGAGATTTGCTAATTCTTTTCCTGGAAAGAAAAAAAAACTTGCAAATTACTGTAAAGCACATTCGCTAAGCAAAGAGCCAAAGTGGACTTTTAGTGTTGGTAAGTGCGATACTGATAGATATTCTTAATGAAGGATTATCTGTTAATTGGTTGCATCTAACTGGCTTGCCAAAGAAAGCCAAGTTTCCTTTTGTTACTTTGAATAAGCGAAAACCATAGACAGCTCTTCATGTTTTCTCACTGTCTGTTGTTTTCGTTTATAAAAATGTAACACAAGGAAATCTGACTTTATGTTCTACCGATGTCACGAGTGTTTCCTCAACAATTACTTGCTTCTTAATTGGACCTTCCTCGCTCATCTAATAATTTCAAGGGAGATAACTTTGTCGAAAGTCAATTTTTATGACGCTATAAGTCAGGGATATGTTGTGCAGATCCGACGGTTTGAAAATTTGAGAGAATGCAACTGTTTCACTATATAGGTATGTTTTTACTATATTATCAATGTTATCAACAAATCGTCCCCTAAGTTCCAATGTGTTCTATGTGATAGTAGGCACATAGAACACATTGGAACTCAGGGGACGAAATGGAAATATGTTACCAGCATTTTGCTAGTGAAATCCACCATTGTCTCATTCGATCTCTTTTATCTCTTTCTACGATCTTCCAACACTAATGTTATAAAGAGGCCTGTGGGTGTTCGTGTATTGTGGTAACGTATGTGATATGAAAGAACGTCTTTGGATTTTTCAAAGGTATAATATATTCATAGCATGGACCGTGACCGTGATGGCGGGCGGTGTGTACACCTGTTTGGTGTACTTCTAGTCCTTGGCATTATTTACTACTCACCGTAAGTTTTATTTATTCTCATAAGACTTCCAAGGGTACAACGGGATACTAACAATTGTTGTCTTGTGTGTGTATGCTTGGTTGTTTAGATAGTAGTATAGTATGGACATTCTGTGCCCATTTGGACTTTTTAGGCCAGGCCCCCTTCTGCGCATTATACTCTACCACACAGTGGGTGTTACGCCATTTTCCCTACAATTTGATTGTTTCGGAGTGTACTCCAGTAGCGTAGGAGAGTCTTCATGACTCCCAGCTCCAACACAACTCCTAGCTTCTTGGCCATTCCCATGGCCCCAGGCTTCTATACGGCTTCCATAGCAAACGATGGATCATGGCACTTAGCTCCTATATGGCTCCTGGACCATGGCATTATGGCTTTTAGCTTCTATACGGCGCCTATACCGTCGCAAGCCCCCATGACACTAGCTCCGACAATGCCGTGGCATTTCGACCCCAGACCATAGCCTTTATGGATTCTAGCACCTAAATGGTCTCTTGACTCCTAGACCATTCTTCGTGACTCTTAGCTCCTATACGGCCTGTATACCATGATGGCTCCTCACTCCTAATGGCCCATGTTTGGCTCCTATAAACCTTTATTACTCCTAGCTTCTATATGGTTCCTATACAGCACGTAGCTCATATAAACCATAGCCTCCATGGAGCCTGCATTATAACCATCATTGCTTCTATTACGACCATCATGGTATATAGATTCATCGCTCCAAGCCTTTTTACTTCCAATATTCTGGGAAGTACTTTGGACTTTTGGTTGTTCTGGAGAGAGTGATCGTTGAATGTAATAGTTGCTGGAGTAGTAGTTGAAGTGCGTTGTTCAGTGGTTGGCTTAGTAGTTGTAGTGGTTGTGGAGTAGATGGTGGTGGTTGTTGTGATTATTTATGTCATAGCTGTAGCCGTTTAAATTGTAGTGGTTGTGTTGTAGTTATTATAGTATTTGTAGTGGTCTGGATAGTAGATTGTGTAGTGGTTGCGGCTCTGGCTATCGTTGTTGTTGTTGGTGTTGTAGTTGAAGTAGTCGATATTGTAATGATTGGTGTAGTAGCTGTGGTTCTTGGTGGCATAGTGGTTGGTGTTGTAGTCATAATGGTTTCTATCTAGTTCTTTTGATTGGTGTATAGTTAAAACTAGAAGTCCTGTCATGAACTGTGCGTTTATCTAGGCTTAATTGCGCGTAGGAATTGCCATATCGAATGGCATCCAAAGCACGACAGGTTCTCCTGGTTACTCATAGCAAACACAGGCAATGTTTCTGCCAATGGACCTCCGGGTTACTCATAGCAAACACAGGCAATAATTCCGCCAATGGACCTCCGGGTTACATTGCTTGTGCACAGGACATATGTACATAATTTGATAGCCAAACTATGGTCATAACGCGTAGATAAACGCGCAGATCGACGTGCTATTTGTGCGCATTTCATGACAGGACTTCGAGTTTTAACTGTCGTAGTTGTAGTGGCGAGCGTTTCAGTGGTTCGTGTAAGAGTTGTAGTGGTGGGCGTTTCAGTGGTTGGTGTGGTGGTGAGCGTTGCAGTGACTGGTGCAGTAGTTGTAGTGATTATTGTTGTCTGCCACTAGAACTGCTGCACCACCAAAAATTCATGACACCAACCACCACACCTTCAAAACTACGTCTAACCACAATAGCACCATGTTACATTAGTACACTCTAAAATCAGTTGCGTTAAAAATTAACCAAAATCAACTGTTAAGCAAGATAATTTGGTGGGCTGATGTTAACCAAACTGATTTTAGAGTGTAAGTTCGAGAGTCCGATACTTGCTCCCCCTAGCTCTGTGGTTCTCTCCGTGTACTCCGGCTTCTCCACCCGTGGCACTGACAGACGGAGCTCTGTACGTCCATACCTGCTGATGCCGCCCCAGACCATGATTGACCCTCCACCATAGCGGTCATGCTCAGCAACGTTGGCTGCATGGACTCGCTCTTCTGGTCTTCTCAATACCCTTGAACGCCTATCTGTGTGGTCTAGGCAATACCTTGACTCATCTGTAAAAAGGATAGGTCGCCAATCTTCTCTGGTCCACCCAACGTGGTTCATGGCCCATTCATATCGTGCCTGGTGGTAGTTCTGGGACAGTGAAATGCGAATACATGGTCTCCTCGATCGGAGACCACATTCGTGCAACCTTGCCCGGATAGTCTGCGTCGAAACATTTACCCCGGATGCATTTTGAAGGTCACTACGAAGCGGCGTTGCTGTGGCAAAGCGGCTCCTACGGGCCTGAATGATCAAAAACCGGTCTTCAACTGCAGCTGTTGCCCTGTCTCGGCCACCACCATGCCGTCTTACTGGTGTGCCATACTGCTGAAATCTTGCCCAGGCTCTGGTGATCACCGTATGATGCACACCAAGGGCTTCACCAACCTGACGAGGGGTAGCCCATTGTTCCACCATCCCTACAGCCCACCACATTTCTGCTTCAGACAAATGTCTTCTTACATTTGCATTCGCCATATTCAATCATTAAATCACGAGGGTTTGTGTTGAAATGAAGATTGAATACCCTACATATGTTACAGTACACGAAACATCATGAAAATCAAAGGGTACATGATTTCCATGACTGTCACGAAAAATCTGCCTGTCAAGAGAGCTAATGAAAACACTGGGGACCATCTCAGTACATTCCTCAATCATATCCACCCAAAATATCGCAAATATGTCACAAGCAAATTTCACAATGATGCGTCAAATATTTGGTGCTTAGCAAACTTTGAGTAGTATATATATTACGTCCAAACTTATTTCACTGCACATAGCATATTACAGTATAAATTTCCTACATATGACGGATCTAGATGGGGGAACTTCGGCTCTACCAAAGCTCCAGTTTTGCCCCCAAATCTCCGACGCATGTGGGTTGCATGTACTTCCTATCTACTGAGCTTCCGCCACCTATTTGCTGTGACTGAACCTTCGGCTAATACACTCCAGGTGCAGTGGTCGCGGGGCGACTTTAAATAATGGACAGGGAATTGAAATGTAAGCTGTGGTTTTGGGGACGTTCTCCCAGATAAACATGTAAAATGCGATTTGAAAAGCAATCTGGGTGATTTTATGGTATTAGTGGACTACAAAACGCTTCACGATACAGCGGCGTTGACATTTCCTCCATGCAGCCCTATCGCTGCGACTTGAAGTGTTTTGGATTCCTCTAGCTTTGTTCTTCGAGATCTGAAGCAAATTTGTCCACGATTTGTTCTCAAAATTGTGATTTCCAGCAATTCTGAAAAATGCACTCAATGACCCATGGGTGACCTCAGTGACTTTGACCCATATGTTGAACCTACAACGAGTTGGACTCGTTTGGTGTTGGTTCCAGCTCTATACGTCATACCACGCCTGAGATATGAACATAATCCACTTTCAAAACACTCCTACGGACACCCCTAATGCCCAAGAAATCTGAAAAACATGGGGTACCGAGAACTTGTGACTATCTGAAGAAAAAGAAACCGTACAAAAGTAATAGTCTGTGTGTTT
Source organism: Pictodentalium vernedei (assembly GCA_031216915.1). Taxonomy (NCBI): domain Eukaryota; kingdom Metazoa; phylum Mollusca; class Scaphopoda; order Dentaliida; family Dentaliidae; genus Pictodentalium; species Pictodentalium vernedei. Next base: position 295,754,468 of record CM062292.1, on the reverse strand, counting down.
CACAGAGACTAAAAATTATAAAGGGCAGCTTACCAGTTACTGCGCCGCCCGTTGTTGCCAGATGAGGTGTTTTCACTGAAAGTGTTCTGCAACGTGGGGGCACGGTGGCGCTGCATAATGAGTACTACACGTCGATGGTATACTTGTCTTCAACAAATGCTAACCCTGCTTGTGTGGAGATAGTACGTTGGGGAGTCTGGCAGTTGCTCGCCGTTGTTCGGTGGTTCTCTCCGAATACTCCGGCTTCCCCCACCTGTAAAACTGTCCGGCACGAGGTGACCTTGACTGTCGAAAGTGCCGTTAAATCCCAATAAATAAATAAATAAATAAATAAATAAATAAATAAATAAATAAATAAATAAATAGTGCTCGGCACAACTTGTGAAGTAAAAATAGGCCAGTGTTGTCAAATTATTAATCCTTTGGACCGGAGTGGCCGTTTTTCCGACCCAGGAACATGATACGTCATAATTTCATTAAGTCGGATGGCTGCTAAGTGAATGTGTGGTATAGACCAATCAATATTTTCAACGTGCAGTCCCACGGTTGCACGTCGAAAACATTAATTGGTCTACGACCAAATAACGAATATGAACTCTTCCAGTTACTGGCACTGAACTGACATGAAAGATGCAACCATGTTTCAAAGAATTAATATCACCGACTTCTCAGCTTGTGTCGAGATCTCGTGTTTACAGAAATGGGCATATTTATACAAGACAAGATCTCACACTTGGACTAATGAACTCACAGTTCGTTGTAGAAATGGTACAGATGGACGGCTACGATACCAGCATGACCAGTATAGAGTACGGTATATGGTAATTAAATTTAAATACATAAGTTGCGTCACGACTACCACGTGTATATTTATCCACAAATACACACCAATTCATTTTCTAACTGGTCGAGTGCTAGAAGCCACTATCAGGGCTCTCAGAAAAATGAGGGTACCACAGCAAAAGCCAGCATTTTCCTTGCTCGTGTTTCATATACAGTCAAATGCAAATAATATTTTGTTTATATAAATTTGCTTTATCACAAATTATTGAAGAGTGCCTGCAGGCACTCTCCAATAATTTGTAATAAAACATATTTTGAATGAAAATTCAGACCACCAAAAATAATCTTGCCTTCCACCAGTTAAACTATAATCACTGCTATAATCCCGACGAATATTCCAACTTCATTGCCAAGGCATGATGTAGGTGGAATATTTTATTATCAGTCGAGTGTAGGTCCATCACAAATCCACAATCGGGACAGGTCGGGTTTACACCCACCGATCGGTTATCTTTGCAAAGCCCCAGATTATCTTCCGAGCGTTGGTTGCCATACAGAGCAATCTGATTTGAGAGGGACGGCCAAATCTTGGATAAAGAGTTAACGTGGCCCGAGGAATCCTTAAAGAACTTTTTAAAAATCCTATCTAAGGCCAACGTAGGGGTGTGGTAGTCACATCATCTGCCGTTTGTATACACCATACTTGAGCAAACACTGCCTTCTCTCCCCTTTCAAGAAAAAATCTGATCCACCCCCCGCGGAAGTAAATTAGTACTTACCTATATGTATACATCCCTAGTTCACATCGATTTGATTTCATCCATTGTCTTACGTCACCATTAATCCTTTATCTAATTCAAATAGAAAACACTTGCAAACGAAATTTGGGAATAACTAACTTGAAAGAAAATCATTTATTGTCTCAAAAACATTGCTTATGACTCTTCATTAATTGGAACAGGTACAACGAGCTCATTCCGGTGAGGGGTCATTTGCTATGTTTTGGAGTCAAAACTTGAAAAGATAATAAAATATGAATTGCATTCTTTATGAACTGTGCTTGAGCCAATACTATAGAACTTTAACAATTGTATTTTCCTAGAATTGTATTTTCTACCTATTAATATAACTGACAAAATTGAACCATAAGCATTTTCAAAGATGTCGCAATTTGCCAGTTGGCAAATTGCCACATCTTTGAAAATGCTTATGGTGCTTTTCAGCCCAAAGTTATAACTGGAAAATACAATTCTAGAAAATACAATTGTAAACGTTTTATAGTATTGGCCCCTGGTCGGTTTTTGTCGTTATTTTAGATGAAGAGTTAAAACAGAGAAATATGATCTGTGTACGGTACACGTCAATATGCCTGTCAGAGAACACAAACTCGGTGGCGTTTCTTGGTTTCAACAAGCTACATTTACCACACATATATCTCAGGTAAAGATGGGTTCCAAACCCCTGTTATAACACTCCTGAGTAGCAATATATCTAATCGGCTTTCATGGTAATGTAAATATTTGAACACTTGAATCGAGCTCAATTCATTCTGCAAATCTCAAATGTTATTATATAACTTTCTCGAAGTGTCATGTTCCAACAAAGCCATCCGACTTGATAATCTATCATTTTGAAAGAGTTTATATGATAACAGTTTATTAATTTCTTCTCGTATTTAACTTATATTTTATATTTATTTTCACTGTAGTTTTCAGTACTGGCTAAATGATAACCGCAACAAAAGTATAAAGACAAGTTTGACCATCCAGCTAACACGCCTTGGCGACGACATTCGCTCAAAGAATTTGTTCGACAAACTAAAAATTTCTCCTAAATAAGCCAATGGGGCGGAAAAAATGCACGAATATAGGTGAAAATGTTTATTTTGCAGATTTTTTTGACTTCCCCACCCGCAATCTTTCTTGCAGAATTTTCCCATGATATTTTTAGGGACCCACCCCCTTTTCATACAATTTTATATACAAAGCTTCAGAACTCGAACACCAACCCGAAACGCATAATGCACACATGCAAAACTGGTACGCATTTACCATAGCAAGCACAAAAACTAAGGAATACACAGGGGGATTTCCCTTTTTACGTCATAGTTTATCTCCCGCTAAAGCCTTGTTGACAAAATGTCTGCAAAAGTTCCTGCGAGTTTAGGAGAAAATTGCCGGACAATTTTTTTTCCTTTCAATATCGGACACCTGCCCCACTCTCAAGTCAGTTTTTGGTGAAAAGTAGCAGGAGATGTGGAGATCAGGCCCCATTGGCAGGACAAATTGCAGGACCAGGGAAGTGACGTCATGTCACGTGACCCAGTGGCGCCACGTTTAGTTGTTATGGTAACCCGCGTGAGCGACCATCTTGTGACGCCATCGCCAAAGTGATACGTGGTGTCAGTGCGCATGCGCAGCAAGTGTTGTTAGGGTGATACGTGTTTCCGTCGGCCATTTTGTATCCTGGAGGCCGCCATCTTGGTTTCTGTGGTTGCTATGTTACCCAAAGGCTTATAATAGGACAGGGTATGTTCGGAAGGTGTGTTCGACTGAATGGAAGTAATTTCCCGATTCGTAGAATTACCACAAACAACACGACAAGTTGTACTATTTCGAATTCTTTCAGAATCCTTTTTAGGACCGCCATACCGTAGATTTTAATAGTAGCACGTAGTGCTATAGCACCGAGGGGGGCCCGTGGGTAAGTTTTATTAAACTAGAGTAATTTTCTGGCTTGGGTTTTCCCCCATACCCCCGGGTACTTCGTAGAATTACCACAAACAACCCGATAATTGTTTATTTGGCTCAGATTACCCCACGAAGCCTACATGTTTTCAATAATTAGAGCGCCCCTTTTTTATTGTTATTACCCAGAATCCCATTGTTTTCAGTATTGCTATAGGGTGCGTTCGACTGAATCGAAGACTACAAGAACCTATCCATTGGAACAGCTTTGCTTATTGTTACTATATTTAGATTTTCTGTTCTGTTCAGGCTAATTCACTTTACTGCAGGTAACTAACCAATCAGATTACATGATTACAAACAATCTGATTGATTAGTTACCTGCAGTAAAGTGAACTGATTGGATTATCCGGGAAACAAGAACAAGAGTACTTTGGATGGGTTTAGAACTAGCCTGAACAGACCAGAAAATCTAAATATAGTAGCAATAAGCAAAGCTGTTCCAATGGATAGGTTCTTGTAGTCTTCTGGAGAATACTTCGATTCACTCGAACGCGCCCTATAGCAATACTGAAAACAAGGGGATTCTGGGTAGTAACAATAAAAAAGGGGCGCTCTAATTACTGGAAACATGTAGGCTTCGTGGGGTAATCTGAGCCAAATAAACAATTATCGGGTTGTTTGTGGTAATTCTACGAAGTATCCGAGGGTATGGGGAAAAATCCAAGCCAGACAATTACTCTAGTTCAATCAAACGTACCCCCGGTACCCCTCGGTACTATAGCACTACGTGTTACTATTAAAATCTACGGTATGGCGGTCCTAAAAAGGATTTTGAAAGAATTCGAAATATTACAACTTGTCGGGTTGTTTGTGGCAATTCTATTAATCGGGAATTTACTCCCATTCAATCGAACACACCTGTCCCATTATAAGCCTTTGGGTAACATAGCAACCACGTGCTACCATAGAATCCAAGATGGCGGCCTCCAGTATACAAAATGGTTGACGCAAACACGTATCACCCTAACAACAGGCGCTGCGCATGCGCACTGACACCACGTATCACTGAGGGGATGACGTCACAAGATGGCTGCTCACGCGGGTTACCATGACAACCAAACATGGCGCCACTGGACCACGTGACATGACGTCACTTCCTAGGCCCTGCAGTAGGTCCTGCCAGTGGGGCCCGATCTCCACATCTCCCACTACTGTGAAATTATCCATTTCTTTTCATATTTAGGCGGTAACTTTTGTTAATGGTGCTTCTAAATGAGCTTTTATGGTTAATTGGTTACATTTTGTTACTGATTGGGGCACTGATGATGCCAGAACAGTGAAAAAGGGGGGAAATGCATTAATCGTTTATGCACATTTTTTCGGCACGTGATCACTCCCAACCCCCACCTATGTTCACGCCCCCCCCCCCCCCTCGGGTAAGCTCAAAATCTGTTTCACCTTTCTCAAGTTATATGGCGACTTGAAATTCCCATCTGCAGACGTAGAGTTTTACTTTATATCATTTGCGGCAGATATGGCTCTATTGTGGCCACAACACAATTGCAAAGTGAAGGTTATTATAACGTTGCCCACTTTAGAGGACTCTCGCCCCAAGCGCAGGTTACCGGGTCATATTAAGACAGGACATAACGAGGGAGAAGTATGGGGGACTTGAATCAATGTCTGTATTGTATCGAGTAACGTTCTGTACACACAGGAATCGGGATATAATAAATAAGTATAAAATAAATTAATACGATTTAGAGCTACGAATCCCCAAACATTATGCGCTCGCAGGCTTTACAATGCTCTGTTAATATATAGCAAATGTGTTATATGGAACACGGGGAGAATACACTACCAACACACACCGAAAACTCGGGTGAATAGGTGTGTTTTTAAAGCCTTTTTGAAGCTTTCCAGAGTCTGTGGTGACTTAAGGGGGTCGGGCAGCCTATTCCAAAGAAACGGACTCGCAACGGAAAACGCATGATTGCCTGGAGTTGCGAGGCCGCCTGGTTTGTATAACAAGGTGTTTGAAGTTGTTGAACGGAGCAATCGAAATGGTACATACCTTTGTACCAGACTGCTCAGATAATCAGGAGCCAGACCGTTCGGGGCTTTGAGTGCCAGAAGGAACGTCTTATACTCTATCCTTTCTTCAACTGGCAGCCAGTATAGATGGGAGAAGGGAGATAATATGACATTCTTCCCGTTGTCTGGTAATAATTCTTTCTGCACAATTCTGTATAAGGTGCAGGTTTTTAATATGTTGGACTGTTTACAATCAAAGAGCAGAGAGTTACAAATCTGCTTGTGACAAGCGCTTGAACTAATAGTTTTGCGCCCCCCCCCCCCCCCCCCAACGGAGCGAACTCTGCTGATATTACGTAGATGGTGGTATGAGCTACGGGCTATCCGTGTTACATGATTGACACTAGCTAGATTCCAATCCATGAAAAATCCCAGGTTAGGCACGACAGGTCGAGGGGGAGATCACATGACCATTAAAATGAAAGTGTCAATGACACTGTAGCTCAACTTGTTAAGACATGTACATGTATAGTATGTGACACAGCAATGACAAACATCTAGGTAATGACCTGATAACAAAGGCACATATAAAGTATTGTAACGGTATGTACATAAATGGGGGGCGCGGTGGCTCAGTTGGTAGAGGTGCAGGCTGCAAGCCGAGAGGTCCTCGGTTCGAATCCCACCTGCGGCAACCGCGTTGTGTCCTTGGGCAAGACACTTCACCCCGATTGCCTACATGGGGGCACGATGACGCTGTGTACTGAGGCGTACTGCACGTCGATGGTGCGCATGTCTTCAACCAATCTAACCCTGCCCGTGCTGCGGTGCAGAGTTCAGAGTTACGATGTTTGAGAGCTGACAGCTGCTCGTCGTTGCTCGGTGGTTCTCTCTGGGTACTCCGGCTTCCTCCATCCGTAAAACTGCCACGGTCACGATTAGCCATTGTGCATAAGTATGTGACCTTAAACACCACTAAATAATAAATAATAATGTACATAAATACTGACCGTAGCCTGTAACAAATGTATAGGTAAAGTTTTGTAAAGGTGAGTGACAGTCTGATGCTAAACTAGAAAAGAAATCTTTGAGTCCCAGAGTGGGTCTGACTGAACCCCAAAATATTTGTTCTCATAGCACAGTGATAACAAAGGCACCCCAAAACACAGTCGTTCCTGTCCGAAGGTGAAAACAAAGGTACCCAAGAAGTTTCGTGAAGATCAGTTCATAAATACGAGCTGTATAGAAGTTGTGACAAAAAACTGATTGGACCTAATTTCGATACAACATGGCCACTGGCCGCCGTCTTGAATTTTGGACCGCACCCAGAAACACTCGTACTCGTCCCAAGGTGATAACAAAGGAACCCAAGAAGTTTCGTGAAGATCGGTTGATAAATACAGCCTCTAGCCCGAGGTGTATTGACATGTGCACTTACAGTGTATAAGTAGCACTGAATAAATCAAAGTTCATCTAATTTGCATAATTTCTGCACGAAAAAAAACCCCATACTATATGTGATGTATTCCATGTTACTAAACATTTACACAAAAATTTATTCAAATCAGAACTTCTATACAGAAGTTCTGAACAAAAGACTGATTCCACTAATTTTGGTACAAAATGGCTGCTGGTGGCCATCTTGAATTTCAAACCACACCCCAAAACACTCGTTCTCATCCCACGGTGATAACAAAGGTACCCAAGAAGTTTCGTGAAGATCGGTTCATAAATACGGCCTCTAGCCCGAGCCGTATTGGCATTTGCACTTACAGTGCTGAAAGTAACACTGAATAAATCAAAGTTAGTCTAATTTGCATTATTTACGCATGAGAAAAAAACCTGTATTATATGTGATCTATCCCATGGAACTAAACATTTGTCCAAAAATTTATTCAAATCAGAACTTTCATATAGAAGTTCTGTACATAAAACTGATTACACCTAATTTCGGTACAAAATGGCTGCCAGTGGCCATCTTGAATTTTGAGCCGGACCCCAAAACACTCGTTCTCATCCCACCGTGATAACAAAGGTACCCCAGAAGTTTTGTGAAGATCAGTTCATAAATTCAGCCTCTAGCCCGAGCCGAATTGGCATTTACATTTACAGTGCTGAAAGTAACACTGAATAAATCAAAGTTAGTCTAATTTGCATAATTTAAGCACGAGAAAAAAAAACAGTATATGTAATGTATCTCATGGTACTGAACATTCATACAAAACATTATTCAAATCAGAGCTTTCATATGGAAGTTCTGTACAAAAAACAGATTTCTGCATCGTCGGTACAAAATGGCGGCTGGCAGCCATCTTGAATTTCGGACCGCACCCAAAAACACTCGTTCTCGTCCCACAGTCATAACAAAGGTACCCAAGAAGTTTCGTAAAGATCGGTTCATAAATACGGCCTCTAGCCCGAGCCGTATCCAATTGTTGACGTACAGACAGACGAACGACGGGCCATGAAAAAAGCTCAAATTTGGCTTCGCCAAAGTTGAGCTAATTAGGATTAATATTTGACAATTTTGAGAGTTGGTTTGGAAGTCCGATGTAAATTACTTCAGTATTTTCAGCACTTAGTTTCAACTAGTTCGTTGTCATCCATGATTTGATATGAGATACACAGTTTTCCAAGGAGGCAACAGCCTGTCTCTCATTTATGAGACTGAGGTGTACATAGAGTTGCGAATCATCGGCATAAAAGTGAAAATTTAGTCCATGTTTGTGAATGATGTCTCCTGGCGGCAAAACCTAGATTCCATAAAGCAGGGATCCGAGGACGGAGCATTGTGGTACACCGAAGTTTAGAATAGCTTTTCCTTCATCGCACCCTGGTTGGTGATTTTCAGTGTTCGGTGTGCTACCTGAACCAGTCAAGTACGGTACCTCCAATTCCGATCCTCTTTTCCAGGTGTAGTAGCGCGGCGTGATCATTGGGGTCGAATGCTGCGCTCAAATCGAGAGGTACGAGACAATATACTTGTTTTTTGTCCATTGACAGCAGAATGTCATTCTGGAGGCGGAGTAAGGCAGTTTCAGTGCTATATTTCTGTCGGTAAGCCAACTGAAACCCCTCGGATAAATCGCACGCGTTCAAGTATTCTCGAATTTGGGAAGCTACCGAACGATCAATCAGTTTAGGAATAAAGCTCAAATTAGAAACAAGTCAATCTAACAACATCCATATCCCCCGCAGACTTTTATCTTATGATAGGAATAATCTCATTATCAACCTGTATTCATATCCAATAATGTCACTCGCCAAATATCATTTAATTTCTTTAATCACAACTGAAGATATCTCCCAATAACCTGCAATTTTAGAAATTCAAAGTCGACAAGGGATATAACTCTGGCAAAATTATTCGAATCAAAACCTCCTTTCAATATGCACATGTACACATCATACTCATACTGCACACCAAGTTTCGCGAAAATCCAATGAAGAATGAAGGACGAGTAAAGCGGGCAAGCATTTGTGATGGCAGTTTTGCTATTACCAAGGGCCATGACCACACACAATTTGTCGCATCGAAAATTCTTGACCGCGTGCACATCTCCACTTGATACTGATACTTCAGACCAAGTTTCGTAAAAATCCACTGAAAACTGTATGAGGAGTTAAGCTGACAAAGTTTGTGACGGACAGACGAACACCATTTCAATATCCGCCTCCAGACTTCATTGGCGGGGGACAAATCATTTAATTTCTTTAATCGCAACTGAAGAGATCTTCCAAAAACCTGCAATTTTGGTAAATTCAAAGTCGACAAGGGCTATAACTCTGGAAAAATTATTCGAATCGAAACTTCCTTTCCATATGCACATGTACACATCATACTCATACTGCACACCATGTTTCGTAAAAATCCAATGAAAAATGCAGGAGGAGTTGAGCGGATAAGCATTTGTGACGGAAATTTTGCTATTACAAAGGACCTTAACTACGTAAAATTTGTCGCATCAAAAATTCCTGACCACATGCACATCTACACTTGATACTGATACTTCAGACCAAGTCACGTCGAATTCCAATGAAAAATGTAGGCGGAGTTAAGTGGACAAGACTTGTGATGGAAATTTTGCAATTTCCAAGGACCACAACCACGCAAAATTCGTCGCATCGAAAATTCCTGACCACATGCTCATCCACACTTGATACCGATACTTCAGAATAAGTTTCGTAAAAATCCACTGAAAACTGTTGGAGGAGTTAATCGCACAAAGTTTGTGACAGAAGGACGCACTGACGAACACCATTTCAGTATCTCCCTCCCGACTTCGCCGGCGGGGGATAACAAGCAAAACTTGTTTTTTTTTTTTAGGTGAACATGCAAAGGTCCACTCCACGGGGTTTCCAATGGGATGAGTTTGACACTCATCCAGGGATTACAACAAACAGAGTCGGTGCAAGTTTAACGCACAGAAAACAACAAAACACATACTTCCGGGTGCTATGTAAAGCATACTCTTTATATTGGTTTATATTCTCTGGATTTCTTCTGTATTTAAGGCTTGTTGGTTATTAATTGTTTCTTCCACAATCACCCACCCATCCTAACAAAACCAAGAGGCCCCACAGGGCCTGAAGCGCTCACCTTGAACAGAACACGATATAAACAGAGACCACGAATGAATCTACTTAAAGCAATCCATCTCCGTAGGATACATTGTCAATCCTTGAACCCCTCAGGAGTGACAAAAATAGTCCAGGCATAATGCATTTTTTCAGTTGATCATAATGTATACAGTGGACCTCCCCTATGAAGTCCCTCGATACAACCTATGCGGATTCAACTTACACACTTCTAGAGGGTACTGAATACAAAATTTCTAATTCTTCAGCTACATGGCCAATTCCGGCTCCCATAGGGAGCCCAAATATTAACCCAGGTATTCGATTTGAACAAAGTTGAATCTGACCCGACCCCCCCCCCCCCCCCACCCCAGAGATGTTGCTTTCCAAATATGAAAGCATTCTGATTTGAAGATTTTTAAAGAAATTCCCTCATATTGCACTAAGCCAAAATATTAACCCAGGCACTCGAATTAAACAAACTTGAATCTGACCCCCCCCCCCCCCCCCTAGAGATTTTGTATACAAAATATGAAAGCATTCCGACTGGTGGATCTGAAAAAGATGATTTTTAAAGAAATTTCCTCATATTGCGCCAAGTTAAAGTTAATATATTAACCCAGGCACTCGATTTGAATGTGATTCCCCGCCCCAGCCAGAGATGCTGTGTACCAAATATGAAAACATTCTGACTGGTGGATCTGAAGAAGAAAATTTTTAAAGAAATTTCCTCATATTGCACCAAGTTAAAATTTGGGCTACCATAGCGAGCCCAAATATTAACCTACGGACCCGATTTGAACAAATTTGAATCTGACCCCCCTAGAGATGTTGTATTCCAAATATGAAAGCATTCTGACTGGTAGATCTGAAGAAGATTTCCCCCCTCCCCCCCCCCCCCCCCCCCCCCCCCATATATTCTGATGATAGGTTCTGAAGAAAAGATTTTTTTTTAATTTTTGCAAATATACTGACTCAGCATTTTGTCGATGCCCATTACAGAACACCGATGGCATTTTTTACGATCCAATTCTACTGGTCTTAGGGATGTTTCATACCAAATAAAATGCTGTGGAACTGCATTTTAATTTTAATTTCCACCAATTTGTTCTTAACTTACACGCTCTCTTTTTCTAAAGACGATAGAGATCCAATAATGCAAAAGTCAGCAGGCGAGCCAAGACAACGGCAATCCTTCACTCTCTAATTCTATAACTCTTTAACACCTGGAGCCCCGGTGGACCTTTTTCGGACAAAGCCAGTGGAACACCCCGTTTTCCGTGACAAAATAATGTTAAATAAATCAGTAGTACAGACCAACCACTGTTTCCAGCGTGTGGCCCCAAGGCTCCTCGTTGGAAATACTGATTGGTCAGCTCTAAAATATTGAAAATATTGAAAATAGACCCTTCTAGCTAATTCTAGTGAACTGATGTGGAAGATGCCACCGGAGCTCAAAACGGTTAAATCATTGTCTCTCTAAATCTCCAATCTTCAACCCTTTAGCTGATGACTACACTAATTCTTAGTATTTCTATATTGTATATAATTGTGCCGCAAATGTTTAATTATTCTTGTTTGAGGAGAGGAGTTTTTGTAAGTTGTGATAACTTGTTCTCCGATCCTTTTTGCTGTATATAGTGGCAAATAAAATATGTTTAAACTAAACTAAAAACCAAATAAAAGTTCTCTGTTCTACGTGGATTGGGAAATATGGGCGTTTGAAAATATTTCTATTTTTAGCTCCTGGGGTTCCCACGGGAATTTTTTTTTTTTTTTTTTTTTTTGCACGAGTCAAGTACTTATGACCCAATAATACCACATACCAAATTTGGTTCAAATCGGACCTTCGGTTCAGAAAATTTAAATTTTGGGCGGGACCAAAAATTTTGCCCCTCCCATTACAAAGCCAAATATTGCTTCACGAACTTCGTTTGAACAAACTTGATTCTGTACCTCAAAAGGAACAAATATAAAGTCATTGCACCCACTGGTTCATGAGAAGATTTTTGGAGCATTTTTCCCCACCCCCTCCCGATAGGGCTGGGTATGTTGAGTTCAACAAAACTGCAATGCCCCTTCTGGACCATCACTCACACAAACTTTCACTTGAATTGGCCCAGTGGTTTTGGAGAAGACCAAAATATGGTGTTGACGGACGACGGAGAGCGATTAGATAAGCTCAGCTTGACTTTGTCAAGGTGAGCTAAAAATTTGACCCGTATTCCAAAGACCCACCTTTTATCTTTTTGGCTCCATGGTTTCAGTTACATGGGCGAAGATCTGTCTCACTTTTGAACTGGGCATGGGCACTAACAGTGAGCAGTGGATGCCATAGTGGTGGGGAGGAAGTGGATCTGAGGGATGTCCTTCCAAATATTTTGTAAAATAACTTATTCATTTATTTCTTAAATTTGAGGCTAACTTCACTCCAAACTAGACTCAGATTAATCAAGATGGTCCGGGAGCGCGGTGGTTCAGTTGGCAGAGGTGCAGGCTGCAAGCAGAGAGGTCCTCGGTTCGAATCCCACCTGCGGCAACCGCGTTGTGTCCTTGGGCAAGACACTTCATCTTCATCCGCATGGGGGCACGATGACGCCGTGTGTACTAAGGTGTAGTGCACGTCGATGGTGCATTTGTCTTCAACCAATGCTAACCCTGCTTGTGTGGAGTTAGTATGTTGGGGAGCTGACAGTTGCTCGCCGGTTCTCTCCGGGTACTCCTGCTTCCTCCACCCGAAAAACTGTCACGGTCATGATTAGCCAATGTGCATAAATATGTTACTTTAAACGCCAATAAATAAATAAATAAATCAAGATGGTCCAAATAAAACATTAGCTTTATTGGGAGACATCAGCTAAATCACTATCCAAATCTTTATCATTTTTAGCTTGGGACCTTCTACAAGAGATTCAACAACTATATATATATATCCTTCTAATGATATCAGTCCTGTCATCAGCGTAAACAAGGATGGAGTAGAAGATGACACATCCCTCCACCAATATTTTTCCAGTCGGGACATGGAGTTACAGATATCGATTCGCTCTTTCTTACAGGCCTAGATCCTCTTTCTTCTTGAACTTATCTTCGCATGAGTGCTAGAATGTCCTTTGTCCCCTGTGGGACATAGGACACGCTCGCACTCAGGTGACGTTATGTCACTCACGCAGACAGTCTCATACAAAAGGAGGTTTGTGGCAGATTGTGGATGTTGGGTTCCTGGTGTGACTAAGTCTGTGTCCAGTACGTGCTAAACAAATAAGGTCGGAAGACCAAAATTAAGACTACAGTGTTTATCCACAAATAAATTTTGTTTTTTTATAAAATTAGAATCCCCATTGACAAATATTCCAGCTACATCATCAAGGCCTGCCTTGATGGTGTTGTTGAAAAATTTTATCAGCCTGGTCTTGAGACAGGACAGTCGGGACAAATTTGGTTCCCCCGCTGATCCAATCGTTCATCTTCGCGACGCCCTTTCTGTGAAGTGCGAAAAGTAAGCGTTAACCCACGTAAACAGTTATTTATATTTATTTATTGGTGTTTAAAGTCACATATTTATGCACAATGGCTAATCATGACCCTGGGAGTTTTACGGGTGGAGGAAGTCGGAGTACCCGGAGAGAACCACCGTGCAACTGTCAGCTCCCCAACATACCAACTCCACACAAGCAGGGTTATCATTGGTTGAAGACAAATGCACCATCGACGTGCAGTACGCTTTAGTACACAACGCCACCGTACCCTCACGCAGGCAATGGAGATGAAGTGTCTTGCCCAAGGACACAACGCGGTTGCCGCAGGTGGGATTCGAACCGAGGACCTCTCGGCTTGCAGCCTGCACCTCCACCTACTGAGCCACCACGCAAAGTTACCTCGCCATGAGTGAACCAACACGAGTCAGCGTAAAAATATCTCATTTCTTTATTACCTCTCTCCTATTTTTACAACAAAATTGTAAATTTCATTATTTTACACATAGCACATGTCCAAATAAAGCAAAGTACATGTATATCATAACAGTACTCTATAATTAACAATCATTGAAAGAAACTATCAAGTGACGGACTGTAAATACCATGCAAAATGTACTGTGAGGTGTAGCGTCCCACTTTTGAAATTCATTCTATCGTCCAAGTCGTGGCCAGCGTCCTCTCATTTTACCCTCTTGAACCTAACGTACCGGACATATATATGGCCAGCGTTATTCACAAAAATCGGCATTTATATGTTTTTTAAATGTTTGTCTCCATCACGTAGTTTACTTATCTCGAACGATCTCGCCCAACTCGTTTCATTTATCTGTCATAAGCTTTGTCTTTTAAGCCAAACTGAAAATGTTAAATAATCATTCAATGTTTTTCAGGAAAAAAATCGTCTTCTAGCAGTTTTGGTGCCTTCTGGAAGAAATAGGATTTCGAATCGAACTGAATCTCACCAATCTTCAAGTTGTATATATTGTCAGTCTGCATGCAAGTATTGTGTACAACGGCGACTCAGCTGTTTGTTGGGCTGCAACGATATGCGTCCCTAACGTATATGTCTCAATTCAATCTGCACGATATGCGCATCATGATACACATCTCTCATTGCATGCAACTACAACAATCAAATACTTCAGACATGTATTCATTTGCAGTAGCGCTATTTTAATACAATTTTTGATACACCTGCAAGTTTTTCAGTGCTTTTGTCGTCTCAGAAAAAAATGTTCAAACCACTTAATCCCTTATATCTTGTTTGACAGGGCTCTGTGACCTGTCAAACAGATATAATGGATTAATAAAATAAATATTTAGCAAATTAGAAGGAATTTACCAACTTTTGGTTAACTGAATACAAATGCTGATGGCACATTTATCACTGTTAATGTTGGTATTCAAAATTAGGGTTTTACTGCACCAGCTTTCAAAACCCAGGAAGTTGTTTTGCCTGGTATTATTTATATCTATCGTATCGTGATATATAGTGAACAAAGATACGAATTGAAGCGTGAGCAGTGTATCGCGATTGAAGCATATCACGATTAATCGTTTCAGCCCAAGCTGTTTGGGAAATTAATAAACTAGAGAAAATGTAATCTCAGGATGACACAAAATATACCTCGCCACCTCCTCTGCAGTGCAGCAAACCACAAACCTGCCAATGGCAACAACTATGCATGGACGTTATCATCATGGTTGTTCTGTATACAAAATATCAAATCAATAGAACGAAACTTTTTTGAGGATTGCGGATAGTCATTTACTGATGTTTAAGGCCACATATTTCTGCCCAATGGCTGATCGTGACAGCAAGATGGATATAAAGTCAAGACCAGCCGTTTATCGTTCATGCTCATGTTGCCCATTTTAAAGGACTCCCACCCCAGGCACTGGTGATGGAACCCTATTTTACCAGTAAAACGAAACTTCTTTACCAAAGTAAACAAGCACTGTTTCACTTCTTGGGGTTCCCACGAGGTGGATACAGGCATAACAGACTTGTTCAATAATGTAAGCGAAAATGAGTAATAACTTTTGAGAAACAAGGTGCTGCAATAGCGCCTAACGATATGCGTAAGTTCATATCACGGTTATTCATCACATAAAATGTCAAATTTTTCTGATGGCATGTGACACGAGTTGCGAATAGTTGCGAAAAGATCGGGTGGGACTTGTTCAATAAGCTTAGTAAAAGCGGCAATAATTCTTGAAAAACAAGAGACAGCAACATGGCGTGACGATATGCGCAAGATCATATCACGGTTATTCACTATCTTCATGCATGTAATTTATTTATTTATTGGTGTTTAAGGTCACATACCTATACACAATGGCTAATCGTAACCGTGACAGTTTTGCGGGTGGGGGAAGCCGGACTACCCGGAGAGAACCACGCAGCATCGACGAGCAATTGTCAGCTCCTCAACATTCTAACAAGCTCCGCTCAAGCAGGGTTACAGCGTTTGAAGACATGTACACCATCGGCGTGCAGTATGCCTTAGTACACGGAGTCATCATACTCCCATGTAGGCAACCGGGATAAAGTGCCTTGCCCAAGGAGACAACGCGGGTTGTCCCGGATGGGGATCGAACTCGGGACCTCCAGCATGGAGATCCAACAGTCTACCACTGAGCCACCGCGCACCCTTCAGGAATGTTACCATTTACACTTTCGATCGTTGTTAGGCAAGATAAAATATTATTTTGAGAATAATTTACAGTCATAAGGCTCCACAAAGAAGATTTTTTGTTTCTCGGGCCATTTTTTTGTAAAAGTGCATGTGGATGGGCTGTTTTTTTATTTATTTTTTATTTTTCTAATTATTTCTTTACCATCAAAAGTTCATGTTTTCCGCTCGTTTTATATTTTAGGCCTCATAATCTACAGAATAGCATGGGTGGTGGTGTATTTCATCCTTTAGAGTGCAAGGAGGCTTTGCAATGCGAAAGCATTGCAAAGCCTTGTTGCACTCAAGGGACAAATTTATCAATTTTATTAACTTCGGTAAAATAAAATATCAGACATGAACCATTTAATTTTATTTTTTTAAAGTTTGGATTGGTTATAAAAAGAGAGCATGTGGCAGCCAAAAGGACCATGTGGGTGGGAGGGTCCGAGAGACAGATTTTTAACTGTTTTAGGCCAAAAGAACCCAATAAACGCTTACTATGTAAGAAAGTGTATTACAGATGTCAAAATATAAATCTTTTGTGTGGCGTACATTACCAATTGCATAAGGATTCTGACACTGACGTTCATGCCGAATCCACAGCTGCTTCCTGGAGAAAAGCTTGGATATAAAGCGGTTTTATGGACTCTTATATGTGTGAAAATAATGGAAAGAGTGAAATACTGCATTGGCATCTACCACATTGGTAACAAATGTTCATAATGTTAATGATACCAACTGTTCGTTACCAAAATAGAAATAGAATAAAGGTTTGTTTATATCGTTTAGCATTTGGTTGAGGTATGTTCAATTCATTACCCGTATTTTAACAAAATATGCGCAATGCGTGGAGTATCCTTAGCATTCATCACAAAGTAACGCATGGTAACGTAATTTTCAATTTCAAACAACTGTCATCTACACTGCATATTATATGCTTTATTTTGGTTCTGACGTTTGTCAATCTTTGACTGCACAACTTCTGTCAAGTGTGTATCACGAACGAGACACAGGATGTTGGAACAATGGCAAGGTTGCAGTCGTGGGAGCCTGTGGCATCACTAACAGAGTTTAATGGCCCTTGGTGTGATTAACGGGCCACGGTGCATTCAGCGTGTGAACTTTCAGTGGATACCCCACGCAGTGTGTTGCGGAGAATTGGTTCTGTCCTAACTCGAAAAATAAAGGAAAGTAGTATTCTATAATTTCTGTGTCGTCGAAGTATTTTGTCCTTTAGTGTGCACACTATTGTCACACAAGGCATGTGTTGCCTGTCTTTGGAAGGTTAAAAAAAAATGCCCGCAGTGATCAATTTTAAACTCTGTTTATGGAGTTCACATGTATTCCTACCCGTGAGTAGAAGCTTACGGAGTGTTGGGTGGTTGGTTGGCTCTTCTTCCACTATTTATTTATTGGTGTTAAGGACTCGTTTTTTCTGCACAATGGCTAATCGTGACCGCACCATGGATATTTATTGGTGTTTAATTTCACATATTTCTGCACAATGGCTAATCGTGACCACAACATGGAGATAAAGTCAAGTTTGGTTAATCGTTTATACCCATGTTGCCCATTTTAGATGACTTGGTGACTGTGTCCTATTTTACCAGTAAAATCGCGCTTGTTTATGGACGTAATATGGATAAAAATTGAAGTACAGCCAATCATTTATACCCAAGTTGACCAATAAGAGGACTGCAACCTAAAAATTGGTCACCGAGTCCTATTTCCCCAGTACAACAACGCTATGAGACTTCATGACAAAATGTGTGTGTGTGTGGGGGGGGGGCCAAAGGTCTGCATCCAGGTTGGTGTGAAATCGTTCAGTGGTGTGCTATCCGACACAAGATAATAATTGTCCAATAGTATGTATTGTGGTAGCACAGCACAGACGAATGAATCAGCACCACCCATATGGGTAGTGGCTTGCTCGCCCATTGGGAGAAAACGGTAGTGACTTTGAGAGTTTCAAGGTTTCAAGCGGGTTCGGGCCTCAGTATGCCTCGACCGGAGAGGAAGCCAGAGAAAATAGATACAACTGAGTGTGTGGAATAAGAGAGTGGATTTGCCGAGAAGCGGTTTCAATTTGGGGCTAAAAAAAAATCTAGAATTCACACGAGGTTGTTGGACCCAGTGAGACACCAGTTGAATTTGTAGCAGGTCATTATAAGGGTGTAAGAAAGCAGTGGTCTGCGAGAGCAGCACAGATATGGGGACTGATGGACTTAGTTTAACGGGGACCCGTCAGAAAATCAGGATGCACACATTGCCACAAAAAAGTGCAACGCCATGGGAGGGAAATCCTCCAAACCTTAGTCTAACAAGGGAAATAACTCTCTAAGAAATACCAGTCATGTGATCAACAAAAACTATACATTAAATAAGGACAAAAATATTGATTGAACGGTTTTCTGTGAAATGTCAAGACAAGAAATGGTAATGTGATGACAAAGTCCAACAAGGATACGTCAAACATATGCATGTGTACATTGTACGAGGCCACCGTAGTGGGTTTTTTTTCTCTCGTTTTTTTATTGGGATTTCACGCCACTTTCGAAGCCAGGGTCACCTCGGGTTCGACAGTTTTACGGGTGGAGGAAGGGGTACAACGAGGGAATTGTCGAACAGAATCAAGCAACTGTCAAACTCCCCAACGTACTAACTCCGCACAATAGCATTTCGTCGCCTGAGTGCAGAATGTCCTAACTCTGCACAATAGCATTTCGTCGCCTGAGTGCCAGAATGTCCTATGTCCCATTCTGGGACATAGGACATTCTGGCACTCAGGCGACGACTTATTGGACACAAGTGCACATCGACGTTCAGTGCGCCTTAGTATACAGCGTCACCGTGCCCCACGTAGGCAATTGGGATTAAGTGCCTTGCCAAAGAATACAACGCAGTTACCCCCGGTGGGGATCGTTTGTTTTTACTTACGGTTTGCTCACCGGCCACCGAATTTCCATTCGCAAATACTGAGTGTACTGGAATGGTTGGAGAAACCTGAACTACGTGATGAGATCCGCAATAACAATTCCACAAACGTGACAGTTCTTTCCTTTTTCATATTCGGTTCGGACTACAAAAATATTCTCCAATGGTACTTTTGTTGCAATTCAGAGGCGAGTGTCTGCAGACACCCTTCCTTGATTTGTGTCCAAACGAACTCTGATGAACAAATATAGGACTTCCCACATCTATCATTCTGTCAGTTAAAACGCATTATCATGATGAATGATGAGATGCGGCCTGTAGGGTATGCTAAAGGAATTGTGGATGCAGAGAGGAGCGAACGGGTGGACATTCGGACGGACGTACGTACGTACGGATCGCAACCCATCCAAATAGCTCATACTTGACATTGTCAAATTGAGCTAAAAATGCTGTTAGTCTCAATTAACGTATGTATACAACCGCGACTCGTCTGTTTGGTAAAATCAATCAAAAAGCGGAATAATCCAGAATGGAATAAGAAAGTCTCGGAAGCGGAACCTCCTTGAACTCTTCTATCATCATTCAGGTCCCCAGTTCAGGAGCCGTGATGACAGAGGACGAGTTGAAAATGAGACACTTGGTAGGTTTGGAGAACATCTTTATTCGAAAATTTCCCAATCGGCACCACTCGAATTGAAGCAAATCGAATTTCGAAGCTTGACGGAGCCTTACTACACGCAGAGAAAAAGATGCTGAAATAAAAGTCACAATTAGAAATATATTGCTCTTCTGTTATATTCTCAACCGTGTAATCGTATCATGTCCTATAAAATGAACAATGAAAACAACAGGTTCTCTATAGTATATAATAATCATGCAGTTTAATTTGCCCGAAGGTTTGACAAATATGCATTTGTATATTACATCTGGAAATCACATTTTAAATAACAAATCTGTACCAGTTTTTTTTAGAATCACAGTCTGCTTTATAATGAAAAGAAAAATCTTCATAAACCCCCTGACCAAACATGTGGAGATGACCCTTGTAATATTTTTCCCAAAGTAACTAAAAAAGTATTTTGTGGTTTCAAAACAAAGTTGATGATCCCTCACTGAAACGAGTGTTTCAATAAACGCTTGTGGACTATTCTGTGAACGAAGTTTTTTGTGTTGTTTTAATTACAGAATGCATTATCTAATTTTACAAACTGCAATTTTTTGGAAATCAGAGAGAACTTTTTGTTAAATTCCCCAAGTACTGCAGGAACAAGAAAGGTCAGTGATTCATTTCATTTAGCACAGTGGGGGGTTCGAAATCACGCAGAGTTTTCTTCGACACCAACCACCCAACGAAGCTACACTAAATCAGTAAAGTCACAACCGTTACTTATTCCCAGTTCCTTATTTGACATTCGTTATCAACCGATGTCACGTCCACAACTAAATCATGCATACCACTTTTGTTTTACTGAAATTTGAATGGCGATTTTTTGTGTTCGGAGCTTGGCTTTATCTGCTGTTTTATTTGGTAAATGGTTCCATCCATCAATTAATGACAGACCTAACCTCAGACCGTGAAACTTTCCATAAACTCATTGTAGTGTCCAAAGACAACTCTTTCTTGAGGACAGCAAGACTCTCGATATTTACTGCACTGATTGTTGCTGTTTAGACACTTTTGTCAGCGCAAAGGATCGAGTGGGGTCCATTTGTCTCAAATCAGAGCCACTGTACTGGACATAGGAACAAACTTTTTGCCGTTCCGAACCGGATTCGGTCATTTTGGTTAACTTTTTCCGGATCCTGATTCACAGTGAAATCTGCATACGGATCCGGAAAAAAGTCAAAATTGAGACTATTACAGTCGACATATACAAAATTGCAAGACAATTTAACACCAACTTTTCCAAATCAAAAATACCTGCTCCGGATCCCAAATACTCGGGAAGCTCCCTTGTTTCAAGAAATAAAAGAGCAATTTTCAGCACAAAAAACATGAATATCGCAGTTTTTAAGAAGACGATTTTGCAATGATGAGCCAAGCAATTACATGAACATATTTTTCAAGGACTTTCGATGAATTTTTACCAGAATATCTGCTCTTCATAACGCTTTCAATGACCTGGAATTTTAGTTTAAAAATTCAATGAGACCCACTTAATTAGATATCTCTAAATCGAATGAACGTGTTAATTGAGTAGAACTTCCAAACCATTTATCAAAACAATAGTACAAATTAATTGTTAATTGTAGTTCTAATTTCTGTTAAGTGAAGAAAAATCTTGTCATGACATTGTGCCATGAAATTACCCTGACAATCACTAAATTCCCCTTGTTTCTTGACCTATTTGGCATCAGTATACAGCACGCAATCTATTATATCTTGTTTGACAGAGAGAGGTCCGTGAGAATAAATGCTCATTTTGTCTTTCGAGTACAGGGGAAGTGACCAAATCCCCTTTGACTGAATAATTTTCCGTTAACAAAGTGACTATTACATTAAGAACTTTGAAAGACTCCAATGAACCCTGTTCTACCAGATGAAATTATCTGCTGTTTGTTGTAGCTGAAATGCTAGTTTTGATTAGTACTTACAGTTTGTACGGCAGTTTTCAAATAATGTATTGTTCCGCCAAACAAAACGAGCACTGGCTGTTGACTGAACATTTATCCAATCAAAAACACTAACATTTCTTTGTTGCCAAATAGGCAATTGTTTTATTCTCTTCGGATTTTGTTCTCTTGCTATATTGCTTACAACATATGGACCTTTAACTGTTAACCCTTTGAACCCTAGAGGCCGCCTTTCCGACCAAGAACATGATACGTCATAACGTCATTAAATAGGATGGCTGTTCAGTAAATGTGTGGGGTAGACCAATCAATATTTTCAACGTACAGCCCAGAGGCTGCATGTTGAAAATATTGAATGGTCTACCCCAAATAATGAATATGGACTCTTCCAAGTGCTTCCACTGAATTAGCATGGAAGATACCACTAGAGTTCAAAGGGTTAAAAACAAAAATATGACCCATTTACCATATTTACACAAACACTAAACAATCAGACAGTGTTCAATTCACCAAAGATATCACAAGCTTTTAATGTAAATTCTTTCCTTTCCAGCATCCTAGTGTCAAAAATCAGTTGATAGAACAAAAGAAACATTTACCTCATCTTGCACAAGCCCTGAATTAGGTACAAATGATCAAAAGAAAAATTCTATTTTCAAAGTTAATTTCTGTCCAACAATCATGGGTGCTTCAGAATGCTTGTCAATATTTTGCAACAAAAACTGCAATAATTTTATACTTATGAAATCAGTTTCTATAAGTATGGTAAACAAAATCAACAACTCAGTGGAAATATAGAATAAATAGATAATATGGCCGGTAATCAGATTTAAACCACGAGTAGGATAATGGTTTTAACCACTCCGCTTGCCGAGTGGTTAAAACTATTATTCTACGAGTGGTTTAAATCCGATTATCGGCCCTAGTACCTATTTGTTTTATTTATACCATGCTCTTAATAATCGATTTGGTCACTTAAAATGGAGAAAAACGACACTTTCTATCGCAAACACATGGGTTTGTTTTGTTTACATCTGCGCCAATGGGCAATACTACCCGCTGTACGTGAATGCTTGATTGGCAGCTAGACACATCGTGAAAGTTGACTTAATTTACCTTGCTTATTTAGTAAAATTATTATTAACAATTCTTAAATTTTATTTTAAATATTTAATTGTAGGTATTTTAAACTAGGTCATTGCACGTAGTAGATAGGACCGTGTGAATGTATCGAAGTTGTCAAGTTGCGTCAGGCCAAAGGTCAAGTTGGATGCACTGCCAACTGAAGGTGTACATTTTTTTAACTGCTGTAGAAGCTTTACATCGGTGGTAGGGTTAAAAGCTATAATTTAACATACAGGCTTTTCACGGGTAACATAGGTGAGCATGGTACTATACAGGGGTCATAATGTAGGGACATTTGGTGAAAACTGTCTGAGATGAATTTTTAACACTTTACCTATATTTATTTATTTATTGGTGTTTAAGGTCACATATTTTTGCACAATGGCTAATCATGACCACAACATGAGTATCAACTCAAGACCAGGGGTGAGCGTTAATAAGCCATGTTGCCCATTTTAGAGAGGGTTTGCACCTCCCAAGCATTGGTGACTAGGTCCTATTTTACCAGTGAAACAGAGCGTTTACCACAGTGAACGGGCACTGCTTCACTTCCCGGGGTTCCAGCGGGGAACTTTACCTATAACGACTAGAAGTTAACACCTGTGCTAAAAAAACTTTAATGCAATGGAATAACGAAAACATAAATTAGTTTTACCTCAAAAACATAGTTCATGCCCCTTCACCGGAACAAGCCAGGACTTCGTTCCTATGACAGAGTATTTTTTTAGGCAAAAACTGAAAATAATACAATTTAGATAACGATTTTTGTGAATATCATTGTCCACATATGGTCATTACGTTAGGGAATGGTATAATGAAAATTGCATATCGTAGTTAAAAAATCAAAAAACCTTTCCTGCTTTTCAACAAGAATCCAACAGAAATCTGGGAATCCGACTGAAATAATATTCATGTAATAAAATTACATGAACATCTGACAGAATACATGTGCACCCCGGTCAAAGTCAAGAACGACGTGCTCGATATTTGTTCCAGTATGAAATGTCCACAAATATTTGTTGATACAATGTCTGGTTATAATTTACGGGCATTTTCAGCTATTTATTAAACACATGTTTGACCATTACACTCCCCTGAATGACGGTTCATGTGATACAAGATTTTCTCTGAGCCTAGCCTCACAATGGGGAAGCTGTGCACACAAGAAAATCTTATATCTCACACCTTTGGAGCCATTTTGCAGCAGTGGTCAGACTCTGATTATTTGGTAACAAAGAAATAGCATTTATGGGATTAAATTGAATTTTCAAGCATGGTTGGGCCAATGTTTCCGTCTTTTTCTTACAATCCACATCCATTGTATACTGGCCAATTTCTTAAAATAAATCAGTGGGAATCCAAATAAATCTCTGAAAAATCTGACAGAAAAATGGGGCTGTTATGTAATGTGGGAGCATTTAACACATAACACCACAGACAAGTAGTTCTATCGAGTAACCACCAAAATCAAAACAATATTTACAAAAATTTGGTTATGAACACAATGAATAATGATGATTACACTGAATACATATATTTAGATTCAGAATATGAAACAATGAACAGCAATTAAGAAACCAGGGCACAGAGCTCCACATAAGATTTTAGAATAAATGACTTTTAACCCTTTACCTTACACAATAAGAAGACACTTGCAAACAAAATTCTTGAATAACTAAATATTTTCATTTTTTGCATCAAAAACATAGCTTATGGACCCTCATGGGAAGGAGCTCAATGAGCTCGTTCCAATGACGGGTCATATGCTATGTTTTTGAGACAAAATATCAACATGCCTTCCAAGTTGGAGAAGGGCCATAACTCTGCCAAAAATATCGGACCAAGCCCTCTATCAATCCCAACCTGTATTATATAGTTATAAACCTATGTATAAAATTTTGTTTCATTTCATTCAGTCAAACTGAAGTTATCGTCCGGAAACCAATATCAACATGTCTTCTATGTAAGAAGAGGGCCAAAACTCAGCCAAAAAATATCTGACCAGGCCCACTAGCAATCCCAACCTGCATTATGTGGTTATAAACCTACATATAAAATTTAGTTCCATTTCGTTCAGACAAACTAAAGTTATCGTCCGGAAACCATATTCGGGCGGAGGCATAAAAATGAAAAAATAATGACAATTGAATGGTAATTGTTGTGAAGAGCACTGACCAGTTTTGACCATTATGTGGGCAAAGGATTAACTCTCAACAGGCCTTTAGTTTCGTCTAATTTGGGGACAATGCAGACTTGACATGTCAACTGCTGTTCAAACCAATGAAGAATGTTTTTGTAATATTCAGAGCACAGTGTCTCAATATTCAGAGCACTGAGCTGTAAATTGAATAGTCTTATATTCAATACTGGCTTGTGTCAATGGTTTGTTGTCCTTGGACAAGACACCTTATCCCAATTGCCCATGATGGTGCACAGTGGAACAATGTGCCAATGCATACTGCACAACATCTTTGGTACATAAGCCTTCAACCAATTCTAAAACTGCTTGTGTGAGGATATTAAGTTGTTGAGTTCAACAGTGTATCACCACTGCTCAGTGGTTCTCTCTAGATAATCCGGCTTCCTACACCTTTCTGACACGATATAACCCTGGATGTTAGAAGGGTCATTAAAAGCCAATAAATAAATAAATTTACAATATTGTCTATCTGAAAAGTCATTTTGGACTTATGGCCAACTACATTATATAGATAGAGATGCTGTTAGGTTAAAGGTTTAAAAGGATTTGTTTATTTCCCCCCCCCCCCCACCCCCAACTATTTCCAATGCATTTTTTTTGCAAAAAAATTACACCCTATGTAATAATGTCAAAATAAAGAAATTTATAGTTGCAATTGTTTGCCCATAATGCAAACAGGAATATTACTATGATTTGAGTTTTTCTGTTTGTTGTGATGTGCCCTGTTCCCTCGGCCTCTGTGGGCCAGATCAACTTTAAATTTAGTTAGTGTGTGTATTCTAGTCAATATAACTATATCGACAGGATTGGTGACAATATTTTTATGTTATTTCTGAAAAGCGGCAACTGTGTCGCATCCTGTGCTAAGCTGTATACAGACATAAGTCACCATTTAAAAAAAGTGTGCGCAGCATGGGGCCACCCACTAGTTTAACCAATTCAGTATTATTTGACAGAGCTCAAAGAGCTCTGTCAAACAACATTGAATTTGTTCAATTCCTTGTTGCATTACGTGAAAAATTTGCAGCAATAAAGTTTGATATTTCAACATCAGTGTGCAGAAGGTAAATTTTGTAATGCTTATAGGAGTCTTATATGGAGCTCTGATGGCAAGACTAAATTTTCAGCTTTTTCATGATTATCTCTACAATGAATGCCTGTCAAATACCAAAGCACTATCAAAATATGATTCATATCCAGATATAACACAGAAAACTAAACATCCCAAATCACCCAATTTACGGAGTCCGTGCAAATATTTTATTGGATAAGAAAATCCCCCAAATACCAATAATTCATCCTTTTTCCACCTGCTTGTGACACTAATTTTTAAAGAGATGTCACAGACCACTTTCCAATTTATTTATTTATTGGTGTTTTAGGTTACATATTTCTATTTATTAATTTATTGGTGTTTAAGGTCATATACTTCTGCACAATGGCTAATCATGATCACAACATGGAGATAAAGTCAAGAATCAGTCAATTGTTAAAACCCCATGTTGCCGTCCTTGGGCAAGACACTTCACCACGATTGCCTACATGGGGGCACGATGACGCTGTGTTCTGAGGCGTACTGCACGTCGATGGTGCGCATGTCTTCAACCAATCTAACCCTGCCTCTGCTGCGGTGCAGAGTTCAGAGTTACGATGTTGGAGAGCTGACCGCTGCTCGTCGTTGCTCGGTGGTTCTCTCCGGGTACTCCGGCTTCCTCCACCCGTAAAACTGTCACGGTCACGATTAGCCATTGTGCATAAGTATGTGACCTTAAACACCAATAAATAATAATAAATAATACCCCATGTTGCCTATTTTAGAGGACTCGCACCCCAAGCATTAGTGACTGGGTCCTATTTTCCTGGTGAAACAGAGCTTGTTTACCACTGTAAACAAACACTGCTTCACTTCCTGGGGGTTCCCACAGGGGTAACATTTCTGCACAATAGCTAATCGTGACTGCAACATAGAAAGTCAAGTTTTGTCAATCGTTTATATCCATGTTGCCCATTTTGTTGGACTTCCACTCCAAGGGTCCTATTTTACAAGTAAAAACGAGTTTGTTTACCACAGTAACCAAGCTCTGCTTCACTTCCAGGGGTTACCACGGGGGAACCACTGTCCACCAATCAACATCACATGCAGTTATTACAATGGGACCCCCTTAATGGGATATCTCTGAATGGAAGAACTCTATTAATCAGTATTAACTGAATATAATTTCCAAACACCAATGCATTTACCATACTTTCAGTATAAATTGACCAGTGAATAGCATATAGGATGGAGTAAACTCCTAATTGAATAAAAAATTTTGCAATGTCACAAAATTACCCTGACAATCAGCAGATTCCCCTTGTTTATAGACCTGTTTGGACTCAGTACACCCAATACAGACATGTTGCCCATTTTAGAGGACTTCCACCCCAGGTATTGGGAACCGGGTCCTATTTTACCAGTAAACAAGCACTGCTTCACTTCCCGGGGTTCCCACAGAGATTCAAACAAGATATAATAGATTAACTCTAGAAATAATGAATACTCCTGTAATTTGAATATTTTTTACCGGGAAAGTGGCTAGTCAATTTAGAGTTCCACTCTATCAGTGAAAGGAAAGCGAGGATATTGTTCTTCCGTTAAAGTTGTATTTTCACTGTTGATGCCCCAAACAGATGATGATTATCTGATGGTTCTTGACTAGTTTTCATGAAAAATTCATGAAATTCTAACTCAAGAAATCATTGGTCAAAAGGTTGATACAATTTACAGGCAAAAATTTGGTTAAGCATGCTCAAATTTGACTTATTTGAAGGGCAAGATATTTCCTGTCCTGGGCAGGAATAACTGCCAGCAGCATGTTTAGCCAATCATTTATACATATGCTGCCTATTTTAATGGACTTCCACCCCAGGCATAGGTTCTGGATCTTATTTTATCAGTAAAGCAGAACTAGTTTACCACAGTAAAATAGCACTGCTCCACACTCCAGGGTTCCCACAGGGATTATATGTTACTACTACCCAATGTATGAAGAAAAGAAAATCTCTTCGAAAAAAAAAGCATCACAGAATATATTAATTTAGTATTGTGACTCAAAACTAAAACCATTCACTTTGCCTTTGAATAGTTCAATTAACAATTATACTTCAACAATCCACCCCAACAGTGACCTGGATTTGCATTAATCAACACAGCACCTTTTCTGAAATTGATAACTTGCTTATATTTTAATCTTCTGAAATACATCTCTTTCCGAGGATTAACCCCAAACTCTAAACAAAACAAATTCCTGAAAAAATGAGTGGTGCACTCCAAATTATTTCCTTTAAGGTAAGATTAAAGCCATTAAAACTTGTGGCCATGTCCAGAGTTACTGCTTCTCTGAATTAATCAATAAAAGCTTTGTCCCTATTCAATTTCACAACCAGTGAAAAATAATCTTAGAAAAACATTTGACAATTGATGTAAAAATCATGGTCTTATGAGCTAAGTATGAAGACCAATTCTGAGTGCATAAATCTGATAGCTGCCAAGAAATTAACAATATTCAATACAGTGAACCCTTTATCCAAAACAATCCTTAGAAGACACATTTCTTTCATTTTTTCCCTCAAAAACAGAGCTTATGATCCCTCTCTGGAACAAGCTCCTCGAGCCTGTTCCAATGAAAAAACCTTCTTTACACTCCAACATTGAAACAGACTCGTTGAGCTTGATCCAATGAGGGTTCATAAGAGAGATTTTTTTTAGACAAAAATAATAAAATTCGAACGGCATTTTATTAAAAATAGCACTATCCAGTTTGGGCTGTTATGTTAAGTCAAGTTGGGTCATTATGTTAGATTATTTTTCAAAAGTCTTTCCAGTACAACATGCAAGACATGTGAAGAAAAAGCATGTTCAAATACAATGAAGCCATCTTCCAACAACTCAGAAATGTCAGTACCCACATGTTGGACAAAACTGCACTTGATAAATACACAGAACGATGTGTGCATGTGAATGGTTTAATCGGTATGGCACAAGTGCCATATCGATTAACCCTTTCAAATGTGTGTTGTTCTCTTTATTACACACCTTCATGTCTATAAAAACAATTATTAGAAGGACACTCAGCAATTCATTTGACAACTATCAACAAGTTAGTTTGCAATCGATTCAGTTTCGGGTGATCAATTGTCTGGAAATGTTTACAAACACGTGTGATTTGGGGGGAATATTCGTGGGCAGATTTATAAATAGGCCAAACATGTGGTGGATGTATGTTTGTACTATCATAGTACATGCATACTTGAGCTAGTTCTATTTAATTTATCATTATACAGCTAATAATGATTAGTTTGAACTCTCCATTCTAAACTTTGAAGTAATTCTATACACAAAGAAGTTTTTATTTAGTTTATTGTCTTTGCGATAGCTTATTAGAACACAATCTCTTCATTTGAACTGCATGGCTTCCGTGATTGTTGGTCAAACAAAAATTCCAAGTAGGTGGGTTTATGTTAAGTTTTGAGAGATGAAGTGATCAACCAAAAACAGTCAACGATTTCCATTCGGCACATGTGTGTGAAACTGATTTTCATTTTCTACATGGCTTAGTGTTGCTATAGATGGGGATTTCACAGAACAGGTGGCGTAATAACTGCTATATGCAGAAAACCTACATGTCCAAGAGAAA
The DNA here is from genome assembly GCA_031216915.1 of Pictodentalium vernedei. Taxonomy (NCBI): domain Eukaryota; kingdom Metazoa; phylum Mollusca; class Scaphopoda; order Dentaliida; family Dentaliidae; genus Pictodentalium; species Pictodentalium vernedei. The sequence continues at coordinate 295,724,717 of CM062292.1, read as the reverse complement.
TGGATCGTCGTTCGATCACTTTCGGTTTGATACTGATAAGTGTATTAAGTTAACCCTTTACACAATGCACACAGTATTAAAAATTAATGTTTTAATTACTGCTTTTTAAAATTTCAAAAATTTCAACAAAACATTATCATGTGACTCTTCATTGGAACGAGCTCAAAGAGCCTGTTCCAATGAGGGGTCACATGATATGATTTTGTTGTAATTTTTTCAAAGATATATATTTTTTGAATTGCTTAATCTGTAAATTACGTGGACACATGTTACCGAATCATTAGGTAAAGGGTTGAACAATTGTATGATGCGAATATCCTTAACTGTTTACCCAATGTAATGACCAAAACCAGCCAATGCTATTCACACAAATCAAAATTAAATTTTCATTTCTTGTCCCCAAAACATAGCTTATGACCCCTCACTGGAATGAGCTTGTTGAGCTCATACCAATGAGGGGTCACAAGCTACGTTTTTGATGCACAAAAATTTAATATTTAATTGTTCAAAAATTTTGTTTGCTTGTGTCGTTTCATGTTGGGTGAAGAGCTATATATTTCTGGGCAAGATGCCCATACAGTACATTAATTAGAAAAACAGAGAATTTTGACCAAAAACTTTGAAAGAGATTCTTTGGAACTTTGTACACCTTTTTGAGTGGAATTGCATTAAGTCCAGCATTGTCAGATATTGTTATGTGCTGGTGGGGTTCCAAATTCTGGATTTTTTTTTAACTCTTTACCCAATGCAATGGCCAAAACAGGCCAGCGCTATTCTCAAAAATCGCCAATTAATTTTCATTATTTTTTCATTTTTTGTCACAAAAACATAGGTTATGACCCCTTGTTGGAACGAGCTCATTCCAATGAGGGGTCATAACCTCCAATGTTTTTGAGACAAAAAATGAAAAAAATTAGTTATTCAAGAATTTTTTTTGCAACTGTCGTCTGCTTTTCATGTAAGGTAAAGGGTTAATCTGTTATTCAAATTAATTTTATTTTAGAAGGGGGGGGGGGGGGGGGGAGGTGGAATTTCCGGTGTTGTGCTCAACTTTTACATACATGTTGTCATATAAAAATAAATTTAGTCATTTGTTCAATTTGAGTTGTCGACTAGTTATATGGCCACAAAAGCAGTCTCTGTGCAGTCATAAAAGCAGTCTCTTTTGTGATCCCATTGCAATATGATCACGAGACTTCCACCAGTGGTTTTAAATTGCCTACATAAAATATCAGCTAAAGCAATACTGCATTGAGATGAAGAAACTAAAACATCTCCGATTCAGTGTCAGTCACATTTCTTTCATGACATGTGAATTCTACAGTGTTAGTGGAGAAAAGTGGACAGAGAATTTTAGTTGCAATCACAGGAGTGTATTCCACCTTATCAAAAAGATCAGACTGGCCTAATCAAACTTCTAGCATCTCGTTTGATACAGATAATCTGATCACATAACTCAACAGAATTTGACAACAGAGATTATCTGACTTTAGCTAAGGAAGGCTACAAATGAGTTTGAAAATTTGCCCTCAAAATGATAAAAGTTTATGACAGCATAGCTGCCCACATGAATATGTAAATGTTTCAATCGCATTACCCTCTGCATACTGATGTCTAAATTTAAAAATTTCAAGCTTCATTTTATTTCACATAATGGAACTGGGATTTAACTGGTCGAGTGCTGGAAGCCCATATTTGGGCTTTACCCTGAAGTGCAGGTACCGTAATGTAAAGGCTTCATATTCAATGGCTATGCTTCATATTATCTTTGAAGTGAAATTATTTAGTTTGTATAGAATTGCTTTGTTACAATTTATGTGAGAGTGCCTATAGGCACTCATAAACTGTAACAAAACAAAGTCATGAGAACAAATTTGGGTGTCCAAAAAAATTTAGCACTCTACCAACTACCAAACTCAGTCTTGTTTAACCCTTTACCCAGCGTAGCGGTCAAAACCGGTCAGTGCTATTCTAAAAAATCGCCAATTAATTTTCATTTTTTGTCTCAAAAACACAGGTTATGACACCTCTTTGGAACGAGCTCATCAAGCTCGTTCCAATGAGGGGTCATAACCTATGTTTTTGAGACAAAAAATTAGTTATTCAAGACTTGTTTGCAAGTGTCGTCTGCTTTTCATGTTAGGTAAAGGGTTAACAGAGCTCATTGAACTCTGTCCAACAAGATTGAATGGTTAAATCCCAAGTTGTATTTTGGGTAAAAATTGCTGCTCGAAATTTTGATATTATGACATCATCAGAGCATAGAAGGTTAATCAAATGTACAAATCCATTCAGAATTGTATACAAAATATCACCCAACAATATTTGTTGATTTACTTCTGCCTGCCTTTTTACTTGGAGGAGACTGTCATGCCTATTTCTTCTGCAAGATATCATTGTGATCTTGAAGAAGAAATTGATCAAAAACATGAAAAGACAAACAAAATATGGAAAAAAAAATCAAGACTTATTTTAAGAGTAATATTCATAATATAATTGCATACAGTATATTGTGTTAGGTTTACAATTTACTATCACTTTTAGAATTTGTATTGATACTATAAAAGCAACATAAAGTAGAGCTGTCAATCTCAAATCTGCTATGGCAACTTCAGTACCAGTAGAATTAAGATGTAAGATGGATAATTTCAATCCTTGAAATGTTTCCTGGTAAACTATCAAGAAAAGCTGCCCAAGAAATGATATCTAGCATTGGAATTGTCAACTAAGGAAAAACAATATCAAAATTTTCTTCCAAACATTCAACTTATTTCAGCTGGTTCTGTACCACACATAAAAATATTGTGAAAAAATTATACAAGCCTTTGAAAACCAAAGAAAATAAATTTATTAGAACTACATAACTTATAATTATTAAACATATAATTACCCAATCTCTTAATTTGCTGAAACCACATCCAGGGAATAACTTAGAAAACCTGGATATCAAAGAAATGTACCTGAAAAATAATAACCCAAAGAAAAAACACGAACAATTTTGCTTTCCCTTCTTTTGCCTTCCACACCAAGTTGTTGATTCTCTGTTTGGATGTGATTCCATGAAGAAACTTTAGTTCAATGAAATGAAGACAAAAACAAGAACCTGAAAACACAAAATAGAACCTCCCATCCCACAGAAAACAAGCTATGAATAAAATTAATACAAATATCCACACAAAAACAAAACTATCTAGATTAGATAAATAAAACTTGATTCACAATCAGAAAAAAAAATTATAAAACAATTCCGTAAATTATAAAACAATTCTGTATGGGAAAAAATATTCATTTCCAAATAAAACATTCCAATAATTGTTTTCTACCACATACCAAAATTGTATCACCAGCTGAAATTTACTCACCCCTTTGACGCTAAGAGGCCTAAGAGGAATATATGTCATAATTTCATTATGTAGGATGGCTGCTCAGTAAATGTGTGGGGTTGACCAATCAATATTTTCAACTTGCAGCCCATAGGTTGCACACTGAAAGTATTAATTGGTCTACCCACACATAATTAATATGGTCCTTTCCAACTGCTGCCATTGAACTGACATGGAAGATACCACCCACGTTCAAAGGTTTAATTTCAAGGTCCATACATCAACGACTTGGAAAAAAAAAAATCTCCGAACTCTGAAAGCCTTTTCTTGAGAATTTATCACCTCCAATATTTGTATAAATACCTGACAACAGTACTTATACAGTTTTCAAAACAAAAAATATCAGCACCTTACACCAATTCTTGGGAAGTTCTCATGGTCCTTAACCCTTTACCCAACGAAGACGATATCAAAATTTATTATTTTAAATATAATTTTTTTACATTTTTCAAAAAATTTCAACAAAACCATATCATGTGATCCCTTGTTGGAATGAGCTCGACGAGCTCTTTCTAACGAGGGGTCAAATGATATGGTTTTATTCAATTTTTTTGAAAAATAATATTTTTTCAACTGCAGAGTTTGCTTATTACACGGGCGGATACGGGCGATTCGTTGGGTAAAGGGTTAATCCTTTGAACCCTGGTGGTATCTTCGATGTTAGTTCAATGGTAGCAACTGGAAGAGTCCATATTCTTTATTTGGGGAAGACCAATCAATATTTTCAATGTGCTGCCTTGGGGCTGCACATTCAAAATACTGATTGGTCTACCTCACATATTCATTTAGTAGCCATTCTACTAAATGAATTTGTGACATATCAAGTTCATGGGTCAGAAAAACACCCTCCCTGATTCAAAGGGTTAATACGTGACCTGCATTCACAGGAATTTGTTTCGATTCTCGCCAATTCCTGTTGCAAGAATCAGTTTCCAGTCTTCAAATAATTTAGAATTTTAAAGTAGTTATACCATTGGAAGTGCAACCAGAACACATTTCACAGTAAAAACCAAACCTCATATATTTTTCATTTAATTGAGTTTAATTTAATCCTTGAAGGACCGATTCCAATTGTGACGAGTCTTACAGGTTCATGTAGAACATAGGTTCCAACATACCAGCTTTTGGTGGTCATGTTGATGAAAGTTACACACCTTGGCATTGGTTTATAGTGAAATCTTATTTTCCTTTATATGTTGAGGAGTCTGACAGTTTCTTGCCATTGCCCGGTGGTTCTCAGCTTTCTCCACCCATAAAACTGTGGGACGCGAGATGACCCTGGCTGTTGAAAGTGCCGTTAAAACTCCAATAAATAAATAAATTAAAAAATAGCTGCCTTTATAGGCAACAGACTTTACTAGACACAAGTGCCAAGTGGGTGTTTTATCTTATTTTGAGAGAGAAAGAATCTAAGAATTCTAAGGACATTTTGCAAATCTATGGCGTGATGCCGCATGAATCAAATGAACATTTTGCAAGAATCAAAGTTGAATCTCATTGTTTTCCTTGCGAGAATCATTTCTGAGAAATTATACTGATTCTCACTAGCCTTGCAAGGATCAATTAGTCCCAGTACAGCCACAAACTGCACTTTAATATTGTTTTCAAAAAGTTGCTTCAATGTATTGTTCCTTGAGAATTCAAGGCTACATTAACCTTGGTAGTGTTTATACATCATTGTTGGCTGCCTGTACAGGTAGCCAGCAATGATGTAGAAACACTGTTAGGTTGTCTGCAGCAGTGTACACATATATAAGGTAACAATTATCATAAAAATTAATGGGAGGCTTTAAGGGTTAACACTGTTTCTGTCAGGGAGGAAGATGGTCCCATCAATGCCTCAATTTCCCTTGCCAACTTTTTCTCAACAAAGATGTACATGACTATTTATTTATTTATTTATTGGTGTTAAAGGTCACATATTTCAACCCAATATTGATTGATTGTTATTTGGGCTCAATACAGAAGTGCAGGTACCAGAACTTAAAGGCTTCATATTCTGAGGATGTGCTTCATATTACCTTCGAAGAGGGATTATTTAGTCTGTGTGGATTAACTTTGTTACAACTGATGGTAGAGTGTTGGCACTCTCCCATAAATGGTAACAAAGCAAAGACATGTCAAGAAATTCTGACAACCAAAAATAATTCTGCATTCTCACAGTTAAGGTCATGTACTTCTGTACAATGGCTAATCGTGACAAGAAAGAGATCAAGTCAAGTTCTGCCAATCGTTTATACCCATGTTGCTCATTTTAAAGGACTTCCACCCCAAGCACAGGGTCCTATTTTACCAGTAAAACAGGAGTTTGTTTACCAGCACAGTAAACAAGCACAGCTTCACTTCCCGGGTTTCCCACAGGGAGGTAATGTAAGACCATTACATTGATATAAGTAGACCATTACAGGGCTCATTGCAGTATCCATCCACTTACCGCCAGCTGCAATACTGCAATCAGTGACACAGATTAAGTTTGTGTGACAGAAATAATTATAACATGCAATAAGCATAAAATTTAAGTTTGTTATCTGGGTCATATTTTGTGTAATTTCACAGGCCTTTTCGATGAGTCTAATTTGGGTACAATGGCTAATATGGATCCACCTTATTGAGGCCTGGTGGGATAGAAAAGCGCTGGTGTTTTTGCCTTCTCTGCATGTGTTTCAGATACTTTTTCTGCCTTAGAATCATAGTTTACAGACTCTTGTCAAAGGTCTTCCCATAATTATTGGTTCTCTCTCCTCAAGATAAGTTTACTCCAGAAGGTTTTAATTTTATAACACGCCTGTTCTATGAAATTGCAATATACAGCAACACTAAACCATGCGGAAAATGAAAATTTGTTCCACACACATGTGGTTAAAGGAAATCGTTGACAGACTATTTTTAAATAGAAGCAAAATTTCACTGGAATTTTCTACAAATCATGCACCACAATTAGAATGTGAATCACTAGCGATATCTTAAAATCGTCCCCCCGAGTTCCAATGTGTTCTATGTGCCAGTAGACACATAGATCACATTAGAACTCAGGAACGAAATAGTAACATAGGTTCTTCTTGCAAATTTGGTAGGTGATAAAATGCGTTCTTTTTGTTGTCAAATGAATTGTTGAGTGTCCTTCTAATAACTGTATTTATAGATGGGAAGGCATGTAACAAACAGAATGACATGTATGTGAATGGGTCAATTCGATATGGCGCTTGTGCTGTCGCAGAAGGATAAAACTCGAGGCCCGTGCCCTCTCATTTCATCCTTCTGTGCTGGCACTTATGCCATACCGATTAACCCATTTACAGGCACGTATCGTTCTGTGTATTTCTGGTGTCGAGCAAAAATGCTTTTTATAAGTAAATTGCTAGGAAACAGGAAATGCCAGAAAGATGAATGAATGTATTAGATCTGAAGCTTTGAGTTTACATCCTTACACAGATTTTTTAAGTGAAAAATGATCTGTGCCAACTGGGTCATAAACAAGTACTTTTTACTGGCGAACTCTGTGGTTTTTCAAACACATTTATCTATTGCACTATTTGAGTAGACAGGTAAGCCCTAAACTATATTGCGTGCATCAAGGAAACTTGACCAAACAACATGTACATGAAAATATAGCTGAAACAAGACAAAACTTTGCCAAACAATTTTCAAGCACTGCATTATTTGGGCACAGCATTTACCACTGCTTTAGGGGGTAAATGAAAGGTCTGGATATCATCTAACAATCTCGGTTTTGTTTTAAATGTTCATCTTTTCAAGTTTGTATTGCTGGAAAATTTAAAAGAGGTGGATCATGTCAAGTCAGACAGTATGTTGACATCGCATGTCCACAACTATCAGCAATCTACCCCAACAAAAAGTAACATTCCATTGCCTCATGTGCTGGTATAGGGCTTTTCAGACTGATAAGAAAAATCTTTCTAGCATGGCACACTGCAAGACTAGCCAGACAATTGCCAAAAATTTTCTTGGATAACCATAAATTTTCTTTTGCCTCTAAAATATTCCTTATGACCTTGCATTGGTACAAGGTAGCAATGACATAAAATAAGCCAGAAGGCTGTGCAAGCAATTTGACGTCTTTATATGAATTTAAGACAGTGTTTTTACGACAGTTTTACTTAAGTATTTTTAAATATTCATTTATTGGTGTTTAACCAGTTGTCCTTGATAACTGGGTGAAGTTTCATGATTGCAGCAACCATTAGGTTCAGAGTTATGTCTGTGATATTATATTTGACCTCCAACCTTTGACACTCAAGTATGGCATTGACAATGCGCAAGCTACTATTGTATGCTACACACCTTCGGAGTGTACTTAACATTTATTTGAAGTTTGATAAGTGTAATTTGATTCCTTTTTGACTTATGGCAGACACACGAATATCGACAGATTTTTAGTGTGGCCATGATCTTTAACCTTCACCTTTAGACCCAGCTTGAGGTTATGATATGGTGTGCAACACATTCTCCTATTGTCTTGTATAATTGTGTAAAGCTGTTTAGGAGTTATATATACATGATTTGTAACCTTCAGCATACGACCCTCAAGTATGGCCCTGAACTTGAAGATTTGCAAGCAACTGTTTTGAACTGTCCACAACAATTGTATGAAGTTTGATAATTGGAATTTGACTTTGAAATTATGGCGCCAACTATGGTGTGGGACACATCCTCCCACTGTTCTTTATAATCGTGTACAGTTTGACGATTGTTGCTCACAACAGTTTTGAGTTGTAGCCAAGACATGACTTGTGACCTTCAACCTTTGGCACTCAAGTATGACCTTGATATTGAAGATTTGCAAGCAACTATTACATGCGACACAATTTCTTACTGTCCTTAACATTTGTATGAGGTTTGATATTTGTAATTTGATTCATTTCTGAGTCATGGTCGAGACACGAAGAGAAATTGATTTTAACAAGTAGAGTGCCAAATTACTTTTGGTCATCAAAATTCATTCACATATCTTTGCATTGTTACAATTTATTGGAGAGTGCCAATAGCCACTCTCCAATAAATGGTAACAAGGCAAATCCTAACAGAACAAATAATTTCACTTCATAAATTATATGAAGCACTACCACAGAATATGAAGCCTTTAAATGGTGGTAGCAGAATTCAGAATAAAGTTCAAATATGGGCTTCCAGCACCTACCAGTTAAGTGTGACCTTGAATTTACAGATCCAACAATGGTTGGAGACACAGCTTCCCCTTTTCCTTTCATGTGTGCGAAGTCTGATAATTGTAGCCACAATAGTGTGGGAGTTATTGACTCGACACACATACCCACCCAAACATGCTTCAATCATATGCCACCTAACAAAAGTTAGGGGGGAGGGGTGACAAAAATTTTGAAGCTGAAAATTTTCATTTTCTGCCCCAAAACATAGTTTATGATCCCTCATTGGAAAAAGCTCAGCTCAATGGGCTTGGTCCATTGAGGGGGTCAAACAGTATGTTTTTGAGGGAAAAATTGGATATAAAATTAAATTTGCATGGTGATTTTTGTGACAAGCAGTGATGGCCATTTCATAAGGTCACAATATCATGACTGCTACTATTAACTGTGCAAACAAAATAAATTTAATCTAATTTAGCAAGAAAATTTTTGATAGCTTTGATGCCTACTTAAGAGGACTTCCACCCCAGGCATTGGTTACCTGGTCCTATTTTATCAGAAAAACAGTTGTTTACTGCTGCAAAGAGGCATGGCTACACTTCTTGGGGTTCTCACAGGGAAGGAACCCTTTTAAAATATTTTTGACTCAAAATAATTATAAACTTCATTCTTTGCAGGTTTCCTAGCAAATTACGTGTCCTGTACCTTAAACCATCTTGAATAGGCTTTCTGAATGAAAGAACCCAAATTTAAAAATTTCTATTCAACTCCCTTCTAACAAACACAAACGTTTTTTAACCCTTTGCACAATGCCAAAATATCAAAATTGGAACCTGCAAATTTTATCTATAATGCACCTACAAACTTAACCAAACTAATCTTATTTGACAGAGCTCCTCCAGTTCTTCTAACAAGATTGAATTGTTTAATTTTGCAGTTGCATTGAGGGAAAAATTTGCTGCTTGAAATTTCCATATATTGACATTAGTGTCCAGGAGGTTAATCTCAGTCATATCCATCAGGAATCAAATCAATTATCTCTTGAGATTTGTCAATCCAAACAATGCATGGTCTTAAGTACCAAATGAAATAAGTTGAAAGATAACCCCCCAAATTTTTTTTCACTTTCCTTTTTCTCAAGAGAAATACCTCCGTAATTACCTAATTATGTCGTTATCAGAATTATCAATGTGGGAAGATGGGAACAAATTTTCTGGTTATCCAATAACTTATTTCAACTGGTACTCTACATTTTAATTTGATTTAACCGGTCAAGTGCTAGAGGCCACACTCATCATTTTACTGAAAAGTGATGAAAAGCTTGTTTTTTCAGCAGTGGAAAAAATGTTGATATATGATCCTTCCCGGGGTTCTTGTGGGGGGGTTGAACAGTTCTATGGGTGGAGAACACCAGAGTACACAGAATCACCAAGCAGTGGCAAGAATCCCCTGAAGTGCTAACTCCAAGCAGGGTTAGCATTGGTTGAAGACCAGTGTATCATCGACGTGCAGTATGTCTTAGCAAATAGCGCTGCCATGCCCTAACATGGCCAATCAGAATTAAGTGCCTTGTTCAAGGACACAATGCAGTTATCCCTGGTAGGGAACAAAACTGTGAAGTCCAATGTCATAACAACAGAGCAACTGCACTACCAAGGAGTAATTTAAATGAACCATTAAATTTAACCCTCTCAGGGTTTACTGTCTCAAGGATGAAAAAAAGGACTTTCAAGGTGCTCTGTCAAACAAGAATGACATGGTTAAATTCCTAGTTACACTGTGGGGAAAATTTGCAGGCCATACAATAAAACTGCCTGAATTTCTAAAGGCAAACTGAAATTCAAGGACTTTCAAGGACTCGAAACAATTTTCAAGCACTTTCAAGGCCTTGAAAATGAATTTCCAAAATTCAAGGCCATTCAAGGTTTTCAAAGACTGCAATAAACGCTGCCTCAAAATATCTATTTTTTTCCCTATAATACAACTAGAAATTTAGCCAATTCAACCTTGTAAGACGAGAGTTTACTAATTGAACTCTGTCAAGATTGAACTTGTTAAATTTCCAGTTGAATGATGGAAAACTTTTGACATCAATGTGCAAAGGGCGAACATCACAGATTTGTTCGAGTTCCACATGAATGAAGAAGCAGATGGCTGAAGCACAACACATTTCAATGAACACTTTGGTCCACATTCACTGTAATCTGTAAAGTGCACGTTAGCTTGCTAAAACTGCTAAAATTCAGAGCTGAAAAAAGAGCCAGCACAATTGTACTTTATTTTTTTCAGCATGGCGCCAAAATGACCTCAAATGGCCTACAACCATCCTAATCTTCACCATTTAGTATTTATTTATTTATTTATTTATTTACTGGCCTTACGGTCACATATTTCTGCACAATGGCTAATCGTGACGGCAACATGGATATAAAGTCACTTCATGCCAATCGTTTGTACCTGTGTTGCCCATTTATTTTAGAGGATTTCCACCTCAGTCACTGGTTGCCAGTTCCTATTTTACCAGTAGAACAGAGCTTGTTTACTACAGTAAACGTGCACTGCTTCACTTCCCAGGGTTCCCACAGGGACATCATCATTCAATAATTTTGCAAAGTTTTTTCTTATCCCTGGGGCAACTGTTACATCAAGTCTTCAAGAGAAGAGGGCATTAGCAATACTTTCTGTTTATCCATACAGGCTCCTTAGGTTATGAGAAAACCCAACAGTTTTAATTTCTGTGATTCTACATGCTGATGAAAAGGTTGGGGTGGAAGTCATAAGAAAATGGGCCAATATGAAATCAAGAATAATTTATTCAGAAAATACCTGTAACAAATGTATGTGTATAATTGAAGCTAACATATTTATTTTCAACAAAAGTCTTATCTCATCTGTCTAACTTCCCCAATCAGAACTAGCTTTTAAAGCAACATTTTTTCATTATCATTTGTTCATAGAAATGGCTATCAAAACTGACATATGTCTTTTATCCACAAACAAAATTTTCTTCTAATTTATCATTGAGTGCCTGCTGGATCTCACCAATTACAGCAAGGAATAAATGCAGTCACACACACTAGACATAATGTGAGCATCTCATGATGAAATGAAGTAATAATTATTACCTTTTATGCCTCTCAGTTTGATAACTTTGATAGTGTGAAATCAGTATATCAAAAGCACAGAGAATTTTGACCGGATCACAACTTATCTTTCTGCTTTTCTTCCCACAGAACTTCCAAATCCCCCCAGTCATAACAATGAATTTGGATGCTATTTTTTTTTATATCATTCTGTCTTGATTTCTTCATACTTTATTCATGAACTCTCCACCCACTGGTGCTTTAGTGTATTGCAAACCAACTGCAAACTGATTTAGAAAAATACTTTTATGTACATCTGATTCGAACCTTGCCATAAAAAAACCCCAAATATTGACAGCACTGAGGCCATTGTGCAAACTGAAACATAAACTCATGGATTATAATTTTGACACAATGAATATTATTTATTGGGGTTTAGTGTCAAATACTTATGCACAATGGCTAATCGTGACCGTGACAGTTTTACGGGTGGAGGAAGCCTGAGTACCCAGAGAGAACCACCGTGCAATGACAAGCAACTGTCAGCTCCTCAACATTCTAACTCCACTCAAGCAGGGTTACAGCGGTTGAAGACATGAGCACCATTGACGTTTGTTTGTTTGTTGGTGGTTAACGTCACATATTTATGCACAATGGCTAATCGTGACACAACATGGCGATGAAGACAAGGATAGTCAATCGTTGATCAACATGTTGCCCATTTTAGAGGACTTTCACCCCAAGCATTGGAGACTGGGTCCTATTTTACTAGTAAAGCGGAACTGGTTTACCGCAGTAAACAAGTGCTGCTTACTTCCCGGGTTTCCCACGGGGAGCACCATTGACGTGCAGTACGCCTTAGTACACAGCGTCATCATGCCCCCTTATAGGCAACTGGGATAAGTGCCTTGCCCAAGGACACAACGTGGGTCGTCCTGGATGGGGATCGAACTCGGGACCTCTAGCATAGAAGTCCAACAGTCTACCACTGAGCCATCACACTCCGACACAATGAATGTTGCGTCAATGTTGTATTCTGTGATTCTATATTTTAACTTTGGACACAGGGTTCAGTCTTTGTATTTGTTAACCCTTTACCTCATGAATCAGCCGCATCTGCCCATGTAATTTACAAATTTACAAGCAGTTGAAAAAATATGTATTTTTCAAAACAATCCATAAATCCATATCATATGACCCCTCACTGGAATGAGCTCATTCCAATGAGGTGTCACATGATATGGTTTTGTTGACATTTTTTTAATTTTTAAAAAAAACAAAACAATATTTATTTATTGGTGTTTAAGGTCACATATTTTTGCACAATGGCTAGCCATGACTACAACATAAGTATTAACTCAAGACCAGGGGAGAGCATTAATAAGCCATGTTGCCCATTTTAGAAAGGGTTTGCACCTCCTAAGCACTGGTGACTGGGTCCTATTTTACAAGTAAAACAGAGCCTCTTTACCACAGTGAACAGGCACTGCTTCACTTCCCAGGGTTCCCGTTGGGGATTAAAAAAAAAAAAAACAATAATTAAAATAATAAATCTTTTCAACATCTGTGCTGGTTAGAGGCTTCATCGGCAAGACAAAAATTATAGGATTCCCTCTCTTCAAGGCTCAATTTATTTTTCTCGCATTGCAGACACCATATAAATTTACATTTGGTGTACCATTTTTTGTTTGTTTGTTTGGTTTTTTTTTGTTTTTGTTTTTTTTTTGTAGGTGGATTGGGGTGGATAGGAGGATGGGGGTTAATGACACTTTCGACAGCCAGGGTCACCTCATGTCGGTCAGTTTTGCAGGTGGAGGAAGCAGGAGTAACCACAGAGGATCACTGAGCAGCGGTATGCAACTGTCCGACTCCTCAATGTACTAACTCCTCACAAGGTGGGTTAGCAATGGCTGAATAAAAGTGCACCATGGACGTGCAGTACACCTTGTTATTAGTACACAGCGTTGCTGTGGGCAATCAGGATTACATGCTTTGCCCAAGGACACCACACAGTTACCCCCGGTGTGGATCGAAACGTGTACCTTTCGGTTTGAAGTCCAATACTGTAACCAGAGCCACCACATTTCCTGGTAAACTTTTACCTAATGTACTGACCATAACCAGACAGCTCAACAAAACTCACCATACAAATTTTATTTTTCAATATTTGCTTGAAAAACGTAGCTTTATCACCCCTCATTTGAACAAGCTATGTTTCTGAGGTAAAAGGAATATTGTTATTTAACTGGTAGAGTGCGGGAAGCCCATATTTGGGCTTTATTCTGAAGCGCAGGTGCCACAACTTAAAGACTCATATTCAGTGGATATGCTTTGTATTATCTTTCAAGTGATATTATTTAGTCTGTAAGGGTTTGCCTTGTTACAATTTATGGGAGAGTGCCCATTGGCACTCTCCCATAAATTGTAACAAGGCAACGACAAGTGTACAAGATTTGATGGCCAAAAATAATTTAGCACTCTACCAGTTAATAAGATTTTCTGCAAGTGTTGTCATCTGTCCTTGTGAAGTAAAGAGTTAAAAATAAAACCATTCCTACCATTTTATATTTATATATTTACATTTATCGGAGTTTAAGATCACATATTTCCACACATTGGTTATTTGTGACTGCAACGTGGATATAAAGTCAGTGCAGCTAATCGTTTAAAGATGTTGCACATTTAAGGGGACTTCCGCCCCAAGCACTAGGGCTTGTTTTTTGACCACAGAAAACAAGCAGTGCTTCACTTCCTGGCTGGGGTTCCCACGGGAACCATTTAAATCACCTTTCACTTGAAGAATTCTTCTAGTGCTGTATATAATACCAACAACAACAAAATCGCCATTCATGTTTTTATCATTGTATTCCTTCAAGCCACAGAATATGCCCACTTAGTTCATGTCTGAACAGGGAGAGGGGTGGAGGGGGGGGGGGGGGGGGGGGAACTGAATCTTGAAAGACAAAACTTTTATTTATTTATTGATGTTTAAGGTCACATACTTCTGCACAATGGCTAACCATGACCACAAAATGGAGATAAAGTCAAGGTCGGTCAATCGTTTATTCCCCATGTTGCCTATTCTAGAGGACTCACACCACAAGAATTAGTTACTGGGTCCTATTTTACCAGTGAAACAGAGCTTGTGACAAAAGTTTTAAACAATGGGGTTTTTGGGAGAAATAGTACAAATGTTCTGAGCTTGTATTGAGAAAAGGCCAAAACTTTAAAATATTACTTTACCATTTGATTCTACAAATTTTCTCTGCCCTAGCATGTATGGTATTAATTAAACTCCTTGCATGCTACTGGGGGAAATTCCTTCTCATGAGTTTAATTTGGCCCTTCTTAACCCTTTACCCAATGCAGGATATCAAGATTTATTATTTTAATTATTGATTTTTTAAGTTTTTAAAAAAAAATCAACAAAAACCATATCATGTGACCCACCTCCCTGGAAAGAGTTTGACAAGCCCCTCCTAATGAGGGGGGGTCACATAATATGGTTTTGTTGACATTTTTTGGAAAATATATTTTTTTCTACTGCTAATTTGAAAATTATGAGGGTGATTCGTTGGGTAAAGGATCTTTCTGTGACAATGTTTTCATGAATTTTTCATCAAACCTTCAAGGAGCCATGATTAGATTTAATGGAAAATATTTTTTAAATCCACAGTGGGCAAGTGCTGGATGGTTTTGTGTTCCTGGTTTATAAAAAAAAAAAAATCTGTCTGTTCCAGTTGTTAATAATTTTCCATTTTTAATTTTGTCTTGTATTGTATTGTATTTTCTGTTGATAGGCTGCTGATAATCACTTCCGATGTTCAACAGTTACGTTCTGGGTCCGTGCATTTGCATGAGCAGTCAATTCATGTTGTTTCCCAAGACATTCCTGGCATGTTTTGAAGGCTTATCAAGGAGATAGAGATGAGAAATGTAAGAATATTCAAAGATGTTCTGGGGCAGGCTTATAATTTGGCGAGAATCGAGAATCTGATTCTTGTAAAGATTCTCACAAACTGTTGGGACATCCCCCAGTGATGGAGAGCAAGATTCTCATTTGGATTCTCACAAGACAGAATGGAATTAATACTCTGCTGGGAGCAAAAGAAAAATGAATGAAAGTGTCAATGATACTGTAGCTCAATTTGTCAAGACATGTACATGTATAGTATGTGACACAGCAATGACAAACATCTAGGTAATGACCTGATAACAAATGTACATATAAAGTATTGTAACGGTCTGTACATAAATACTGGCCGTAGCCTGTAACAAATGTCGGATGCTAAATAGAAAAGAAATCTTTTGAGTCCCAGAGTGGGTCTGACTGAACCCCAAAATATTTGTTCTCATAGCACAGTGATAACAAAGGCACCCCAAAACACACTCATTCCTGTCCCAAGGTGAAAACAAAGGTACCCAAGAAGTTTCGTGAAGATCAGTTCATAAATACGAGCAGAAAAGAAGTTGTGACAAAAAACTGATTGGACCTAATTTCGGTACAAAATGGCCACTGGCAGCCATCTTGAATTTTGGACCGCACTCAGAAACACTCGTTCTCGTCCCAAGGTGATAACAAAGGTACCCAAGAAGTTTCGTGAAGATCAGTTGATAAATACAGCCTCTAGCCCGGAGCCGTATTGACATGTGCACTTACAGTGTATAAGTAGCACAAAATAAATCAAAATTCATCTAATTTGCATAATTTCTGCACGAGAAAAAAACCCGTACTATATGTGATGTATTCCAATTTACTAAACATTCATACAAAAATTTATTCAAATCAGAACTTTCATACAGAAGTTCTGTACGAAAGACTGATTGCACTAATTTTGGTACACAATGGTTGCTGGTGGCTATCTTGAATTTTGGTCCACACCCAAAAACACTCGTTCTCATCCCACGGTGATAACAAAGGTACCCAAGACGTTTTGTAAAGATCGGTTCATAAATACGGCCTCTAGCCTGAGCCGGATAGAAGTTGTGTACAAAAAACTGATTAGACCTAATTTCGGTACGAAATGCCCACTGGCAGCCATCTTGAATTTTGGACCGCACTCAGAAACACTCGTTCTCATCCCAAGGTGATAACAGAGGTACCCAAGAAGTTTTGTGAAGATCGGTTGATAAATACAGCCTCTAGCCCGAGCCGTATTGACATGTGCACTTACTGTGTGTAAGTAGCACTGAAAAAATCAAAGTTCATCTAATTTGCATAATTTCGGCACGAGAGAAAAATCTGTATTACATGTGATGTATCCCATTGTACCTAACATTCACACAAAAAATTATTCAAGTCAGCACTTTCATATGGAAGTTCTGTGCAAAAATCTGATTGCACCTAATTTTGTACAAAATGGCTGCCATCGGCCATCTTGAATTTTAGACCGCACCCAAAAAAACTCATTCTCGTTCCACGGTGATACAAAAGGTACCCAAGAAGTTTCGTAAAGATCGGTTTATAAATACGGCCTCTAGCCCGAGCCGTATTGGCATTTGCACTTACAGTGCTGAAAGAAACACTAAATACATCAAAGTTAGTCTAATTTGCATAATTTACGTACAAGAAAAAAACCTGTATTATATGTAATGTATCCCATGGTACTAAACATTCATACAAACAATTATTCAAATCAGCGCTTTCATATGGAAGTTCTGTACAAAAAACAGATTTCTGCATCGTCGGTACAAAATGGTGGCTGGCGGCCAACTTGAATTTCGGATCGGACCCAAAAACACTTGTTCTTGTCCCACAGTCATAACAAAGGTACCCAAGAAGTTTCGTAAAGATCGGTTCATAAATACGGCCTCTAGCCCGAGCCATATTGAATTGTTGATGGACAGACGGCCAGACAGACGACGGACAACTGGCCATGGCATTAGCTCAAATTTGGCTTCACCAAAGTTGAGCTAAAAATTGGTGTTCAAGGTCACATTTCTGCACGATGTGCTCATCGTGACCACAACATGGATATAAAATCAAGGTTAGTCAATCTTTTTTTTACCAGTAAAACAGAACTTATTTACCACTGTAAACAAGCACTGCTTCACTTTGCAGAAATTCCCTGAATTATTGCTCAAATGAGGGGATATTGCTCAAATGAGTCTCTGCTTATCCGAAATCTCATTTTAACGAGTTTTCAAGGAAGGTCCAATATTCAAGGATTTTCCAGATTCTTAAAATGTGATTTCAAAACTCCAGGACTTTCCAAGAAATTTAAGGATCCACAGGAACCCTCTGCAGAAGTTGTTATTTGGCCTTCTCAAAGAAATAAAAGTTCCACAAGTGAAAGGCAAGACCAACATGCAATGATATTTTGTTAGAAATGATTCACACTGTTACAGTTGATTGATGAATAACAAGAGGCAAAATAGATTTTAAAAAGAGCTAAGGATAATTTACCCATTGCAATGTTGCATTATGGTAGCAGATCAGCTCAGGGACCAGCCGTGAGGGCGACTAGGGCGATTAAGTCGCCCTTCTAAGCCCAAAGTCGCCTAGAAAAATAGTCGGGGCGATTACAAGTCGCCCTCTAAAAATTGGCCAAAATGAGAAAAGGCTGAACTGAGTGATGCGAGGTTTACATGAAAACGAGTATTTTCAAAAATCGAATGTGATAAATGGGCATTTTAATTCGTCAAATAAACGTCCATTTATTTGAAATCACACGACAAGTAATTGTCCATTGTTGCTTTTGGCGGATTTTTTTATTTCTATTTTGTTGCGTTCCAGTCGGAGCTTCAAGTGTCGAAACGAAAATAGGTGACTTACGCGACTCAACAAACAACCCAGTTTGAAAGTAGGTTACGTCGCTTAGGATGCCGAAAATGTATACACAACGGACGTATTTTATAACACATTATTTTCATTTCGATTTGCTGACGACTGTTAACTGTTGGGCTGTCTATTCCCAGAAAAACACAAATGGAATTGAAACACATGAAAAAAAGCTTTTTGATGTCAAGAAAAGCTTTGTACAGGACACAAGTGTGCATGTGGACGTTCTTGAAAAAGGGTCCTCCTAAACATCGGAATGACATGAAATGACGCGGAATGACACCGGAATGCCATAAAAATGATGCGGAATGACATTTCTTTTACAAAATACTCGACCCCAGAATGTATTTTGTTTATTAACTAACAAAGTACCTCCCAAACAACCTTCTTACATCTGGTCCTGTTCACACTTTCAGACTTAGGAAATTATTAGCTTAGTAGACTTTGTTGAAAGGCAACCACAGGAGGGTGATGGGGGATTGGCACGAAGAAGAGGTGAGGGGTCATGAAGGAGAAGGTAGCAGTGGGGGATTTTCAGTCAATAATTACATTGTGATTTTTTAACCTGGCACAGATGCATCATAGACAACTGGACCTGGATTATTTGTACGTTAATGGAGGACCCTAAATTGAAAATATGAAGGGGCGGCGGGGGTGGTACATGAATATTCTTAATTTTCCCCACTTGCCTATGAAGTCTCCCTACATGACTCTGCAGTCTCCCTATTTTTTCTGGAGGGAGACTTGAAGTCTCCCTAAAATTCCCTCCTAGGCTGGTCCCTGGATCAGCTGTTTTCAGCACAAGGTTACAAGGCAGAAAAATGATATTTTACTGGCAGAACACTCAATTATTTGTGGCTGTCAAAAGTTTTTGTTTGCACAGTAGTAAAGAAATGTTCATGTAAAATTTTGTTATAATTAAAAGGAGAGTGCCAACAGGCACCCTCCAATAAATAGTAACGAAAACAATTATTGATGAACAAAATCTTGCTCAACCCTTTACCCAACAAATCGGCCACATCCGCCCACGTAATATGCAAATTCAGCAGCTGAAAAAATACTGTTTTTCAAAAAATTTCAACAAAAGTATATCATACAGCCCCCCTCTTTGGAACGAGCTCGTTGAGCTCTTTCCAAGGAGGAGTCACATATGGTTTAGTTGAAATTTTTTGAAAATTTAAGAAAATGATCTTTAAAATAATAAATTTCGATATCGTCTGCATTGGGTAAAGGGTTAACTAAGATTCCCCTTACTGATAGAATTGTATCTATGAAAAAAAAATGCTCCTGTTACAAATCACTTTTGAAAAATAATTTAGCACCTCTACAAGTTAACAGACAGCAAGACGTGGCCAGAAGTCACTGATAAACCACACGGTCTGTACAGATTGTTGTCATGTGTGAATTCAGGACATTTGTACAGAACCTAAAGGGTTAACTGTTTGAGTGCTGGAAGTTGTAATTATTTGGGCTATGTATTTATTTATTTATTGACGTTTAAGGTCACATACATACGTGGAGAGTGTATTATCACGAAATCACCCACAGAGTGGAGATTCCACCCAAGTAATAATTGCAAATCTGTTGCAAAGCCTAACCAGCACAAGTAAAGTTTCAGCCAATGGACCTCCGGGTTAAACCCCGGAGGTCCATTGGCTGAAACATTGCTTGTGTTTTTTGGCGATATGTACAACATTTGAAAGTTATAGCTTGGGCGATAACTCCACTCCATGGGTGATTTAGTTACAATCCACTCTCCACGTACTGTACTTATGCACAATGGCTAATCATGACCTTTTGGGCCTAGCCCAGATATTGCAACTCAAAGGCTTCAAAGTGTGCGGATGTCCTTCATATTATCTTTGAAGATGTATTATTCAGTCTGTATGGAATTTCCTTGCAATAAATTATGGGAGAGTGCCTACAGGCACTCTCCCATCAATTGTCACAAGGCAAAGACTTGAGAACAAATTCTGACAACTAAAAATAATTCAGCACCCTACAAGTTGTTGAAATACAGAATTGTGATCAAACAGCATTCGACAAGAATGGGTTCTGGTCGACCCAGATCAAAATTCTTTCTGTAAATCAGTTACGGAATCTAATGAATGTACTTTAAATGAAATATACAGTACTGTGATCTCAAAAGTGATAATTTTTCTCAATCATGATCAGTTTACAACACACTCAATTTTTATACACAAGTGGGTAAAGTTTTCCTAAATAAAATTCATTGAAAAACAGGTGAAAATTGCATCTCAGATTCAATGTTGTTGCCATTTTTTTTTGACGTGAGATTATTCAGTGGTGTGAGTGGGGAGAAAAGTAGAGAGATAATTTCAAACAGATCATGAGCCAGTCACAATCCGTTCAAAATAATCTGTCAACTTGTGTTCATATTATTGTACCTGCACCAGACACGGATCCTTGGGAAGCTCTTTCAAAGAGCTTCCCAAAAATCAGTGAACGACAAAGGTATGATTTCAGTGGACAAAACTAAATACATTACACACAAAAAACCATAGTTTTATACCAAAACAAGCAAAGCTATTAGTTAAAAGTACTTTTTTCAAGATATTTCAAGACATAATATTGTCCTTTGAGTGGAACAATGTGCCATCTGCAATGCTTTAGATGATGGCATCTTGCTGCATGCCAAGTGACTATATGCAAGTCCAAGTTTTCAAGCATTTTTTAAGGGATTGTATCTAACCCCCTACACACTTGCCGCCACAATACTTAAATTTCAGGCAACAAATGTATCCTATAAATGCAACTGGGAATTTAACCAATTCAATCTTTTGGGACAGAACTCCATGAGCTCTGTCAAACAAAACTGAATTAGTTAAACTTAAAAGTTGCATTATGGAGGAAAAATTGCAGGTTGATACTGTGACATCAGTGTGCAGAAGGTTAAAATTCGAGCATCTCCAGGTATGTCTGAGGACCTGTGCCAACCTGAAGAAGTATCATAGCAGGTCAGAGATCTAACACTTAACTGGTTGAGTGCTAAAAACCACTAACATGGTTTTCACAAAAAATGAGGGTACCTGAGTAAAAGCCAACATTTTCCTTGATTTTATTTCATATTCAGTCAAACCAAAATAACATTTTGTTCATATAAATTTGTTTTATCACCAATTATTGAAGATTGCCTGTGGGCACTCTTCAATAAAGTGTTATAAAACAAATTTTGATGAACAAATTTAGACCACCAGAAATAATGTCGCCCTCGACCAGTTAATAAGAGAATAATTGTAGTAAAATGGTCATGTGTGGTCAATTTGGTGGATGTGTGAATGCCTGCACTCAACCAAGACATCATTTTTTTTGCTCCTGAGTTAATTAGTTCGAGGACATGTAAAATTATTCATGACTGACATTGGGCCACATAAAGTAGATCTGTTCCTCCGACAAAATGCATGCAGATGGGCAGTGTTTCATTTTACTCTTCATTTGTAATTATCACTTTATTTATTAGTGTTTAAGGTCACATATTTCTGCACATATTGGCTGATCAAGACAGCGACATGGATATAAAAGACTTCCACCCCAGGCATTGGTGACAGGGTCCTATTTTAGCAGTAAAACAGAGATTGTTTACAATGGTAAATATGGACTGCTTCGCTTCCCAGGCTCTCACTGGGATATTATTTCTTTACCATCAGAGGTTCATATACTTGGTCTGTTTTATGTTTTAAGCCTTATAATCTACTGAATTACACAGGTAGTGTTGTATTTCATCCCTTGAGTACAACACGGTGACAAATGCAATGGCTTGTTGAACTCAAGGGATGATTTTATCCATTTTATTAACTTGGGTAAATATATCTGACATAAAACAATTTTTTTTTTTTTAAAGTTTGCATTGATAATAAAAAGAGAGCATGTTGCAGCCAAACTGACCATGCGGGCGAGCAGGAGAAACAGATTTTTAACTTTTTTAAGTTAAATGTGTCAAATTATGATTGATCAGTAATAAGACAGCTAAAATCATGCCAAAAAAACAAGATGCTCCAGGAGGGACTGAGCCTCTGGCCAAAGTTGTTCAAAGAAGGATTTAATTAGCATCTATGGCTAGTTAACACTACAGAGGAATAAAGTCTTGTAATTATTTATAATACAGTTGCCCATATCAGGTGATTTAATAATGCCCAGATTTTCAGTAATGCAAAACTGGAGAGCCCAAATAGCAACCAAGGGGGAGGGACTTAACATGAAAAAACTTGAATCTGATGCCCCCCCCCCCCCCCCTCCCCAGGGTGCTGTATACCGAATATCAATACATTCTGCATGGTGGATCTGAAGAAGATATTTACAGCTTATTTGTCATATCATATGAAGTAAAAATCTGAGCCCAAATATGAAGCAAGGGACTTGTTTGAATAAACTTGAACCTCAACCCAGCTGAGGTGTTGTACGCTAAATATCAAAACATTCTGAATGGTGGTTCTTGAAATTTTAAAGAATATTCCTCTTTTGCACCAAGTTAAAATATGAGCTAAATTTTTAATCAACCCATGCCCATTCTATTCTGCAGCTCAGAAATGAATTTGAGAATTTCATCACAAGAATAAGATTCTCTGAATCTCACGAAATTCTACCCTTGATTGTGACTCGCGGCTCTGGATAACATTTTTAAAGAATATTCCCCATACTGCACTATGTTAAAATATCAACCAGGTACTTGACTTGATGAAACTTTGACTTGATTTGAAGAAACTTGAACATGACCTCTCTAAGGATGCTATATACCAAATATCAAAGGATTCCAGTTGGTGGATCTGAAGAAGATTTCTAAACATTATTCCTCACAATGCACGAAGTTAAAATTTGTGCTCGCATATTGAGGCCAAATATTAATCAAGGGACTTGACTTCAACAATTTTCAATCTGACCCCTATTAGGAAGCTGTATGTATGTACCATATCATAAAAGATTCTGACTGGTGGTTCTGGCAGATTTTTTAAGAATATTCCCCATATTGACCAAGTTAAAATTCTAGCTCCTATAGAAAGCCCACATATTAACTGTGGGACTTGATTTGAACAAACTTGAATCCAGTCCCTGTAAGGATGCTGTATACTATATAACAGAAGATTTTGACCAGTGGTTCTGGATAAGATTTTAAAAGAATTTTTGGATATTCCACTAAGTTAAAATCCTGACTCACAAAAGGAACCCAAATATCAACCCAGGTACTTGATTTAAACAAACTTGGATCTGACCTCACATGGATGCTGTATACCAAATATCAAAATATTCTGACAGGTGGATCTGAAGATTATTTTTTAATGATTATTCCTCATGTTGCACTGCAAGTTAAAATGTGGGCTCCCATTAAGCAAGCCCAAATATTAACCAAGGCACTTGATTGAACAAACTTGAATTTGACCCCCAAAGTGATGCTGTATACCAAATATCAAAAGATTATGACTGGTGGATTTAAAGAAGATTCTTTAAAGCATATTTCTCATTTTGCACCAAGTTAAAATTTGGCCTCCCAAATAGAAATTTGGGGCAGGATCAAAAATCTTGCAACTGTCCTATTACAAAGGTGAATATTGCCCTATAAACTTCATTTGAACAAACTTTATTCTGTGCCTCACAAAGGAAGCTCAATACCAAACGTCATATCGTACCCATCAGTTCATGAGATTTTTTTTTAAATTTGGGAGAATTTTCAGTCACCCCACCCCTATGGGGCAGGACAAGTTAAGTTGAACAAAATCAAAATCCGATATCAGGAGAAACAAGCAGTTCAAATTTCACTGACATCGGTCCAGCATTTTCGTATGAGAAGTCACGAACACCATGTTCACGGATGGCAGCCGAAGAATGGATTGTGATCACAAAAGCACACCATACCTTTCAGACAGGTGAGCTAACAAAACTGTTTTAGTGCATCTTGCATGTTAGTTATGAAACAAAGCATATTCTGCTGGCTATCCAATCACAGTATCACTGAAACAAAAATAAAAAGTTTCCCACAAATCAAAATCTGATATCATTTACTAGAACGAACACTCTCACCAATTTCAGTGACCCATCTCATTTAAGTACGGAAACAAAAAAAATGCTGTAGAAATAAATACCTCTAGCCAGATTAGGTAGCCATATTCAGACAGGAGTGAAGAATAAAATATTTTTCTAGCAAACGAATAGAAAAACTCACAAAATATTATAGACATATGATACTTAAAATAACATATATAGAAAAAACTTATTTCTCTGGTTTAATTGACAGTTCATAAACATTCTATACTTGTAGAGCAACTGATAAAATGTTTTTGATATACTCCAGTTCAAACATTGAAAAAAACAAATCCCAAGAAAAAAATCAACTTGAAATGTGTTGTCTGTATCCACAATGAATTTCCTCTTGCACACACTAGAAATAGCTACTCTCAAATTTTCTTAACTTTTTCACCAACAATGACTGGATTGTTTTTACGAATCTGTTCCTGAGCCATTTCTTTATAATCAAAAGTACAACTGTGTTTGTCTGAATAACGGTGCAAACTACAATATAATCCTCCGCAACGACAAAGAAATCCTGAAAAAAAGACATGAAAATCTTCAAAACGAATTGGTTCAACAAACACCGAAAACAACCACCTGTTAATGAGTAGAAAAATAGATTCATCAAAATGAAGCTATAATATTAAAAACACATACTTTATCCTTATTTGCAATCTTTTTATTTACTGGTGCTTAAAGCCACATCAGCAGCTAAGGCTATATCATGGCGAGATAATGGCGGAAAGAAAAACATTGGGAAAAACAGTGGGATGCTGTATACCAAATATCAAAAGACAAACTTGAATCTCACCTCCTGTGGGATGCTGTATACCAAATATCAAAAGATTCTGACTGGTGGATGTGAAGAAGATTTTTTAAGAATATTCCTCATATTGAACTAAGTTATAATTTGGGCTCCCACAGGGAGCCCAAATATCAACCCAGGGACTTGACTTGAACAAACTTGAATCTTACCCCCCTTAGGATGTTGCATACCAAATATCAAAAGCATTCTGACTGCTGGATCTGAAGAAGATTTTTAAAGAAAATTCCTCATTTTGGACTAAGTTATCATTCAGCCTACCACAGTGAGCCCAAATATGAATCGAGGGACTTGGCTTGAACAAACTTGAATCTCACCCCCCTAAGGATGCTGCATGCCAAATATCAAAACATTCCGACTGCTGAATCTGAAGATGATTATTAAAGAAAAATTCCTCATATTGAACTAAGTTATAATTCGGGCTCCCAAATATGTACCCAGGGACTTAGCTTTAACAAACTTGAATCTCACCCCCCTAAGGATGCCGCACACCAAATATCAAAACATTCTGACTGCTGGATCTGAAGAAGATTTTTTAAGAAAATTCCTCATTTTGAACTAAGTTACAATACAAGCTCTCACAGTGAGCCCAAATATGGACCTAAGGGCATGGCTTGAACAAACTTGAATCCCCCCCCCCCCCCCTCTTCAAGGATGCTGCATACCAAATATCAAAACACTCCGACTGCTGGATCTGAAGAAGATTTTTAAAGAAAATTCCTCATTTTGAACTAAGTTATAATTCGGGCTCCCACAGTGAGCCCAAATATGAACCCAGGGACTTGGCTTGAACAAACTTGAATCTCACCCCCTTAAGGATGCTGCATACCAAATATCAAAAGATTCTGATTGGTAGATCTGAAGAAGATGATTTTTAAAGAATATTCCTCATACTGCACTAATTTAAACATTTGGGCTCCCATAGAGAGCCCAAATATGAACCCAGGGATTTGATTTCAATAAACATGTGAAACAATCTTCCAAAGAAGTTATATGTGAAATTTGAAAGCTTTTGGAGCAGTGGTTTGGGAGAAAAGTAGTCTTATATGTTTTTCTCATTACCCACAGTGTTAAAAAATGCTGACTCCGCACTTTTAAAGTCCAAAAAAAGAACCCCATGATAAAACCGATACCAATTTTTTTTACCTTTCCATTCTGTTGCTCCTAAGGAAGCTTCACATCAAATAAGAATTCTCAGTGCCGTGTAGTTTTGGAGATATGGGCGTTTTAATTTTTTTTTTTATTTTTAGCTCCTGCGGTTCCCATAGGGTGACGGGAAAACAATTGGGGCATAAATTAAGTACTTATGACCCAATAAGCCCTCATACTAATTTGGTTCAAATCTGTCTCTCGGTTTGGAAAATAGAAATTTTGGGCGGGGTGAAAATTCTTGCCCCTCCCATAACGAAGGTAAATATAGCTCCTCGAACTTCTCTTGAACAAATCTGAGTCTACACCTCAAAAGGAAGCTGCACACCAAATATCAAGTCTCTGCTACTGCTGGCTCATGAGAAGATTTTTTAAGATTTAAGCACGCTTTTTGGGTGAGGCCCTACTGAGGGGCGAGGCAACTTGATTTAAACAAGAGCGCACATATCGCTGAAGCAATACAATGTCCCCTTCCGAACTAATGAGCATTAATAATTATACAAATGTTATAACCTAGATGTGATCAGCATGAATTCCGTTGAAGCATTTTCAAAAAAAGTCCAGAAAACTGATATTTTGGGGCTTTTCCATATTTCCAAGGGCCATAACTCACACAAGAATAATGCAATCAGCATGAAACTTAAACTTGATCTGTAAGTCATCGTTCTATAGTAGTTTACCAAAAATGAAATCATTCCGTTGAAGCGTTTTCAAAAAAACTCTGGAAAACTGATATTTTGGTGCTTTTCCATATTTCCAAGGGCCGTAACTCACACAAGAATAATGCAATCAGCATGAAACTCAAACTTGATCTGTAAGTCATTGTTCTATAGTAGTTTACCAAAAATGAAATCATTCCGTTGAAGCGTTTCCAAAAAACTTCGGAAAACTAATATTTTGGTCCTTTTTCCCATATTTCCAAGGGCCGTAACTCACACAAGAATAATGCAATCAGCATGAAACTCAAACTTGATCTGTAAGTCATCGTTCTATAGTAGTTTACCAAAAATGAAATCATTCCGTTGAAGCGTTTCCAAAAAAACTCCGGAAAACTAAAGTGTGACTGACAGACTGACAGACTAACAGACTGACAGATGGACAGAGTGCAAACCTATAGTCCCCTCCGGCAATGCCGGTAGGGGACTAACAAAATCAAATTGCGATGTCATAACAAACTATTATCTCAAATATCAATTAAACTGGTTCAGCGGTTTGGGAGGAGAAGATGCAATCACCATGTTCACGGGACGATGGACGGTGAGTGATCACTATAGCTCTCCTGACTGAAAGTCAAGTGAGTTAAAAATGCTTAAGTCAGGAGTAGTTTAAGTAGAAACAAGAGATGAGTAATCCTTATAAATCAACCTGGTGATTTGAAACTTGAGACTAGTTCAAAAGAATAAAAACAATTTTAAAATTTATTAAAAAGGTTGATTACTTTAAGAAATGACAGAATTTTGTGTGGGCTCATATGATAAAATAGATCTCTTAGAGATCCAACTGTGAAATACAACCCTTTGACATGATTAAAATCATTGCAATGTAAAAAGAAATGTGCTCCACTGAAAACACTTGCTGGCAAGGAACACACTCTGGCAGGCCTGGCATTTTCTAAATTGAAGGAGGGTGATAACCGGCCTCTTTAATTGGGCTCAGGAAGGCTATTTTTGGCCTGCGTTAACTGAGCTGAGGGGTGTCACTGTGGGCTATTCTATCGTATCATCCATGTGCGTATTACTTACTTCCTTCATGTCTCATATATTATAAGATCAAAGCAATCATAGTGGCACTTAACTTCTGTTTTCACTTTTGTAGAATGTGATCTTTAAAATGAAACTTTATTTCATCTAAATATTGGTATTAAATAAACTAAAAGGAAACTCCACAGTCGTGGTTGCGAACACATACCCACAGCCAACCTTACACAAGTTAGGGAGCAGGGGAGGTGATAGGGGGCCAGGGCAATCACCCTCCTCAGAATAACAGGCCAGTTTGGTCGCATATTCCCCGCTATTAAAAAGGAATGAATAAGTCTTGTGTGACCAATATGACATTGTGTCAAAACTATGATTTTTTTCTACAAAGGTTACTAGACAAGTACTGATAAAAAATATTTGGTTGAAAGCGATGGAACTGTTATTTGTTGCTCCATCACAATCTGCCTGCCACAGAGATCTGATGAATTTATTGATAGGTGGTTTAAAATCACGGAACGGAATTTTAAAATCAGTGAGAAGCTTGGTTAACCCTTTACCCAACATAGAGAATATCAAAATTTATTATTTTAATTACTATTTTTTAAAATTTTCCAAAAAAGTTCAACAAAACCATAACATGTGACCCCTCATTGGAACGAGCTTGATGAGGGGTCACATGAAATGGTTTTGTTGAAATATTTTGAAAAATTTAATTTTTTCAACTGCTCAATTTGCAAGTTACGCAGGCGGATGCAGGCGATTCGTTGGTAAAGGGTTAAAGCCCGTTTTGCTGTACTGTCTGCCCTGGTGTTAGCGGAGATACAAACATGTGAAGGTAACCAGCAAAATAAGAGGGTTCCACATGAAGTTTCATGAAAATCGGACCAGTGGTTTCAGAGAAGTCGTTTGAAAAATGTTCACGACGACGGACGGCAAGTGATAGGTTGAGCACCCTTCAGTGAGCTAAAAAGGGAATAGTGGGTTCAAGGTTTACAGAAAATAGGTGTTCTGAGAAAGATATTTTTTGCTTTCACATAATCGGAACCTTCCTAAAAATGAAAGTGTCAATGACACTGTAGCTTAAATTGTGTGTGTGTTGTGTTTGATGAAAAGGATAATGTTCAATGTTCATGAAAGGATTATGAAATAAGACAAGAATTGTGATAATTGGGAATATGTTCATTTCTGTTCCCTGTATGCTATGTTTTCAAAAAAAAATAATATAAGGTGTACACTGTACTAAAGAGCTGAGGGGTGGGCTAATATGACCTCACAGTTAATGTATGTGGCCCTCACAGTTAACATATGTCAACGAAAGTTACCAAGTTACAGTAAAATCATTCCAAAACAAGTTATCCTACCAAGTTACAATGAAATTTCTTCATAAATATAAATTGCAGACTTTGCTAAAGGAATCTAGGTCACGTGACATATCGGCGGCCACAGTTGAGAGATGAGATGATTAATCGGTGTAACATCGGCACTCGGCCGATAAGCGCCCATCGGTTCACCATCGGCACTCGATGGTTCAACTTCGACCCTCGCCAATTGTCTGAAACTCAGTGAAAGTGTTATGGATAATCTGTAATGAACTTTCTTCCCCTTCGTGGGACAACCAGAGTCAAGTGATCGGTACGTCACTCATCTGTTACTGATATCAGGAAGTGATGGTTCGTGAAAGAAAAGGAATAATACTAGATTTTGATTGCGTAACTGTGTACCGAGTTGTTTTTTATCCATCATGTAAATACGGACGCTCTTCACTGCCCAAACTGTACTGCATTCTGCAAAATGTCGCAATATTTCTTTCAACCACGCTCATCGTCTCATTAAATATATAATGGCATTCTTTATTCCCATATTGGACAGATAATTCCTCCATATTAGTAATCTGTGTTAACTGTGAGAGGTTTGGGTGCAAAAAGTTTAATATCGGGACATTTGGGGGTGGGATTTATCAACACGAAGCCACTGAATTTTTCTCATGTTGAAATGTGTGGAGCACGTTATAAAAATAGATAAATCAATGCAACGACATGACTCGTGTAACACAATCCATATATGGGTTTACCAAAAAGAAACTCCCACTTTAAAACGTGTGGTTCCAATGACGGCTTTTGATAACTTGTCGACTCAGTTGTTAGCTGTTTATTTTGAATCGAAAAAATTCTGCACTGATGGTGCTTCATTGACATAAAATTAACCCTTTGATGTCTGTTATGTAACTTATGTGAGTATTAAAAGTGTGTAATCTTGTGGTTTGATGGGGGTTAATGGCACGTAAATTAAATTCTGATTACTGCAAATCAGCCAGCTTCTGCAGTAAGCTTGAATAATAAAGAAACCATCTGACATCTGCATTCGCTATCGGCCGGTTGCTGTCTAAAATAACTGGCATTCGTCTGATGGGGCTTTTTACTAATCGACTCATCTCTAACAGTTGACCAAAATAGGGGTCTCATCCAGATATAATACCAACTTAACGTACAAAGTTACAATGAAATCCTCCATAAAAACAACCTGTAAGCAGTGCTAAAGGAATCTAGGTCAAATGACCAGGCGGCAGTAACGACCGTCCGATTGTGACCAAAATACGACAGTCTCATATAGACATCATACCAAGTTACCCTACCAAGTTACAATGAAATTGCTTCATAAATACGAATTGCAGACTGCTAAACAAATCTAGGTCACGTGCCTGGGCAGCTGTCATGGTTGACCGATCACGGCCAAAACAGGACGTTCTCACCTAGACATTATACGGAGTCATCCTACAAATTTGCAATGAAATCCCTTTATAAATGCAAGGTGTACACTGTGCTAAAGGAATCTAGGCAACGTGCCCATGCGGCCATCATGGTTGACTGAATTCAACCAAAAAAGGGCATTCTCATCGAGACATTATGTAAAGTCATCCTACAAAGTTACTACAAAATTCCTTCATAAATATGTCCTGTAGACTGTGCTAAAGGTTTTTGGGCTTCGGGCCCGTGTAGCCATAATGGTTGACCGATCGTGACTAAAAGGGGGTGTTCCCATCTAGACTTTATACGGAGTCATCCAACCAAGTTACAATGAAATACCTTCATAAATACAACCTGTAGACTGTGCTAAAGGTTTTGGGGTTTCAGGATCTCACTGCAGTCATGGCTGACCAATCGCAACCAAAAGGGGACGTTCTCATCTAGACATGATAAGAAGTAATCCTACCGCGTTACATCTAGACATGACATCGAACCTGCATATGAAATTTCGTGGTTATCGGACATGAACTACGGGGCATAGTTTGTGCCAAAGAAGATGTGAACAGACTCAGACTTCCGCATGTGTGATGGCAATAGCTTATCTTGACTTTGTCAAGTTAAGCAAACTGGAGGCTCTAAGGAGCCTGTAATCGCTCACCTGGAACTACATATCAAAATGTGATTTCACATAGGCTTTCCATAGTAACTATGAGCTGCAATTGTGGCCGTGTTTGCAACATTACATCAACAATACATGAGGATCATTGGTAGAAGGTGTCCTAGTGCTCAATCAAGTGAAGTTTCAAAACATTTGACTTTGTAGTTTCAGAGGGGAATATTTCTGCAAAATCCATCAATCAGAAAGAATGAGAGAATGTCTCTGATGGCCATATTTTCCAACCAATGGGAACAAAAAAAAGGATCGATTGTAGAGGGCCTCCTATAGACCATTCCTGCCAAGTTTGGTGCACGTCGGCTCAGTAGTTCCAGAGAAAAGATGAAAATGTGATTTCCCATAGGGTTTCTTTTGTAACTATAAGCCACAATTGTGGCGATGTTTGCAACACAACCGACATTAAATGAGGAACGTTGGTAGAGGGTGTCCCAGTCATCAACCATGCAAAATTTCAAAACATTTGGCCCTGTGGTTTCAAAGAAGATTTTTCAAAATCTACCAATCAGAATCAAAAAATGCTTCTGACAGCCATGTTTTTCGATGCATGGTAACAAAAATGAGACGCATTCGTAGAAGACCTCCCATAGACTATCCCTGCCTCACATCGGCTCAGTAGTTCCAGAGAAGAAGATGAAAATGTGATTTCCCATAGGGTTTCTATAGTAACTATAAGCCGCAATTATGGCCATTTTTACAACCTTATCAACATTAAATGAGGATCATTGGTAGAGGGGGTCCCAGTCATCGTTTATGTGAAGTTTCAAAACATTTGGCCCGGCAGTTTCAGAGGAAAAGATTTTTGAAAATCCACCAACCAGAATCAAAGAAAGCCTGTGGTGGCCATATTTTTCAACCCACAGGAACAATATGAGGAAAGTTTGTAGAGGACCTCCCATAGACCATTCCTGCCAAGTTTGGTTCACATCGGCTCAGTAGTTCCAGAGAAGAAGATGAAAATGTGATTTCCCATAGCGTTTCTATAGTAACCAGAAGCCACAATCGAAGCAATCTTAGCAACCCTATCAACATTAAATGAGGATCTTTGGTAGAGGGGGTCCCAGGCATCAACCATGCAAAGTTTCAAAACATTTGGCCCTGTGGTTTCAGAGAAGGTTTTTCAAAATCCACCAATCAGAATCAAAGAATGCCTCTGGCGGCCATGTTTTCAAAACCATGGGAACAAAATTAGGATCGTTTGTAGAGGACCTCCCATAGACTATTCCTGCCAGGTTTGGTACACAGTGACTCAGCAGTTCCAGAGAAGATGAAAATGTGATTTCTCATAAGGTTTTCTATAGTATCTATAAGCCGCAATTGCGGCCATGTTTGTAACCCGATCAACATTAAATGACGATCGTTGGTAGAGGGGGTCCCAGTTATCATTTATGTGAAGTTTCAAAACATTTGGCCTGGCGGTTTCAGAGAAGATTTTTGAAAATCCACCAACCAGAATCCAAGAATGCCTCTGGAAGCTATGTTTTTTATCCGACGGGAATAACTTGAAGATCATTTGTAAAGGACCTGCCATAGACCATTCCTGCCAAGTTTGGTTCACACCGGCTCAGTGGTTACAGAGAAGAAGATGAAAATGTGAAAAGTTTACGGACGCCGGACGGATGCCAGACGACGATGGACGCCAAGTGACGTGAAAAGCTCACATGGCCTTTTAGGCCAGGTGAGCTAAAAATGCAGGTCTATTAGCTCTTCTGAAGCTTACAAAAGCTATAAGTGGCAAAATAAAGTTTTACTATTAATGAATTCTTCATAGTGGGCTTTGTACATTTTATTTGGTGCTGCTAACAAGGTAGTCTCTTTGAGAGGGCTACACTGCCCCTATCACACCTCCAGGTCTCAGCAAGGCCCAGAGGTGTGGGAAGGGTAGTGTGGCCGTCTTATTATTATTTATTGGTGTTTAAGGTCACATATTTGTGCACAATGGCTAATCATGACCACAACATGAATGGATTTTGGGAATTATGCTATTATGGTAATCATTATTTTCTAAGGCCAGTAGGGCTAGTTTCTGCCCTCACTTTTTTTAAGGCAAGCAGTAGGTGAGCTAATAAATCATTCTCCTGAAAATGCCAGGCCTGCTATTCTGTTATCTGGATATAGCCTTAAAACAATTTCACAATGGGCAAAACACAATAACGAGCTAAACTTCTCCAGACAAAACCTTGTAACATTCATGATAGATGAAATTAGCTTTGAGTGAAGGTGAATCAGTTTTATTCGGATTTGACGTCACTTTCTGCATCTATGGTAAAAACCATGAGTGTGATACAAGTATAAAACTTCACCTAATGAATCAGTCAAAATAAATTCAGCAATTGAAAAAAAAAATTGTCAAAAAATTTCAACAAAATCATATCATGTGACCCCTCCCCCTTCCCTCCCACAGGAATGAGCTTATTCTAATGAGGGGTCACACAATTTGGTTTTGTTGAAATTTTTTGAAAAAAGTGTTTAAAATAAGAAATTTTGATATCGTCTGCACTGGACAATGGGCTGAAGTCAAGTTTTGCTGAGTAAAGGTTAACGATTATTTATACCATGCTCACCTATGTAACTACCTATGAAAAGTCTATATGTTAAATTTTAGCTTTTAACCCCACTACCGGTATAAAGCTTCTACTGCGTTAAGTGAGGTTAAAACGTTTTCAATGAGAATTCCATAACAAAAATTTGTACATACAGTAGGCACAATATCCAACTTGACCTTTCACACCATTCGCACTTCTGTGATGTTTCATGCAAACATATGACGTTTTGTGGCACTATCTACTATGTGCAATGACTTAAGTTTAAAATACCTATAATTAAATATTTAAAATAAAAATTGAAGAATTGTTAATAATAATTTGACTGAAAATGGAAGGTAAATTCAATCAACTTTGATGATGTGTCTAGCTGTCAATCAAGCATTCACGTGCAGCCGGAAGTACTGCCCACCGTCCCAGATGTAAACAAAACTAACCCATGTGTTCGCTCGTCTAATCGAAAATACCATTTTTTCTCCATTTTATGTGACAAAGTCGATTATTTATTAAAAGCATGGTGTAAATAAAACAAATAGGTACTATGGCCAGTAATCAGACTTAAAACACTCATAAAATAAGGGTTTAAACCACTCGGTAGAGCCTCGTGGTTAAAACCCTTATCCTAATTGTGGTTTAAATCTGATTACCGGTGCAAGTACCTATTTATTCTCTATGTTACCATTTCAGAGGTCTCACATCAGGTGTTGATCACTAGGTAATACTATATGATCTGTAAAAGAGAACTAGTCTAACACAGTAAACAAGCAGAGCTCAACTTCCCAACGTACACATTGTTAGGCAATTTGGTTGAAAAAATTTCTTCACTGAATACATCCATATTAATCATTAAATGCATCTATATGTAAAAATAAGAAAACATTTGTACCTGTTAACCCAACCTTTTTCCTGCAGGTGTTGCATCTATTCTTTTTGGGCTTTTTATCACTTTCTGAAAGTTTTACATCATCAGAAGATGAACTGCTCGCACAATCTTAAAAAAAAAATAGAAAAAAAAATCATTACAGATTCAGCAGGTTAATCTATTTAAGTAATAAATAAGCATGTTCCTTCAGACAAGGACTGATCAAATGCAAGGCTATTCAAGGCTGTTTGACATTTTTCAAGGTCCAAGAATTGTACAAGAGGCAGCTACGCCCAGACAGCTCTGTCGTGGGTCATTGCTTTTAGGGGAAGCTAAATGCAACACAGGAGTCCAAGTGTTACTGCCTGTGACCTTAACCTTCATGATATGACAATGGGTCAAAGATATGACAATGGGTCAAAGACATGACACAAGGTTAGGTTATGTGTAACAATTGTGTGAAGTATGAACAAGATCTGTCACATAAGATTCAATTATACAGACCAGACACGGGCTGTATAACAATATCAAAGTCTTATTGTCTGTGACTTTGACATTGGATCAAAGTAGCAACATACTTTTGTGTCATGACCAATAATTGTACCAACTGTGAATAAGATCTGTCAATCATACAAAGTTATATAAACCAGACAAAGGCTGTATAACAATATAAATGTTTTGCTACCTGAGACCTTGACCTTGATGATATGACCTTGAATCAAAAGTCATGACACACCTTTAAGTAATGAGTAATAATTGGACCAACTATGAATAAGATCTGTCAATCACACCAAATTATATGGCCTGGAAAAGGGCTGTATAACAATATCCAAGTTTTGCTGTCTGTGACCTTGATCTTGATGATATGAACTTGAATCACGAGTCAATAATTGTACCAAGTATGAACAAGATCTACCGATTAGATCAAATTATATGGACCGGACAAACAAAACAAAATGATGGATGGACAGGCGATAGATGAACGGAGATGGACAACTTAGCATTAGAAAAGCTCCACTGACACTCAGGCGGAGCTACATTCAGAGACTAAAAAATCATGGCCTGGAGAAACAAATGTCAAAAGTTTTTCTAAGTGTCACGTTATCATAGAGCCTGTGTTCTTGACCTTGAGGGTCACATTACATATTATAATTTGCGACGCTCTGTCTTTTAATATTAATTGTTAAAAAGTTTCATTAAAAAATATTCAGTGGTAAAGAAATTATGGCCTGGACAAACAAATGACGAAGTTTTTCTAAGTCTCACCTTATCATAGAGCCTGTGACCTTCACCATGAGCGGCACATACTATATAATAATTCGCACTATCTTTTGATATCACATATTATGAAGTTTCATTAAAAAATATTCAGTGGTTAAGAAATTATAGCCCGGACAAACAAAATGTTGACAACGGATGGACAGACAACTTAGCATTGGAAAAGCTCCTCCGACATTTTGTCAGACAGAGTTAAAAATTCAAGGATATTCAAGACACAGCCTTCAGTAGTCATTACCCCTTTCTCCCACTTCCTAATGATTGTTGGGGTCTAGTTAATACAATACTTCACAAACTATGGCCATAAAAACTACATAATTCAGGGATTGTTTTGAGTGTCTACAGGGGCCGAATATGGGGACCCATTCCCAATGGCATTTTGGCATGATTTTTCCGAATTCAAACCCAACATTTCCCAATCTCAGTCCTCCTTGAGATAAAAACTTAATTCATCTTTAACACTTGAAGGCCAAATTTTGACTTGAAGCACATTTTACGGCAACAAAACAGGCATCTCAACAGGCAGTTTTTAGATACATTTGCAAGTTACATCCAAGGAACCTTGTCAGTTGTTTATAGGCAAGTCTTGGCTGCAATATATAGACAGCCAAGACTTGCCTAGATACAACTGTAAAGACACAGAATGTCGACTGCTGAAGGGTAGCAATATGCATAAATATCTTAATTATATAATAGTACAAGAACAACTTATTTGATAATTACAGAGACTGATCATTATTTCATGCAACTGCTTGTTAAATAATTACTACATGTACTCTACCTAGAAGCTTCTGTATTAATGTTCTTAGTTCGATATGAAGGTACATGTAACATTTCTTATTCTTTGTTTCTTCTGAATAAATTGCCAATTGGAGCCTTCATGATGCAGATTTTCCTAACTGCATTGGCCCCGGACACTTTCCCAAAGAGGACAGAAGAAACCCTGTAATTAGCATTACATTCTTCATTGTTTTTATTTCATGAATATTAAGGTCTGGAAATAAAGTGCTTACATTGTACTGTAACCCATTAACAGGTAAAGTTATCAGGGACCGATCAGGACTATTTAAAATACGCTCTAGCCTCGGAGCCTATTTTTTCAATTCATGCGCCAGATTTCCAATTTACGGAGTCACACTGCTGTTTGTAACACACACTGCAAGTATGTAATAGCTCTCATCATTTTCATTTAGTACACTATAGCAAACATTAATCTTCACTGTGGTTTCTGATCAAGTCTTGGCTACCTATTTAGGCAGCCAAGACTTGACCAGAAACCACAGTGAAGATTAATGCTTGGTAATTAAGACTTTAAGTATTAACTTAAGCACTCTACAACAATGATAAATGATAATCATATATATAATACATGTAAGAGTGTCTCTCTCGATTAGTCATCGAAAGAATATCAAAATATGATCTGAGAAGTTACGTGCCAACTGAGAAGCCTATTTCTGAGATTTAAGAGCCAGGTCCTAATGTTTCAGAACCAAATACGCACTGGCGCATGTCCAGGTCGGTCCCTGAGTTATATAACCTATAAAAGAGTTATGATGCCTTCTCGTGTTACACACCAGCCATGCTATTTATGATTTAACAGAATTTCTGCCAAAATGAATAGCAACATCTAACGCTTGATCTCGCTTTGTTGCTATTTATTTAGGCCGAAATTCTGTTAAGATGTAAATGACACTCTGTTCATATGTGGATACAATGAGCAACCTTGGTGTAGAGTTGGTTCTCAAAGATTGTCAAATCTGATCGGCAGGATTAGGAATTTGATTTATGTTTTATCATTGTCGTAACCAGCAGAGAATTTGCAAATTTTACAATCGACGTTACCCCACATGTCTAAACGATCGTTCTCGGGTTATTTCCAGGCCTGAATATTCAAGGCTGTCTGGCCCAATTTACAAGATTTCAAGGCCTTGAATGGCCCTTGGTCAAATTCAAGGCAGTTTCTTGAATCTAAGGTCCTGTGGGAACTCTGAACTAGTTTGTCAAGTAAAAGTACCAGCCTTATAGGATTTGAGCCGTGACCTGAAAATTAAAATTTTGTAGTAAATTTCCTTTCTTATTATACCTACCACAATTGTTTACAACAGGCTTGCACTACAGTGGAAGTCCCTAACTAGGAAAAATACTCTCTATTTTCTTCTTTCCCAAGCGATTTGGGAAAGAAAAGTGGTGCAAAAGCACAAAGAAAAAATAAGCCAAAACTGGATTGAGTGTGACCAGAGAACACCCAGTAGGGGACACTCTTCTTGTACTAATCCACGGCTTCTGGCACCAGTGCGCAGACGTATAACCAATGTGTCATTCTACTGGATCAGCCAACATTGGAGTTATGTGATTAGCAGGGAGGGAGGATTCTTACCAAAACAAGAGGCCCCACGGGGCCTGAAGTGCTTATCTTGAACAGAACACAATATAAACAGAGTCCAACTAAAGGTACTGTGAGCAAGCTCACAAAGTGATATTCCCGCGCCTCAGTTGTTGCGCTTACGAGGACACAACCATATGATGTAGCAACTGAAATGTATAAGTTAGATTATCTCCCCTTGGAAATGTCACAACGGAATTATATTGCTTCATGCACATCTTCATATAGAGTTCTTCCATTGTGTAAAGTTTCATGAAAATTCTTCAAACGGTTTTGGAGGACTTGCGCTTATAAGGATGGACAGACGGACGGACGGGCGGGTGGACAGATATGGTGATTCCTATATACCCCCCAAACTTTGGGGGGGGGGGGGTATAAAAATAAGTACATTAAGCAAGCCATCTCCATAGGCTGCACTGTCAATCTTGAGTCCCTCAGGAGTGACAAAAATAATCCGGGCATTATGCATTTTCTTCAGTTGATCATAAAGTAAAATGTAGAGCTCCCCTAAGAGGCCCCTTGATACAACCTATGAGGATTAATCTTAGTTACACACCTCTAGGGGGTACTGCATACAAAATTTTTAATTCTTCAGCAAAATGGCCAATTCCGGCTCCCATGGGGAGCCCAAATATTAACCCTTTTTCTCGATTTGAACACTGTTGAATCTGACTTCCCTAGAGATGTTGTGTACCAAATATGAAAGCATTCTGACTGTTGGATCTGAAGAAGAGAAATTTTAAAGAAATTTCTTCATATTGCACCAAGTTAAAATTTGGGCTACCATAGCAAGCCCAAATATTAACCTATGGATCCGATTTGAACAAACTTGAATCTGACCCCCCCTAGGGATGTTGTATATACAAAAATGAAAGCATTCTGACTAGTGGATCTGAAGAAGATGATTTTTGAAGAAATTCCCTCATATTGTACTAAGTTAAGTTTCAGGTTCCCATATGGAGCCCAAATATTAACCCAGGCACTCGAACAAACTGAAATCAGACCCCCCCTAGAGATGTTGTATAACAAATATGAAAGCATTCCGACTGGTGGATGTGAAGAAGAAGATTTTTAAAGAAATTTCCTCATATTGCACTAAATAAAAATTTGTGCTACCATAGCAAGCCCAAATATACACCTAGGGATCTGATTTGAACAAACTTGAATCTGACCCCCCTAGAGATGCTGCATACCAAATATGAAAGCATTCTGACTGGTGGACCTGAAGAAGATTTTTTTAAATTACCCCCCATATTGAACAAAGTTAAAATTTGGGCTCCTGTAGTGAGCCCAAATATGAACCAATGAGCTTTATTTCAACAAACTTGTGCCTGCCCCCCATGAATGCTGTATACCAAACATCAAAAGATACTGATGAATGGTTCTGGAGAAAAGAATTTTTTTAATTTTTGCAAATATGCTGACTCAGCATTTTTTCGATGCCCATTACAGAACACCCTAACCGGGCAATTTTTTTCTACCATTCAATTCTACTGGTCCTAAGGATGCTACATACCAAATAACAGCTCTTTAAATTTCAAATCAACCTTCCTTACAATTGTTTACAACAGGCTGAATAGACAATAGGATGGAGGGATCACATAACCAATCACCACATAACCCGACTGCGTGGCAACTATGAACAGAAGAGTTCCCTAGACCTCTAAAACCATAGCATCACAACCATTAGTAAATGACAATGGGAGATGAGGCGTATGGCCCTGTGTGACACACAGACAGAAAGGACAGCACCAAGAATAGGGCTGCAACTGACCTTGCAAGCACCCTAATAATGGCTAGGGTCGATGTCAGCCAGAACAGAATAAAAGACAGCCTAAAGAAAAAAAGGTCCTCGGGCTGCTCCTGCAACTGACACAGATAGGTGGAGAAAGTAGAAGCACTTCTCCAGTAGGCTGCCTGCATAACATCTGACAACTGACGGAGTTAGGATAAACCCAGGAGGTAGACAATGCACGCACCTTGTGGGCAGAAAAACGATTGGTAATACAATCGTCAGTTGCTAGATGAGAGTATGGCGTGAGAATAGCAAGACAAATCCATCTAGAAATGGACTGAGGAGAGATCTTGTGTCGACCAGGGATAAGTGACAGAAATATATCTTTTCCTGTCTTTCCTAATGAACTGCGTCCGGTTGAGGTAAATGCGAATTGCACGAACCGAACAGAGCAAAGGGTGATTACCCGCAGCAGAAGGAAGAGCCCTGATCCAGACTGGAGGTTGAGTAGTTTCTGGCATCCGACTCTTGGCCCGAAAGGAGCAATCAGTGGTAAAGTAACACTGTCGGTGGAGCTCCTGAATAAGACCGGATCACCAGAGAGGGCATGAAGCTCACTAACCCTTTTGGCTGAGGCAAAAGCCATCAGAAAAGTCGACGTGTATGTGAGAAAATGCATATCCACCTGGGATAAAGGTTTGAGCACCCCTCCCCCACCCCCCAAGCAAAGCAGCACCCAAGATAGATACCATCTTGGGGGAACCCACTAAATCCTAGGCCTTTTCAAAGAAAAGTGCCGAATAAGCTTGGAGAGGTACGGAAATAGTGCTGATAAGATGCTTTCCCACATACGAAGAGGGCTCCTAAAGCATGGACCTGTACCCTTAGATGGTAACAGGTTGGAGACCCTGAGAATCAAACAGATATACCAGAAACTCCACAATCTGTGTTATCAAAGGAACGGCATAATCAGCAGAGTGATCAGCACACCATCGACAGCAGACCTTCCATTTAGCCAAACAGGCTAAACCAGTGGAGTGCCGTCTTGAAGAAATGCACTCCACAGCTCGTCTCGAAAAACCTCCACAGAGGAGACAGGACCTGACAAAAGATATGCGTGAAGGCACAATGAAGTCAGGTCAACGTGAAAATTCCTCGGGTGACCTTGGCAAAGAAGGTCCTGACAGAGGGAGACGTGCCGGAACTATCCTTTGACAGGAGATTGTCTATCCCAGTGATCAAAAGTTACCGACGTGAAACGTCAAAAGGGACTTGGGTTGGAAGAGGCACTCTCGACAGAGTGGGGTGCTTCCGGAAAGGATATCCGCAGACTGGCTCGAACATCTAACACCCAAGGATCGGATGTGATCGTGGCCCAACGGTTTGCTAACTCGGATATCCCTCCTCCTACCTGGAACGAATCGAGGTGAGGACCTTCATTTCGATCCCCGGTGAGGCCCGTGAGAGGAGAGAGGGATCCAGAGACCTCCCTCTGGACTGCTGACCTTTACTACATGAGTAAGAGGAAGAAGTGGAAGCAGGAGATCAGCCCTTGGCTTCACCGAGGAAGCAGAAGGGCATTTGTTAGGCTTGAAACAGCCCCAGCCTCCAACAGAAGGCAGATCAAGCTGGCGAAGCAGCAGCTGATCTTTGGAATGATGCAGGACGTCATCCCGGGCCGTCGCCATGGAATCATGGAATAGTAGCGGACCCACCAAAGAAGCGGATCAAAGAGCAGTGCCCAGCCCTTCAGGAAGGGAACAGCTGGTGACCAACACAGCGTCCCAGCGAACTAATTCTAAATTAGCCGTGTTACAGGCATGCGTGTGAGTAAGATGCATGAGCGTCTTGGAGATCACACGCAAAGGAGCCTGTATGTCGTCAAACTTATCTGGAGGCAAATAAACAGCCAAGGCCAAGACGACGTGATCCGAGAGAGAAAGCATA
This sequence comes from Pictodentalium vernedei, assembly GCA_031216915.1. Lineage (NCBI taxonomy): Eukaryota > Metazoa > Mollusca > Scaphopoda > Dentaliida > Dentaliidae > Pictodentalium > Pictodentalium vernedei. The sequence continues at coordinate 295,682,492 of CM062292.1, read as the reverse complement.
CCTTTCATCTCCCTGGATAAACCCAACATGGACTCCAAAGTCGCCACAGAAATAACGACCAACTTCGGTTGGAGTCCTGATCCAAGACCATCAAAGTCTTGCAGACCGACGGATTGGTGGAATCGTAGGAACGATAACGCACTGGGGGCAAAAAGGTATCAGCCTAGTGAAGAATGAAGTCTTCATGGCCTTGGAACTCAACTTTGAGTCCAATGCTGCAAAACCTTTGACCACTTGTACCGACCAGGTACGGTCGAAGGCGCCCAGAAGCAAGGTGCTCCACAGGCTGTAGGCGTTCGACCGATGATCGGGGCCTGGCTGAAACTTCCAGCTGGTCTGACAGTTTGAAGGAACTCAAACACAAAGTCAAGAGCCGCCCCCAAGTCAGAAGACTGATGGCTCTCAACGTCAGGTGTGTCGGATTCATCACCTGAGTCGGAAGACACATAGCCCATGTCAGGCATACCAGCCAATGCCTCTCATGGTGTAGGAACACCAGGGTAGGGCTTCACGGTTTTTCGATATACCGGTATTGCCAAAAATACCGGGTTGATATCGACTGAATTTAAAAGTACCGGTATATCGTCTGTCACGGTATATATTTTTTTTGGCTGCATCTGTTTCATGTGTAAAAAATGGAAGTAATTCAACTTCGATTGATAAACGAAATTAGGCGAAATTAGACAATCTGGCAAAAGTGTGAGGGAAGTTCATATTAATTGTCACCTTGGGCAATCTTTAGTTTTAGTCCATAAATTATATTACAAGACTATTTTCTATACAACCTTTCGCACGATAAAGCACCCATTTGGAAGAACATTGACTACGTAAACATGTCAACCTGGGTGAACACTGTTGAGTGAATCTTGTGTAAACACTTATTATGCAAGTTAATTTAAAGCGTCCACGTCATTTCACAGCCCGTAATTAACTAGTGAAACAACTTTCATTTTTAGCTGCTAAAATGTGAAAAAATTATGTAAATTTTAAAAATTTTTAGGCATCTTTATTATTTTATTTGTACATATTTGTTTATTGACCATGATAATAATAAAAAAAAAATCAGGCTGATGACTTTGTCTGATCTATATTTTATTATTTATTTATTTGTTGGTGTTTAAGGTCACATATTTTTACACAATGGCTAATGCACATGTTTTCACCACGTGAGATCACATGAGATCGCATGCTCATAAAATAGAACATTGTTTATGTCAGGTAAATAAAGGTTTTCGCAACAGCTGAACATGAAGCCCATTTAATAATTTAATCATGAATTCTTTTAAATGATAAAATAATTACGCATTCTTGGTTAGAATTCATAATTATTTTGTCATTTAAAAGAATTTAATTGTATCGTGACACAGGACTTGTTTTCAATTCAAAACTGAAACTTACTTCTCGTTAGTGTTGACGATATACCGGTATACCGTGAAGCTCTACACCAGGGGGATCAGAAAGCAGTGCCCTGTGCTGGGCGCCTGGAAGCCACTAGAAGCCTCGCTGGAGGTAACAGGAAGGCTCTTGGAAAGAACCTGCGTGAGAAAGGAGGGGCCTCCCTAAGCTCACAACCCGTATCTGCTGGTTCAACATGGAAACGGCCCGGCAAAGTGGCTTCACAACTGACCCTCTAAACCAGCAAACGGTCACGATCCTCTAGAACACCCGACGCAGGGCTACAGGTGGCAGCCCAAACATCTGAATACGGACGCTTATAGGGGTATGAAATACCCCAAGGATCTCAAGTGCGGGAACTCAGAGTCGCCGCAGAACTCTGAGGGACAGAAGGGCCTGGCTGCACAAAAATGTGCCGGGCATTGGCCAAAGGACCAGAGTGCGTGGACGGAAGTGCAATGAAGTCCACGGTGACCCCACCATGGACATTTGAATCCAAAACAAACAAACAGCTGATAGACGACAGCAAAGGGATCGGCCGTCAACCACTTCTGACTTCACCGAGTTGAAGCCAGGGAAGGTTGAGGCCGATATCCCACGTCCAAGAAGCAGAAATCCCTGCAGACCCTGCAGGGATAAGCCGAGGCCGGATGAAACGGAGACCGATGATGACACCAACGGAGTAGCAGCAGGAGCAGATACATCAGTAGCTGTTGAAAAAGGCGGAAAAGTGGAGAGAGCAACTGAGCTCGACTCTAAAAGAGGAGTCACAACCCCAGTGACAGCCTCAGATGTCGAGAGTCCTGGAACCAGGCATCTCTTCGTCATTAAGTCAGAAGCTACCGCGGTATTCACATCATAAAAAGACTGCAAAACCCCCATGAGGGGGTATAACTCTCTCCAGACAGAGTCGAATCGGGAGGCCCCGAACGACAGTGTTCCCCTTCCTGCAGGCGTGGGAGAAACGTCACGTGCCCGAACTACACAATAGACGGAAGCCCAAAAGGTGGAAGAACACCCAGCCCACAGGGTCTTTCAATAGAACACTCAAATAAAGTGGAGCATGAACAATAGGAAACTTCAACATGCTAAGACAACAATGAAAGTGTCAATGACACTGTAGCTCAACTTACAAAGACAAAGACATGTACATGTATAGTATGTGATACAGCAATGACAAACATCTAGGTAATGACCTGATAACAAAGGTACATATAAAGTATTGTAACGGTCTGTACATAAATACTGACCGTTGCCTGTAACAAATGTATAGGTAAAGTATTGTAGAGGTGGGTGACAGTCAGATGCTAAACTAGAAAAGAAATCTTTGCGTCCCAGAATGGGTCTGACTGAACCCCAAACTATTTGTTCTCATAGCACAGTGATAACAAAGGCACCCCAAAACACACTCATTCCTGTCCCAAGATGAAAACAAAGGTACCCAAGAAGTTTCGTGAAGATCAGTTCACAAATATGAGCTGTGTAGAAGTTGTGACAAAAAACTGATTGGACCTAATTTCGGTACAAAATGGCCACTGGCTGCCATCTTGAATTTCGGGTCGCACCCAAAAAAACTTGTTCTCATCCCAAGGTGATAACAAAGGTACCCAAGAAGTTTTGTGAAGATCGGTTCATAAATACAGCCTCTAGCCCGAGCGGTATTTACATGTGCACTTACAGTGTATAAGTAGCACTGAATAAATCAAAGTTCATCTAATTTGCATAATTTCTGCACGAGAAAAAAACCTGTACTATATGTGATGTATTCCATGTTACTAAACATTCATACAAAAATTTATTCAAATCAGAACTTTCATACAGAAGTTCTGTACAAAAAACTGATTGCACTAATTTTGGTACAAAATGGCTGCTAGTGGCCATCTTGAATTTCGGACCACACCCACAAACACTCGTTCTCATCCCACGGTGATAACAAAGGTACCCAATAAGTTTCGTAAAGATCGGTTCATAAATACGGCCTCTAGCCTGAGCCGTATAGAAGTTGTGTACAAAAAACTGATTAGACCTAATTTCGGTACAAAATGGCCACTGGCAGCCATCTTGAATTTTGGACCGCACCCAGAAACACTCGTTCTCATCCCAAGGTGATATCAAAGGTACCCAAGATGTTTTGTGAAGATCGGTTCATAAATACAGCCTCTAGCCCGAGCCGTATTGACATGTGCACTTACAGTGTATAAGTAGCACTGAATAAATCAAAGTTCATCTAATTTGCATAATTTCTGCACGAGAAAAAAACCCGAATTATATGTGATGTATCCCATGGTACTAAACATTCACACAAAAAATTATTCAAATCAGCGCTTTCATATGGAAGTTCTGTGCAAAAATCTGATTGCACCAAATTTTGTACAAAATGGCTGCCATCGGCCATCTTGAATTTCGGACCACACCCAAAAACACTCGTTCTCGTCCCACGGTGATAACAAAGGTACCCAAGGAGTTTCATAAAGATCGGTTCATAAATACGGCCTCTAGCCTGAGCCGTATTGGCATTTGCACTTACAGTGCTGAAAGTAACACCAAAAAACATCAAAATTAGTCTAATTTGCACAATCTACGCACGAGAAAAAAACCTGTATTATATGTGATGTACCCCATGGTACTAAACATTCATACGAAAAATTATTCAAATCAGAGCTTTCATATGGAAGTTCTGTACAAAAAAAAAATTTCTGCATCCTCGGTACAAAATGGCTGCTGGCAGCCATCTTGAATTTCGGACTGCACCCAAAAACACTCGTTCTCATCCCACGGTCATAACAAAGGTACCCAAGAAGTTTCATAAAGATTGGTTCATAAATACGGCCTCTAGCCCGAGCCATAGCAGCTTGGCACTTACAGCTCTGAAAGTAACACTAAATAAATCAAAGTCAGTCTAATTTGCATAATTTACGCACGAGAAAAAAACCCGTATTATATGTGATGTATCCCATGGTACTAAACATTTATACAAAACTTTATTCAAATCAGAACTTTCATACAGAAGTTCTGTACAAAAAACTGATTTTTGCATCATCGGTACAAAATGGCCGCTGGCAGCCATCTTGAATTTCGGACCACACCTAAAAACACTCGTTCCTGTCCCAGGGTCATAACAAAGGTACACATGAAGTTTCGTAAAGATCGGTTCATAAATACGACCTCTAGCCCGAGCCATAGCCAATTGTTGACGTACGGACAAACGGAGACGGACAGACGGACGACGGGCCATGACAATAGCTCAAATTTGACTTCGTCAAAGTTGAGCTAAAAATGGCCCACAAGGTATCGTCCTAGGCATATCTGGCGAGAGCAATGTAGATGGGAGGTGAACCCAAAGAAAAAAAGGAAGTGTCAATGACTCTGTAGCTCAACTTGTTTAAGACATGTACATGTTTTGTATGTGACACAGCAATGACAAACATCTAGGTAATTACCTGATAACAAAGGTACATGTCAAGTATTGTAATGGTCTGTACATAAATGCTGACCACAGCCTGTAACAAATATATAGGTAAAGTATTGTAAAAGTGGGGCGACGGTTAGATGCTAAACTAGAAAAGAAATCTTTGAGTCCCAGAGTGGGTCTGACTGAACCCAAAAATATTTGTTCTAATAGCACAGTGATAACAAAGGCACCCAAAAACACTCGTTCCTGTCACAAGGTGATAACAAAGGTACTCCAAGAAGTTTCGTGAAGATCAGTTCATAAGTGCAGACTCTAGCTCGAGCCGTATTGACATGTGCACTTACTGTGTATAAGTAGCACTGAATAAATCAAAGATCATTTAATTTGCATAATTTCTGCACGAGAAAAAAACCTGTATTATATGTGATGTATTCCATGTTACTAAACATTCAAATCAAAACCTTCATATAGAAGTTCTGTACAAAAGACTGATTGTACCAAATTTGGGTACAAAATGGCCACCGGCAGCCATCTTGAATTTCGGGTCGCACCCAAAAAAACTTGTTCTCATCCCAAGGTGATAACAAAGGTACCCAAAAAGTTTCGTGAAGATTGGTTCATAAATACAGCCTCTAGCCCGAGCCGTATTGACATGTGCACTTACTGTGTATAAGTAGCACTGAATAAATCAAAGTTCATTTAATTGCATAATTTCTGCACGAGAAAAAAAAACGGTATAATGGCCGTATTATATGCGATGTATTCCATGTTACTAAACATTCATTCAAAAATTTATTCATATCAGAACCTTCATACAGAAGTTCTGTAACAAAAACAGATTGCACCTAATTTTGGTACAAAATGGCCGCAGGCTGCCATATTGGAATTTCGGACCGCATCCAAAAACACTCGTTCTTGTCCCAAGGTGATAACAAAGGTACCCAAGAAGTTTCGGTTCATAAATAGAGCCTCTAGCCCAAGCCATATTAACATGTGCACTTACTGTGTATAAGTAGCACTGAATAAATCAAAGTTCATCTAATTTGCATCATTTCTGCACAAGAAAAAAACCTGTATTATATGTGATGTATTCCATGTTACTAAACATTCATTCAAAAATTTCAATTCAGAACCTTCATATAGAAGGTCTGTACAAAAAACTGATTGTACTTAATTTTGGTACAAAATGGCCACTGGCAGCCATCTTGAATTTCAGACCGCACCCAAAAACACTCGTTCTCGTCCCACGGTGATAACAAAGGTACCTAAGAAGTTTCATAAAGATCGGCTCATAAATACGGCCTCTAGCCTGAGTCAGATAGAAGTTGTGTACAAAAAACTGATTGGACCTAATTTCGTTATAAAATGGCCGCTGGCAGCCATCTTGAATTTTGGACCGCACCCAGAAACACTCGTTCTCGTCCCAAGGTGATAACAAAGGTACCCAAGAAGTTTCGTGAAGATCATTCATAAATACAGCCCCTAGCCCAAGCAGTATTGAAATGTGTATTTACTGTGTGAAAGCAGCACTGAAAAAATGTTCATCCCAGTTCATCTAATTTGCAGAATTTCGGCAGGAGAAAAAAACCTGTATCATATATGATGTATTCCATGTTACTAAACATTCAGACAAAAATTTATTCGAATCAGAACTTTCATAAAGGAGTTCAGTACAAAAAACTGATTGCACTTACTAAGGTACAAAATGGCTGCTGGTGGCCATCTTGAATTTCGGACCGCACCCAAAAACACTCGTTCTCGTTCCAACGTGATAACAAAGGTACTCAAGAAGTTTTGTAAAGATCTTATCATAAATACAGCCTTTAGCCCGAGCCATATTGAATTGTTGATGGACAGACGGACGATAGGCCATGGCATAACCCCAAATTTGACTTACGGCAAAGTTGAGCTAATAAATCAGGACACCACCAGCTACCAGAGTAAGGTGGCAGGAAACAAAGGCCCGACGGGAACTAGAAAAGTACCCCAACAGCCAAAAGGAGAAAAGCTGCGCCACAACTTTAAAAGTAGAACCCAAACGGTTAGCATTAATGAACAAAAGACCAAAACAGCACGTTACGTGAAAATTGCGGGCGAAATCGCTATGGAGATTTATCACGAAAAATACAGTGAATAATCAAGAGAAAATATAAAAACACAGACCTGCATGTCTGCCTGGATAGTGAAGAAATGGCTATGAATCCACATATCAGAGCAGGAAACATCATTAACATCGAGTCAAAAGGTATCACTGTTGAAGAGCGAGACGATCCGCATCCTTGTAAGATGGCGGAAAAAAATAGGACACGTTGGTTATACATCTGCGCACTGGTTCCGGAAGCTGTGGATTAGTACAAGGAAAAGAGTGTCCCCTACTGGGTGTGCGCCGGTCACACCCGACGCAGTTTTGGCTTATTTTTTCTTTGTGCTTTTGCACCATTTTTCTTTCCCAAATCGCTTAGGAAAGATAGAGAGTATATTTACGAGTTAAGGACTTCCACTGTAGTGCAATCCTGTTGTAAACAACTGTAAGACAGGTTGATAAGAAAACGGTTACCTTAAACTTGTCTCAGGCAATCCACAAATTCTCCAAGATTTCAGTTTTCATAATTGTGTGACCTTGACTTTTGTCATTCAGTCTTAGTGGTTGTATACAACATACCTTTCCTTTGTCCTTGTGAGAAAATTTTGAAAATCTACCCTGACATTAGTTATGATTAGGACATAATTTTTAGGGCCGATAGAACTAGACAGGTCACAGTCCCAAAGGGCCTGTCCATACCTCCCCCCACCAGCCCCCTTGCCACCATTATTGGCATACCATCAAAACAATAGTTATAAAAGATTCAGGCCAAAATTCAACTCTATGCAGAAAATGTACCCTGCCATTATAGTTATGATTAGGACACAATTTTTAGGGCAGATAAAACTAGAGGGGTCACAGTCCCAGAGGGCCTGTCCATACCCCCCTCCCCAGCCCCCTCGCCACCATGATTGGCATACCACCAAAACAATAGTTATAAAAGATTCAGGCCAAAATTCAACTCTATGCGGAAAATCTACCCTGCCATTATAGTTATGATTAGGACACAATTTTTAGGGCAGACAGAACTCGAGGTGTGACTGTCCCAGATGGGCCTGTCCATACACCCCCCCCCCCCCCCCCACACCCTCACCACCATGATTGGCATACCACCAAAGCAATAGCTAAAGATTCAGGCCAAAATTCCCCCCTATGCAGGAAATTATTCCAAGACCAAAAGGGGCATAACTCTGGCAAAAAAAGTCTGATCGAAACTATAATCCCAGGTGCACAGGTTCCCATGGTAGTGAACATCCATGTCAACTTTCAAAGGAATCGGCCCATAAACATCTGAGAAAATCTCAGGACAAAATTCAGGCATATGGCAGCCATTTCGAGTCAAAAAGGGGCATCACTCTGGTAAAAATAGTCCAACCGGAACTATAACCGCAGGTGCACAGGTTGCCATGGTGGTGAACATACATACAAGTTTCGAGGAAAATATCCATAAACATCAATAAGAAAATCTCCGGGCAAAGTTACGTCTACAGACTGATGGACAGACAAGATGATTCCAGTATAACACCCACCCACCCTCCCAAACTTGTTGCGGGGGGTATAAACATGTTTTTAGGATTTGAGTTTTCATAATCGTGTGACCTTGAACTTAGTCATTCAGCACAACATTCCTTCCCTTTGTCCTTGTTGAAGTTTTGTAAAAGATCATCCAGCAATTAGAGTGTTATGTCTAAGACACAATTTTCAGGACAAACAGATAAAATTTGGATAGAAGGATGGACAGTTTTAACTCCCGGATTTATGATGCTCCCTTTGGGAGAATAAAAAACATTCCTACCTGCTATAGCTCCATCTTCTTCTGTATTTTCATCTTTGCCTTGCGAGGAAGTGGTTACAGTAACGGTGGGAGTGGCAGTTTCCACACTGGATGACGATGAAGAACAATGAGAGGAACTACTAATGTCTGTCACTGAGGTTTTTGAAACAATACTACTTCCCGAGGATGCTGGAACTGTTGAATTTATGTTGGAGGCGCCTGCAAATGAAACAAGAAATGGTACTTGTTGGACACATATCCTCCCACCCTCTCCACTCATACACCCACAGTATGTGTGGACAATGGAGTAGGAGGATGAGCAAGTAAAAGTGCAAAGATTCAACTTAACTGGAACCAATCAAATCAAATGAAAGTGTCAATGACACTGTGGCTTAACTTGGCTGTGTAGTGTTTATGAAAGGATTATGAAACAAGACAAGAATTGTGATAATTGAGAATATGTTAATTTCTGTACAATCATGCCAACAAGAATAATTTGAGGTGTAGACTTACTAAAGAATTGAGGCCTGGGTTGATAGGGCCCTCGGTTATCTAGGTCAAGTGCCCGTCCGGCGGTAATGGTTGACCGATCGCGACCAAAATAGGACAGTCTGATCTAGATATCATACCAAGTCATCCTACCAAGTTACAATGAAATCCCATCATAAATATGACCTGTAAACAGTGCTAAAGGAATCTCGATCACATGCCCAAGCAATGGCTGACCGATTGTGACTTAAATGGGACATCTAGACATACCAAGTCATCCTACCAAGTTACAAATTACACAATGAAATCGCTTCATAAATATGAACTGTAGACTGTGCTAAACAAATGTAGGCTGTCGCATTTGACCGATCATGACCAAAATAGGACGTTCTCATATAGACATTATACCAGCCATCCTACCAATTTACAATGAAATTCTTTCATAAATGCAACATGTGGGCTGTGCTAAAGGAATCTTAGATTATCTAGGTCAAATGCCCGTGGCCGTCAGCACTGACCGAACCCGACCAAAATAGGACGTTCTCATCTCGACATTATACAGTCATCCTACCAAGTAATGGTTGATCGATCACGACTAAAATGTGACGATCTCATCCAGACATGACCTTGAACCTGCACATGAAATTTAGTAATGATCGGACATGAACTACTGGGTGTAGCCTGTGCTAAAGAAAATGTGAATAGACTCACAGACTTACAGACTTCCACACACGTGATGGCAACAGCTTATCTTGACTTTGTCAAGTTAAGCTAAAATTAAACTGGTACTGGTAGAGAAAATAATCAAATTTCAAGATGAATCTGGGTGAACACAATTTTTTAAAAAGAATTTGGATGGATACATGATACATCACTCTGAACAACAGTGAAATAAATTGTGATGGAATAAAAGTAATATTAAGAGGGGAGTGATTGCACTCTTATAAAATACACTGATATCGTGTTTATAAAAAGGGAAAGGCTTCAAAATCAAGTTCCATGTCCCCATATAACTCAAATTTGTATAAATAATGCTTTTCGTGACATTTTAGTTCTTTGAATTTACATGAAAATGGTCTGTAGGACAACTTTCATGTAAATTTAGAGAAAATTTTTTTTAGATGATTGAGAAAAAAATTAAATCAGAGATAACACAGAAAAATCACACGGCAGTATTATAGAATAATAACAGTAAGGCCTAAAAAAGTTAAAAATCAGTTTCTCAGGCCCTCCCACCTGGTCCTTTTGGCTGCCACATGTGCTCTTTTTATAACCAATTCAAATTTGAAAAAGTAAAAATATTTTACCCAAGTTAATAAAACTGATAAATTTGTCCCTTAAGTGCAAGAAGGCTTTGCGATGCTTTAGCAAAGCCTTCTTGCACTCAAGGGTCGAAATTCACCACCACTCATGCTATTCTGTTGATTATTCTGTTGATTATGAGGCCTAAAACATAAACAAAGAGGCCCCATCTTAAACAGAGCACAATATAAACAGAGTCCAAGAATGAGTCTACATAAAGCAATCCATCTCCATAGGATACACTGTCAATCCTTGAGTCCCTCAGGAGCGACAAAAATAATCCGGGCATCACGTCTTTTCTTCAGTTGAACATAATGTAAAATGTAGAGCTCCCCTATGAAGCCCTTTGCTGCAACCTATGTGGATTAATCTTAGTTACACACCTCTAGAGGGTACTGAATACAAAATTTTTAATTCTTCAGCAACATGGCCAATTCCGGCTCCCATAGGGAGCCCAAATATTAACCCAGGCTCTCGCTTTGAACACAGTTGAACCTGACTTCCCTAGAGATGTTGTAGACCAAATATGAAAGCATTCTGACTGGTGGATCTGAAGAAGTAGATTTTTAAAGAAATTTCCTCATATCACACTATGTAAAAATTTGGGCTACCATAGCGAGCCCAAATATATACCTAGCTATCTGAATGAACAAACTTGAATCTAACCCCCCCCCTCCCCCCCCCCCCCCCCCCCCCCCCCCCCCTCTAGAGATGTTGCATACCAAATATGAAAGCATTCTGACTGGTGGATCTGAAGAAGATTTTTTAAAATTAACCTCCATATTGAACAAAATTTAAATTTGGGCTTCTGAAGGAAGCCCAAATATTAACCTAGGGACTTGGTTTGAACAATCTTGAATCTGACCCTCATAACAATGATGTATACAAAACATTAAAAGATTCTGACTGGTGGTTCTGAAGAAGATTTTTAAAGAATATTCCCCATATTACCCAAAGTTAAAAATTTGGGCTCCAGTATTGAGCCCAAATATGAACCAATGCGCTTTATTTTAACAAATTTGTATCTGATCCCCCAATGAATGCTGTATACCGAAAATATCAAAAGATTCTGATGATTGGTTCTGGAGAAAAGATTTTTAAAAATTTGTGCAAATATGCTGACTCAGCATTTTTTCGATGCCCATTACAGAACACCCTAACAAAACCGATGGCAATTATTTTTTACCATTCAATTCTACTGGTCCTAAGGATACTTCATACCAAATAACAGCTCTCTGTTCCGTGTGGTTTGGGAAATATTTCTATTTTTAGCTCCCAGGGTTCCCATGGGGATGCAGGAATTTTTTTTTTCGCATGGGTCAAGAACTCATGACCCAATAATACCACATACCAAATTTGGTTCAAACCGGACCACCTTGAAGCTTCAGAAAGTTAAAAAATTTATAGTAATTTATATATTTTTTATACTTACCAATGACCCAGACATAGCTGGTGCTAACTCTTAAAAATCTAGGGCCAAACACAAATTTTGCCCCCCAATCCTCAAAAATTGCATCTAAAACCGAAAAAATCATGTCCTAAATGGTCCTCCATACTTTCCCTCCACTGCGCATGCGCAGTGTCAAGGAGGTCTTGAAATTGGCGCCAATTATCATTCTTACAAGCAGTGCCTGGACAGTGCTAAGTACTCAGCGGGGAGGTATGAGTTCCCAACTCCTGGGAGGGCCATCCCCGTCTGGGTCATTGGTAAGTATAAAAAATATATAAATTACTATAAATTTTTTAACATTTTTATACTGTACCAATGACCCAGACATAGCTGAATAGTAAAAAGGCTGGAGGGCCTAGGACATAGAGGAAAATCCAATAAGCTCAACTATATAAAATAGAGTCATCCCCTCGAGGAGAAAAGGAGTATTAGGCTTTACATGTATCTTTCTTATTTTATGATAAATTAGAAAGACACAACACCCTCCATAATTGAGCATAATAACATTCATGTTCTCTATTAACATCCAGTATAACCCTTTATACTAATTATTTTTAAAGTAAGCCAATAAATAAAGTTAGTCCAGAGAACTGAGACTCTTTATACTTTTTTAAAAGTGTCCGAGGATTGTATATTAACGCCCGTTTGACACGTGACATATACAAATTCTTCACACCAAGCTACACTTTAAAAATATGACATGAATGAATTTTAAACATTAACTTTACACTTTAAAACCATCCCAGTAACGACTCAGAATTACTGACTCCGGAGGAGGTATCCCCTTGCTTTTCACTATAAAGCAGGTGACCTAAGGGAAACCCCCCCCCCCCCTTCCCCTTGGTCAAATAGCCCAGAGCGAAGAGGGCAGCAGGCCGGAGTCACTGCCGGACCAGAAAGCCTGCATAACTATAGTTGCAACTGTTTAGTGGACGACATTCTGAGCAACAGATAATGGACCCAAACAATGCAGGTCTCCAGAAATGGACTCAATATTTCTGAGATAAAAATTTGTGAATGTGGATGGCTGAGACCAATATGCAGCCTTCATTAAATCTGTAATAGCAACACTATTTGCGTTAAGCCCAAGATGTAGAAAGAGCTCTTATTTCATGAGCCGAAATCTTAAGCACAGACTGCTGAGTTGAAGATAGATTATCATAAGCAGTAAGAATAGTTAATTGAATCCATCTAGCAATAGAATGGACCGTAATGTCCTTTCTATTAGGCATCAGAGACAGAAAGAAGCATTTTCGTCCCTTTCTGATAAACTGAAATCTTTGTTTATAAATACGTAAAGCTCTAACCGGACAGAGTAAAGGCCTATGCCCGTCTGAAGACGGAAGGGCCTTAATAACAATAGGTTCCGGATATTTATTAGGAGTCTGATTCTTAGCCAAAAATCCAACATTAGTAGTAAAGGTAATAGTGTTCCCGATACTACGATAGTGAGAATCGTCCACCGATAGTGTATGAAGCTCACTGACTCTTCTAGCAGAAGAGAAAGCCAAGAGAAATGCTGTCTTATAAGACAAGAATTTGAAATCTACTGTCTCAAGAGGCTCAAATGGCTTTTCTTTTAGTTTAAGAAGAACTCAAGCTAAATTCCATTTAGGAATTAATCTAAGGGTTCTAGGTCTATTTATCGAGAAGTTTCGAACTAATTTAGATAAAGAGACATTAGATCCAATTTGTAAACTATCATGGTGTGCATAGGTATCAGATAACATAGACCTATAACCTTTAATAGTAACAGGCTGCAGTTTGATCTCGTCAAACAAGTATACTAGAAAGTTTGCAATGTCTGGTATGGAGGGATCAAAAATATCAACAGAATGATCCCTACACCAACGACGAAAGACCTTCCACTTAGCCGCATAGTTTAGCGAAGAGGAGGTCCTCCTACAGTTAGAAATCGCGTCCACTGCCCGTCCTGTAAAATGCATGCCGTGCAAGAAGGACCGCACAACGGAAATACGTGAAGGTTGAGAACTTGCGGGTTGTGATGAAGTTGACGCGATTTCCCCTGCGAAAGAAGATCCTCTCGTGGAGGAAGTTTTCGTGGTAAGTCCCACAGCAGACACCTGAGTAGATTTATCCACGGTCTCTGTGGAGACAGAGATGCTACCAACAGAATTTTGCATTGTGATTGTTTTATCTTTAGCAATATTTGCTGAATCAACGGCGCTGGAGGATACGCATATCCTATCATTCTGTCCCAGGAGATCGATAGAGCGTCTACTGCATATGCTCGGGGATCCGGACATGGTGACACATACGCCTGCAACTGATTGTTGAGTTGTGTCGCAAATAAGTCTATTATTGGCCGCTCCCATTGGTAGCAAATCTGATTGAATACCTGTGTGTTGAGAGTCCATTCTGATGGCAACAAGCGACCCTTCCGTGAAAGGGAGTCTGCTAATACATTCAGACGACCCGGAATATGACGGACCGAAAGCAGAACTTGGTGTTTTGGAACGAACAGAAGAATTCTTTCCGTTAAATTGAATAACGGAACGGAATGAGTGCCTCCCTGGTTCTGGATATACGCTACTACTGTCGTATTGTCGGACAGGATTTGGACATGTGCTTTCTGAATAATGTTCATCCAATGACGTAGTGCAAGCCAAATTGACATCATTTCCTTGATGTTTATGTGCTTGCCTAGAAACTGCAGATCCCAAAGACCTTGGCACTTCTAATCCGTTGGGATCAATGTTGCACCCCAACCTGTTTGACTGGCGTCTGTCATAATCGTAAAACTCGGATCCGGCAACTGCAGTGGAACACCCTGAGTTAACCACTGAATGTTTGCCCAAGTCTGAATCTCTTGTTTCACTTGATTTGACAAGAGAACGTCTATATCGAGCGAATGAATCTTTACACTCCAATTCTGAGTCAAGAAAATTTGGAGAGGATGAGTGCGTAACCGCCCCATCGGAATGAGATCCGCAGAGACTCCGCACAGACCTATCAGTCTCATGAACTCTCTCACTGTGACTTTGTCTGAGTGAAGACAATAGCGATCATAACAACTGATTAATTTTGCTCTGGTTAACAGCAGACGAACGAGATTGTTGTGCATCTCGAAGCTCATTCCCATTTGAGTGAATGACTTGGACAGCACCAGATCTGACTTCTCCTCGTTTATTATAAAACCGAGACGTCGGAGTAATAGAAGCAGATTCTGCACATCGTTCTGAAGCGTTAACTCGTTGCCGTACCTCTGAAGAATGTCATCCAGGTAGGCCGACGTTACCGCAGACGAATGAGCTCGGAAATGTATCATTACCGAGTTCATTATTCGAGTGAAAGCCCAGGGCGCTAGGTTCAAACCGAAGCACATCACTCGGAACTGATATACAACTCCTAGGACTGCGAAGCGTTGATACTTTCTGAATGTCGGATGTACCATGACGTGAAAGTACGCATCTTTGAGATCTATGCTTGTAGCATAGACGTTCACCCGAATACTCGCTCTGATCGAATTGTCTCCATATAGAACTTCGGAGCGACGGTCAGCTTGTTTATCCAGCTCAGATCTATGACTGGACGGAATGAGCCATTTGGTTTTGGAACCAGAAACAGATGGCTGTAGAAACCCGGTGATTCCTGGTCTTCTACGACCTCTACCGCATTCTTCGTCAAAAGAAACTGTACTTCTGATAAAAGAGCATCTCTTTTCTGCGGATTTGACGGAAGCTGAGTCCATTTTGGACTTTGAGTTAATGGAGGCTTTCGTTTGAAGGATATTCTTAGTCCTTCCGAAATTACCCCGCGGACCCAGGGGTCGTCCGTAATTGACGCCCACTCGTTTATAAAACTCGATAATCTTCCGCCTACCGGAACACGATAGAGGTTCAAACCATCACCTCCTGGACCTGCGAGGCTTGCGGAAGGACAAACTACGTCCTCCACGACCCGCATCCCGTCTTGTCGAGCTAGGGACGTCTGACCGGTTGTCTCGGCCAGAATAACGTCCCGTACGTGAGTCGCTGCCTTGACTGTCTCTAGAATAAGACCTAGAGGATGTATAAGAATCTCTATAGGAACTTCTCTTGGGCGTACTTGTCCCAGAAGTGCCTGTCTTACTCTTTTCTGCTGTATCCAACTTTTTGGAAGCAGATTTGAATAGCAGAGAATCCGAAGCTTTCTTAGTTATCTTATCATAGATTGCTGAAAGCTTGCTGTCGAGGAGAAGCTCTCCGGAGACCGAAGCGACTCTGAGAGAGTTCTTCACCTTACTATCCACGCACGTGGATGTAGCTAGGGCTGCGTCACGTCTAACCAACTCCAGGTTTGCCACTGAAAGGGCGGAGCTATACGTGGAATAAGCTACTGCCCTTGAAAGAAGTCTTAATGAGGATTGTATATCCTGGAATTCTTTCCCTTGAAGACGTAATGATAACGCCTTAGTAAGGTGGTCTGCGTATGATAAAGCGTCTAAGTTAACTCTGTTAGACATTATTGTCGTTTCCAATGTCGTGGTTGGAATTGACATAGACGACGGTATAGACAATTCCAAGTCTTCAGCCTCGTCGTCTAGACGCAGAGGAACTCTCGGTATGCCCTGTCCTGCCGTTTCGAATTTATTCCTTGAATTGATGAAAGGCAGATTTAGAGCATTTGCGGACAAGAAACCAGACCTGCCTGTTTTGGTAGCAAGCTTATATATAGTGTCGTTCAATAATTCGAATGTTCTTGTGACATTATTGGACTGTTTCGGAAACTCAGGGACGATATCCCTGAACCGATCAAAAAATTCCGTGTCCAATGACGCTATCAGTCTCTTATCCGGCATTGCAGCATTCTGGTCCGACGGAACAACCTCTGGAAGATAATGCCGGATGAAATCTACGGCAGCTTTATGTTGTTCCGAAAGGGAAAGCTCTAAATCCTCCGAATCCCTTTCGCCATCCTGTCAGACCCTATAAAGTTCTCAGTCGTCCGTACCTGATGCTTCAGCGGAGGGTACCAACCCAGTGTCATCGGATAATTCCTGATCCGACAGAGATTCTGTCGTTTGCTGGGATGCTGCGATAAGTTGTGCTATTTGGGATAGCACGTCCGTCACCGAGGCCTGTGGAGTAGCGGTCTTACGTTGATTTGCCGCTGGAAGCTCCGTGCACGTTGACTCCTGCATACTTCTCTTATGCGAACGTCCGGAGTCTACAGGCCTTGTGTCCCTGGCTACCGGATGGCGTGACCTGGTCGCCGTGGAATCCCTGATTGGCGAAGCTGGCTGGATATCCGTGGCCACGTAGCCAAGGTGCGGTCGTGTGCGCTGCCGTGAGGATGAGGAAGCCTTATCAACAGTCTCTCCGGACTGTCTATATAACGGAGAGTCCCGAGCGGCGGACGTATGCTCCGAATGCGAAACGTTTTGTACCACAACATCTGGTCCCAGATGTTGTTGTACGAGAGAGGGACCTCTCTCGCTCGCAGCCCGGATGGACCTGGACGAGCTAGGAACCGGACTAATAGGCTTCCTCCGTTCTCTCCTCTGATCCGTCGTCACTGGGTGTGCACTTTGTCTATTTATATTGCTCGCATCACCCAAATCTCCTTCCTGGACCGCAACGGACGAACCCGGCTGCCGAACCATTCGATGAATGGATGCTACACCGGGCGAGCTAGCGGACGCCAACGCCGTCGATCCTACTAGGGACCTCTTAGGCAATTGACGTATTTCCATGAGCACTTTTGCCGCTAGCTCTTCATTTAACTGTGACGATGGAGGCACACTTTTGGAAGACATCACGGAAACATCACCCTGTTCTTGTTCCTCTGAAATAGAGATTGATAAACTACAGTGACTCTGCGGAGAAAGGACCGGCATGGCCTTTTCCCAGCTAACAACATACCGTGACACACGTTTCCCATGTTTGTCATCCCAATTGACACATACTGAACAAGAGTTAGTTCGAGTACACTGACTACATTATACAATGATTATGAAAGTCCGAGGAAGATTTCCTCTTATTACAATTTGAACAATATCCTTTCATTGTGAAAAGAATACAAAAAGTCCTAGTACTCACACCAACCCCTGAAAACAAAGATACATAATAACATGACCCATTAACATAGAAAAAATAATTGAAATCAAAAAAATTTTTTGAAAAAATATTTTTTCAGAAAAGCCCAAGTTTCTGAAAAGTAACATTGAGCCCCAATGGATCCCAAGAAGCCTAAGTGTGGACAAAAATTTTAAAAATATTTTAAAAAATTAATGCAACACTTACATATAATAATAATGTATCTTGTTATGATTAAGCTAATACAAAGACAAGAAATCCCCCTCCACAGAGACTGTTGTCAATGTAAACAAGAAGTGTATAAACACCAGAAACATGACTCCAGGCACTGATAACCATGGCCCAAAATCAGTTACCAATAACACACTATCTGATGCAAAACAGAGACTTCCAGGGAAGAAACTGCAGAACATCAGATGGTAGATGCAGAACACTACGCCTAAACACCCATGGGTGAGGACGTAAACATGGGGAAAAGAACAGAATTCATTCTGTTACCCAGCTAAAACTCCCAAGAAATTTTAGTAATAATATTACAGAAAATATGGCAAAAGCATGGGAGAATAGCAAGGGGGGACTTAAAGGAAAGGGAGAGAGGAAACACTGAACAAGCAGTGTAACTTTATAGCAAGAATGACAACAACAGGCCCATGCCTCGAATTTAGGCAACATAACATAAATTTCGTAAAAAAAATTTTAAGTTACAGCCCTGATTATTTCCTGACACTCATTTTTCCTCTCCTCCTTCTATTTCCTCTTTAGATCCACCATTTCTCTAATATTTATGTGTCTGGCATCATTTAAACTGAGATTTACAAGCACAAATATCAGTCAGATGGGAACTGATGAAGGGCCAAACAAAGAATGATAATTGGCGCCAATTTCGAGACCTCCTTGACACTGCGCATGCGCAGTGGAGGAAAAGTATGGAGGACCATTTAGGACATGATTTTTTCGGTTTTAGATGCAAATTTTGGGGATTGGGAGGCAAAATTTGTGTTTGGCCCTAGATTTTTAAGAGTTAGCACCAGCTATGTCTGGGTCATTGGTACAGTATAAAAATATAGAAAATTTGGGCGGGCCAAAAATCTTACCCCTCCCATTACAAAGCCAAAATATTGATTCACGAACTTCATTTGAACAAACTTGATTCTACACCTAAAAAGGAAGCTCCACAGCAAATATCAAGTCATTGTACCCACTGGTTCATGAGAGGATTTTAAAAATATTTTGGAGCAATTTTCCCCACTCCCTCCCTTCGGGGCTGGACATGTTGAGTTGAACAAAAATGCAATGCCCCTTCAGGACCACAACTCAAACAAACTGTCACTTGAATTAGCCCAGTGGCTTTGAAAGAGGTGAACAAAACATGGTGTTGACGGACGATGGACGGACAATAGACAGGGAGCAATGAGATTAGCTCAGCTTAACTTTGTCAAGATGAGCTAAAAAACAAGAATATGAACCTTTGATGGCAAAGAAATAATTATAAAAATTAAAATAAAAGCAGCCTTCCTGCATGCAATTTTATAAAAAATGACCAGAGAAACAGAAAATCTACTTTGTGAGGCCTAAAATAAACAGTATACCAATCATCCACTTTCATAACTTTATATAAGGTAATATAGAACCTTAGTGAGCACGCTCACATACCCCATGCGCCCACATACCAAAAATCAGCTCAATATCTAGAAGCATGTAGAGAAAAAGCCCGGAAAACTGTAATTTTGATGAACTTTTCAAAGTCTATGGGGCCGTAATTTTGGTAAAAATCAGTGGAGCGGAACAAAACCCAAACTTGTTCTGTAGGCCACCATGTTAGACTAACATACCAAAAATCAGCTCAATATCTGGAAGCGTGTAGAAATAAAGTCCGGAAAACTGTAATTTTGATGAATTTTTCAGAGTCCAAGGGCCGTAATTTCGGTAAAAATCAGTGGAGCGGAATAAAATGCAAACTTGATCTGCAGGCCACCATGTCAGACTAACATACCAAAAATCAGCTCAATATCTGGAAGCGTGTAGAAAAAAAGTCTGGAAAACTGTAATTTTGATGAATTTTTCAGAGTCCAAGGGGCGTAATTTTGGTAAAAATCAGTGGAGCGGAACAAAATGCAAACTTCATCTGTAGGACACCATGTTAGACTCACATACCAAAAATCAGCTCAATATCTGGAAGCGTGCAGAAAAAAAGTCCGGAAAACAAGTAGGACTGACTGACGGACTGACAGACTGACGGACGGACCAGTCAAAAACATTATACCCCTGCAACTTTGTTGCATGGGGTATAACAAGTACAGTACTGTGATCATAAAAAGAGGTCTCTTTGGTGATCCGATTGCGATACTGACACCTGTGGGTCGAGATCAAGTGAATAAAATAATTTATAAAGTGGGGTCCCCTTAATTTTATATCCTTTCACCCAATAATCCTGAACACAGTTCAACACACCCATTTACCACACCTCTGGAACAAAGTTGACCTGTTAAAATGCATACAGGTTATAGAGTAAATTGGATAAAAAAATCTTAAAAAATAATTACTCCAACATCAATTGAATTCCAATCATTTAAATATAGGCATTTAGTCTATTGTATCTTGTTTGGAAGGGAGCTCAATAGAATAAATGCTCTGTTTATAACTGCAAGATAGGAAAATAAGCCTACCCCTGTTAAAATCAAATATTCGGAGCTGCAACTTGCCCCAGGTCGTATACAGTGGAACCCTGTTAATTGAATAGCCACTTTGCCAGTGAGAATTATTCAATCAACAGGGATTTGGTCACACTCCTAAATTGAGAATTTATTCTATTACATCTTGTTTGACAGAGCTCAAATTTGTACTGAAAGTATGGCAAATGGTTCGGTGTTTGGAAATTATATTCAATTAATAGGGTTATTCAATTAAGAGATATACAATTAAGTGGACCTCACTGTATTTTCCAGGAGTCAGCTCACTACAAATTAGGGGCAGGCTGAAGCAGGAAACTATGCAAGGGTGCATAACTTGGACACGATGGTGAAACATTCAGTTTTGCTGGATCGCTCAATGCTGTTCATTTCATTTCTGGTTATTAATGCTATTCAATCCATTTCAGGTGCAAATATGAGTTTCCCTGCAGTAATTTCACAAAATTTCAGACTTGCATCTTTTATTTCTAACTTGATACTTCCCAGTTTTATGGTATCCAGTTGTTACAAAATGTGGATACTGATGAAAATGCCCAGTGTCGCCTTTATTATCTATTAAGGCAGCCACAGGGCCTGAAAATCATTTTGTTCTGTTACACCTTGGCCATTTAGTTTTTATTTCATTTCTACAGTACCATAATCACAAAAGCGGACAGAAAATTTTGATCATATTGCAATCTGGTCGTGATCCGCTCAAAATCAGCTGACCAGATTCTTACCCCACTGCAACACTACAGAATCTAACCTCTCAAAAAATAAATACCTGGACATTGAATCTGGGATTCTATTTTATTTTATTTTATTGCTGCAGTCTTGATTTTGTGGGGTTTAATTTACAAAATCTCAACCCACTGATGTAGGCATGTCATGACTGAATCGCGTTCTTATGCACAGCAGGTATCACTGATAAAAATTCTCATGTATGTTTTTGGAATGGTAGAACTATATATTTACAATACACACCAGTTAACACTGCTTACCAATAATACCTTTAGGGCCCTTGGAAGCCATTATCTAGAAAGCAGCTATTTTTACAATGTATTATTTTATTTCAATCTGTACTAAGGAATCAAATCTCATTTTATCTTGAGTTGTTAAAAAATTACTGGACTAAAAGAAAAGTTTCTCCTGATTTTGCAAATTCATTTTGGCCGAAAAATCTGAAAAAGAGTTAAATTAAAAAACAAACCTCACTTTAATAGTGTGCAATTAGACCCCACAAAGCTGGGACCAGCCTAGGGGGAATTTTAGGGAGACTTCATGTCTCCCTCCAGAAAAAATAGGGAGACTGCAGAGTCAAGTAGGGAGACTCATAGGCAAGTGGAGAAAATTTAGAATATTTATGTACCACCCCAGCTGCCCCTTCATATTTTCAGCCCGTGGTCTTCCATTAATGCCCGATTAATCCAGGTCCAGTTGTCTATGATGCATCTATGCCAGGTTAAAAAATCACAAAGTAATTATTGACTAAAAATTCCCCACTGCTAACCTCTCCTTCATGACCGCTCACTTTTTTCTAGGCGACTTTGGGCTTAGAAGGGCGACATAATGACATAATCGCCCTAGTCACCCTCATGACTGGTTCCTGCTACAAAGTGGATCTTCTATTTCTCAGGCAATTTTTTCAAAAATTGCATGTGGCAGGTGTTTTGTTATTTTATTTTTTATTTTTGTAATTATTTCTTTGCCATCAAAAGTTCATGTTCTTGGTTTGTTTCATGTTTTAGGCCTCATAATCTACAGAATGGCATGAGTGGTGGTGGTGTATTTCATCCCTCGAGTGCAAGAAAAAAGAGAGCATGTGGCAGCCAAAAGGACCATGCAGGAGGTCCTGAGAAACAGATTTAACTTTTTTAGGTCTTATAAAAAGTACACAAATATCTTTTTACTTTCAGCTGTTAAAAAGGTTATTGCCAAGAATCAAGCATTTATTAAAAATTTAGTGCTTTTTCTGGACTAAAAATCAAAGGAGGAAAATCGGACTTGACTTGGATCTTCTAAAGTCAAAAGAGAATGATTCCACATTGTCGGTCAAGTGTTATGGGTCAGAAAGGAAAGCAATGATGGACAGATGAATGAAAACACAAGGTGTAAAATAAAATAATTTGCTTTGGCCTAAAAAAATAAGAAATCTGTTTCTCGGGCCCTCCTGCATGGTCATTTTGGCTGCCGCATGCTCTCTTTATATAATCTTTAAAAAAAAAAAATTAAATAGTTTATGTCTGATATTTTACCCAAGTTAAAAAAATTAATAAATTTGTCCCTTGAGTGCAAGAAGGCTTTGCAAAGCTTTAGCATTGCAAAGCTTTCTTGCTCTCAAGAGATGAAAAACACCACCACCCATGCTATTCCATAGATTATGAGGCCAAAATCATAAACCAAGAACTTGAACTTTTGATTAGTGCTGAAACGATTACTCGGTTAACCGGTAACGGAACGGTTATGAGTATATTCCAGTTACGTTTTTCCTAACCGGTTAACTGTTTGAACAAACCACCATCGTCCGAAGGTTCACATGCATTTCAATTCAAAGTTTCAAACAACAGAAAAAATGACAGGAAACGATTCCGAAAGTTGACCGAAACATAAATCAATACGCACCTCTCGCCAGCGGTCTCGCCCGGAGTGTGCCCCTCCCCCCCCCCCCCCCCACCCCCCGTTCAGGGGCATTTCGGCCTCGGGGCGTTTCGGCCTCGGTGTTTTTTTCGGGACGTTTCGGCCTCGACCAGGGCCGAAACGCCCCACCTGTCGAGGCCGAAACATCCCGATTTTTTGGTAATTTTTCTTTTCTGGGGGGGGGTGAGGAGGTATGCCCCCCCCCCCCCCCCATGGTGAAAAATGCAGTGCCGAATAACTTGAAAGAAAGTTACCTTAGTCTGAAAGTCGTTAAATTAAATCCATCCGAGAAATGAGAAAATTGAGAACAAAACAAAACCTTCCTTCACAATTTCGCCCGCAACGCCCTTAAACCGGATATATTTTCGCAACCAATTTTCAGTTTTCATAACTTTTTACCAACAACAATTTTTATCTTATACTACAAAGCATACACGGAGCTTCAAACATTAAAGAAATAAAACTTCCAGCATTCCTTAAAGCATCCGATAGCTAAGCCTACGGAATTTCACACAGCATGTTGACTTGGATAACAAATATGAAAGACAAGGTGCCTCGGAGATGCAGCTTGTGGAGTTCAAAGTGAAGGCTTAGTTGAAAGCCCTATTAAGCTTAACTGCCCAATCATTTGGGGAACTCAGTTCGAAAAGTGTGGGGCCAAACGTACTTTCAAAACAAAGTGTCAAGCTAACTCAGACTTTCCTATTACAGCCACTGTTTTCACAACATTTAACACTTATATTAGTCCTGACAAGTGGTCTTTCACGGGTATTGTGTTGATGTCATGAAACAGCAGTTAATGTGTTGAATGAAACCCCCTTGTTGATTATGAAGCTGAAACGTTTTATTGACTAAGCCTTCAAAGACAAAACAATCAAAACAACCAGTCCGATGCCAAAAAGTGAAATTTTAATCTAAATAAGCAAGGTTCATTCAGTGAGAAATTTTGTGGCCGAAGGATGTGTGACATCATGTGTCTTTTTTTCATTATTCATTTCATTAACTTTCATTAATGGATGCTCTGCTTTTTTTACATTTCATATATTGGTGAGTAGAAAAGGACTTAAAATTTCTCAAATCCGAAGGCCAAAACGTCCCCTTCGAAGGGTCGTTTCCCTCTTGGGACGTTTCGGCCTCGGTGTGTTCCCCGAGAACTTAAAAAAAAAAAATATATCGAGGCCGAAACGTCCCAGGCCAAAACGTCCCGGGCCGAACTGGTAAAGGGCCGAAACGTCCCGCTCCCCCCAGCCTTTCCATTTCAATGAATCACTGAAATGCAACCCAGGCAGCAACCAATGCATGTATCACACCTGCGGCCTACAATTAATTTCTTTACTCAAGTTTACTGAATGACACACTGGTCTTCATTCGGATGATTCATATATGTACTGCACCCATCACTTCGCTTAGAGAAGTCATGGACGCAGTACATATGCTAATTAATGTCCGCCAAGTTTACAACTTTACATCAACGCAGATATTTCTAAGCCTATCTATATCTTCAGTGTGCGGTAGTTTGTGACACGGAGCAAATGGGTCGGTTTTACTGGTCCAAAATCAAGCCGAATAAAATGCACTACGGGTATTTTCCCAGTCTCGGCAATCCCCCAACCTTGACATTTCACAGCACGTGATTGAGTACTGTCAACATGGAGTCTCAAAGTAAAGGCACAGACGTGTGTGCATTAAAAAAAATCATAGTAACAGATAAACAGAATGGATTGTTCGCATTTAAAGTGGAGTGATAGACAACCGGAGGCATTAAAAGTTAAAAAACTGCTGCACAATCCTGGATTGAACTCAGGTATTTTATCTTTCTCGTTTAATCTGTTGATAACTTGAATTTACTTGATACCCACTGTCCACTCACTGCATGACTTTCTCCAAATCAATATATACGGTTAACCGGTAACGGCACGGTTACAGCTCAACGATTAACTGGTTACAAAATTTAGTAACCGTTTCAGCACTACTTTTGATGGCAAAAAAATAATTACAGAAATAAAAAATAAAATAAAAAACCGCTTGCCCGCATGCAATTTTACAAATAATGGCCTGAGAAACAGAAGATCTACTTTGTATGGCCTTTTCTAATAATTTTACTATGTTCATTTACCCAAATTTTGTTTGCAGTTGAGAATTCCGAAAGTCACATAGCAGGTGAATATCGGTTTTGTATCTGGGAAAAAAATCTTGTGACAACAATGGTCAAATAATGTAATTCGGGTGGCAAATGGAGCAGAGTTTGGATCATTTTTTCCCCAATTCCAACTCTAAAAACCCATTGGAATACTAAACTAGATGGTGCCATTTGTATGCAAAGCACACTATAGTATATCCCCGCATCTGCATTCTTGATTATTATTTAATGCTTGATTACAGACAGAAATGAAAAGTATATGGCACATTAAATTGACTGATAAACAACAATATTATTTCTTTCCTGCTGAAGACTCTCCATCCGAGATTGGATTCTCCATCTGACATGATGTATAAACAATACTGTATCTGTGTGCAAATCCCTCAACTGTTTATCCCATTTCACATTTTTGATTGTAAGTAATGAAAAGTTTTGTTTTAAAGTACACAAATGGATATGCGTTGAGGTTCAAACTAAATATATGGTTTAATAATAATTAAAGTGTAATATCTGAAAAATGCATTGTATTTTAAAAATGATAGTAACAGTAACAAGCAAATAATATTACTAAATAATGGAAACAGTGTGTCAATTTATCTTAATTAATTAGTGACATTTCATATATTATTATACATCAAACAGAATCAACCAATCAGAGTGTAGAATTATGGTTATGTGATCAACAATTACTGTCTAGTGTTGTACAGTTAACATCACTAAAAAGCTGTATTAGATGGTTTGCCAATGCTAACACTGCCCAATATAACTCCATGCGCTGATTGGATATTGAACGGTTAAGCATAAATACATTATGAAAATGTTGTAAGATCAGAGTTTTCTCCCCTGTTGCCAATGACACACACCTTTATTTATAAATATATACATGCCCTTGCTGCATTCAGAATTAGGAATTTCTGGTAAACTAACTGTACTGCTTCCAAAAATTCTAAGCTGGGAGCTTTCGCCGCAGACCGATTCTCTGATGACAAAAGAGGTGCTATTGGCACCACATGGGCTGAATTCAAAATTCCAAACCTTTATGCACATCTAGACATCCTACTGGAACGTATGAACACACTTTCAACATTTCGAATTAAAACCCCTAGGACCTTTCGCAGGAAACCGATTCTCTAATGACAAAAGTGGCACTACAGGTGCCACACGAGCCGAATCAAAAATCAGAAATCTTTATCCACATCTAGAGACCCTACTGGAACATATGAATACACTTTCAAAGTCTCGATTTTAAACTCCAAAGAGCCTTCCACCGGAAACCGATTCTCTAATGACATAAGTGGTGCTATGGGTTAGAAATCAAAAATCTTAAACCTTTATGCACAACTCGACACCCTACCAGAAGATATGAACACACTTTCAACATTTCGAATTAAAACCCCGGGGAGCCTTTCCTCAAGAAACTGATTTTCTAACAATAAAAGTGGTTCCACTGGAATCATTTGGGGCCAAATCAAAATTCTGAAACCTTCATGGACATCAACAGATGTACCGGAACACCTTAGCATAGTTTAAAGGTTTTGAATTAAACCCCCTCCAGGAGCCTTTCAAAAGAAGCCGATTTTTCTAACAATAACAATAAAAGTAGTTCCACTGGAACCACTTGGGACCAAATCAAAATTTCAAAACCTTTATGCACATCTACAGATGCAATCTGAACACCTCAGTATAGTTTAAATGTTTTAAATTACATCCTCTTGGTGATATTAAGTTTGGACGTACGGATGGGATGGGACAGACAGGGCGGGCAGAACGGATGGCGATCAGGACAATATCCCCACTTTTTTTTTTAAATGCGGGAATAATAATGTGTGTATCCGGTAAATCGCAAAACTCTTGATTATAAAGTACAGGTGATAAAGCACAAAGTTAGAGCAGAAATGGTTAACTGATTAATCAATGATCAACAGCTTGATCGATCCAAAAAGTAATTAATCGATTAACCGTTACTTTTGAACTACTGTATTATATGGGTTAACAAAGGAACAAACTTGCTTCAAAACAGGCAAACATTATCACACTGACACACATCAATTATATGAGACCGAGTAAAACATGCAAGTTACTTGCTGACATAGTTGTTTACCTGAATGATCATCATACTGTATCAGTGGCTGGAAATGGTCATTCTTTACCCTTTACCCATTGCGAGTAGCAGACGATACTTGCAAAATAAATTCATGAATTACAATTTTTGTCTCAAAAACATAGCTTTTGACCCCTCATTGGAACAAGCACTACAAGCTCGTTCCAATGAGAGGTTATAAGCTATGTTTTTGAGACAAAAATTAAAAACATAATAAAGTTGAAAGGAGATTTTTGTATATAGGCATGGTCGGTTTTGTTTGTTACGTTGGGTAAAGGGTTCATGCTGTAAATCATCAATGGTATGGCAATTATTCAGATATCTATTTGGACAAGTGATTAATCGGTTAACCAAGGTTAATCCACATGATTAATCGTTCAAAACCCCTTAACCGTTTCAGCTCAACACAAAGTTAATTTCATAACTCATACAAAACGAAAAGACATCAAAATTATAACAACTAACAACACATTAGTTGTTTAGGCAGATAAGAAACAATTGCTCAGGTCAAACGATTTTTGCGGCTCACTATTATTCAAAATATCAGTGGCAGAGCACTTGGACATTCAACATCAGAGGCAAGTAAACTCAACTTCAGGCTTGTAGATGATATATTCAACATGCCTTTTATCTTTATCTTTTTTATGTAGAGAGATTGTATTTACAGTACAGTTGCCATGGGCTGGTCGTAATCCACGCTTGGGCAGTGATGTCCACGCATGTGTTTACCAGGTAATAAAATTCGTAATCAGCAAAGTCTTAATGAAGCGCAGGGTTGCACCCAGTGCTTCATTAATTAAATTTTTGATGAATACTCCTAAAATTAGCGTTTGGAATCTAATATTATTGCATCAGTGGAAATATTGCCCACCCATGGAAAGTGATCAGTCTACGGCAGCCGTACTGTATCATATTCACCAAATAGTTTTAATAAGTTAAACTTGTATTTGACATAGCTATCAAAGTTTTGGTGTTATTTCATCTTTTGTGAAGAGTTCAGCGAAAAATATTCACCCAGTTCCAAATATGCACCAATACATTTTTAATTAGAATAAGTTTCCATCGGTGTCTGTCTGACAGTTGATATTGCCTGGGTAGATGTATGTAAATTAACTGAGTTTTTCACCAATGATTCTTTCAGTCAAAGTTTGATGAATTTTAAATCTAGTAATGGCTGCTTTACTACAGCCATGCTTAGATTTGATGAAAAATATTCTGAATATACTCAGCGGGTTAAGAGTTATGTGACATTGGACAAATAACAGGCCTGCATCGCAAAGTGCTGCTTATGCCACCCCCCCCCCCCCTCCCTCCCCCTCCTGCAAAATATTTTCTAAGTCAAAACAGTAAAAAAGGGCATAACTCTGGAAAAATGTGTGGAAGAAACTCTCGCTATACATGCTATACATGGTATCATTTCCCCATGATGCTCTATCACAACACCAAATACCATTCAAATTGGAGTAGCAGTGGCTGAGATACAAGGGTCTCCACCAGATACCCCCTCAACTTTTCAAGCCAGAGGCATAATAAAATTACAATAACATGCACATTTCAAATTTTCCAAGTTGAAAAGGGTCATAACTTTGGTGAAAATGTGTGGATAAACCTTCATCATTTTCCCCATGCTGCTCTATCACCATACCAATTAGTAGTAGCTGAGCTACAAGGTAAACAGATTGGATGGAAGGAAATTGAAAATTTCCTAAGTTGCTAAAGGGCCATAACACTGGAGAAAATGTGTGGGAGAAGCTCACTCTAGGCAGGTATCATTACCCTCATGCTGCTCTATCACTGTACCAAATATCAATCAAAACAGAGCAGCTGTAGCTGAGAAACAGGGGAAAACGTTCAGACAAAAGAGAATTTTGAATTTTCCCAAGTTGAAAAAGGAGCAGAAGTCTGGAGAAAATGTGTGGAAGAAACTCACACTACACAGTTATTGTAAGCACATGATGCTCTAGCACAAAACCATATATTATTCAAATCAGCGTAGCAGTGGTGGAAAAACAAGGGAAAATGTTTGTACGGAAGGGAATTTCAAAATTTCCAAGTTGAAAAAGGGTCATAACTTTTGAGAAAATGGGTGGAAGAAACTCACGCTAGGGAGAAGTGCTGCTTACTGTTAGTGTACAGTATGGCTACCAGCACTGGCCACTTTCCACGAGTGGGCAATATTTCCATACGCAGTAATATTTGATTTGATTCCAAACACTAATTATAGGAATAATCAAAAATGTAATTAATGAAGAACTGGGTTGATTATGATTTTTACTACCTGGTAAATTACGATTTTTACTACCTGGTAAATGCATGTGTGGACATCACTGCCCATAAGTGGATTATGACCAGTCCACGGCAAATATACTGTACATCAAAGCACCTGATCAGCTCAATCAGGCCTGGAAATAAATTGCGAATGAACGTTTAGGATTTGCAGGGGATAATTCAACTGCAAAATATGCAAGCAAACTACAGGTTACCAGGCCTTCAAATTACCACAAATTCAAGGCAGTAAAAACTGTGCCCAAAATAGGAACCATGTTAAAATACTGTTCTTGAATTATTTCAAATTTTTCAGCTGGTTGTGTTTTTGCTTCTTTTTTATGGCAAGTAAAGATACTTGCAGCCTTGAAAATCAATAATATCCCTTGAAAATGGAACATTCTGTAATATGGGCACATTTAAAGCCCTGAAAAAGATGTGCCCAAAATAAAGCAATCTCAATACCTCCAGGTTACAACAAAATACAACATAAATTAAATTCCCAACTCTGCATATTTTGCCAGTATGATTATTTTGTTCAAACACAATTTCAGATTGTATGATCCTTATTTGGTCCAGTACAAATATCAGTTTCTGCAGCAGAATGTGTTGAACTACTGCTAATTGCATATCTTATGAAACTTAAGTTAACTTAGCTTAAATACACCATTGTTCACATGTGACATTTTTGAGAAGTTGACCAAAAACATAACACTAAGGTACAAACACAGAATGTAACGGAATTGTTAAAAAAAAAGCAGTTTTTTGCATCAAAGATAAGGGACCTGCAAAACTTCGAGATTCAATTTTATTTCAAATCTTAAGTTGGTATTCAGGTTGATTCTAAATTGGCTTCCCAATTCGTTTTCCTGCGATTCTTTTCACTGGAATTTAGATTGGCATCGGTCATCTTTGTTGTCTCATAAAATGTATAGTTGAGATAGAAATTTTACATAAATAATGTTGAAAATACAGACTTAAGTGTAATTTCCATTATATTAACATAACAAGAGGCCCCAAGGAGCCTGAGGGCGCTCAGCTGACATGGTAGCCTAAATATCAACCCAGAGAATTGATTTCAACAAGTTGCAACCGCTCCTCCTAAGAAAAGCTTATACCAAATATCCAAAGATTCTGACCAGTGGATCTAAAAAAAAAAAGAAGATTTTTAAAGAATATTCCTCATATTGAACTAAGTTATAATTCGGGCTCCCACATATGAACCCAGGGACTCGGCTTTAACAAACTTGAATCTCACCCCCTAAGGATGCTGCACACCAAATATCAAAACATTCTGACTGCTGGATCTGAAGAAGATTTTTAAAGAAAATTCCTCATTTTGAACTAAGTTACAATTCAAGCTCCCACAGTGAGTCCAAATATGGACCTAGAGACATGGCTTGAACAAACTTGAATCTCATCCCCCTAAGGATGCTGCATATCAAATATCAAAACATTCCAACTGCTGGATCTGAAGAGGATTTTTAAAGAAAATTCCTCATTTTGAGCCAAGTTATAATTCTGGCTACCACAGTGAGCCCAAATATGAACCCAGGGACTTGGCTTGAACAAACTTGAATCTCACCCCCCCCCCCCCCCCCCCCCCCCCCTAAGCTTGGTGCATACCCAATATCAAAAGATTCTGCCTGCTGGATCTTGAGAAGAGTTTCAAAGAAATTTGCCTGAAATGCACTAAGTTCGAATTCGAGCTTCTATAGCAGTCCTCGGAATTAGGAAAATATTTCGACGGCACAACATTGCCGCCGCCAAAAATTCTGCAACGGCAAATTTTTATCAGCGACAGCACATTTGAATTGAATTGTTTGGATGACAGTATTGTGACACTAAGTGAATAATAATCATTAATCAGAACAGCTGACTTCGAATGGACAAGAGATCTCTGGTGGGTGGTCAGTTGAACAATCTGTAGTTCAATTAAGTGATCAATTGATTGACTGGTTGTCCTAATTTTAGGGGCTGGTTGTAACTCGCATCCATGCATTATTAGCCTATCGGTTTTGGCAGTAACTGTTAGAGACCGAAATATTTGCATTGCACATCAACCCGGGGCGAGTTGACTCTGACCCGATAAACACAACCAGAATTATTTTCCAACTCACCCTTGTTTTGTGCTCAATGCGTTTATTTTTTTATTGAACCGATTGTTTTCCAATTCAGTTTGTTTGATATTGTACAGTTTACATTATGCCACAAGTGGAGAATGCTAAAATTAAAATGGAACATGACCATGTGCTCTGTTGAGATTACATCAGTGACCAATAGAACTGCCACATTGTCCCAGTACACTAATTTAGCATACTTTCATGAAACGAAAAATTCGATGGGTTGTATTTATGTAAGGTGTGACGTCAAAAGGGAATTGCCCAGGAATTCCTGGGTTATTTTAAACGTGCATCACAGTCAACAAGGGGGTTCTTTCGAAAAAACACAAACAAATGAAAAACAACTGGTTATGAACAGTATTTCAACCACATACATTTTGTACAAACTTACTTTCAAATTAATTAATATTAGATATTGCCACAAATATAGATTTTATACACCACTTACGCCTATAAAACATATGTTATGTAGGGTTGGATGATCAGTTCTGACGGACGTCAGGTAACTGGGACAAGTAAAAAAATATTATGGCTGCCAATTTGCGAGGCAAGAAAATGATGCCGTCATGCCCCACAGCGGCAGCGTTTGCGACGGCATTGCCGAATGCCGTTGCTAATTCCGAGGACTGCTATAGTGAGCCCAAATATGAATCTAGGGAGCCGATTTGAACAAACTTGAATCAGATCCACCCCACAATGTTGCATACCAAATATCAAAAGATTCTACCTGCTGGAGCTGGAGAAGTTTTTCGAAGAAATTTGCCTGAAATGCACTAAGTTTGAATTCGAGCTTCTATACTGAGCCCAAATATGAACCCAGGGGGCCAATTTGAACAAACTTGAATCCGATCCACCCCACAATGTTGCATGCCAAATATCAAAAGATTCTGCCTGCTGGATCTGGAGAAGATGATTTTTGAAGAAATTTGCCTGAAATGCACTAAGTTCGAATTCGGGCTTCTATAGTGAGCCCAAATATGAATCTAGGGAGCCAACTTGAACAAACTTGAATCAGATCCACCCCACAATGTTGCATAGCAAATATGAGAAGATTCTGCCTGCTGGATCTGGAGAAGAAGAGTTTTGAAGAAATTTGCCTGAAATGTACTAAGTTCGAATTCAAGCGTCTATAGTGAGCCCAAATATGAATTTAGGGAGCCGATTTGAACAAACTTGAATCAGATCCACCCCACAATGTTGCATACCAAATATCCAAAGATTCTGCCTGCTGGATGTGGAGAAGAAAATTTTTTAAGAAATTTGCCTGAAATGCATTAAGTTCGAATTCAGGCTTCTATAATGAGCCCAAATATGAATCCAGGGTGCCGATTTGAACAAACTTGAATCAGATCCACCCCACAATGTTGCATACCAAATACCAAAAGATTCTGCCTGCTGGATCTGGAGAAGATTTTTGAAGAAATTTGCCTGAAATGCACTAATTTCAAAATTGGGCTCCAATACTGAGCCCAAATATGAACCCAGTGGGCCGATTTGAACAAACTTGAATCAGATCCACCCTACAATGTTGCATACCAAATACCAAAAGATTCTGCCTACTGGATCTGGAGAAGATTTTTTAATTTTTTTCCCATTGCCTACAGTGTTAAAAGTGCTGACTCAGCACTTTTTCAAAGTCCTGAAAAAAGTACCTTGTGATCAAACCGATAGGTTTTTTTTTAACCATTCTATTCTACTGGATAAAAGTAAGCTTTATACAAAATAAGAATTCTCTGTGCCGTGTTGTTTTGTAGATATTGCAGTTTTAAGGTTTTTCCTATTTTTAGCTCTCGAGGTTCCCACGGGGCAATGAGAAAATTTTTTTTTGCATCAATCAACTAGTTATGACCCATTATCATCTC
Source organism: Pictodentalium vernedei (assembly GCA_031216915.1). NCBI lineage: Eukaryota > Metazoa > Mollusca > Scaphopoda > Dentaliida > Dentaliidae > Pictodentalium > Pictodentalium vernedei. The sequence continues at coordinate 295,648,752 of CM062292.1, read as the reverse complement.
ATATCAAATTTGGTTCAAATCGACCTCACGGTTCAGAAAATAGAAATTTCAGGCGTGGCCAAAATTTTTGCCTCTCCCATAACGAAGCCAAATAATGCCCGACAAACTTCTCTTGAACAAACTTGATTCTACACCTCAAAAGGAAGCTTCGCTCAGTTGAGCTAAAAAGCATCTGTACCCACGCCAGCATCCATGCGAATTCAAGTTTTAATAGTCACTATCTCTGCTGAAAGCAAATTTATAGCTCCCAGGCAATATCGACAATGAGCTCACAGTTGCTAATCCTGTGCAGTGCCCAGTACAGGTAATTATCACATCCATTTGTGTTTTTGAACAAAAATCTTTTCTGGGCAATATTCCAACTACATCAAACCAGGGACTGGACTTGAATAAGCTGCATACGCCCCGCCAAAGAAAAGCATATACCAACTAGATAAAGCGATTGTGCCCACACAATACACAGGATTTTCCTTCTATTTTCAGTTCCTGCACTTTCACATCCCAAAACTGAGATAAGCGCATAAAAAACAGATTTTTTTTTATTTTTGTTCGGAAATTTTCTAAGTCCCACCCGACCCCCAAATTTTCAGTGTAAAAAAAAAAAAAAAAATTTGTCTTACAATTGACCGAAACGCATAAAAAACAAAAAAATTTCCGGATTTTAGTGCAAAATTTTCTAATTCCCACCCGGCCCCCAAATTTCCAGTGTAAAAAATAATGTTTTTCGTCTTAAAATTGACCAAAACGCATAAAAAACAAGAGGACCCACGGGGCCTGAAGTGCTCATCTTGTACAGAACACAATTTAAACCGAGTCCAAGAATGAGTCTACATTAAGCAAGCCATCTCCATAGGCTACACTGTCAATCCTTGAGTCCCTCAGGAGTGACAAAAATAATCTGGGCATCATGCCTTTTCTTCAGTTGATCATAAAGTAAAATGTAGAGCTCCCCTATGAAGCACCTTGATACAACCTACGTGGATTAATCTTAGTACCTCTAGAGGGTACTGAATACAAAATTTTTAATTCTTCAGCAAAATGGCCAATTCCGGCTCCCATAGAGAGCCCAAATATTAACCCAGGCTCTTGATTTGAACACAGTTAAATCTGACTTCCCTAGAGATGTTGTGTACCGAATATGAAAACATTCTGACTGTTGGATCTGAAGAAGAGAAATTGTAAAGAAATTTCTTCGAATTGCACTAAGTTCAAATTTGGGCTACCATAGCGAGCCCAAATATTAACCTATGGATCCGATTTGAACAAACTTGAATCTGACCCCCTAGAGATGTTGTATACCAAATGTGAAAGCATTCTGACAAGTGAATCTGAAGAAGAAGATTTTTGAAGAAATTCCCTCATATTGTACTAAGTTAAATTTCATGTTCCCATATGGAGCCCAAATATTAACCTAGGCACTCGAATTGAACAACCTGGAATCTGACCCCCCTAGAGATGTTGTATACCAAATATAAAAGCATTCCGACTCGTGGATCTGAAGATTTTTAAAAAAATTTCCTCATAATGCACTAAGTAAAAATTTGTGCTACCATAGTGAGCCCAAATATATACCTAGGGATCTGATTTGAACAAACTTGAATCTGAGCCCCATAGAGATGCTGCATACCAAATATCAAAGCATTCTGACTGGTGGATCTGAAGAAGAAGATTTTTTTAAATTACCCTCCATATTGAACATAGATACAATTTGGGCTTCCGTAGGAAGCCCAAATATTAACCTAGGGACTTGGTTTGAACAATCTAGAATTTGATACTCATAACAATGATGTATACCAAATATTAAAAGATTCTGACTGGTGGTTCTGAAGAAGAAGATTTTAAAACAAGAGGCCCCACGGGGCCGGAAGCGCTCATCTTGTACAGAACACAATTTAAACCGAGTCCAAGAATGAGTCTACATTAAGCAAGCCATCTCCATAGGCTACACTGTCAATCCTTGAGTCCCTCAGGAGTGACAAAAATAATCTGGGCATCATGCCTTTTCTTCAGTTGATCCTAAGTAAAATGCAGAGCTCCCCTATGAAGCCCCTTGATACAACCTATGTGGATTAATCTTAGTACCTCTAGACGGTACTGAATACAAAATTTTTAATTCTTCAGCAAAATGGCCAATTCCGGCTCCCATAGAGAGCCCAAATATTAACCCAGGTTCTTGATTTGAACACAGTTAAATCTGACTTCCCTAGAAATGTGTACCGAATATGAAAGCATTCTGACTGTTGGATCTGAAGAAGAGAAATTGTAAAGAAATTTCTTCGAATTGCAGTAAGTTCAAATTTGGGCTACCATAGCGAGCCCAAATATTAACCTATGGATCCGATTTGAACAAACCTGAATCTGACCCCCCTAGAGATGTTGTATACCAAATGTGAAAGCATTCTGACAAGTGAATCTGAAGAAGAAGATTTTTGAAGAAATTCCCTCATATTGTACTAAGTTAAATTTCATGTTCCCATATGGAGCCCAAATATTAACCTAGGCACTCGAATTGAACAACCTGGAATCTGACCCCCCTAGAGATGTTGCATACCAAATATAAAAGCATTCCGACTGGTGGATCTGAAGAAGATTTTTAAAGAAATTTCCTCATATTGCACTAAGTAAAAATCTGGGCTACCATAGTGAGCCCAAATATATACCTAGGGATCTGATTTTAACAAACTTGAATCTGACCCCCATAGAGATGTTGCATACCAAATATCAAAGCATTCTGACAAGTGAATCTGAAGAAGAAGGACTTGGTTTGAACAATCTAGAATCTGACCCTCATAACAATTATGTATACCAAATATTAAAAGATTCTGACTGGTGGTTCTGAAGAAGATTTTTAAAGAATATTCCCCATATTACCCTATGTTAAAACTTCGGGCTCCTGTAGAGAGCCCAAATGTGAACCAATGAGCTTTATTTCAACAAACTTTTATCTGACGCTCCTATGAATGCTGTATACCAAATATCAAAAGATTCTGGTGATTGGTTCTGGAGAAAAGATTTTTTTAAATTTTTGCAAATATGCTGGCTCAGCATTTTTTCGATGCCCATTACAGAACACCCTAACATAACCGATGGCAATTTTTTTTTACCATTCAATTCTACTTGTCATAAGGATACTTCATACCAAATAAAAGCTCTCTGTTCTGTGGGGTTTGGGAAATATGGGCGTTTGAAAATATTTCTATTTTTAGCTCCCAGGTTTCCCATGGGGATGCGGGAATTTTTTTTTTTGCATGGGTCAAGTACTTATGACCCAATACTACCACAAACCAAATTTGGTTCATACTGGACCATCGGTTCAGAAAATAGAAATTTTGGGCGGGGCCAAAAATCTTACCCCTTCTATTACAAAGCCAAATATTACTTCACGAACTTCGTTTGAACAAACTTGATTCTACACCTCATATGGAAGCTCCATAGCAAATATCAAGTCATTGTACACACTGGTTCTTGAGAAGAAGATTTTAAAAATATTTTGGAGCACTTCCCCCCACTCCCTCCCTATGGGGCTGGGCATGTTGAGTTGAACAAAAATGAAATGCCCCTTTGGGACCATCACTCATACAAACTTTCACTTGAATTGGCCCAGCGGCTTTGGAGGAGAAGACCAAAACATGGTGTTGACGGACGACGGACGGAGAGCGATGAGATTAGCTCAGCTCAGCTTGACTTTGTCAAGATGAGCTAAAAAAAAAAAAAAAAAATCCGGATTTTGCTCCAAAATTTCTAAGTCCGGAACGGGACCCCCAAATTTTCAACTTAAATATGAACCCAGGGACTTGGCTTGAACAAACTTGAAGCTCACTCCCCTAAGGATGCTGCATACCAAATATCAAAAGATTCTTATTGATAGATCTGAAGAAGAAGATTTTTAAAGAATATTCCTCATACTGCACTAATTTAAACATTTGGGCTCTCACAAAGAGCCCAAATATGGACCCAGGAAATTGATTTCAATAAACATGTGAAACAATCTTCCAAAGATGTTATATGTGAAATTTGAAAGCTTTTGGAGCAGTGGTTTGGGAGAAAAGTAGTCTTATATGTTTTTCCCATTATCCACAGTGTTAAAAAATGCTGACTCAGCACTTCTTCAACGTCCCAAAATATTACCCCATGATAAAACCGATAGCAATTTTTTTTTACCATTCCATTCTGTTGGTCCTGAGGAAGCTTCATACTATATAAAAATGAAAGAGTCAATGACTCTGTAGCTCAACTTGGATATGACAGGAATTAGTACTTGCTGTGACCAAGACAACTGCATAATGAATATGACAGGAATTAGTATTTGTTTTGGCCCAGTCAACAATAATAAAAGAATTACAAGGTGACTGTAATGGACTACAGATTAAGACCAATCATTGTAGATTATTTTTGTGTGGAAATTTTCAGTCCCAAACAAAATATTTTCAGACTATAATTTTTTCTTCTTCTTCTTAAAATTGACCAAAATGCATCAAAACACAAAAAACTAATTTCCGGATTTTGGTCCAAAATTTTCTAAGTCCCACCCGGACCCCAAATTTTCAGTGTAAAAAAATTTTTTTTTTTTTTTATCTTAAAATTGACCAAAATGCATAAAAAACCAAAAACTAATTTCCGGATTTTGGTCCAAAATTTTCTAAGTCCCACCCGGACCCCTAATTTGCATAATTTATTCACGAGAAAAACTCTGTATTATATGTAATGTATCCCATGGTACTAAACATTCATATAAAAATTTATTCAAATCAGATCTTTCATTTGGAAGTTCTGCGCAAAAATCTGATTGCACTTAATTTTGAACAAAATGGCTGCTAGCGGCCATCTTGAATTTCAGACTGGACCCCAAAACACTCCTTCTCGTCCCACAGTGATAACAAAGGTACCCAAGAAGTTTCGTGAAGATCGGTTCATAAATACGGCCTCTAGCCCGAGCCGTATTGGGATTTGCACTCACAGTGCTGAAAGTAACACTAAATAAATCAAAGTTAGCCTAATTTGCATAATTTACGCACAAGAAAAAAACCTGTAATATATGTAATGTATCCCATGGTACTAAACATTCATACAAAAAATTATTCAAATCAGAGCTTTCATATGCAAGTTCTGTACAAAAAACAGATTTCGGCATCGTCGGTACAAAATGGCTGCTGGCAGCCATCTGGAATTTGGGACTGCACCCAAAAACACTCGTTCTCGTCCCACGGTCATAACAAAGGTACCCAAGAAGTTTCGTAAAGATTGGTTCATAAATACGGCCTCTAGCCCGAGCCATAGCAGCTTGGCACTTACAGCTCTGAAAGTAACACTAAATAAATCAAAGTTAGTCTAATTTGCATAATTTACGCACGAGAAAAAAACCCGTATTATATGTGATGTATCCCATTGTACTATACATTTATACAAAACTTTATTCAAATCAGAACTTTCATACAGAAGTTCTGTACAATAAACTGATTTTTGCATCATCGGTACAAAATGGCCACTGGCAGCCATCTTAATTTTCGGACCACACCCAAAAACACTCGTTCCCGTCCCACGGTCATAACAAAGGTACCCAAGAAGTTTCGTAAAGATTGGTTCATAAATACGGCCTCTAGCCCGAGCCATAGCAGCTTGGCACTTACAGCTCTGAAAGTAACACTAAATAAATCAAAGTTAGTCTAATTTGCATAATTTACGCACGAGAAAAAAACCCGTATTATATGTGATGTATCCCATGGTACTAAACATTTATACAAAACTTTATTCAAATCAGAACTTTTATACAGAAGTTCTGTACAAAAAACTGATTTTTGCATCATCGGTACAAAATGGCCGCTGGCAGCCATCTTGAATTTCGGACCACACCTAAAAACACTTGTTCCCGTCCCAGGGTCATAACAAAGGTACACAAGAAGTTTCGTAAAGATCGGTTCATAAATACGACCTCTAGCCCGAGCCATAGCCAATTGTTGACGTACGGACAGACGGACAGACAGACGGACGACGGGCCATGACAATAGCTCAAACTTTACTTCGTCAAAGTTGAGCTAATTATCAGTACCATGCAGTTTAGGAGATATGAGCATTTTAAATTGTTTCTATTTTTAGCTCCCAAGGTTCCCACGGGGCGACAGGAAATTTTGTTTTTTGGGGGGGGGGGGGGGGGGGGGGGGGGGGGGGGGGGGGGGTATAAATCAACTACTGATGTCCCAGTAAAATCTCACATTAAATTTGGTTCAAATCAGCTTCTCGGTTTGGAAAATAGAAAATTTGGGCGTGGCAAAAATTCTTACCCCTCCCATAAAGATGGCAAATATAGCCCCTAGAACTTCTCTTGAACAAATCTGAGTCTACACCCCAAAAGGAAGCTGCACACCTAATATCAAGTCTCTGCTACTGTTGGTTCATGAGAAGATTTTCAAAGACTTTGGTGCCCGTTGGGGGGCGTGGCATCACCCAGGAGGAGGGGCAACTTCATTTGAACAAATCTGAATTGGCATTAGGTAATAAAACATTTACCCAACATTTGAATAAAATTGGGCTAGTGGTTTTGAAGAAGTTGATAATGTCAAGTTAACGCAGAACGATTACAGACGGAATGTGATTAGTAAAGCTCCCACTGAGCTTCACTCAGGTCAGCTAAAAAAAAACAAGATCAGTCTTGCAGAACTTTAGTT